>CM031234.1:775720805-776428305 GCA_018340775.1 Taxus wallichiana var. yunnanensis | reverse complement strand
TCTTGTACCACTTTCCTAATTGCATCGGTATTGATCTTCTCCGCCAGAGTGTTGGCCAAGGTTAGTATCCCAACACATTCTTTATCAATGATAGCTTTGTTGGTGTCTGTTAAGTCTTTCCAAGTTTTAAGCACTTCAAAAGCTCATTGCTAACTTTGCAAGGATGGAAGACATCATTTCAACATGATTGTCCATCTAGGGGTCACCGTTGGGGATTGATTCAAATTTCCATCAATTTCCATATCCACATCATTTGTAGCAGCATGTGGAGAATCCATAGGTTCTGGGTTCAGGGATTCTGGATAAAGAATAGAGAGTTCCCATAATACTTTGGGAATTGGCTTCTCAGATAGGGAATCTGGTTGGAGCTCTGCAGGAGAAGTTCCAAGAGAATGAAGGGAAATAGTGGCAGCATGATGGATAGGACGGGAGGGGGTGGAAGCACCATCAAAAGGAGAACTAGAAGTAAAGAGGGTGAAGGATTTCCCAACAATAACCTCATCTGAGTCTGTATTAGAACTAGAAGAAACCACGACGTATTCATGGCTTGATACTAGTTTGATGCGCTCAATTTGGTCCCCATGATTTTATAAAAGAAACTAAGTGTTAGAAAATGACCATGGGCCTTGAATTTATAATTATCAAGTGATTTCTTTGACTGGACCTTGAAACGTGTCCACAAACTTGGGTATGTATTGATAGTTAATATTAAATGCAAATCATGAGCAGGTTGTTCAAAAATTTTCACCTTTAAACCGATGTCACTATCCCATGTGCCTCCATCCTTTTAAAGTTAAAGAAACGTCCTTTTATCATGATGAATAAAATATCATTAAGGATAGACATATTGAGATTCGAGCCAATTTATCACTTAAAAGTTAAAATTTGATACAAAAGTAGTCGATAAAATGTGTCACATCAAAAATAATAAAATTTAAATGCATCACTTTAAAGACTAAAGTTATGGAAAAAGTATTTTCCATATTTATTAAATATGTCACTTTTATGAAAAATGTCTTTTCCATATTTATTAAATATCTTGTTTCTAGACCTTCATCCTAGAAAATATAACGTGACCAAGAATTAAATTTGATAAGACATTTCTTAATTACAAGAGGGTTCGAAATTAAATCTTTAGCGACACACTTTACATGCTTATTTAAACTTGGTGATGACATGTTACCAACTTACCACATAACTTTTCCAAGCATCCTCCACCATCTGCTTTCAATCAACTATCATGTGTCCATGTCTTCTTCATCTACAGAATTGAATCCTCTTAATGCAAAACTCACCCATTTGGGTGAGTGTTTCTAGCTGATAAGGCTGAATGAGGCCCTCGTCTACCACATTCTTAGCATACTGGACACTAGGGCCGGCTCTCCCAATATTTCCTCTCGAGGGACATGATTTTATCTTTCTTGCATCACTTGTCTAAATTATGTCCTTCATTTCCTATTTTCCAAGCTCTCCATTTCCACCTGATTCACCCAGATTATCACATGAACACCAAACAATTAAAGAACCACTAGATACACCATTGCCATGTGTCTTAGGTGATCAATGGGGTTTCAACCTAGATTTTTACAAACCTCATTTATTGACCATAGAGCTCTCAATACCAAGCTCACTACCTACTCAACAGGGGGAAGAACAACCCCCAAATTTTCTAGAGAATGAAATAGAGAAGCGGTTGATAGCATTAGAAACCACCCTCGCCAAGTACGGTCCATGGTAAGCACCCATGCCTTTCCTCTCAAGAAAAGGAGGATCATGAGGGAGGGATCTTCTAGCACTAGTAAATTTTCAATTCCCTATAGCTCGACTTTCTTCAGGGAAGAAAACCAAAGGATACATAAGAGGGGGAGACTCTCTTTCTGAGTGGGTAAACTCACATAAAAGGAAAAGAGAATTCACCAAAATATTGAATGGGCCTCGGGTGGGAGTCCAGAGCTGCTAAATATGGGCATGTTGCAGGATTTAGTGGGAGATATCTAGTTCATTTTCAATGCAGTGTACAAAGATGTGTTTATCCAACGTAGGGACAAGCTTGCTAAAACGTGCTCTAGTGTTTCAGGATGAATTTGTGTCTTCAAAAGAATGACCATTATATTTTATCTTTATAAAGCAATATGTAATATATGTGTGTGTGTGTGTGTGTGTGTGTGCATATATATATATATATATGTGTTTCAAGGGTAGGGGCCCCTAAAATAGAACCCCATTTTGTTATGAGAATATTGTTGAATAATTGCTCACAGTTGTAGTAGCATTTGATTGATGTATTTTTAGATTTGTTTAGATTTCATCACATATATGAGGAGACACATTTGAAAAAAAAATAAACTAACTACATATATAAAATATAAGAAATGATATTTTAGAAATTTGGAAGTGACATATTTCAGTTGTCATGTATATTCAAAAGTTACTAAGCTTTATGAAAAGGGCACTTGCCTGCAAAATATATTGAAATGGCCATCATTGCATTCAATGATCAAATTTGAAGGGCTCCCCATACTTTAATTTGACTGGCTAGGTTAAGATTTACCCGTCGTAAATGAGATATTAGAAAACACATTACCCTTCAACAAAAAAAAATGAAAATGTTAATTTTCTTTCAATATATATTTGATTAATTTGAATAAAATAAATATGAAAAATGTCAAAATTATGAAATATATAACATCTAAAAATAATTTTGAAAACACTATATAAATGTGAAAACACTATATTTCATCAGTAATGACATCAACAATTTTGAATTCTATTTAAAAACAACATTTTCATTAGTTATTTCAATTCAAATAGTAAATAATATTAAGCAACATTTGATTTTATTCATATTCATTTTCTTTAGAAAGACTTTCTTTGATCTATTCTCATCTTAAATCTATGGATATTTGGTTTTGTATTTTGAAAATTGAACTTGTGTAAATTATATATATATATATATATATATATATATATATATATATATATATATATATATAATATATATAATATAATAATATATTTATATCATAATATATATTGGAATTTGGGATGGTCTCGAAATCATCTTAAATACGGAAGGGCCTTAAATATATGTTGTCACCAATCTTTTCGAGCGTGTGAAGGGCCTTGTTTTTTGCCTATTTATTGTGGGTCATTTTTTCATTTTCATCCTTTTTGTCGGTGAGCACCTATGGATTCCCCTCGAGTTCCCCTATGTCTTTATTTTAATAAAAGGGAAATGGATTTCAAGTCATCTATATCCGATAATCGTCTATGGTGGATCTTCAAAATTGGTAATGGTAGCAATCTGGAGGCAATTAAATTGGTTTTGGGGAAAATATTTGTTTGAGGATGGATGGTGTAGGGTTAATAGTAGTGTGGCCTCGATTTTTGTGGAAAATATTTTGATAATTGAGCCATCGAAGCTTGATGTGGTCAACCTTGCTCTCTGCTTTGGTTCAATCGTCTTTCTACGAAAATTTGGTTGCAGAAGTGCAAAAGTGTAATGTTGCTTTCTGGGAAGCGGGAGGAGGTGAAGCTCTGGGTGGCGTGGATTTGAGCATCTTCAAGGAACTGGAACATCACCATGGGGAGTTGATGGCCTTCGTAGAGAAGTTGGCGGTGTTCAGTCGTGACAAGAATGCTGGAAGGATGCACTTCAAACTCCCTAATTTGGCTTCCCTCAATTCTCCCATCGAGCCAGTGCCACTTTGGTGGATGGAAATCCATGAAACTGTAGGGGAAGCTTATAATCATCTTTGGTTAGGCCAATGAATTTTTTTCTCAAGACTCTGAGGAGGGTGTGGTTGAGAGGCAGGATCTCCAGTTGTAATTTTTTCCATGTCTTCTAATTCGGGGATTAATCCTCGATCTAAATATATGTTGTAATGTCTATAGTATAGTATAGCTATAGTCTTCCTTCCTTCTGGCTGGCTTTTTGCTTGATATACCCAACGAGTCATGATTGACGAAGTTTTTTGCATCTTCATGTTGTATCTGAGGTTTGGCCTCTCTCTTTTGTAAAGGGAACGGACCCTTCAACCCGCTTTAACAATAAAAAATAATAATAATAATATATATAATGTATTTAAATTATATTAATTCATCCGCGTGGCATGGGAAAAGTGGGGGTGATAGCTTTTTAATTTATTGAAAACTTTAAATTAATTTAAGAAAGAAAGAATCTAATTTAAGAAATCAATAATGTAAAACATATATAAATGTATATATATATATATATATATATATATATATATATATATGTGTTTAAACACTTTTTTACCGGAGCTATGAACCGGAGGGTTAAGGGACCCCACCCTTACAACTATACTCCAAACAAAAACTGAACATAAACCAACAACACAAGGCCCCACTGAATGGCCCGCATGGAGAAGAAGGAAACACCATTTGAAAAAACAGAAGTGGCTTCAAGACAACAAATACACATGGCCACAAAACCAAAAAAACAAGCTAGAAAAGAGTATTAATCCTCATCCAAAATAACTAGAGACCCACTTTCTCCCCATCCACCAGCACAGCAAATTCCACATCCATCGCATCTCCCCTGCCTCCCCTCACCTCACCACGATTCCCACCACACATTTCTCCTTCCAATTGTTTGGCCTTACCTAGCAGAAGAAGAAAGGCCTCACTGGAATTATCCCAAAACTCATTGAGGTGGTCAATGGCCGAGTCGATAGGTGAGCGAGCATCGGTGAGATCTAGAGGAGGCAATCTACTAGGGTCCACCACCATGCCAAAACAAAATGTGAAAAACCTCTACGTAGAGTAGCAGCTCCCTATACCACTTGTCGAGCCAATCTTCCCTACGCTCGGTGTCATTCACTGAGTGTCTACCTCCTCCACCCAGAGAAGAGGTTCTAGATGCGACACCTGTCCATTTTTTCTTCACACAAATTGACTTGATGGATAGGGTAAATAAAGAACTCTGTGACAACCATGACATCCACCTTGACCGGATGGAGCAAGAGGCAATTAGAAATGAATGTCATGTAGCGAGTTTAGAGTTGACTTTGGCCCTGTGAGAGTCCTTGCATATAGGAATCTCCTATCACATGCTCAATGGCCTCGGCCTCAAGCATAGAATCATAGTGAAAAACACCTCTTGAAGGCCTACAGGAAATGGCCAAAGTAAAGGCCATTTCCCTTCTCTCCCCAAAAGAAATGAAAGGAAACCCCAAAAAAACCATTCTCTCAAAAACACAAACAAATAGAGGTAGGGAGAGAGGAATGTGAGCGGCCAACAATAATAAAGGCCCAAAGTGTGGCACGTGCCACCATTAATTCTTGAGCTTTGTGTGTGCCACCCATCATAAATGATAATATCTTCCAATTTGCCATGCCAATATTCTATATTATTAGAAATTAATTCAACTCTCGGGCCATCAATTGCCTCGTTAGCTAGATGATCGGTCCAATTCCAATTTCCAATGTCCATGACCAATAATGAACAATTAATCCCGGACCCAAAATTATAATTCATCCCGCCTAAATCTAGGAGATTCACGTCCATGGGGGCACGAAAAAAATAAATCCATGGAATTCTTCCACGTGGCATGGGAAAAAGTGGGGGTTTATTATTTAAAATGTTTCAATGGCCCCCAAAAATTTCAATGGCCAAGTCATTAAATGCCCACACCTATCACCATGGACCCGAAACTTTATTATTGAATCGGTTCATTCTGTGGGCTTGGAGTCCAGGAATGCCTTTGCCTCGAGGAGGCCCAGAATCCTACCACGTGGTCATCTGATAAATAATCTACATCATTCGATATATTAAGATCAACAACACATGCTCTATTCTGGGATGAAGGCCTGACACACTCACATTTTGAATGGAAGTTCTCGAAATAGGCCTAGCTAAGTGAAAATTGTCATCCACTAAATGGAATTTGATTAAAGACTAAATTTGACGTCTACAAAGTACAGTGAAAGACCTAATCATTTATAGTGATGTTGACAATTAAATTTTTTTGGAAGGCATACTACAATAGAAGGCATAATAGATTCATAGAAGTTATGGACCATGTAAGACTCAAAATTTTCATATTTCCGAGTAAGTTTCATCCTACATTTGAGTCTTGATTCTTTAAATATTATCTTTTTATAAGTAGCATTGTATAAGCCTTCACTTTGAAATATTTCAATATAAGGGTTGAGAAATTAGGGTTGAGGGTTTACAAAATCTAAAATTCCAAGCATGTCTACTTCCACAAGATCCCAAAGTAAAAGTAAAACCCAAATCCCATACGCCAAATTGCTTAAAAGTAAAACCCTAGTTTTACTTGATGAATATCATGATATTTATGATCTTGTAATTGGCACAAGAGCTTCAATGCTTAGATACACGTTTGAGTCAAGATGAGGGAAAGTAGATGTCTGGACCCATCAGGTAGACCTAAAGGTTTAGGTTAGATAACATGGGGGTCTGGATTGGGATGCATGATGTTCCACGAGGTTTTCCCCTGCCCTGAATTTGTCAATATATGTGCCCAAAATTACAATGAGAAAAAAAAATCAATTGTTGCAAAGGGCAAATGGAACAAAACTTTTTCCATTATGGAGGTAAATCTTGGCATGCGTTGGGGTTTGAAAGCAAAGATTTAGGAACCGTCCGCATAAACCTAGAAAAAATTGCTAGCGATTATCATGCCACCAATAAAAAAGACAGAGATGAGTTTTTTACGAAAAATTAACATTTGATGCAGAGGTACCAAAAGGGAAGGCTCCATGTATGCAATTGACATATTTAAACCATGGGTCAGGGATACCATTTCTATGCTAGTATTTTTCCTTGGCTTCGATAGTGATGAGAAAGTGGATGAAACCCTCCTGGAAATGGTATACAATATCCATTTCATTAATCCACCTTGTCAATATAGATTTGTTGGTACATTGTAGAATCTATGCATAAATAATTATTAACAATCAAAGAAGGCTCCAACACTAAGATGTTTAGGTTCACTACCTACTTGTGCTATTTAATTCTATGGTAGTTTGTTGAATGGTTTGAAAGAAATAAACTTGCAATTGAGCCCTATATTGTTGGGGTTAAGCCAAAATTCATGTGTCCATTAACTGAAGTGGGCCCCCAAGATAAGGATGTATGATAATAGAGGGGACTATAGTCAATTTGTGGATTATTTTGGGCTCCAATGTATGAAGCAATTACAAAAATTACAATGCCTAGATTACTTGTGAAATGTAGAGATTGCATTCAATTGGGATCATAAATACAATTATCAGAATGGTACTTCACAGAGGATTATACTATGCTAAGGTTTATGGATCAGGAGTACAAACTTACAAATTACCAAAACATGTAACAAAGAGATTTTTTTCCTTGGAATATATACAATGTAGATGGAAAGCACAAATAATCTTTATTTTGTTTCTTAGCAAAAGAAGAGCATATTTCCTTCCTTACCGTTCTCATGTGGAGGGTTCACATTTGAAAGAAAAGCATTCTATGTGGCACATGAAATCTTACATATTTTTAAGTTTGATGTTGACTCTCACTAGTTGTATGACCCATGTGAAGTGATTAAAGCAAGGGTAGTGGAAAACAAGAAATTTTCCACTAAAATTCAACATGAAAGAAAACCCTTGCTAGAAAAATTGAAAAACAAGAACTCTTGGGATGAAGTAAAAATAACAATGGATGAAATTTTTGTTGAGAAAGGAATTAGTTTTCAAGAGTTGTCAACACAAATTTTTGGATTGCCTCAGCCAGAGCCTCCACAAAAATAGGCAGAGGATTTTCAATTTGCCAAATTATATGCAAAATCTGATAAAAAGTCCTCTAAAAGAATGCCAAAGGAATTACAAAATGAATTGCGAGAAAAAAATTGGACAAGGTCAAAAATTGTTGCCTTTTGGTCTATGAGGTAGGACCTAGGCCATCCAATTTGTTTCAAAGTATGATTCTATTCCAGAAGATGAAGCATTCGGCAAGAAGTGGAATGATGATCATCCTGAGAGAAAAGTAGTGATGATGACAACAACTCTGAGGAATTACACAATCTACCGAGAACATATAAACCAAGTCTTGATGAAGGCTTGAAACAAAGATATTCTACAGGAGCATTTATTGTTGAAAATTTGGGTGTTGGTGGTGGTGGTTTGGGTTCAACAGGACAAGGAAGTTGGGTTCCACTAGAGGCACAACCTATAAAAATTTTCTGACAGGTCAGGAGCCTTGGAGCTTGGTGTCACTCGATTTCACCGAAATCATGACTACCCAATTTGAAAAATTTCGTACTTTTAAAATAGTGGGTCATTTGTTGTTTTTATTGCCCGAAAGTTCCTGTATTGCGCCAAGATAATCCTCAAGAGCCATATTAGCCCTTTTCGCCAAATACCCGGATGCCCAAAATTGTTTTATTCCGTCGTCGGGATTTGTCTCATGGGAAATTTGTATTTAATTATTTTGAGCCCCGTATGAGGCTATTTCATAGGCCGCTTTTAACTCTATTATGAGCGAATATGTTATTATTCCTATATACCGTAAGGATTTTAACTTATTTTAAGTTTTGGGCTTTATTTGTAACTTTTGGCAATTTTTCGTGTTTTTGTGGTGTCCCGCTCTCTGCTTTCTCAGAAATTTCTCTGAACAACTCCTTCACGGTAAGCCCGATTTTGGCTCGGAGCAATGGAAAACATACACGCACATTTTGCCCGGAGGAAGTCATCATCGAGGTCCGGATCACCGGGAAAAAGCGAAGTCGCAGACAGGAAAGCCCTCATGGGATGGGCGCATTTTTGGAAAACAAAGGATTTGAGCCGCTGCGATGGGAAAAATATAAGCCGCAGTAGGATGGGAATTGTATACCTACCTTGCAGGTACTTTTTCCCGTGTTATAAAAGTCACTTAAGCCGCAGCAGTGGGGAAAAATAGAGGTCAGAGGCGGTGTGGGAATTTATTGCCTACCTCACAGGTGAAAATTCCCATGATATAATAAAAGGAAAGTGACTTAAGTGAAATCATGGGATTTTAGTGCCTACCTCACAGGTAAAGAATCCCATCAAAAGTCAAATCACTTAAGTGGATCATGGGATCAGGTGCCTACCTCAGCAGGTAAAGAATCCCATTATGGTGAAAATTCTTAAAAATAGAATTACATGTGCAAAAAGTGCGCCCTTTTGGTGATGGATAAAAATAATTAAATTGATTATTTTTATTAAATTCTATCCTTGGAAAAAGTGCGCCCAAGCTTGAGGAGGTTGAAAAGTCAAAGGAGGATTAAAATAAAGCAATTAAATTAATTAAATTTAATTTATTTAGTGGCTGCCCCTCTCCTTGGAAAAAGTGCGCCCATTTAGGAGTTATTTAATGATTTTAAATGCATTAAATCATTAAATTAATTTCTATTTTCAAAGGCTATGGTCAAAGCACACGTGAGGCTAAAGTTAAGTCAGGTGGAAGGATTAAATTGGATTAATTTAATTTATTGATGGCTGTCCTTAAACATGCAATTTTTAAAAGAGAAAAGCATGATTTTTAATTAATTAATTGCCTTTAATTGTTAGGGCAATTATTAATTATAGAATTGTGAAGGTTATATAAGCATGGGCAGCCATATGGATTTATTATTCAACACACAGGTAAAGAATTGCAGCAAGGAGAAAAAGTGCGCCCCCTTTAAAGGAAGAATTTTGCACAGACAAATTGCTAACAAAGGCTAAAAGCTTCCAGATTTGGCGCATGCTTTGGAAAAGGTTCATCTTCGTCTGCACAATTGTTTTCACAGGTGTTAAAGGAGCTCAGGTGTTGATTGAAAGGATTCATGCTCTCTTTATGTGCAAATTAAACACCAATTTTTGGGGCAAGAGCTTGAAAAGTGCAGATTTTTATAATTTAAATTCACTATTCATGCTCCGGTGGCCATTTTTGTCTGAATAAATTGCAGGAACTCATTACAGGTGCTTTATAAAAGAAAAGGAGTATTTATCAATGTCCAATACATCGCAAATATCCTCCGAATCAAGAATTGTCCAGATCCGCACCAAGATTAAGAAAGCAAAGCCAAATTAGAAGAAAAGAATTATTCG
This sequence comes from Taxus wallichiana var. yunnanensis, assembly GCA_018340775.1. Lineage (NCBI taxonomy): Eukaryota > Viridiplantae > Streptophyta > Pinopsida > Cupressales > Taxaceae > Taxus > Taxus wallichiana. The sequence continues at coordinate 776,418,237 of CM031234.1, read as the reverse complement.
ATAAAGATTGATAAAGCTATGGCAAAAGGAGATGAAAAAGAGAGCACGATGGATTCATGCATCGCTTCTAAACTTTCGCATAGGAGACACGGATCTAGGCCCGTAACCTCTTTCTCGATTTGATTGATAGATCCAGAGCCGGAAAGACTTCACTCATGCGTAGGTCAAAAGTAGCGGAATTATTCGAAATGCAGCTTTCCCATGTACACCCAATTGCCGCGAGTTTGTGATGGAGTGTGCTAGATCCTATCATCCTTCATCTAGATCGTGATGTCATGGGAAAGACAATAATTCGCTTGGATGCGTAATTCTTCGATTATTGTTTGAAGATTCCAAGATTTAAAGGTGGTGACTTCTATTAGCATTCGTGGATGCCGATGAGAGGTGGGAAAAGCATAGAGCCGATTGTGTGAGCATCATGAATAACCGGTTCATGAAGAAGCCTAGATCCCCTTCCAGGTTCCCGAGAACTCTTCCACGATCCAATTTGGTGCAGGAGGCGGATGATATTGTCAAATTGCTATGCAGGTTGAATGGTGAAGCGAATGCCTACACTTTCCGGACATGGATGTATGCTTTCATCAGACTATCAAATCAACAAGGTTGATTCTATAATCGCTGGTCGAAATTATTAAGCAGCAACATCGGTGAGCAATCATGAACGTAAAGCGTACCTTCAGCTTCAAGATGACTTCATACTTGGTATATGCTGCAGCTTCACAGGGTGTCTTTTCCAAGCTAGATAGATGTGGTATTCTTTCCAAGGATCCCATTTTCGAGTGCTACCCACAGCCTTCGCACTGCGTGCAGAAGGACTTCAAAGTGATCAACGATGGTTTCTTCTACGATTTCATCTCGCAGTTAGACAAAGACTTGAAGACTCACAGAGTAAGCAAGGAAGCATGGGAAGCAAAGTGTCCAAGATTGGCGAGATATTCATCCAAATTTGCGATTTCACATACCTCGTGGTTACGAGCTTTTCAGTGAACCAACAAAGATGCCAAGGTACCCGAGTGATGATTGATTGCCATGGAGCTAAGCAGTAACTTGTGGAGTTACACGACCTTCACTGGCGCACAAGTCTACGGGCTACTTCCCACTCACCGTGGATATTACAACAGATCAAGATTCACAGAGCTCGAAGAATGGAAGCACAAATGTTGTCCGAGTATGAGCAAGAGTTCTTCCCCGCACGGCTTAATTTTGATCCATTTGGAATAGCCAGAAGACAATCTCCCAGAGTACGCACATGTGCCTTCGTTAGAAGATTTCGGATGAAGTGCGTATGAGTACGAGGTCGAAAGAAAGATTTCAGCAGTCAGTTTAAAAGCAAGTATTTGACTTTGACTAGCGCGATACCGCGATCTTAAAGATGATGGGAACGTGGTAATCGACACTTACCATCAAATGGGAGGAGATAAAGCTCTACTACAGATAGCAAATGGCATGTGCCGCAAAGACAATAGAAGAAAGATCCTGAGTCGTGTTGGTGAGTACTTCGAGCTGGTCGCTAACGAAGGGATACCGCTTGATGAAGTATCGATGAATCAAATCACGGCAACTTCGGCATGTAGAGATTCCCTGCGAAAGCATGAAGGAGAGAGCAGCAGAAGGTCCGAGAAGTCAAAGTACGCAGAAGATCTCAAGAGAAAGAGAAGACCATTTCTACGACTATAGCTTTGACTCCGACTTCTCCAAAGACTAGTGAATCACCAACTATCGCACCACAGCCAGCAGGATGTTTCCATGCCTCACTAAACCAAACGCTCATCTTCTCTCCGCACCCACTTCTCAAAGACTGCTCCAGAGGAGATGTCAAGCCGCAGATGACGAGTTCGAAAGAGCTTTGTCCTCGGGCGTTTCGTGAGGATGGCAGCCATGATATCGTGGCACTTTCTCGATGGAGAGGATGCAGAGCGGGAAATAAGAGTAGCGCACTCAAAGAACTTCTCATTCTCCGAGAAGTAATTTCTAATGGTTAGCTTTAGCTTGGTTCCTAAGCAAGAATAGAGATGAACTTAGAGGAACATGACTGCAGCCTACTTCGTGATCTCGAGCGTAAGAGACAAAGGCCTAAAGTTGCTAAAGCAACTTCTAGGTTGATCATCGAGGATTCGGGAGAGAAGTTTGCCGAGATATCGATCCCGGCGGAAGGAAAGGTAGAAGAGGAACTCACTACAGAAGATGTGACAAAGACCAAAATACCACTCGGCCAAGCTACCACCGAAGGATCAAGCAGACACGCAGACATCAGCCGGATGCTTTGTTCCTTAGGCTTGACAATGAAAAGGCGGAGAAAGAAGAGCTACGTGTAGCAAATATCTCAATTATGTGAGATCATAGCCAAGGTTGCTAAATCTTCTCGTTCACCCCATTTCAAATAGCAGGTGAGTGATCATCTTATGCAGAAATGGAAGATGCGAAGCAATCAAGTAAAGGCTATCGACGAATGGAAGGATCTGATTATTCGCAAGCTTCGTGCAACTTGGGAAGTGCCACCGCCTAAAGGTTATGAACGATGCAGAAAATCAACTAAAGCAACCGATAAAGCATAAAAGGAATAAATACAAACTGCAGAGAGTAACCCGAGTGTTTTGGCCGAGATCAACAAGCTCACGGAGAGATGTATTGTCAGCAGAGCAAATTGTGCTTGATGGATCACTGAGAAGGGGAAGCAGCTTAGAGTTTGCAGATCTTCCGTTTGAGATCTGCAGAGTTTTGTCAAGAGGATGCGCAGCGCTGAGAGCAGTAACATCGATTTGCCGATAAGATTATTTCTTTCACCGAGGAAAGAGTGGATGGAGGTATTACTTCATACGTGCGGATTGCTTTCTAACGAGGTGCATGATTCTCTGAGGGTTCTCTTCTCGATGGTGCAAAAGAGGATTGATAAAGCCACCAAGCCTTTCACGATGAACTCTATCAAGAGGGTCGGTGACACCGCAGTGCATATCATGCAGATTTGGGCCAAGTTTGAAGAAGTGGAAGCATGCAAAGAAAGTGTCAATGAAGGATCGCTGCAATTCAGATGTAAAAGGAAGCAAAGAGCTAAAACAGATGGAAAGATGCCAACTATATGTTCGACAAGTATATCGAGATATCGTAACAAGAAGAAGATGTAGATGTTACAAATGGCATGACTTCTTCTATTTTTCTTCTTCTACTTTTCTATGTTCCCTGATGAAATTGTAAACTTCTAAGTTATTGGTTTCAACCATTACTCAAGTCATGTGGAACCTTTCTATTAGTTAAGTGATACATGTGTCACTTAAGAAGAAGTTAGTTGAGGATGATCACCAAATGTCATCTTTACTTGTTGTTCATACTTTAGTTCAACTTGAGTCTTCTATTTGTACTTTCCTCCTACATTCTATAAGTAGGAGAAGAACCTTCGGTTAATCATCGATCGAATTTGTAAGAAGCAATCTTGTGTTCTAGACTTCAGGCCGAACCCCGAGAGCCACTTGTGCAGCAGAGAATACAAAGAAGCAGGTGCTTCCTGAGAACTTTGTGTCACGGTGTATTTTGTTTCGCTTCTAAATCTTAGATCTCTTAATAGACTTTGTGTTATTTTAGATCTAGATCTAGAGCTGCGCTTTGCTTTATAATTCTGTGTTCAAATCTATTTGAGTTTCTTCTATGTGCATGCAATTAGCTCTGCAATCTACTAATCGGGATGCACATCTTCCTCATTTCTTCTCTCGTAATTCCTTTACTTCCTTCTTCTCGTAATTTTCCTTTCTTAAACAAATGCTTACTTGCATAAACTTCTTAGTTATGGTTCATGAACTAAGTTGTTAAAGTAAAACCCCGATAGATAGAAACACATTTTTATCGACAAATCGACACGGAGCCTCACCGGTTAAATGAGGGAGATTTATCTCATGACCGCCTAGGTTTGATGCTATGCGTAAAAATCTAGCCAACAGCTTTGGCGACTACTGGGAACAACTATCTCAAGATCAAAGCTTTTCTGTTGAAGATCAGAGTGTTTTCCATACAAATCTCAACCTGGCTGAACGTCCGTTCACCAGATCCGTGAAGGCGCAAGGAAGGACGGATCATTTCTTCCGACTGCAGGAGCAATTCAATTTCAATCATCCTCCTGCTAGGGCCGCAGATCTAGTCTTTCACCAGGAAGGAGAGTGCACACCCATCCAGATCCGGATCGTATTCAGCATAATCCGTCGGCTGGAATTATCCAACAAGTCTATCAAGTCTACACAAGGAGGAGACGTGCTCAAGCTAACATGGCGCACCAAATTGTACTGCTCCATGGGGCGGCGGTTGACCTCTCAACTTGGCTCCACCTATGCACGATCCGCCAAAGGGATCCGTAAAGAATTTTCCAAATTCTTTCGAGATGGAAAGCAAAACCCGATGATCATTTGGCGGCCTTCTTCATATCTTGTGGTGTGCTTGCAGAGAGCATGAAGATGTCTCAACCAAGCTATTCATCGAGACCTTACATGACTTGGCCGGAGAATGGTTCTATCGGCCGCCCCGCACCATAACCAAATTGGGCGACTATGCGTGAACAATTTATCAAAAGATTCAAGCTCTCGCAGAGGACACGAGCACGATGATCACCCAACCGACGCAGCTTGAAGAAAGAGCCAAACGAGAACATGCGGGACTTTATCAGCAAAGTTCCAAAGGATTTTGTATAAAATCCCCACTTCGCCGATTGAGCGATGATTTAAAATCAAAAGACGTTTTTTATAAACGCCTATCGCTCAAGTCGATATCGCCTAAGAAGGGCAAGACCTGTAACTTTGCTGGATGCACAAAATGCTGCCGTGGAGGTTGAAGACGACTTGATCATGGCTGGAAAACTCAAACAACTATCTCACAAAGGTGATGGGGCTTCTTCTAGTACATCTGATCCTTTGTTGCAGAAATTGGCTAATGACATGCTGCAGATCAAGAAGCAGATCTCTCAAACGGGGAATGCACCCCCCTCAAGAATAACTCCTATCCGGACCTTCAATGGTCAACATCAAAATCAAAATCGAAATGACTTTGTCATTGCACGCACTACGCTAAGCTTGGCAATAGAAGCCGCTCCAAGGAATAACTTGGAAACTAATGAAGAGGATCTCGACATCGATGAATCATTTGATGATGAAGACTTTATAGATCACACCGCGACTCCAATATTGGTTACCCGACTACTTAATCTGATGAGGGCTATTATGAATCTTTTGAAGATTCTGATGGTCACACTTTTGCGGTGTTTACAAGGTCTCAGACACGCCAAAATGCCGAAGCATCCACAAGCGGCCGGAAAGAGAGAGATGATCCTGGCCCGGATGTTACTATCTTGAAAAGAGGTAGTATTCTTCCTTCTTCATTAGCGCCCAAGGAGAAATATTCAAATTCTTTCAATTCACAGCAAAGAACCAACGCACATCCTGCTGAAGCAAGTCAAGCTTTTGACATAATTGATCACATCAAGAGAAATAAGGTCCAAATGTCAGAAGCTGAGTATTTGAGGGCATTTCCTGATCAGTTGAATAGATTGGTCAAATATGTGCAAAGCAATGGTCCTAGCCCAACGAACAATAATCCACGGGGTATCTTGTCAAGTCCAAAGATTACTCCACCTTCAAATAATGCTGCTGCAAGTTCTTCTTCTTCCACCCCTTCTCCTGCTACATCGGAAAGGATTGAGCCATTCTATGTGTCTTTGCTCATCAACTGACATAAGCTAAGCAAGAATCGCATACCGGATTCTCGAGCTTCCGACAACGCCATGCCCGCCAAAGTCAGCTGATGCCTGGGTCTTACATCGACAAAACCATCGAAGATGTTATTCCACGGAAAGGCAAGTCCTCTTGTGGGGCAAATCAAAGATGCGCAGCAAGATTTGCTTCCTTCCTGCATAAAAAGACTGAAAATGACTATCCTCAGAAGCAGACATTCCAGCCTCCTATGGCATGCTATTGAGTAGAAATTTTTGCAAGGAGTCGGGTGGAGAAGTGAAGATGGATTGGTCTTGTGCGCACATACCAATCAGAGGAATAAATCGTAAGTCGGAACCCGAGAAGAAATCTAAGTACACAAAGATCAAATCAAGATCCTAGATCTCGATCTTGTTTCAAGAGTCGGATCACGAGTCTATTACCTAGAAATGGATAAAGAAGAAATTCAACCGGTGATTCGAGAATCACGCCAAATCGATAACAAGATTTGGACTCGAATTTGATGGTAGCCACTGCTCATTCGATCCGGCAGTGTTGTTCTTATCTCTCCTCGAAGGAAGGTGCATGCGCACTCCTTCAAATTGATGTTCAAAATACTAACAATACTACCGAGTATGAAGCATTGTCATAGGCATGGAGCAAAGTAGAACAATGGGAATCAAATTATTACGCGCAAGAGGAGATGCTGAGCTGATCAGAAGCGTATAAGAGGCCTCTACCAAGTCAAAAAGACAAACCGCGCACTATAGAGATCGGGTCTACTCGCTATCTTGATTTTTCAGCTTTCTCAGATCTTACATTCCGAGAGAACAAAATTCAAGAGCTGATTCGCCATAGCTATCGCAGCAGCCTTGTTGAATCCGGATCAGCCCCCGCATTCTTTAGACAGGAGATTACAAGGTGGAAATGGTTTTTCGCCAAAGGTTCCCGACAACGTCCAAAGAATGGCAGGTTTTCAACGATGATACATTGCAGATTGCTGCATTTCTCCAACAAAGATAACTTCAAGAAATCTACTATGAGGGAAGCAATTCACCTCCTAGCACTAACTCACCGCTTCTGAGAAATGGATGCCGACGCCTCAGAGGTCGAGATTATCCAACTAAAGGGAAATAAAATTCCCAAAGGCTTGGTATCTCTCGAGAAATGTTTGATAAGCATGATCGATGCTTAAGAAAATGAAGAAAATGAGGAAGGCTCTTCCTCCGACACACAATTACTAAATTTGGGAGCTTAATGATCCCAAATTAGTAAACTGGGAAAGAGTTGTTCGAAGTCTGAAAAGGAAGCTTTTACTAAGCTTCTTAAGAAATACATGGATATTTTTGCCTGGTCCTATCAGATCTAAAAACATATCACCGCATGGAAGTTCAACATTACATCCCACTTAAATCGTAACAAAGCCTTTCAAGCGTAAGGTCATGCGCACACAATCCAACCATTTCAGAACCATCTTCGCAGTAAATCCAAAAGTCATGTTAGATGCGAAGATTATCTATCCCATACACCATTCGGAGTGGTTGGCCAACATAGTCCCCGTAAGAAAGAAAAGTGGTGAAATTAGGTCAGGCGTGGATTTCCGCAACCTTAATCAAGCTTCATCAAGGATAACTACCCTATCCCCATCATGGATCACACTCGCAGTGGTCACCGGATCTCGAGATGCTTTCCATGCTTGATGGCTTCTCGTGCTACAATCAAGTCAAGGTCAGCCAAGAAGATCAATACAAAACAGCGCTCATCACACCTGGGAACCTTTGCATACCGTAAGATGCCATTCGCCCGATCAATGCCGGTGCTACATTTCAAAGAGCTATGGATCTAGCCTTTGCTCATCTCAAAGATATAAGCATAGTTGTGTACCGGATGATTCGGCAGCCTTTTTCCAAAGACAAGCACACATATTTCAAACTTAGAAGAGGTCTTCATACAATGCCGCAAGCATGGTATTTCTTTGAATCCCAAGAAATCTATCTTTGTCAGAATCAAGGAAAGTCATTGGGCACATTGCTTCCAAAGAAGGAACAAAATAGATCCAGAGCGTGTCAAATCCATTCAGACATTACCTTTGCCCACATCCAAAAAAGGAGTTCACTCTTTCTTTGGAAAAGTGAATTTTCTCAGAAGATTCATTCCTGACTTTGCTGAGCTAACCCGTCATATTTCAAATATGATGAAGAAGACACAAGATTTTAAGTGGAGCAATAAGGGAAGGAAGCTTTCGAGAAAATCAAAGAGGCCCTGTCAAAAGCACCAGTCTTAGTCTCACCTGACTTCAGTAAAGAATTTATTCTTTATTGTTATTCTTCCGAACATACTATGTCAGCAATATTGATGCAGAAAAATCAAGAGGACGCAGAAACTCCTATTGCTTTCATGAGCACGCCACTCTAAAGCCTATGAGTCAAATACACTCCAATGGAAAAGCACGCATATGCAAAAGAGTGAAGGCATGCAAGGCATTCAGTATTATATTCTTTCCTCACACACTATGGTTTTGGTTCCAGATATCAGAAGCTAAATCTATCCTTACTCAAAGAAGAGTTAGGATTATCGAGAGGCACGTGGGTGACAAAAGTTCAAGAATATGATTTGGATATTAAACCAACAAAGCTGGTTCGAGGAAGAGGTCTCAGTGAACTAATGACAGAATTAAAGCATCGCAACTCAAAGCAGATCGTGATGGAATAGATGAAGATTTACCTCAAAGATCGCTTATAGATCCGGTAGAGGAATGGTACAAGAATATTGCTTACTTTCTAACGTATGGAGAATGCCCAGATCGACTTTCCGTAAAAGAAAACGAACTATTAAATTAAGTCAAAAGATTTTGTGCTTTGGGATAATGGTTTGTACAAAAGGGGAATCGATGGTGTATTTCTCGATGCGTGGATAAAGCTCAACAGATCAACTACTACAACAGCTTTCATGACATGGCTTGCATGGTGGTCATTTCTCACCCGAGTCATCACAAGCACAAGATCCTTAGAGCAAGGTATTACATCGCCCACCCTTTTCAAGATACCGCAGTAATGGGTAGCTAAGTGTCAAGCATGCCAACATTTTGTCAAGGTGAAATTGCCTCGCATTACCCCTAAAACCCATCAGTGATCAAGAACCTTTCCAACAAAGGGGGTATGGATTTTATCGAATGATTAACCCGCCTCCAATACTGGTCATCATTACATTCTAACAAACACCGATTATTTTAGTAAGTGGGTAGAAGCTATTCCTCAGAAGAATGCCACTTCCCAAGTGTGCAATTTTATAAAAGAAAATATTATTGTCAAGTTCATGCGACTCAAAGAAAATCAGAAGCAGCATAACGCTCCGAATCTTTCTTCTCGAGGAGTCAGGTGGAATTCTCACACGTATGGGATTCAACTTGTTCATTCCTCAAACTACTATCCACAAGGGAATGGTCAAGTCAATCTAGTAATAAGAACTTGGTAACTATCGTGCGCAAGCTTCAGAATGTAAAATCAAAGGACTTGGCATAAAAAGTTGTTTGATGCATTATGGGCCGATAGATCACACCAAAGAGGGCGATAGGCATGTCCCCATTTCAGCCGCTATATGGAAGAGACACAGAGCCGCCTCTCACCTTGAATTGCCGCCCTACGACTTTCTAAAGCCCCGAAGATTCCACGCTCACTGGATGCTATTGATAAAAGAATCATGTACCCGATCAATTGAGGGAAGTACAAACTCAAGTCAGCAGATAGGTCGACAGAGCATCGAGGAAGGTGAAAGTCATCTTCGACAAAAATGCCAGTGGAAAGAAAGTTTGGTTAATGACTGGTCCTCTTATGGGACAAAAGAAGAGAAACAAAAGGCATGCATGGAAAGTTCGATTCACTATGGAAAGGGCCTTTGTAATCAAAAAGATCGCCGAGCAGAGATAGCTTCATTCTTGCTCATCGATGGAGTTGAATCGCTGCCTTTCAATGGGCAACACTGTCCTTCCGAACATGAGAAGCAGTGGTAAAACTCGTATGTACATAAATAAAACCTTTGTTTGTTTTTCCTTGTTTTGTCTTGTTTTGGTGTTGTGTTGTGTTGTGTTTGTCCGCTCGACCCCGCGCCCAAAGGACAAGATACGAAACCAGAGATGCTTGATCTCATCTTTTCCTTTGTCATTCTCGACAAGAGAAAAAGATGTCCACAGACGGAGCTAATCAGGTCACTCGATTTCACCCCGAACTGTGACTACCCAATTTGAAAAATTTCGTACTTTTAAAATAAGTGGGTCATTTGTTGTTTTTATTGCCCGAAAGTTCCTCAGATTAGGCACAAGATAATCCCAAGAGCCATATTAGCCTTTTCGCCAAATACCCGTATGCCCAAAATTGTTTTATTCTGTCATTGCCGGATTTGTCTCATGGGAAATTTGTATTTAATTATTTTGAGCCCCGTATGAGGCTATTTCATACCCGCTTTAACTCTATTATGAGCGAATATGTTATTATTCCTATATACCGTAAGGATTTTAACTTATTTTAAGTTTTGGGCTTTATTTGTAACTTTTGGCAATTTTTCGTGTTTTTGTGGTGTCCCGCTCGCTTTCTCGTGAAATTTCTCTCGAACAACTCCTTCACGGTAAGCCCGATTTTTGGCCCGAGCAGCTGGAAAACATACACGCACATTTTGCCCGAGGAAGTCATCATCGAGAGGTCCGATCACTGGGAAAAAGCGAAGTCGCAGACAGGAAAGTTCTCATGGGATGGGCGCATTTTTGGAAAACAAAGGATTTGAGTCATGCGATGGGAAAAATATAAGCCGCAGTAGTGATGGGAATTGTATACCGCCTCTGCAGGTACTTTTTCCCGTGTTATAAAAGTCACTTAAGTCAGCAGTGGGAAAAATAGAGGTCAGAGTGTGGGGAATTTATTGCCTACCTCAGGTGAAAATTCCCATGATATAATAAAAGGAAAGTGACTTAAGTGAAATCATGGGATTTTAGTGCCTACCTCAGGTAAAGAATCCCATCATGCAAAGTCAAATCACTTAAGTGGATCATGGATCAGTGGTGCCTACCTCAGGTAAAGAATCCCATTATGGTGAAAATTCTTAAAAATAGAATTACATGTGCAAAAAGTGCGCCCTTTGGTGATGGATAAAAATAATTAAATTGATTATTTTTAATAAATTCTATCCTTGGAAAAAGTGCCCAAGCTTGAGGAGGTTGAAAAGTCAAAGGAGGATTAAAAGAAAGCAATTAAATTAATTAAATTTAATTTATTTAGTGGCTGCCCTCTCCTTGGAAAAAGTGCGCCTATTTAGGAGTTATTTAATGATTTTAAATGCATTAAATCATTAAATTAATTTCTATTTTCAAAGTGGCTATGGTCAAAGCACACCGTGAGGCTAAAGTTAAGTGTCAGGTGAAGGATTAAATTGGATTAATTTAATTTATTGATGGCTGTCCTTAAACATGCAATTTTTAAAAGAGAAAAGCATGATTTTTAATTAATTAATTGCCTTTAATTGTTAGGGCAATTATTAATTATAGAATTATGAAGGTTATATAAGCATGGGCAGCCATATGGATTTATTATTCAACACACAGTAAAGAATCGCAGCAAGGAGAAAAAGTGCGCCCTTTAGAGGAAGGATTTTGCACAGCATAAAGTGCTAACAAAGGCTAAAAGCTTCCGATTTGGCGCATGCTTTGGAAAAGGTTCATCTTCGTCTCGCACAATTGTTTTCACAGTGTTAAAGGAGCTCTGTGTTGATCAAAGGATTCATGCTCTCTTTATGTGCAAATTAAACACCAATTTTTGGGGCAGCAGTTTGAAAAGTGCAGATTTTTATAATTTAAATTCACTATTCATGCTCCTATGGCCATTTTTGTCTCAATAAATTGCAGAACTCATTACAGTGCTTTATAAAAAGAAAAGGAGTATTTATCAATGTCCAATACATCGCAAATATCCTCCGAATCAAGAATTGTCCAGATCTCGCACTCAAAGATTGAAGAAAGCAAAGCCAAATTAGAAGAAAAAGAATTATTCAGATAAAGATTGATAAAGCTATGGCAAAAGGAGATGAAAAAGAGAGCACGATGGATTCATGCATCGCTTTCTAAACTTTCGCATATGGGAGACACTGATCTAGGCCCGTAACCTCTTTCGATTTGATCGATAGATCCAGAGCCGGAAAGACTTCACTCATGCGTGGGTCAAAAGTAGCGAATTATTCGAGCCGCAGCCTTTCCCATGTACACCCCAATTGCCGAGTTTGTGATGGAGTGTGCTAGATCCTATCATCCTTCATCTAGATCAATGTGATGTCATGGGAAAGACAATAATTCGCTTGATGCGTAATTCTTCGATTATTGTTCTCAAGATTCCAAGATTTAAAGGTGGTGACTTCTATTAGCATTCGTGATGCCGACAAAGGGGGAAAAGCATAGAGCCGATCGTGGTGAGCATCATGAATAAATGGTTCATGAAGAAGCCTGATCCCCTTCCGTGTTCCCGAGAACTCTTCCACGATCCAATTTGGTGCAGAGGCGGATGATATTGTCAAATCAAGCTATGCAGTCAATGGTGAAGCGAATGCCTACACTTTCCTGGACATGGATGTATGCTTTCATCAGACTATCAAATCAACAAGGTTGATTCTATAATCACTTGTCGAAATTATTAAGAAGAACATCGGTGAGCAATCATGAACGTAAAGCGCACCTTCACCTTCAAGATGACTTCATACTTGGTATATGCCGCAGCCTTCACAGGTGTCTTTTCCAAGCTCGGATAGATGTGGTATTCTTTCCAAGGATCCCATTTTCGAGTGCTACCCATTACCTTACCGCACCAAGCAAGCGAGAAGGACTTCAAAGTGATCAACGATGGTTTCTTCTACGATTTCATCTCGCAGTTAGACAAAGACTTGAAGACTCACAGAGTAAGCAAGGAAGCATGGGAAGCAAGTTGTCCAAGATCGGGCAAGATATTCATCCAAATTGCAGATTTCACATACCTCGTGGTTACGAGCTTTTCAGTGAACCAACAAAGATGCCAAGGTACCCGAGTGACAGATTGATTGCCATGGAGCTAAGCAGCAACTTGTGGAGTTACACGACCTTCACCAAATAAGCACAAGTCTACGGGCTACTTCCCACTCACCGTGGATATTACAACAGATCAAAGATTCACAGAGCTCGAAGAATGGAAGCACAAATGTTGTCCGAGTATGAGCAAGAGTTCTTCCTCGCACGGCTTAATTTTGATCCATTCGGGAATAGCCAGAAGACAATCTCCCAGAGTACGCACATGTGCCTTCGCTAGAAGATTTCTGATGAAGTGCGTATGAGTACGAGGTCGAAAGAAAGATTTCAGCAGTCAGCTTCAAGAAGCAAGTATTTGACTTTGACTAGCGATACCATGCGATCTTAAAGATGATGGGAACGTGGTACTGACACTTACCATCAAATGGGAGGAGATAAAGCTCTACTACAGATAGCAAATGGCATGTCACAAAGACAATAAAGAAAGATCCTGAGTCAGTTGGTGAGTACTTCGAGCTGGTCTAACGAAGGGATACCGCTTTGATGAAGTATCGATGAATCAAATCACGGCAACTTCGCAGAGATTCCCTCAAGCGAAAGCATGAAGGAGAGAGCAGCAGAAGGTCCGAGAAGTCAAAGTACGCAGAAGATCTCAAGAGAAAGAGAAGACCACTTCTACGACCATAGCTTTGACTCCGACTTCTCCAAAGACTCTAGTGAATCACCAACTATCGCACCACAAAGCCAGCCAGGATGTTTCCATGCCTTCACTAAACCAAAGACGCTCATCTTCTCTCCTCAGCCCACTTCGCTCAAAGACCCGCTCCAGGAGATGTCAAGCCGCAGATGACGGAGTTCGAAAGAGCTTTGTCCTCGGGCGTTTCTGAGGATGGCAGCCATGATACCGTGGCACTTTCTCGATGGAGAGGATGCAGAGCGGAAATAAGAGCGCACTCAAGAATTCTCATTCTCCGAGAAGTAATTTCTAATGGTTAGCTTTCAGCTTGGTTCCTAAGCAAGAATAGAGATGAACTTAGAGGAACATGACTCGCAGCCTACTTCAGATCCGAGCGTAAGAGACAAAGGCCTAAAGTTGCTAAAGCAACTTCTAGGTTGATCATCGAGGATTCGGGAGAGAAGTTTGCACGAGATATCGATCCCGCGGAAGGAAAGGTAGAAGAGGAACTCACGGCAAAGATGTGACAAAGACCAAAATACCACTCTGGCCAAGCTACCACCGAAGGATCAAGCAGACACGCAGACGCACTGATGCTTGCTCTTAGGCTTGACAATGAAAAGGCGAGAAAGAAGAGCTACGCAGAAGCAAATATCTCAATTATGTGAGATCATAGCCAAGGTTGCTAAATCTTCCGCTCACCCCATTTCAAATAGCAGTGAGTGATCATCTTATGCAGAAATGGAAGATGCAAGCAATCAAGTAAAGGCTATCGACGAATGGAAGGATCTCGATTATTCGTCAAAGCTTCAGGCAACTTGGGAAGTGCCACCGCCTAAAGGTTATGAACGATGCAGAAAATCAACTAAAGCAATCGATAAAGCATAAAAGGAATAAATACAATGGCAGAGAGTAACCCGAGTGTTTTGGCCGAGATCAACAAGCTCACCGAGATGTATTGTCAGAGCAAATTGTGCTTGATGGATCACCGAGAAGGGGAAGCAATAGAGTTTGCAGATCTTCCGCTTGAGATCTGCAGAGTTTTGTCAAGAGGATGCAGCGCTGAGAGCAGAACATCGATTTGCCGACAGTGTTATTTCTTTCACCGAGGAAAGAGTGGATGGAGGTATTACTTCATACGTGCGGGATTGCTTTCTAACGAGGTGCATGATTCTCTGGAGGGTTCTCTTCTCGATGGTGCAAAAGAGGATTGATAAAGCCACCAAGCCTTTCACGATGAACTCTATCGCAGGGTCGGTGACACCGCAGTGCATATCATGAGATTTGGGCCAAGTTTGAAGAAGTGGAAGCATGCAAAGAAAGTGTCAATGAAGGATCGCTGCAATTCAGATGTAAAAGGAAGCAAAGCTAAAACAGATGGAAAGATGCTCAACTATATGTTCGACAAGTATATCGATATCGTAACAAGAAGAAGATGTAGATGTTACAAATTGGCATGACTTCTTCTATTTCTTTCTTCTTCTACTTTCTATGTTCCCGATGAAATTGTAAACTTCTAAGTTATTGGTTTCAAACCATTACTCAAGTCATGTGGAACCTTTCTATTAGTTAAGTGATACATGTGTCACTTAAGAAGAAGTTAGTTGAGGATGATTGCCAAATGTCATCTTTACTTGTTGTTCATACTTTAGTTCAATTTGCTTGAGTCTTCTATTTGTACTTTCCCTCCTACATTCTATAAGTAGGAGAAGAACCTACTGTTAATCATCGATCGAATTTGTAAGAAGCAATCTTGTGTTCTAGACTTTGTGCCGAACCCCGAGAGCCACTTGTTGCAGAGGAATACAAAGAAGCAGTGTTTCCTGAGAACTTTGTGTCACGGTGTATTTTGTTTCTTGCTTTCTAAATCTTAGATCTCTTAATAGACTTTGTGTTATTTTAGATCTAGATCTAGAGCTGCCTTTGCTTTATAATTCTCGTGTGTTCAAATCTATTTGAGTTTCTTCTATGTGCATGCAATTAGCTCGCAATCTACTAATCGGGATGCACATCTTCCTCATTTCTTCTCTCGTAATTCCTTTACTTCCTTCTTCTATAATTTTCCTTTCTTAAACAAATGCTACATTGCTGCAGTAACTTCTAGTTATGGTTCATGAACTAAGTTGTTAAAGTAAAACCCCGATAGATAAAACACATTTTTATCGACAAATCTGACACGGAGCCTCACCGGTTAAATGAGGGAGATTTATCTCATGACCGCCTAGGTTTGATGCTATGCGTATCTAGTGCAATTTACTCGGAGTCAAATCCTCAGCAAATAGTTTAGCCACACGTTGAAAATCCTAGAGGAGAAGTTGGCCATGAATCTATTACTATTGTTAATGTTGGTGGTTCTAGTGATGATGGTAGTAGTCAACAGAGTATTGGAAACATAAAGAGGAAAATAGAGACAGTTGAAGTTTCTAGAGCTATTTTCCAACAAGGAAATCAGAAGAGGAAAAAGAGAGAGCCGAGACACGTGTGCATGCTTACTCTTGGCTTGAGGTAACTATTTATTGAAGGTAGTGGTGTCACTACCACCCCTAAAAAAATTTCATTCCATAGGAAATTCTCCCCAAACTTCAATTACTCCTCCATTCAAGGTGGAACAGTTCATTCCTACGAACACCTTAGGTATTGATTACCTAGATGAGTTTGACAATAAATCAAAAAGAGATAAAAGAAATAAGAAGCAAATTATACATGTTACTAAAACTTCATAACCAACCACAATCAGGGTATTTCCTACATATAACCCAAACACAGATACCATGGAATACATGTATGTTGTGCCCAAAGTTGTAAAACCAGATAATGAAATGGTTTCCAGTGACTACTGAGATGACCTCCCTTCAAATGGATCTTAAGGAAATGAAACCTTTTGAAAAAATTAATGTATCAAAAAGGAACAATGATGTGGTTTACACAACGATTACTGAAGGCAAAGAGGAGAAATATAAGTTGAATAATAAGATTCAAAAGTTAGAGGTAGACCTAGAAAATGAGAAAGCAAAAGGAAAAGAAGCAAAGTTAATAGGACATGTGAGTTGGAGAGGAAGATAAAATCATCTTCCTCTATGAATACAGTTTGGTGAATGAAAGAAGCATAGGTAGAACTAGAAGAGGCAAAGAAAAATTTATAGGAAATAATGAGTAACAATGATAGATTACAAAAAACATTGGGAGAATTGAAAGAGGGTGTGAAGGAAGAGAAACAAAATGTCAAAAACTGGGAACAGAGCCTAGAAGAAAAAACAAAATGAAATATTGCAACAAGAATTGGTGAAAGCAAAAAAGGAAATAGAGTCTTCCAACATCAAACTGTCTAGATTTCATAAAAAGGAATTGATTAATATGACGGATAATGTTTGGGGGTAAATAAACCAAAAATTGATGATTTTATTAGATTGTTTGAATTCATGAGTGATCTACAGAGAATCTATGATAAGCTCTGTGAATACGTAACAGGTAGCAGAAAAGTGTTGACTTTAAGAGAGGATACAACAAAGAAAATTTTGGAAGCTATCTACAAATTCAATGACACATAATTGATATCCATAGGAAAACAGAACCGGTTCGATGCCTTAATAAAGGTATCATATATCATTCAAAAGTGTGTGATGTTGGGTGAAGCACATGAATTTTTGAATAAGTATCAAAGAATGTTATAGGAGTTGCATGGAAAGGTACAGGAGTTCACAAATCTTGGTTTTCCAATGCCTTTTGACAAAACACACCTATTCATTATGAAGGATGCATTCCAAAAGAAGATGAAAGAAAAAATGACTCAAGAGAAGGACCGAATTCCTGAGAAGCTAGATGAGACAAACTTTATTAATTATGTTAAACCATTGATAACCTTGTCAGTAATTTTTCATACAAAAATAGAGGAAATATCCACTATCAGTTATGAATTACTAACAAAGTTACATGTTAGTCACTCTTATTTATAACAAATTGTAATTCAAACAGATGAAGAGTGGAGCGAGTTGCAAGATGATTTAATTTGTTAAAGTTTTGGAGCCTGATTCCAAGTTGAAGTGGAAGTTTGGTTTTGTTATTTTTATTATTTGGGAGGAAATCATGGTCATGGATAAGAATAGTAAATTTTCTTATTAATAGACTAGAGTTATCTTTATCTTTATTATATTAATAAATATATCATATTTAGGTTGCTTGTGGTTGAAGCAAAATTTTACAAAGAGGTGCACAAGTTAAATATATATGTGCATGGATTTACTCTTTAGTGTATTTAGATCCATTTTGAAAATTGTTCCATTTGTTGCAATGAAAATCTTCAATTTTTTCATACAAGCCTCAAGGCATGTCTCAAGCAAGTTGAATGAGGAATAGTGTTATTTTTAAATTTTCATTTCAATAATGATTCAAGCAAAGCCACTTATTCTATCTCGAATTAAGCACAACAACTCTTATATGCCTAAAGTATATAATAATGTAAATGCATTGTGATTTAATAGCCAACCAACCGTGGTGTATGCTTTCTATAAAAGATATCAACAACATTGTATGTGAAATATATTAAATACTCATTAAAACATGATTTTGTAATGTTTCTGCAATCAAAATGGAAATGGAATCAATATGATTACCTTTAGGCACATGTAAGTTTGGGGTGAGCGCTAATCCTTGTTTGAGATTCAGAACAATGTACTTAATATTTGAATATATTAATTATTATCTGAACATCTATATCATGGGATAACCACAAATGGAAGCTTCCAACTTGATGGACCGGATCATCTCTAGCATTTGATTCACCAAATCTTTGAGATTGACTCTCTCTTTCTTGACTGTCAAATTTTGCAATAGGGTCGTCCTATTGTATTTGTGCCATTGTTTTCAGCCCCTCTCCTTTTAGTAATCGACTTCCATACTGCTAGAGCCCTATCATAGGGAAAGTTATCCACTTCATACTGTGATGTATAAATTCTCAAACAATTTTCTAAATTTTTGTCAAGCTTGTTTCACAATTTTGACTTTATAAAGGCCAAGGCACTAAAAATTCTCTCATCTTCAACTGAACCCAAAATCATTGTTTGACATAGATCAGATAATGAGAAAACTTGGACATGGTTTTCTATAAAATAGTACTCACCCCAACTCTTTTCCATAGTTGGGTTATTGCTCCACACTCTAAGGGATTATCCAAATCTTTGAATTGTTGCATCATTGTAGTGGCAAATTCATGAGATTGAGCAGACAAAAAAATGTCCTTTCTTAAAATACCTAGAATATTCATTCCATTGATATCAACAGGCTTACAAAAATGTTGAATCAATGTAGTCAACCTCTTGAAGTAGTCTTCATGCATATGTCTTTCATTTTGGACAGGATTCCAAAAGGTCGATTTACTATAGCCATTGCTTCAAGTAAAGCATCCCTTCTAAATCACTCCCTTTCGTGTGAATGTGCTTGCATGCATATGCCATTTCAACGTTTGCGACTCGCGTCGCATACTCCCTTCTTGCATTTGTGTGTAGCTGATAATTCATGCATGCCCCTAAGTTGCGCGCATACGTTATCGCCACTCCTAAAATGCTAATTAATGCCATTAAATGTAATACAAACAAGAGAGGGATAGTGTAATCATGTAGGGTCCATTGTTCAGAAACCACACATACTCCAAAACAATGTCTCCTCACCTTAGTACACCTCTAAGCTCACACCATCTCTCCCTAGGGTCAATGTCAGAAAAAGCCAATAGTAAATCAGCAAAGGTTTGGTAGCAATTAAATTGGTCGCAATAATTTACCCCCCAAAATGGGGTATGTATAGTCATTTTAACTTTGCCATGATATATTCTTTCCCACCGTGATGGGTGAAATGCATGATTTGACCGCCGTGCTTGTTCTAACTTCCTTTATCACCACTTATATTTATTTTTAATAAATTATCATATTTCACCCTTTTTTACCCGCTCTGAATATTTTTGCTACATAGCGTCTTTTCTTCTCTATGGGACATTTTTCTTGATTTCAGGTGATCTTCCCTCATCCAAAATTCTTCTAAAAAAAAAAATCACTAAACATTGAGAAAATCAATATTTCAAAAAAATTCAAAAAATCATTAAAAATCCAAAAAAATGTAAAAAAATCAAAAATTTGTAAAAATTGGTAAAATGTTGGTTAGTTATTGAAGCCTCATGTCAAATGCATTGTATTCAAATTATATTTTTTTGCATTTTTGTTTGTTTATGTAACAACGACTCGCGAATCATTTGGATCCACCCCATTAACAAAGATGGTCTCCTGCTTCGCTTTTGTACTATCTTTGCACAATGAGATACTTGCACTCTTTTTACATAGCATACGAATGTTTTTTCATTAGACCCCTATGTCCACCATATTCCCCTCACATATATCATTTCTTGGGGCACCACTTTTAACCTTTTTCGTTATAACAAAACATTTTTGTAACTATCTTAAATGTTGTTGGTTTAAATATGTGTG
Source organism: Taxus wallichiana var. yunnanensis (assembly GCA_018340775.1). NCBI lineage: Eukaryota > Viridiplantae > Streptophyta > Pinopsida > Cupressales > Taxaceae > Taxus > Taxus wallichiana. Next base: position 776,398,374 of record CM031234.1, on the reverse strand, counting down.
TTTGTACTTATTTCCCTGTTAGGTTGGCTTGTTTACTTTCTCATATTGCATTGTGTTTTTTTATGTTGCATGGAGTTGGTGTTTTAGCAATGGACATTTGTTTGTACTATGGATTTTCATGTCATTCTACACTTCTGTCGTATGCTTACATTTTTAATAAGAATTGATGATGAAAATCACTAGCTATGTGATGAAAATAAAGTTGTTTACAATGCACTTTATGGATGTTAGCTCAATCCCCCTTCCTCCTACATATTTTTCTTCTATATCCCTTTTCTCTCTCCTTCACACTCAGCTTCATCATTCTTTTTCTACATTCATGCACACTTCCTCAACATTACTCTAACATATTTGGTGTCTCATCGTTCAATTGACAGCTCCCCCATCAACTTGATTATTTAGTATGATGTGGAAGATGAGTAACACCAATGAAATCTGAGAATTAGATTTCATGGGTACTTAGTACCCAGTGTCAACAAGACCAATATGGCTTCCTTCTTCTCATTACACTATTCTTCTCCTTTACCAGGGGCATCTTTCCCCCTTTTTCTTTTATCTATTTTATTTTTTTATCATCAATCGACCTCTTTTATCACCCCATCGACATTCGAGGGGGCATCCTTCACTCTATTAATTTTTCTTCCACCCTTTCAAAGAAAATTACTCTTTTGTGTTTTTCTACTATCTTTATAGTGGCGTAGCTTATGCCACCCCAAAGAGGGAAAATGTAGACACCTATAATTTGATCAAAGCAATCTTATTACTAACATTGCACTAACTATTATATTCCTCGCAAATTGATGACACTTCATCAATTAGGCTCATTTTCCCCTCAAACTTCTCTTAATTAACTATTATACATTGATTAAGCCTCCTACCATGCATTTGACCAATAAACCTTCTTATTAGCTAACTCTCACTTCCAACACATTCAAAATCTATCGAAACCTCCTCCAAATGCTCCTAGAAAGCTTCCTAAAGCTTACTTGGGATTCCTAATTAATCCTAAAAGGTTAATTAGCTTCTAATCCTAGTCAAATCTTGCTTTGACTTGCTAAAAGTGCTTTTTGGACTTACCTTTTGTCCCACATACACCAAAATCATACCATTCTTGGAATGGGAAACCTATAAATAGAACCCTCCTCCTCATCATTTCTAAGAACACTTCTCCTCCTCTAGCATAAACTATAGGTAATTAATATCTTTATCATTTCTCCATTTGTTGAGCTAATATATTAATAGTGCATCGATTAACTCAAGTTTGAGTAATATAGAGAGAACCATATGGCCTTGTAGCCATTAATGGTGAGAATCCATTCTCAAACCTTGAGATCATATTAACAATCAAAACTGATTGTTAAGGATCTTCTCGTGTTCATTCAAGTTAGCATTCAAAGAGTAAAGATTTTTTTAGGCATGTTAGCTTGATTATTGTCAAAGTTATATGCATGTTTAAGAAACTAGCCTCCCTAATCTCTTATCATGTTGGATCTTGTTAGGTTAGTTAATATTTGAAACTCCTTAGGTGTTCTAGTTTCATTTCTTAAGCTTTCTAATTTACACATGAACACAAAATCCATCAAAGAAATTCACAGTATGCCTCATATGGTAGATTCATGGAAGCATCAATTGAGGGAATGATACTTTTTGGTCTTAATTTCATTGATGAGGCCTACAAGATGTATGATAACATTTCTACTTCCCAAGATCAATTCAATATAGGAATCAAGGAAGTAGAGAAGGAGCTCAAGATATAGTTGGAGAGTATTCAAGACTTGAGGATCATGAGCACCACTAATGAGAAAATTTATTTTTCTCACAAAATATATGATGATCCTAAGAACAACTTGTCCAAGAAGTGGGTCTACAACATTGAGTGGAAAATCAAGGTATTTGAAGAGGTAACCATGGATCTCATGAACATGGTGTAGAAAGTTGAATCTTTGAAATCGAAATATTTTCTCGATTTACAAACTCTTAGATGCCAATTTTACAAAGACAATTCTACAGAAAGGCACTTAGTGGATGAAGTCAAAGCTAAATTCAGCTCATTGATGAAATATGATAAATTCAAGGTTTAATTAGTTAACAAGGAGAAGATGGAGGAGATCACTAATTTTCACAATGTTATGGTAGAAGCCACTAAGGGCTTGTTGCAGAATGGAGGAATTGCTAAAGAAATGGAATATTCTCTTGGTAGTTGGTTGAATGCTATGGAAAACACAACTATCCCAAAGGTCATGGAGATTTCTAGCACCTTGGAAAAGTTCAAACTCTACATGCTCAAAATGAATATCCCAACAGTGCCTCTTTTAAATGTTCCTAGATCTTAAATCTTTTCTTTTTTTATTGTTATGTTTTAAAGTTAGCTTTATCATTTTGAAAGTTAAAAATGTAAATAAAGCTAGCTTATGTAATTGATTAATTAAGTGTTAGCACTTAATTAAATGGAAATTAGTTAGAAATTTGGTTACAACCACCCCTTAGCCTATATAAGGCTTCTTTCTCATTGTAAAGGGGTTGGATTTTGGTGTTTTGAATGTAATGATACAAAGCTTTTGAAATCAATATAGAAGAAGAAATTCTCTCCCTCTTGTCTGTGTTCTTTCTATTTCTCTTTCCTACAATTGTGAATGTGAATCTAGTATATTTGAATATAGAAATTGTGTGTTCAATCCATTTTCTATAGTGTGAATAACTTTGTGTTTGTTGCATCTATATTTAGTGGATTTTTTAGATATACTAATTCATATGTTCTTGAAGCTCCATGCATGCATAAGTAAGATGTTACTTTGTTGTCTCTCGTATCTCCGAACGTGTTGCCTTCTTCACTTCTTTTCATACAATAGTGAGTAATCTTGCATAACCAAGGAGAATACTTGTATTCTTGACTCGATGGATTAGATTGAACTTTGTGTCCCTAGTTCACTCCTCTTACTCATACAAGCTATTGTTTCCTCATCTGAAACCCTTCTCCTTTTTCATCTTTTGTATTGAGAATATCAGAATATGGAGACATTCTTTACACCAAAATCCTCATTCAAAAATTTTAGTTTGTATATTTGTAAATAGGTTGATTTCAATATTTTGGGTGAATAAGGGAACCTCCCTATAAATAAGAGGGATTTTTGTCCCCTGAATTATTTCTTGTATCTAAAGATAAAGTTTTCAACCAATAACTACCCAAGAAATTAAGCAAGTGAAGTATAGAAACCCTAAATACAAATAGGGTTAAGAAGGAGGAAACCATCACATAGGATCTTGAGAAAATGCACATATGATCTATCTAGATGGACTGGAGCTCTGGAATAATGATTAGGGCACCCGAGGTGCCCCGGTCTAGAATTTGGGCACCTTGGTCTATGAAAAACTCAGTAAATCTCCTTTGAGGTGTCATTAGATGTTCCCCTATGTTTGCTTCCTGTCACATGAATGTTCTTGAACTTCAATGGATGTCGTTGTAATCGAGAATAGAAGAATCACTTGTAAAACCCTAGATAAAGCATCAAAACCCTAAAAAATAAAGATTCATATGAAGGGGTCGACTATCCTTAGTGATCACAATGGTGGACTTACTAACTAGCATTGCATTTTGGGGTTAATAATATAATAGTGTTGCACAAATCTAAAATCGATAAAGTATACAAGTAATAAATGTGGAAACCATATTTAACATGGTTCACCTAGTGTGGGCTATGTCCACCAAGAAATGGCCAATATTATTATTTAGTGCTTTATAGAGGAAATACAATGAATATCTTCCATCTTCCAACACCTCACAGGATGTTCAATGTTTTTCCTTACTCAACTACTCTTTCTTGCTCACCAAGGAAACTCTCATCCAAAGAATTGCTTCTTACTTGCTTAAGTTTTCCCCATACAATGTTTACATGCATTTATAACTATTTTGGGCAACTAACCATTCTTTTACAATCAATAAATATTCTTTAAAGAAAATATTTAATCTATTTCTCGGCCAAAAATAAAACAATTTCACATAGGTTGATTGACGGTTCCGCCTCGACCCTCACCAATGTCGGTTGCTTCCTGACTGATGTCGGTTGCTCCCGACCAATGTCGGTCACTGTGTAGTCCAACAACATTGTAAAAGAAAGATTTTTATGAAGCAATTAAGTTCCACACTCAACATTGTACTACATCTCAGACCCAATGTAGTTCTATGTGTATATGTGTAGAAAATCGTGCCCTATGTGCCCTTGTGTCAATCGCACTTTGTGAGTAGCGAGTAATAACTAAATGTAGAATGTAAATAGATGGTGCATGGAATAGAATAAACTCCCCTTCTTTGAAGTGTGATGCAAATGAACCATCAATTGTCCCTTGTGATGGATCTGGATGGATGCAAATGGATCTCTAAATACCTTAGATGGATGCAACCTTAGGTGGTGATAGTAGAGTGCTTAGTGCTCTAGTCCTTATTAAGGTCTCATAACTTTATATTTATATGGTTCTCTTGCTCTAATTTCATAAATAACCCTGAAAATGCTAACCACCAAAATGATAGAAAGCTCAAACAACTAGAAAGAGACCAAAAGGTGAGAGTAAAATACAAAGAGGATTAGGGTGCGCAAAGGGGACCAGGTGCCCTGATCCTAGTTAGTGCCCCAGTGAAAGATAGGGAAAATACAATATGAAAATATAGACTAAAGCAAGTGAGGGTGCAATATCGAAAGTAGTAGAATGAAAGCAAATCAAAATGGCCAAATACATGGGTTAATTAGTACTCTTTTTCACTCAAAACCCATATGAATAGTAATATGAAACAAGGACTAAATAATTAGTTAAAGTGCATGATTTAGTGTCTACATTTTCCCCCACTTTATGTTAGTGATTGGAAATCTCAATAACATAAAGTATATAGAGATGCATACCTGATATCCATGTAGAGTGATGTAGAAAATGCACCGAGGGACTAGACAAAGCGTGGAGTGACAAAAAGATGGAGCATGGAGACTAAAGATGCAAAAGTGTAAAAGTGATGAGAGTGAACCTAGGGTAGAAACGCATGTGTAGATGCCAATGTGTGTGATGTACATGCATGTTAGTATGATGTGTTTGATACTAAGTGTGACGATATTATTGTTGTTGTTGAGTGTTGAGTGTTTAATTCCCATACGATTGGGACCTATAAAGGAGAAGATGATCAAGTAGTCAAATATGCATGTATATGTGTAAAACTGTGTGTAAATACAAATGTATGTATGTAAAAATCAATGTAATGAAAGTAAAAAAATGAAAAAGGAACATGTGCACCTGATCTCGTGATGAGAAAAAAGGGTGTAGAAAGGATCCTATAAATGTTGATGAAGTGCAAGTTTTTTGGGCGATCTCATGCCACTGTCCGAAGAAGTGTAGGGAGAAAGATGTGTTATTCTCTAACCTATAATTGTTTCCCAAGAGTATGAAGAGATCTATGTATTTTCTAGTTTGTTAGGTGATTCAACACCACTCTAAAGAAGTGTAGGGAGGAAAGTCTTATGTTAATCCAACATGTAATTTCTCCCAAAATGATGATGAAAATATACCTGTAAAAGTTGTTATGTATGGAGTTTTGTAGACTAGTTTTAACCCACTCACGCTGTAACCCACTGTGTCATGGACAAAAAACTACAAAATTGAACTATATCTCATGTATTGTGTTGTGTAGTGTGTATAACCCCAAATGATGCCCCCCTCTTTGGGGGCAAATGTGATGTCACAGATAAGAGGATGTGGACCCAAAAGAGGACCAACCACGAAATTGTAGCCTACATGGGGAAGGGAAATGTGCTTGGTAGAAACTAAGGCACATGCAAACAAGTGGCTAGAAACAATCGTTAGTACAAACAATCATGCATGTAGAAAACAAGTGAATCTACGAGACAATGTGTAAGCTAGAACGTAAGTAAACATGCAAAAACAAACATAGACCGTGAAAAGTGGGTTGTAAACATGGGACACTACTCACAAAGTGTTGCTAAACACAAAAGGCCATAGTGACCTCAAAACAACAAGCAAATGTGCACACAAAACAAAGGGCAAGGCCCGTATATAATAGCAAACAATGATAAACAAGTACAAATAAATAGATATCCATGGTAGTAAGTAATCATGCAAAACAAGTGTTGCACATAAAGCTCCCATTAGCATGTTAAAAAGATAACTCATATGTCAAAAATGTGTATAACCAAAATTAGTGTGTTATGAAATAATAAAGACCTCGTGGTGTACAAAAGTGGATGCTCTCAAGAGCCGTTATGGGACTGGTAGTGTGCCAAGCATCCACGTTGCATGTAGAAGCTATGTATCTACTATCCCAACTAGAAAATAACATGAACACACATGTGTGTAGGGTAAAGATAATGACATACAAGAAATCTATCTATCATGTGTAATAAAGTGAACATGTACAAGCAAATGTAAACAAAATTAAATGTGACCAAGTTATGTAGTATGTTGTGGATGGATGGAATGGTATACAAATTGAATGATAACAGCCACATGCCCCGAGTGAATGGAATTATATGTAATGAGGTTCATTTAGTATGCCCTCAATACCAAGAATGAACCATAAATGAGATTGCATCATCGGGAAATGGTTAAACTACATGTTGTGTGTAGTGTGTTGTGTTGAATGTGTATGTGTGGTGATGATATGTGATCGAGAGATGAACTGTGAAGAAATGTGATGATTTATCCTAAAGCGTATATCACGATGAGATGATCAAAAGAGGTGGTGATGTAGCCTACGACGTATACCACTACAAGATGATGGAATAGGTGATGATTTAGCCTATAACATATGTCACTAACCTAGTAATGTCACATGATAGAAGGTTGAATGATGAACATGTGAGTGTGATGAGGTCCATTTGTGATGTATACCCTCAACAGTCTAGTATGGACTATGAGACTAGAGTGTGTCATAGGGTATCAACACATTGCATACAAGTAGGTGTCTAAAATGCGTAGTATGTGTAGTGGTAACTAGGTATAGTGTGAGATATGTAACACCCACTGCAAGCAGTGTGAAGTTCATGTGTGTAGGAATCCCTCAACAATCAAGTGTGAACCAAAGAACAATAGTGTTTCATTAGAGAAATGGTCGATGTAAATAGGTATATTAAGAGGTATGTATAAAAATAGAGAGAATGAGGTGTCGTATGATGTTGTGCGGGGTAGTATAGATGTCATGCCCCTCAAGTGTGTGTTAGTGATTATGGTCATGTGGCATTGTCTAACACATCATCATTGTCGTGATCGAAACCTATCGAGTGGAATTGAGACGTGATAAGAAATAAAATGAGTTGGATCATATAAAGAACCATTGTGACATAGGGTTTAGACACTCATGGCATATTCTTCATCAGTGAAGGGTAATGGTGGACATTCATGTACATACCAATGAGAAAGATTCTAAGAATAAGTAGGAGATGAGTCATTACCGATGAAAACATTGCCAAACGGCATGGGAAAGGTTAGGGAAGTGTGGTCTGTGTCTAAATTACCACTAATATAGTTAATCCAAGATTGTCCAAGTGTCAATGTAGAAGTATGATGGGTACGTGCAACGAAGGTCATCAAGTGAAACACATGAAGGCCATAGGTGGTCGTAATGTGATAATAACCATGATAAAGATGAGGTGAGTGAATTGGTGGTAAGATTTCATTTAGCGTCAAAATAATCCTAGTCAAGCCTTCATGTGTGTAAATAGTATCTGAACAAGTATGATTGACCAGGATGTTATGCCGAAAGGAGTATTTGATTAATAGCGTGTAAGTGAAAGGAGGTGATAGATATGCGACTATGTAGGAGGAGATGAAACAACGTCTAAAGTGTTAATAGACCCTTGATAAAGTATCATAAAATTAGTAGAAGGAGGGATCTTGAATTTATATTTTCTTAGGCCATCACCATGAGGGTATTCTTGAAATAAGAGTCATCTACGTCAATAGGTGTAAAATTTAGTTGGCCTAATGCTTCATCAGTGAGGTCAATAGTGTCAACTTCATCATCAGATTCCTCATAATCATCTGTGTTAGCATTATCGTGTTGTATAGATTTGTTAATTATATTATTAGGATTTGTAATTGGTGGAGGAATGTGAGGTGTATCGATAGGTGGAGCAGCTTTGTGTAGCGGAGTAGACATGGTGGGTCCGATAATTGTTGTAGTATGAGTATAAATGATCGAATTACTCATGGCGGCAGAAGAAGGTTGGGAAGCACTAGATTGACCAATGTCATATGTGTCAATACTACCATATGGAATAGCTTGCGAAGGTGGAATAGGCATAGCAGTAATGGGGTCTATACAATAAAAATTTGAATGGCTCAGGATCTATAGTGATAGTATGTTTATAGCCATCATGTAATAACTTGACACATTGGTGGATAGTAGATGGAACTACTTGCATTGTGTGGATCCAAGGTCTTCCTAGCAATATATTGAATTGGAATGAAGCATCTATAACATAGAATTTAGTAAGAACGGTCTTAGGCCCAACCCAAATGTGTAATGAGATAGTCCCTAGACATGTGCGAGTGGTAGAATCATAACCTCGAATGAGAGTAGAATTCTTAGAAATTAGATTATCGTTAATACCCAGTTGTTTTAAAAGAGAATGAGCACATAGGTTGATAACTAACCCATTATCAATAAGTACTCGTTTGATGCAAGTGGTGTTAATGATGGTGGTAATGAGCAAGGGTGCACATGGATTGTTTTTAGCAAAAGGTGATAGATCCTCATTAGTGAAGGATACAACATGTGGCGATTTATTAAATATTGTATCAGGTGTGTAAAGGCCACCATAGAGATATCACTTTCTATTTGGATGGTGCGAAGGGTTGTTTTCTAGTGTTTGACAATAGTTAGGTGTACTACGTAATAGGTCATAGAGAGAAATCTTAGTTGGTGTGTTTTTAAGTTGTTTTATAATATCATATCCCTTAGGAGGAGCCAAAGGATCCAAGGAAGTGATAGGTAGAGGAAGAGTAGTGGGTGGAATCGTAAGAGGATGAGTGCACAAGTAATAAAGACATTGATGGATGGATCATCCCTAGGCATAACAAAGTGAGGGGGATGTTGAGTATGTAATTGCATGAAATCAAAAGCAATAGTGACTATACCAGAGATTTTAGTCGGTACGAAAGAAGGATAAGATGATTGAGTTATCACGTGATAAGGAGCGATAAAATAAATAAATAATGAAACAATGAAATACTGAAATAATACCCAAGCAAACTAAGCAATGAAATATAGAAACCCTAAATACAAAGAGGGTTAAGAAGGCCTTAGCTGATTTAATGATGTAGCAAGAATTTTCTTCAGTGGAGACTGGTTGAAAAAGAGGAGGAAACCGTCATATAGGAGCTTAAGAAAATGTAGATCTAAGCTATTTGGATGTACTGGGAACTTGGAAAAGGGATTAGGGCACCCCTGTCTACAATCTAGGCACCTAGTCTATGAAAAGCACCGTAAACCTCCTTTGAGGTGTCGCTCGATGTTCACTTGTGTTTTCTTCCTATCACGTGCATGTTACTAAACTTCATTGGATGTCATTATAAACCTACAATAGAAGAATCACCTACAAAACCCTAGACAAAGCATCAAAACCATAAAAAATAAATATGCATATGAAGGGTTTAGATTGTCCTTAGTGGCCATAATGGAGGACTTACTAATCGAGTATTGCACTACATCTCAGACCCAATGTAGCTCTATGTGTGTGTGTGGACAATCATTCCCTAGGTGCTCTTATGTCAGTCACACTTTGTGAGTAACAAGTAATAACTAGATGTAGAATGTAAATAGATGGTACATGGAATAGAATAAACTCCCCTCCTATGAATTGTGATGCAGATGAACCGGCCTTTGCCCCTTATGATGGAGCTAGATGGATGCAAATGGAGCTCTATATGCCTTAGATGGATGTAACCTTAGGCTATGATAGTAAGTGCTTACCGCTTGGTACCTTATTAGGTCTCATAACTTTATACTTATATGGTTCTCTTGCTCTAATTTTGTAACTAACCCCAAAAATGCCAACCACCAAAATGATAGAAACCTCAAACGGATAAAAAGTGCCCAAAAGGTGAGAATAAAATGCAAAGAGGATCAGGGCACTTTCGAGGGGACCGGGTACCCTACTAGCCAATAGGAAAACACAGTATGAAAATATAGACTGAGAAAGTGTGGGTGCAAGATCAAAAGTAGCAACAGAAAGCAAAGTAAAATGGCCAAAGACATGGGTTAATTAGTAATCTTTTCTCTCAAAAACCATATGAATAGTAGTATGAGACTAGGACTAAATAATTACCCAAAGTACATGATTTAGTGTCTACAAGTGGAAGTGATAAGTGTCTACAAAGGAGATGAAGGACTCCTCCGAAATACTTGTAGAAGGATGAGGAACCCGTATTAGATCACAAGTAGGCACTATGAAAAGATGAACAAGGTCCGACGGATAATTTTCCCAGAAGGGGCTCGACAAATAGAAGAGCGATGTTAGACAAGTATGAATCATCACATGAAGGTAGAGGAGTGGAAAGGGCCTTACACACTAGAAGTGGAAAGGAAATAGATGCAATGATTGTATGAGGCTGAGAATGATATTGCCTGATGTCTAATGAGAAGGGAGGAGTGTTGACATACTCTGGAAAGGTGAGAGAAGGAGGAGAGGAGTCCTCAGTAGCACTCTCGTCATCAGAACTAGAAGCACAATCCTCTTCATCGGGATAGAATCAAGTGAGTTTGTATCAGTGGAACTGTCATCACATGAAGCAAAATAGGAGACAATTGTATCACCAACAATAATAATGGTGGAACTATGTGAAGGGTCTCCAAACAAGGACTGAAAGATGCTCTAGATGGTGTGGGGAGGATCTGATTCTTCCACATGAAGGCAAAGAGGTCTAGAGACATGCAACATCAAGTGACCAACAACATGGTCACACATGTTGAGATAGTCCTCAAGATGAATAAAATTAGTGGGTATAGGAACTAGCCCATGTAGAAAGTGTGAAAGAGCCTCATAAGCAAAGTAATGTTTCATAGAAGCACACCATAATGTGTAGTTCTCTCTAGCAAGAAGAAGTGGTGTAGGCTATAAAGAGATCCTGCAATGCTCAAGTATGAAAATAACATCCTCCATGATGTGGAAGCAAGAAGTGTAAGGTGCACAAGAAGAGGGTGTGTGGATATAAGCAAGGTGGCAAGATGTCAGACTCAGCCAAGAATGCATCTCGCATTCAATACAACACCCGAGAATAGTGATAACCCCTTGTTTGCAACACTTAATAAGTAGTGTGTGATTACAATAAGGTGTGTTCGTGCAATTTCGAAAGTTGAGGAGTAGGCGAAAAATCACACAAGAGTGGAAGCCACAATAATTCCTATTCAGAATCATAGGAATGACACATAATCAAGAAAAAAAGGTGTAAGCAACACAAGGGTACAAACATTTCTCCATGTGAGAGAAGGTGTCTCACATCAGAAGAAAGAAGGCTCTCTTTCCATAATGTTGTAGCAGGTGACACACTCATTAGTTGCAGGTGAAGAGGAGCACTCCAATGCAACGAGCCATAAAAGTGGTCCGAAACGCCCAATAACCCTATACATGAGGATCAGAAAAATATGCCCCCCTTATAATGATGAATTTTTATTGTTTTTCCCTAAATTAGATTAGAATAATTTAAAAAGTCAGAAAAAATAGAAAAAATCCAAGAAAAGGAGAGAAGAGTGTTTGGAGCTTGAAGGAGAGTGATCTCGATAGCATCTTAGCTGAGTTACTCTATGAAATTTGGTAGAGGTGGCTCAGACTATGCAAGAAACTTGGTGAGTTGAGGTAGAGTTGGCTCGATGAGCTATGTATTGGGTTGATCGGTGAGTTGGTCGTTGTGGGAGGTACCAAGTTGAGGTCGGTGAGAGTGAGTTGGATGTTATCGGATGGTGAGAGGTGGACCAAGTCGGTGAGGAAGTGATCCTTTAGGGAAAACAAATAAGTTGATTGGGCAGATGTGCTTTGAGTTAGGGGCTTGTGAGTTGGCGAGTTGATGTGGAACCAAGTTGGGGTGACCATTGAGACAGGAGACTTGTCAAGGTGAGTTGAAAAGTGTCAAGTCGAGCTCGGGAGGCTCTACCAACTTGCGCGTAGGGGTTTGTTATGTGGGCATGCATCGAGCATAATTTTGAAGGATGTCGGAGAATCGAGGAGATTCACATGGGTGCTTCAAGTTAGGTGTCGAGAGTGCGTAGAACGTGATATGGTACGAAGGGAGACTTCTCTCGTGTCATACAATTCCGATGCAAACTCCATCGATTAAGGTGAAAACACAAGCATGAGTGGTAGGAGAATCTAATCTTGATAACAGGATACAGAAATAGAACAAAGAACTCAAGCCAAAGAAGGCTAAACACAAGCTAAATGTGTAAATTCGAGCTCAAGCAGACATGGGTCAAGTAGGTAATAAAGCACAACATTAGTCGATGTGGAACCAAGTCGGGGTGACCATTGAGAGAGGAGACTTGTCAAGGTGAGTTGAATAAGTGTCAAGATGGCTACAGGGAGGCTCTACCAACTTGCACGTAGGGGTTTGTTATGTGGGCACGCATCGAGCATAATTTTGAAGGAGGTCGAGAGATCGAGGAGATTCACGTGGGTGCTTGAGTTAGGTGTCGAGAGCGCGTAGAACGCCAATGTGGTATGAAGGGAGACTTGTCTATGTCATACGATTCCGATCTGCAAACTCCATCGATTAAGGTGAAAAACACAAGCATAAGTGGCAGAGAATCTAAGCTTGATAATAGAGATACGTACATGAATGCAGAGAACTCAAGTCGAAGAAAGCTAAACACAAGCTAATTGTGTAAATTCGAGCTCAAGCGCACATGTGTCAAGTAGGTAATAAAGCACAACATGGTCACGATGAGGATGCATGCACAAGGATCCCAAAATGGAAAAACTAGAGACCAATGTAGAGGTAGGATTGAATAACTAGGGGCACGACATGAACTAGGTGTGAGGGTTAAGAGGTGAAATGCAAGACCGGTGCAGAAGTACCAAATAAAACAAGCACAATGAGCCTCGAATAGGAAGCCACATGCAATAAGGTCTAACTTAACATAGAGTTCACATAGCTCAGAAGACAATATATGAGAAAAGGTGGAGATGAACCAGAATGCAGAATCGGAGCACGGAACCCGAGGAGATGGAGCATGCAGGGTGAGTTTGATTAAAATGAGCGGTCGAAGATGAGCCAAAACAAAAAAATGAGCAACCAAAGTAGTTCAAGTTGCATGTAAGGCAATCTGGAGTGATGCAAAGGTGAGATGGGAAGCCAAGTTAGTTCCCAACTTGACAAGCTAGGGCCGAGTTAGGCCCAAAAAACCAATTTTTACACCTCAAAACTAACACCAAAAATACCTTGAAAAAAACAACATGAAACTGCAAAATACCTCAAAACACACATGTAAGGCCAAAAACCCCAAAGCATGAACACACAATCCAAGTAGCATGAATAAAATTTGAAACCTTAAAAATACTAAATCAATGCAAGTAGAGCACAAATGGAATAACCATTACAACGCTTGCACACGAAACCTGAAAAAACAAATGGAAATCGAGAGCGGTTGGGAAATGGTAGATGGTGAGTAGCATGGATCCCAACAACGTGCACTCTGATACCATCATGAATAATGCAAAAATATGAAGTATGAGGATATGTGGGATAAGGTGAACATCAACCGAGTTGACTCTGATAATGTGATGAGGTTGCATGGGGAGCAAGCATCAACCATGAAGATGTGCATGCAAATATTTGAAAGGGGAAAATCTCATTAACTCTCTCTCATTCTATGTAGATTTGAAAAGGTTTGGTGTACAAATATGGAGTGTTTTGTATCCCCCAATGCATGTAATCATGACTCCTCAAATGGAGAAGGGGAGTTACATTTCTGAAATGGAAATTATCTCCCATATGACACACTGTTGACGCGTAATGGTGCATAAGGAATATATGATTACCCCTATGACACCTAAACCTATTACCTCACCTAAGTGAGATGACTCATCATGTGATGTGGAAAATGACTCACACCAACAATCACCCGAGACACATTCTAGAGAAAAACAATATCGGGGTTGTTAGTTCATACAATCAACTCACTAATTCATGAGTTTACAAAGGTAAAAGATAACAATAAGGGGAAATCTACTGGACAAATCACTTATATCAGTTATATCTCAACCTACCACATGGTTTCTTGATGTGGGTGCTTTATACCACATGGATTCATCATAGGATGATTTCATTTCCTTAGAGTTATGTTCTATACCAACTATTTTGATGGGTGATCATACTTTTGTTGAGGTTTTGGTTACATGGGTAAGGGGAAATCTTAGGATTTTTTTATACCTTTATCATCAACTAATATCATATCGATATTAGATCACACACCGATTTCATGAAAGCAGTTGAGCTCACTCCAAATTATATGTTTATTAGGGAGTTACACAACAATTATATGGTGGTAGTGGGGAGAGAAAATCACTAGTCTTGGGTTTATATTTTTCACACTTTTCTACTAATGATGATTCCTCTATAGATGAGGAGGTCCTTTCACGTTCATCTCTTAACACTTCACTTCTGTCACATTTTACTCATTTAGTCATGCTGATATTTATAATGATTTGGATTCACCTAGGTAGACTCGTATTGATTCTTTTTTTAGTCCTTGTGATGAGATCAATGATGAGGAATCTCCTACCTCCTCTCTTATTCATGTTTCGAGGTTGATTACACACATCCTAATTTTCCTCACTTATCTCTTGGTCATGCATCATAGGTTGATGAATCTCCTCTAGATTATCCATCTTCAAGTCCACTTCTCCTATCTCACATACTTTTGGATCAATTCCTTTTGAAACTTTGTCTTTTATTCTGATTTAGACTTGACACACACAACAATATGTAGATGATTTGGTTGGTGAAAGGCATACACATTCATAGTTCCAATATGTTTCACATGTTCACTTTTCCTCTAGCTCTACTCTACAATATTTCAATGCAACATATGACATTCCAGTTGGGATTCATTCTTCACCAATTCCTATTCTAACAAGAGAGTTTTGCATCTACAAGATTTATTAGGATTTCATAAGGTCTCATATTTTGGGGTTTCCTATTCCTCTCTTCTTCTCTTATTTCTCTCTCTATTTCTAGCATTTATCTATTGAGGGAGATTTTCTATGTAAATATTTTTTCTCTTAAATGGGGAGGGTTTTTTCCTACAGGTGTAATATTTTTCTCCACTTTATGAGTGATCCTCTTTGTACTTGGGTACCTAATTAGTTTCTCGGGACCAATTTTGTATACCTACCTGATATATGCTTAAGGGGGTATTAGTGTAGGTCTTTTATTATATTATATGGTATTTCCTACACATGTTTGTAGCTTTGCTTAAGTTTCATTTGGATAGATGGGAATTATACTTCACATTTTTAGGTGGTAGTTACACTTCCCACTACCTATTTATACACCTCTTGTAAATTTAAATTATAATGCATTTAATATACAAGTTATCTTTTTGGCATATGTTTTGTTCCTCTCTACCGACATTACTCTCTAAATACATTCATATTTTATCAAGTGTTTGGTCTTGGCCCACATTCTTAAACATTTAGGAGAAGTGTGTGGATGTATACTAAACTAAGGGGTCATTTATATTAATAGGTGTTTTTGTTAATTTTTGTAGCTAAATGCAACCCATGAATCAATCCTAGGATAACCTAATGAAAGTAACCATATTTGAAAACTATTCATTAGACATTTAAGGACAATATTGATGGAGGTGGATGACACTAGTGGGTGGCATCGATTGAGGTGGATGGTATTTTATGGAGGTGGAAATCATGATTTTATGAAATAGAGAATGTATGTGTAGGAATTTCAAGGTGTTCATGTATAGACTAAGATGATCCCAAGTAAGTATAGTTGGTATATAAAGATGACTAAGACAATGTACATGTAATCATAAATAAGGAAAGTTATGAGGAGTCAAAATATATATTAGTAGTCTATGGGTGTTGCAACGAAAACATGTTTGTTCACCTCTTATGAAAGTGATAGTTACTCGATAGTTAGAATCTCCATGCACACAATAGAGGTTTTTGTATATCTTGGTAATTATGGGTTTTACCACAATTTTAAAAGGAATTATGTGCATATCATTGGACCAATGGAGAAACTATTAGATATGATGGCCAATTTACTTGTATTTATATGTAATAATGGAAATTGGATATATTTAAAGAAAAAATTTCGAGTGCATCATTGTTAGTATTTTAGATTAGAAAAATCATATTTATATTCATGTGGATCCATCCCAAAAAAATAAGTTGGGAAATTCATGCACAACTAGGGGAAGATGATATTGATCACCCTGTTTATTTTACAAGTATAATATTTCAAATGTAGAAAAGAACTATACAAAAATATAGAGGTAAGGAATTTAGATGGTTTATGCATTGTAAAATTTTAGGTCGCATCTTCTCACCACTCCATTTGTGTTTTTAAAAAATCATAGTGTTAAATTATTTGGTTCACAAGGTGGTATTATATGGGAGAATATGATGGTGGATGGTAAATTATTTTAAGAGACTCAATTCTTGGAAGATTTCATGAAAAGTTAGATCATTTATCAAGGATTAATATGGGAAAATCCACATGACCATTTGAATATGATTTTCCATATACATAACTATTTCGAAATTTATGTGTAGTGAGGAGATCATGGATATTTTCACGTTTATGAATTTAGTGATGGAACCTAAAGGAGAATTGCAAGATGTGTTGTATCAACTCAATAGAGGATAATCGTATAAGTTGGGATAAGAAAAAGTCTTACACAAATTTGCAGTGGAATATGAATGTGCAAATGTACTACAAGATTGTCATGAAGGAATTAGAGGAGGAATTTATGAGATAGATGACATGACATGCAAGATTTAAGTTAAAGGATTGTGGTGGCCTATAATGTTCAATATGATTTAACCTGAATTGGAATTAATGGAAAATTCTAACTATGGATATATTGATATCATAAATATATGTTTTTATATGTTAATGAATCCATGATCAAATTTATATATAAAGTCTCCAAAGTTCAAACCTGATTGCACATATAAAATGATATATATAGAAGTTACATTAAATTATATGAAACATGTTAAATATAGTTAAACACAAGAATATGGGTACACTTGGCTATTTGAATATTTTGTAAGATGATCCTAGTGTGAAAATTTGATGAACTTTTCGTAAATATCATATAGATGTTTCTTCTCTAATTCTAGACCTATATTACACACAAGGATGAAATTGTTCTCTTTGGACTAAACTAATTGGTATTTTAGTCCTTCTAAATGGGTTGTCCTAGGTAGTTGATGATGCTTTGTAACTTTTTGAAACTCTATGAGTGAATGGTACATGCTTTGTTGTGAAATATTAGGTCTTGTAAATGTTTGAAACCCTATGAAATGAACCAACTTGACTCAAAACCATAACTTGGGGTAAAACCCTTGTAAAAAGGTTATTGTTTAGGTTGAAGTGCAATCCATAAATCACCAAAGCATTGGTAGTGCTCTAAAGGGTCTTGAACAACATGTAGTTCTCCTACTACAGATGTTATATAATATGTAACATCTTAGAAAAACTATTACTTTGATTTCATCTCCTCTTGGCCTTGCAAACATCAACATGTGATTTGTCTTAGGAAGGTGTATTCTTTTGATTGTTGGAAATCTTGTTTGTAATGGATAAATTATTACTGTACAAAGATTCATTTTTCTGTGATTCTGTTTACTTGAAAATGAAGTCATTCTTCTATGTGTTATGAAAGGTTGTGAACTTGTATTGGTGTTTTTATACTTGCATATATTAAAAACAAAACCTTGGATCAATTCCATTTATCCAAGGTATGATTCAGTTCTTCATATCTGATCATCTTGATAACCTGACATTCTAAAATAAAAGGTAATGTGGACTGGGTCTTATTTTGGTTATGATTTGAGGACCCTTCTGTTGATGTCCTTTCTTTGCATCATGCAGTAAGTATTAAACCATGGTCTTATTAATAAATTTTTTTTTTTTTAATACGCTGAATAATGTAAGAGGATTAAGGACCTATTATTGGGCTATTAAGGTAAATACCTTAACCTTGATGGAATGTTTAATGCTATTCAGATTTTAACCTAAGGTAATTTAGAATGTGGATTCTAATCTAAGGTAATTTAGACCTACCTTAGACCTATTTACTAAACTACTAAGGTTTATGACCTAACCTAAGATGGTATGCTTTAATGTTATGGATTTGTAAATAACCTAAGGCAAATAATGTGTACTGAGACTATGGTTAAATCCTAACCTAATGACAATATAACCTAAACTAATACTAAGCTAAAGGGTACCTAAGGGGTGCATGACAAGTGGTGAGTTGGTGGTGATGGTTTCTAAGGCATTTATGAGATTTGATTTTGAATTTAATAAGCTCTGAATAGCTAGTTTTGGTGGAGACATGGGAAGATAGAAGGATGATTAGTTGGCATCATCTCTAAAATTAAAAATCCATGCAATGTTTGAAATGGAGCTCACCAAATTTGGATGGTGGTGGCATGGAGAATTAAGTGGGAGAGTTGGTTGTCCTTGCATTACTGAGCCTCGGTCATGACGAAGAAACTGCCTAGGAAAGATGTGAAGCAAATTTTGGGAGAGGTTGTTTGATCATTTGCTCTTTGCGATTTTTACTTTGCATGGAGGTTTTGGTTCTTCGAACCAGCAGTTCTATTTTTTATCATATGTTATTTTTGGCATCTCTGAGCTATTTCTGGATCTGGTGGAAGAATAAGAAGGGTAGAAAGTTGGGATTGTTGGCGTCGTTTGGAAAAAGGAAAAGATTGTGGGAGGCTCACCTGAAACCTTCTACAAATCGATAGAAGCTACATGATAGGCTTTACCCATTAAGTTGTTATGCTTTTTACTAAACATCTTCATTAAAAGAACTCGCTCTTGAAACAAATGGGTTTTTATATATGATGCATATTTTGATTTATGCTTGTATTTTCTATCATTGTTTATACCTTCTTGGTTACTGCTTGATGAGATATGATTTGGGTTTGTTCCTTTGTTGGAAGAATGAACAAATTTGGCTTTAACCATTGTGTGAACTGAATGTTGTCAAATCTGGTATACTTCTATGGACTATGCAAAATGGTTAGAGGAATGCACTATTTGATAAAAATATTTGAGTTAAACTTGTTTTCCTTTGTTGGAAGAATGTAAGATGAGTGACATTTTTGTAGTTATTTGAAGTTGTTTTTGATTCTTGTTACTCCTATTTGATCCTTCCTGATATGGTTGTTACGAATCTTAGTTTTGTGGATTCAATATTGTTGGAAATAACTGTAATCAAGTCTTAATTTTTCTAAGCTTGATATGATTGATTGAGAGAAATCATGTTGGTCTGCTCTAAATTAGTTAATGGATGTCAATGCTGAGAAAGGCTACGTTTTGGTTTGTTCTCCTCTGTTTGATATTTCAAGCAGGCATGTCTAGCTCCTGCTTGTATTTATATAATGTCATTTTGTTTTCTCACCTTATGGTTGAAAATAATTGTTAAAGACCCAACTGGTCTTGGGGTATGAAAAAACTCCCTTTATATAGATCTGACTGGAATTAAATCTTTAAGTTCTATTGTCACCATTGTGGAAAGACTTACCGATTGTTTTAGATGAGTCCTTATAGAAGTAAGGTTTTATGCTTCAGGAGTTACCCTTATCATTTCATCTTGTTGGATTTACTAGTTTCTGGCACTCTAATTAACATTTTAATGATACTTAAGAGTTGGGATATCTAAGTCTAACTATTGATTAGATCAGTCTTGTCTACCTTAGGGAATTGGGAAAGAATGTAATAGTTTTCTCTTCTCTTTTGGACTCGAATTCAAGCATCTGGTTAGAGTCTTGTTACTTTTGTTGTCTCTCCTTGAGATCAATTCGAGTCTGGAACTCTCTTCCCAAATTCATTTGTTGTTCCTTGAATTCGTGAAGAAGGGAGTATAGGGTAGCTTGAAGGTAAGTGTTATCCAAAATTCACCCCTCAAGGTAATTTTGATAACATGCATCAAATTCTTCAGTCCCAAGAAAGTAGATTAATTCAAGGCCCAAAATCATGTTTTTGGGGCCCCTTCAGCTTCTCTCTAACTTCCCCATCCAAGGAAAAAACCCAACAAGTTAGAGAAAATTGAAAAAATCCAAAAGATGGAGTGGCATGCTTGTTTCAATGCATTGTGAGTTTGGGGGTTGCGGGTCGTACCAAGTTCACGGCTAAAATACAAAGAAAATTGGCTAAGTTGGACATTTTTGTCCCGAGCAGTCCCGCGGGACAATTGGGACGTCGGTACTCACGGACGCGAATTAGCCGATTTTACGTAAGTCACCAATCATGGGGTGATACGGAAGAATGTGTCCAGACAACCGGGATAAAAATACGTGCGGACACGCAAATGTGAAAAGATCGCAAAAAGGGACAAGGAAGACTGAATCGGCTGATGTGGAAGAATGTGTCTAGGACAATGGGACACACGGATCTGATTTTGTGGCAATATCTGCAACTCAAAGGAAAAGTCAACATTTGACTCCCGAAACTTCAAACGGCCATAAATTTTGACTCCGAGCTCCGATTTTCACAAAATTTGACTTTCTAGAACAAGCACAATGTCCTCTATGCTCAAATAAAAGAAACATATTTGGCTCTAGTTAGTTAATGCTCATTCCCATCAAATGACAAAAACACCTGCTAGACCCAAAATAGCTGCCTGCACTTAAAAGGCCATAACTTTTGCATTTCTCAACAAAATTGCACAAAATTGGTACTGTTGGAATCGTGGATCCGATCCCGACACACAGTAGTTAATAAATTCTATATTTGATGAGAAATAGGTGGGTATGTTTCATAGAACGTGGCCAGGTTCATATAAAGTGCTTTATTTGGTAGTTGGGAGTGCAATTAAGAGGCATGGTCATCATTCTTTCTCTGCTACAACACACCGGGACAGTATGGGGAGCCTTTTGTAAGTAATATACAATCATTTTACATCATTTAATGCATCTTACAAGTGGTTGAAGGACATATTTCAGGATTTCCATTTCCTTTCTCTCTCTCTCTTCTCATTTTCCTATAAATTGGAGTGTTGGGCTCATTGTAAGAGGAGAGTTTTTGTAGCAAAGCTCTGCCAAAATTGCTTTGTGAAGCCAATGTGCTACAAGCCCTTGTTTTGGACTCCTTGCATGGTGATCTAGGCCCTTATCTTGTAACCGATTGAACTGTGCATATCAGGAGGCAATAAAATATAAGTTTGTGGATGCATCTTCCCTTGTTGTGTTTTCTTGCATTCTTCTTGCCCCTTCAACCTTGATTACAAGAATATTGTGTCTATTTTTATGTTCTTACAGGGATCCATTATCATTGTGTATGTTTGAAATGTTGTTGTGAATGCATTTTACTAGATTATGGAGAACTGTCATCACCCCTTCTAGTGTGCACTTTGCTTCCGTATCTCACGCATTGGAAGACTACTCTCACACCCTCCTTTTCTGGTGTATCACCGCTTTAGTGTAGGCTTTCATTTTATGCATTCTCTCTCCTTGGTCCCTTGGAAAGTTAGATTAGAACAATTAGTTTACCCTGCATTAGAGTAGATTGTGGCAGGTAGTTTAGGAGCAAGAACCAGCTTTCTCTGGAGGTCTATCTCAAGTAGCAAGTCCCACAACTTGGAGATAGTACCCATGTTATCCAATCACACCGTGAATTCAAGTATATGCATTTGTATAAACATAAGGGTGTTGTGATTCGGTGATAACAGTAAGTTGGGATAGTCAAACTTTCATTAGATATCTTTGATTTTATGTGTTGTCTTTTGAAAATAAATCTAAATCTCATAGGGGTGTTTTACTCCATCACTATTCTCTTTCACTCTCTGAATGGAAAATAAGAAAACTTCTTAGTGGATGCTATTAACATTGGAATGAATTTAATATTTAGTTATTGTTCTTATTGCTTTGGAAACTTGTATTAACTGAAGGTATTTGTTTAAATCAATTCCAGGTGAAAACTTTTATAAATCGAGACCATTCTCATTATTTGATGGGAAAATTTCTTTTCGGTTCCTGACTTGCTAGTTTATGTCATATATCTATATACATCGATTCAATTTCAATTATGTTATTTGTGTTGCAATGATTGTTGAAATCAGATGGTGCTTGGTAGGGAATTATATGTTGCTCTCTCTCTCTCTCTGAGTTGGGGAATGCAATGCTATCTTCAAACTCTTAAGGGAAGTTCTAAGTTGTTTCTCTCTTTGTTCATCTTTTTCCTCACTTGTATTACTATTGTTTAAGGATTTGACCGGTTCAGTTGTATTATTTAATGGGATTGTAGAGTGAGTAGTTGGGAGATAATCCTTTACTTCTTCTCCTTGACTTGTGTTGATTGGAATCTATTTTTGGTAATATGTGACCAATGTCTGGTGCAAATAAATGAATAATACATACCCTATTTCTAACCCATTGAGGCTTACCTAAAACTTAGGATTTATCTTGGAATTTGGATTAGGGTGTAGTACCTAAAAAAGAATCTCGTACTTTAAGATAGTGATGGCTCATCCTAAAATATTTCATGAAGTTTGAATTAGCTTGGTTGTAGGTGTTTTATGATGGAACATGTTAATGTTGAGTATGATGGATCCTTGCTTCTTAGAATAACTCTATTTTTGGGAAATAATAGAGTAAGTGGCTTTCTTAGGAATTAGGTTGAATGAAGTAAGAAATAAACTATAAATATCTATAGTAAGAATAAGATAAGTAATTAGGATGAAATATTACTTATCTGATATAATTTCTTATGAAATCAATGGCTGAAGAGTGATGATTATATTATGATCTTTACTAAATGTTAATGTGGTTGATCACTTTGTTCTTCTTTTATGGTTGATATTTCTTTATGATGTATCTATTTGTATTCTTTACTATTTCATAAAAGTATAGTTCTTTTTATGAAACGATTAGCTAAAGCACATCGTTTAATGCTTAGTGCTTATCATGGTCAGTTCAATGAACTGACCCGTGCTAGAAATTTTTGTAGATGGACTTTGTAAGTGATAAAGGAAGACAATATCTTTTATGATGTTAGTTTTTTTACCTAAAGACTGGATCTTTTATGAGGAATTATGATTCACTATTGAAATGTATTTGTAAGAGGAAAAGTTGTATTTATTAATGTTGTCCGACATGAAAGATGTCTGAAATGAATGGACTTATAAAATGTGTATTTTACTTTGATGAATAGAAAAAGATTGAGAGTTACTTACATACTTGATGTGTCATTCTCCTTGTGCATTCTATGAAGGGAATTTGTAATCTTATCTTTATTTTCTCATATTCTTATTTATATGGAATCTTTTTCAGTTTGACTTAAATAAGTTAGATGGAAGGGAATTAGATACACTATCCCTTTATTGAAATGCATCTTATTAAGTTGGCATACATATATGTTCTTTTAACTAAGTCACTATGGTTTATTAAAAGATGTTAATGAAAGTGAAAATTAATTATGATGTCTTGTATAATGTAAAAGGGTATAATGAACCCTAATTCATAACAAGAAAGAGGAAGGTGAACTTCCTCTTGACCAATACCTTCATAGGTGTAAAGTAAAATGAAAGGTAAATATGTACATTTATTAATTAGACTTCATCTCAATGAAGTCTATTATAATGGAACCTGTTTTGGAACTTAAATAGGCTAAGAATGGTTGGGTATAATAAGTGAATCTTATTGTTGTTTGTTGTTTCTATTTTAATTAACTGAACCCTAAAGTAAGAAGTTGATGATTAAAAAGCAATCATGATGTTTTTGCAAAACATTAACAACTCAACTGCAAATGTCAACCTTAAGGGATAAAGAAATTAGGGTTCAGCAAGGTTGTTATAATTAAATCTTAATTAAGAAAAATAATTGAGTAATTAACTTCTTGCTTGGGTATGTACATCGAGATGGGTAATTCCATCAAATATTGGTACACACCACAACTATAGAAATGTACTGTTGATGGCAAATCACAACACCCCTGAATGTTTGCAACTCGATGGGTTGAGACTCTCAGTGCGATTACATAACATGGAGCTTTTCCCAAGTGTGGGACCTTGCAAAATCAGGAAAAGCTCTCCGGATGAAGGCCGGTTCCTATTCCTTTGTTCAGATGCACACATAAAAATGCAGAGGGTTTACTCAAAACCTAATCTAACTTTCTAAGGAGACAGGGTAAGAAGATGCATAAAAATAAACCTAAACTAACAAAGGTGATGCACCGGGAATGAAGGAAACACCATATTGCAAATAAACACAAACCATTAAAATGTAATGCAAGATCATGCACAGATAACCAGATTTGTAGTGAAAGATCAGGAGGATGCAAATGAACACGAAAGGGTTGAGAATCATCCACATACATGCATTATTTGTTCCAAAGATTGATAAAATACATTACAAAATGCCAAGAGGCAAAGTTGCATTACGTATTAGATGGGAGGTTTTAACTCCACAAATTCACTTGCCAAAGAGAAGAAGGGAGGGGCAAAACAAGAATGTCCAACCTTTAGAAAGAAGCCCCTACTTACAATTTATAGGAAGAATGAGAGAGAAAAGAGAGAGGAATTCCAAATCTACCCCAACCACCTCTAAGTTGCATTTAATTCATCTCATTATGGCGGTAGGTGAGAACCCTAGGAAACCCAAAAGTGGCTAATTGTATTTTACATTTTGAAGAACTTATTCTCACCCAATTAAATATATCTAGTTGTAGTTGGACAGAGGACCTTGTAAGCTTTCCTAAAATTCCAACCTTGCGTGAATCCGAGCTCCCTGTGAAAAGTTATGGCCATCTGAATATCTGCGCCGTGGTTTTGCTTCTGTCGGCGCTCAAAATGTTGTGCCTCTCCGAAGGTGCACCTCGACGCATCCATCCTTATGTCGACATACTCCTACATGTGCCATTGGTGCTGAAAATGTGGTGTTGACACATTCTACTATGTGCCCCCAACTGCGCCAGAGCGCGATTTTTGCATGTCGACATCTTCTTACCTGCGCCATAGGTGCATCCATTTTCATGTCGACATCTTCTTACCTACGCCATAGGCGCATCCATTTTCATGTCGACATCTTCTTACCTGCACCATAGGCGCATCCATTTTCATGTCAACATCTTCTTACCTACGCCATAGGTGCATCCATTTTCATGTCGACATCTTCTTACCTGTGCCATAGGCGCATCCATTTTCATGTCAACATCTTCTTACCTGCGCCTAGGTGCATCCATTTTCATGTCGACATCTTCTTACCTGCGCCCTAGGCGCATCCATTTTCATGTCAACATCTTCTTACCTGCGCCCTAGGCACATCCATTTTCATGTCGATATCTTCTTACCTACGCCCTTAACCTGCGCCAGGGTGCGATTTTTTACATGTCGACATTTTTTTGTGACTATATTTACCCCGGGGAGATATATACAACATGTACCTTCATGAAGACTTGGGTCTTCACAAGGATACAATGTTGCAGTTGACATGTTACAACACCCTTCAGAATTAGATCATCTAGATCAACATAAACTTGGACTTGATCTTAGTTATACTCTAGGTCAGGTTAGAAACATGATTTAGTATAGGGGGTAACTCACGACGACTTAGGATAACTAGACACATGCAATCAACTTAGGTCGATTGAGTATGTCTATGTACCCTTAGTCACTGCGAGTGGTTCCCTATACCAAACTATGTTGCTAACCTGGGTTAGGGTTAAACCTTGAACAAGTGGACTGACAAGAGTCAATGAAGACCATTCTAGATAACAAATGAGTGGGGTGAAGGATGTATTCCGTTTGACAAGTATGTCATCTAGGAATAGTAAACATGAATAGTATGTGAAAATATTTTTCCAAAGTATCACAAGTTTTTGTTACGTTGTCCTATCTCACCTAGTTTAAGAAGCAAGATATCGGATGAATATTGGTAATAAATATTCAGATAGGCCTCTTAACAAAACACTCGATACCTAGAATAGGGTAAGAAAACCAAGTATACCTAGTAAAAATACATTGAGTTAACATGAGAGAACGGTAGTTCACCAAGTCATTTACAACTGCATATGGTTATTTGTTATGAGATTGATTGACATGGAATGTGTGTTCTAAATTATGATTATTTAGAACAAAGAACATTATATAAAAAAATCCCTTGTTTGTAAAGTCTTAAAATGGGAATGTTACACTTCATGGATGGAACCATATTTTATAACTTGATCACTTGATAATGTTGAATTGACTCGCTTAAGCTTAACTTCAATTTTGAGATCTTTCCTTGGCAATCTTGACCCTTAAAACCTAGTTTGGAGTAATTCAAACCTATGTAGGGCCTTCATCTAATGTATGTTGTTACTTTGGGGAATTTTAGGAGATATTTTTATGACTTTTAAGATATTTATGTAAGGTTAGTTGTAATAACTATTGAGTGTTTCTAGGTGAGTAAATGAGTGCATTATAACATCTTATATAGAGTTTTTTTGGATATAATTTCACACTAAGGCTAACTAATAGGAAATTACTAACCCATATAAGTATATAAATTTGATAAATTGGATATTGGGTGACGTATGATGGAAATCGTTCTACCTATGACCAAATTGTGTGTAGATTTTTCATAGTAAATGGTTAGGTATATGAGGAAGATATTAAATTGTGGTGCTTTGTACATGACAATCATGATAAGTGGACTACTTGTGATTGATGTGAGAATTCATGTAAGTGGTTGATCGTGTAAAGAAGACAACAAGTATAACAATAAGACTAAGGATGGACTAGGATATAGAAATTAGGATTTGAATAGGGGCATAATTCATAGGTAAAAGCATTAAGTCAATACTGAAATTATAGAGTTATATTTTACCAAATTTAGCTATCTACATTTCTCCCCTTTAAGCTAGGAAATGAAAGTTACTTCCTTGAATGAAAATATACATGAAAGTATAAACATGTTTTGTATTTTCTTGATTGTTTGATTACTTGAGACGTTTGGGTGTCTGCGCATAATCCCAACATGAAAAAATTGCAACATAGACTATAACCAACATCCATAAAGAAAAGGTAAACTCTAAATCCAAATTGAATTTGATTTTAAAACTTGAAAATTTTAAAGTGAATAAATTATGGAAGGAGTACATTTTTTATCTTATGAATGTAGGAACTTCCTCTATGAATAAGTTAGATATAGGATTAAAATTGCAGCCTTAGAGGATTAGGGGTGATTAGTCTCGAATTTGTAGATGTAATGTGGAAAAAATGGATGTCCCAACACCAAAGTAGCCAAAGAGATTTTGGTTACCCAATGCATCAAATAATGTAATAGATTTTGGTGTCTTGTTATCCCAAAAACCTTCAAAAGAGAATGAGAGGAATGGTTTCCCATTGTATTTCAAAACATATGTACTAGGGATGCTAATAGACCAAAGTAAAACCATCTACCCATGGAACCACACCATTATAGATGGATCTAGATTTAAAATGTGATAAATCATGATAATTCGATAGTGAATGAAGTACACTTATACCCCCACTATGCATTATTTGAGTTCTTATGTTCCAATTATGAAAATCCAAAAGGGGATGGAGTATACTCTTGACTTTTATTGTACATTGTAAGAGTTATTTTGAAATTGTAAAAATTTAGAAATAATGATGTTCATTCTCAATCCATTGAATGTTAAATGTATCACCTCGTAATATATTGAAACTATCATCATAACTCCCACATTTTGTATTAAAATTTAGTTGGATTTGTACTTAACTATGTATGTATTCCTGAATTATACCAAAGACCTTTAAAAACCTATATGTTTCAATAAATTATGAATTAGATGTCAAAAACCAACCTTGGACAATGTCATCTCTTAGGATAGTAATTTTCAATAGTTACATCCTCTATTGAATATTTTTTCCAAATTATAGTTATGTGAATGATTTTTATTTATTCATATACACGTGTCCTTGTAATCTATTTGACTATACTTTGTAATTTGTATTATTTTTATGTTCTTGAATTTCAATAATATTCTTTTGATAACCCCATTGAATGTCCCCTCTTTTAAGGTGAGTGGGAAATCTTGTAGGTTTCAAATATCAAAATAACTAAAGTGTTTTCATGTTAGATATAGCATATAATCACCACTAGATCACATCAATAAGAAGATAGTTATCTGTCATATATAATCTAGGTCGAAAGAGAGTTCATGATACAAAAATGGCTCAAAGAGATTGCATACAAAGTATACAAATATAGAAGCACATAAGCATATATTACAATAATAAATGTCACATATAATGTCATAGAGAAGGCTAAGGGATGCTTACAAGAGACACAATAATTTCAAACATTCAAACAAAGGACACATGGCTGCACAAGGAAAGGAAATTTATGGTGTAAATAAGGGAAAAATAGTATCACACGCATATATAAAGACAAGGACCACACACATAAGACACACATATAAGGAATCCAATGTTTAATGAAACAATGTAGATAGTATGCAATAAGTACATGAAACAAAGCATACTAGTCCTAAACTATCAACATATATTAGTCCCACCAATCAAGATAAATAACATATATCATAACATATAATATTAACCTAACCATGATGTGAAAGAGCAATATGTAATTAATAGAACAGTGAAACCTAATAGTGTAGAAGATTACCCTAGATTAGTAAGGCCTCTCAATAAGCGGGAAATTATAACATTTATGAACATGTAGAGTCTTGTGCATCTTACATTATGCTCAAATTCCTCATGAAATGCATGTTTGTATGGAATACAAAATATGGTATCTATAAAACATGTGGAAAAAACATATCTAAATTAAAATCTAGTAAATCAAACCATGCTCGAGTCTTGCTTTTGTATTTTGAGGATATTCGAATAATTTTGTGTTTGTTAAATATATATTTTTAGTAATTTTTAGAATATTTGCAAAAATTGATACCTGTGATATGATCAAGAGGATGAAAATAGGAAGCCATAGGTGAATTGAGATTGGAACTTAAAAGAGTGTTATGTACAATATGAGTGTGATGTGCAATTTATGCTTAGGTTTTGGTACATTCTTAGAAATTGACTACATATAGGACGAGACCTAGGAAAATAACTTTACAAGATAAAATGTGTAAATATTGTTTGAGTGGGCTTAAAAGGAATGGGTGTAGATACAATTTCTATCTTAGAATAAAGAATAAGTTATATAGTATAGGTTATATTCCCCCACTCTAAGACGTAAAAAAATGCATCGAGATAGATCTGCAAGTAGCTCAAGAAGTGATTTATAAATATTTCCATAATATATTTATCATTGATGATGGAGTGATAAATGTGTTAGGATTAAAAACTCTCATGGAGTGGAGATTTTGAATAGATAAATGATCTTATCACAATGTTTTAAGTTGAGTTTAGAATGAAAATTTCTCGAGGGTTAGAAATTACTTGTATTACTTTTGATGTAACAATGTGAGGTGGATCTTGTGAGAGTGTATTTTTATCATCCATTTGGATGATATATTTGGATTTTTTTCAATTCTATATTCTTCAACCAAGTGATGGTAAATGAGTGTTACCTCCTTGAAGTAGTATCCTTAGTAGATATATTTTTATGTAGCACTTCCATATTGAGAAGTTCCCTTTCTCAAAAATAGTGTTTTTCTGGTCATGTACTATGGTTTATTTATATTTATGAATATCCTCATTAGGATTGAAATTTATCTTTCAAAAATGTTCATATTATTATACTTATTGATCAACATCACTATCATGTCAATCGGAAAAATAGTACCTTGATGCTCCAAATTGCATAGTAATGGTAAATCGGGGATAACCTTGGAATACTCTTCTTTTTTGTGTCCTAAATCTTCTTATGGAATGGAAATGAAAGTTTCTTTCATAATTTCTAAAGGCTTTTTTTATGTTTGTGTAATAGGAAAACGATGCAGTTCTTTCATATCCTCTTTGAGACTATATTGTCTTCACATCATAAATGTAATTATATTGTATATAGTTTTATTATTCTCATTCAATATAGATGTATTATCTTTAGGTACCCATTTACATTGAGGATATTAGTACAACTGTATAAGAGAGAGTCTTATCTAAGTAAAATTTCTCTCATAAGATATGGAGAAACTACTGGCTCCCTTAAAGGAGTTTAGTGGGAGATCCCGAGTCTTTATAAAGTGATGTGTCAAATGAGGACAACGATATTTATTAGTTGAATATTGTGTATATCGAAAGAAATAATACACTTGGTTTCTTGTTTATTTATAATATTCTAAATAAAGCATAATATTCATTATCATGATGTCCATTAATTTTGTGATAGTTTCAATAGGTTTTCTATTTTATCTTCTCAAGCATATGGTAAGGATGATGAGAAGATGGTAAAGTGATTAAGTGTCTTCCCAATGATGTATACAAAATATCGTGTGATTTATCTCAATACTTATTAATTAAAGAAAAATAATTCTCACTTATGCACTATAAGAGGCATATTTTGTGCCTTAGGTTGAGTACTAACAAGATAGAAATTATTTCCTCTATGTAAGACCTTGACCTGTTATGGATTGTAAGGTTAATATTTTAGAACACTTATATTAAGTGCTTAATTCTAGAGATATGATCATCAATACATGTAGGCATTAGATCTTATGGAGTATAAAGTTCTTGTTCTAATTAATAACTATAATGTAAAGATCATGAATGATTCATACATATTATATAATAATGTCTCTTTAAGAGTATATATAAGGCCACAAAAACAAAAGACATCCAAATCAGTCGAGTTTTTGAATAAGTAAAACAAGGGGTATATTGGGGCCATCACCCATAAAATATTATATATGAAATGATATATATATATATATATATATATATATATATATATATATATATATATACACACACACACACACACACACACACACACACACACACACATAGCTGAGAATACAAAGAGGTTGCATACGGTTGTGTCACCTTAAATAAGATTACAAAATGTGTACTTCAAGAGGGAGATAGAAAATTTGTTAGGATAATAGCATTGTATAATTAATTATTGTTGTATAATTTTATATGGTTTTATTAACCATATTTGTCTTATTATATTCACGGGTATAATTGTTATGTTTTTATAACAATTACATCATTATTCATTTTGTGTTTCCCGGATGTATTTTGGAAGCTAATGTATTTTAGTTTATTGTTGCATAGTTGCAACCCCATATTTTTTGTATCCAAGCTATCCAATATGTATAAATATTGCAGCATGGACTATTGTAAGGGATTGGTTTCACATTAATAAAATATACAGGGTTCTGGTCCTGTTTGTGAAACTACATTTGGTGTCAGAGTAGGTTTAAGGATATTGGAGGATTGCAGCAGATTTTGAGGAGCATTGGAGAAGCTTGTGCAAGAAAAGGAGAGTTAGAGTTGCCTCTGCAACTTCCCAACCCCATCCCTTGCAATACCATCATCAAATTCCTCAAAACCACCATCAAATTCATCAAAACTGCCTTTATTCATTGCAATTAAGGTTGAGGAGGATTGAATACACCAAGGAAGAGATTACAAGCTCAAAGGAAGGAAGAAAATTGATCTAAGGTGCCATACACACTCAAAACCACCTTCATTCTTACCAAAACCGCTTGTCATTTTTTTCTTTGTTGGAATTTTTGCTCAAAACCACCTTTCCCAAACCGTGGTTTTTTAAAGAGGTATGGTTTTACAATTTGGAAGTGTTTAATTACAATTTTCTCTTTATACATACTTGTTTAGCTTAGCCGCCCAAGTGGCTAGCATAACTTTTGTAAGACACTTCCCATCAAGAGAGGTCAAGGGGTCAAATCCCCCTCCCTCACCCACTACCAAATTTGGTAGGAAATTTAATGTAACTGCTAACTTTAGCGATAAATTCAAATTTAGTTATAACTAACTAAATTTAGAGAGAATAGTTCCCTATTTTAGGACAAAAACAATTCCTCCACTTTGTATATTTTTTCATTCGAGCACTTTTTGCCAAAAGAAGACTACCTAAAAACTTCATTTTGAGCTAATTTTTTTACGGTCTTTTGTTCAGCAAGCAGTATTGGGCTCCGAGAGGCCACAGGGTCCCGAAAAACAAAAAACATTTGCCTGCCATTCATTTTATCCAAAAAAATTTAATGTAATTATATGCTTCACTATATTATACTAAATTTCAAGTTTCTATAGTCAACCGTAAATATTGTAAGTGCTCATAAACTAGCAGAGAGTTGTAATAAAAATAATAAAAATTTGTTCTAAAACACTCACGAGATCCTAGATCTCATTCGTAGCATTCGGTATATACACCGCCTTGCCTGGGAAGCGCTTATGAGTAAAGCCATCGGGACTACTCTTGCACTTAATGCCTAATATAGATGCAACAACATTGTCAGGGCATCGACCCTTTAAATCGATGGGGAGTAATAAGGTCACATGCACACACTATGAGCCATCCCATCCGTCTGTGAATGATTATGCGACATAAATCCGAATGAGAAATTATCTAAGTGTATAGCGAAGTTACACATACGTATGAGGATATTTCTTTGATCCAAAGGTCAATAATCATACGAGACCCCTTTTAGTATTGCCTTGGTACCACGTATTGAATTCTTTCAGATACGTTAATGCATCTTTCATGTACCTATAGGTATATATAAAGGGTGAGCTTCTTCCACGTCTTCTTGGGTATATTGGAAGGGCACGTTCATAGAAAGGTTCATATATCGAAATGATGGTATATAGATTGGGAGACTTTATACCTAGAGTGATAAGATCCAAACCCTGTAAGTGATTTTTAAAAAATGGGAACCAATGCCCCCAAATTCTTTCTTCCAGATTCACAACTACTAAGAGGAAACAACTATGCTACCTAGAAGACAAAAATCTAGACACAACTTGAGTTTGAAGAGATCTGGCACAACTTGAGTTTGAAGAGTTCTGGCCTATTGTGACTGGTTCTCTGACCATATTAACAACTGATACAACACAAATACGAAAGTTTGATAAAGTAGATCAGAAGGCCAAACTCATCATCTTGTTTGGAGTGTCTGATGATGTGCAACCCCATATTCAAGATGCCAAAACAACCAAAGAAGCGTGGGATAAATTGAGCACAATATATGAGGCCAAAAACAAGAATGTCATACTAAATTTACGAGTTAGTTACATACACTAAAGTTCAAGTAGAATGAGAAAATTGAAGCTTTCTTAAGAAGAGTTATAGAGTTGAGGGCTTCACTTCTAGCCCTAGGAGAAGCGGTCACAGATGAATCTCTCGTTCTTATTGTTCTAAGATCTCTCACTTATTCTAACCACATTTTTATAACAACACTAAACTTGTCAGATATGACAATTAGTTATGACAAGCCGGTAAACCTATTGTAATAAGAGGAATCCATGCATAATAAGGATGATGAAGAGGAGCAGACACTTTCTTCACATCAAAAATGGAAAGGAAAAGGTAAAGGAAAACCTAATTCCTATCAAAAGTCCCAACATCAAGGGGACAAACAATAGAAGAAGCAATGTCCAATCTGTAAAAGAGGACATGAGTTGAAATATTGTTGGTATAATACATACAAAAAAGGTTCATCAAGTAATTTTGGACCTTAACACCAAAATCTCACAAGGGACATACAAACTACAATCAAGGGTAGAAAAAGGGAACTAGAAAAGAAGACTCCATCAATAAGGAAATATTGTTGAACAAGAAGAACATTCAGATAATGAAGACTTCTTATACACTGCTCGATCAAGTGAACCTTCCACGTCATCTAGTGATGTCTGGTACATTGATTTGGGAGCCACTTGACACATGAACGGCCCGCAGACCTGGTTTACTTCAATGAGGGACACACCTTTGAAAAACCATGTTTTATTGGGTGATGATCCTTCATATACAATTCGAGGGATTGGGAACATTTCTCTACTGTTGGTTCACGCAACTATAGACTCTCGAGATGTTTTATATGTCCTTGGGTTGACTAAAAATCTACTTTTATTCAGATCAACTCCTAGATCACAACTTAAAAATTTACTTTGATATTCATTCTGGAAAGAAAACGTGTTTAATTCAAGACAAATCATGAGGCTCAAAAATAGTTGCAAAAGCCTCCAATGTGGGATGCATGTTCCAACTTGATTTTGTCCACATAGATGATTAGGCACTTGTGGTTAAGAACTCTACCTCAACACAGTTATGGCATCAAAGACTTGGTCATGTTAGTTTCAAGTATCTTGAGACACTTTGTCGGCGTAATATGGTACATGGGCTACCATCTCTTTAGAAGGATACAGACAAGCGTCCTCACTACCTAGTAGGAAAACAACATAGAGCTTAGTTCCATAAGAGTACATATCGACCTCGCGGTAAGCTTGATTTGGTTCATACCGATGTTTGCAGTCTGATGCAACCAATTCATTCTGGATTTCAATACTTCATGTTATGTGTTGATGACTATTCAAGAAAAATGTGGATTTTTTGTCTTCGCAAGAAAATTGAAGCTTTTGAAACCTTCAAGAAGTTCAAAATAGCAATTGAGAACAAAATTGGTCGTCACATCATAACTCTCTACTTAAATTGAAGGGGAATTCATCCGTATCAGTTCAAAGACTACCTAAAAACTCATGGGATTCATCGACAAATGCCTCCTCCACACACACCACAATAGAATGGTGTTATTGAGAGAAGAAATCATACTATCATGGAAATGGTGTGATGCATGATTGATGATTCTAGGCTTATAAAGACATTCTAGGTAGAAGCAACAAAGACTACAATGTATTTGTTGAACAGA
The DNA here is from genome assembly GCA_018340775.1 of Taxus wallichiana var. yunnanensis. NCBI lineage: Eukaryota > Viridiplantae > Streptophyta > Pinopsida > Cupressales > Taxaceae > Taxus > Taxus wallichiana. Next base: position 776,363,346 of record CM031234.1, on the reverse strand, counting down.
GTGCCCACAGTTGCTCTTGATGGAGTAACACCACAAAAATCATGGTCAAAGTGGAAACCATCTATTTCACACCTTAGAGTATTCAGGGTGCAAAGCAAGTATGCACATACCCAAGTAGAACAGAAAGAAATTGGACATGAAGTCACATAAACTCATCTTCATTGGGTACAATGAAGAGACTCTTAGGTATAGATTGATGGATCGAAGACCAAGAAAGTCTAAACCAACAGAGATTTTGAGTTCTTTGAGAAGAAGGAAGCAGAGTCTCCTCCTCTAGACTCACCTGATGTAGATTCTTCACCAGTTGTAAAAACTGAAGTTGATGTTCCCATTGATGATGAAAGTGATGATGGGGATGATGGTGATGATCAATATAGAACCATGACCCATGCGAATAGTTCAACATATGCCCAAGTGGTGTACTAGCATGTTATAAGATGTAAGAATGGATGCTCCACCAGATACATCCACCCTTGGACCATGGACTAGTAGTAAAGCAAGAGAAGTTAAATTTGCTTTGATGAGTAGAGTTATCGAGTCTAATGATCCCTATACATTACAGGAAGCCCTACAGTCAAAATTTTGGAAAGATGTCATAGACTCTGAATATCATTCAGTAATGAAAAATAACACTTGGCAATTTTTCAATCTTCCACTAGGGAAGAAACCCATTGGATGCAGATGTATATTCAAAATGAAGTACAAAGTATATGGGACAGTGGACAAGTATAAAGAAATATTTGTAGCAAATGGGTATGTAAAAAAATAAGGCATTGACTATGAGGATATATTTTCTCCCACAACTAAGATCAAAATGATTAGGATGATCTTTTCTCTACATGTGCAGTTTGGCTGGAAAGTCCATTAGATGGACATAAAAAGTGCCTTCTTGAATAGAGATTTACAAGAATAAGTCTACATGAATCAACCTTGAGGGATATGGAGTACACAGGTCAAGAAGAAAAGGTATGCATACTCAAGAAATCTCTTTATGGCCTCAAATAAGCACCTGGGCATGGTACATCAAAATTGATGAGCATCTCGTACAACATGGATTTGTTAGAAATCCATACGATCCAAACCTTTACCTTAAAAAGCAAGGGGAGATTTTGATTGTCATTGTCTATGTCGACGATCTAGTCATCACTAGCAATTCAGTGAGGATGATTGATGCAATGAAGAAAGATCTTAATCAATCATTTGACATGACAAATCTCGGGCTAATGTACTATTGTCTTGGATTGGAAGTATGATAGAAAGAGAATCATATCTTTGTTTCTCATATGAAATATACCAAGACAATGCTTGAGAAATTCAAGATGATGGATTGCACACCGATTGCTACACCTATGGAGAAAAAATTGTAGTTATCTCATTCAGATCCATCTCCTGAGGTAAATGCCACTCTCTATCCATAGTTGATTGGAAGTCTCATTTACGACCTACACTGACCGGATATCAGCTTTACGGTGAGCTATCTATCCGAGGTTCATGCGGGAACCCAAAGTTTCTCATTAGAAATCAATAAGGTGTATCGTGAGATATGTCAAAGGATCAATGGATCGTGGTCTAGAATACAAGAAGAATGACAACTTCTTACTTGTATATTCAGATTCAAATCATGCGAGGCAATATTGATGATAAAAAATCCACTTGAGGATTTGTATTCTTTATGGGATCTCGGACCAATATCATATGGAAGTAAGAAACAACACTTTATTTCTTATTCTTCCACAAAATTCGAAGTATCGTTTTACAAGAGAAGTTATATGTGAAGCGATTTGGCTACGTTGCATACTCAAAGGACTTGGAATGCCACAAAACAAACTGACCACCATGTATGTTGACAATTAAGGTGTTCTCAAATTTATTTGAAATTCATTTTTCATGAAATAAAAAAACACATTGAGGTACATGTACATTTCATACGCAAGCATGTCTTGAATCACACTATACAACTTCGATTCTGTCCCGATAGCTGAAAAAAGAGAAGATATCTTCATGAAGTCACTTGCACATGAAAAGTTTGAGTTTTTCAGAGAGTTCCTCTCCTCGTCCCTTGAGACAATGCAAAATTAAGGGGGGGAATGTTAGGATAATTAATTATGCATTGTATAATTAATTATTTAACTATTGTTATTAATTAATTATTGTTGTATAATGTTATATGGTTTTATTAACCATATTTGTCTTATTATATTCATGGGTATAATTGTTATGTTATAAAAATTATGTCATTATTCATTTTGTGCTTCCCAGATGTATTTTGGAAGCTACTGTATTTTAGTTTGTTTTTGCATATTTACAACTCCATATTTGTTTGTATCCAGGCTATCCAATATGTATAAATATTGTAGCCTACACTATTGTAAGGGATTGGTTTCACATTAATAAAATATATAGGCTTCCGTCCCTATTTGTGAAACTACAAATACTATAATGGAACATAAAAACATATCAAGAATGATATTTGAGGAGAAATAAATATTTATTAGCTTTAGATATATTATAATGACCCAAGAGTGGATAAATACTTCCTTTTGATGAGAAATTTCTTATCCTGCTACACGAGAGAAAACAAAGGGAGAACCAAGGGGGAAAGTAGCTTATATTTCCAATTATGAAATTCCCTATAATCATACATGGATCCAAACAAATAAAATATTTGACTAATACAAGATTCATACACCCCCATCTTAATTATACTACTGCATGATAGGTGGGGCACTTAATTTTTGTGAATATGAGCTTTATCTTCATGACTAGACAACTAATTCTTCATCAAGTTTCCACTATGAAGAAAAGTTTTCCTACATATCTTTCCTATGACATGTGGTTGAGAGTTTTCCTTAGGATGAGAGGAATTGTTTAGGCTCTAGATTTATATTTATTTCCCAATCTTATTTCCAATTTCTCCAGTTTCTTGAATAATAGGAATGTAGTCTCATCCGATGGGTTCATGGGTGTCTTCCTCTATTGCATAGTGACAAGGGATAAATCTAAGCATTAGAAAATTATTTCCTTTAGTGGAAAACATGGATGATGATTCAAGATATACATCCCTTTGACTTTAGGGAAGTAGTTATTCCAAATTCATTCCAAAACATGGACAAATGTAAGAAAAACACCAAGTAGGAGCTTGAACAACAAATTAGAACTCACAAAAAAACAAGGGACCAACCTGGAAATAAAAACCATTATAATTCTATCCAAAGATGAAAAATCATCAATATATTCTATAGGGTTAGACATAATAAAGACATGATGCACAAAAATACCTCAAAATCAATTGCTTAAAATTTTTAGCACAAAAAACTCACCAAAATGATGAACATGATTTTGATTCCAGCAAAGTGATCCTTCAAACTATCTCTGCTAAAGATAGTGAACTTCAAAACATGGGGAATGGGATACAAGATTATTCACCCATATTTGAATGCTCCAACATTAAACATATGCATAACTCTTTGTCAGCTTATTCACCATGATTTAAAATGTGATTGTAAGGGTTCATAATTTAAATTATATGAACAATGAGAATATTCACTTTAATGATATCGATTGAACATAGTCATGTTTATAAGAATGGTTTTTTTGGAGAATAAACCTTGTTAAATTAAACTTTAGATCATCAGTTATATCCATGAATCTTATCCATGTGGGTGATTTCCTCTAGGCCCAACATTCACAAGGGTCATCACTTATAACTTAAAAATATATCCATTTTTGAGCCTAAACTTTGTAATAGATAATCTTCCTTTTTACACATCCTCGGAAAGTGTAATTGCATGATGTTCTCATTTGGGAGGGAGTAGGAAAAAAAAGCACAAGTAAGGATAAAAATAGCCCAATATCAAGTTACATTTAAACTTGCTTTTGACAACATTGACCACAAACATGGAGTCACTCTTAATAATCACCTTCTAGGATCTTCTAAAATTTAAAAAATTCAAGCCTTCCCCAAGTGCAATAATGTTAGCCTCACTATTTTTGCATGATGAATTTGTCTTTATATTGCAAAAATTAGGCTACCTATGGAATATATAAAAATTTCCCCATATCTTTACTTACCCAAGTTACCTTTACTTTCTCCATAAAAGTTGAATTTGATAACTTCCATGGGGTGCCTCAACTGAAGAGGATATTATGTTTGAGTTTCTAGAATTCTCTTAATTATATTTTCCCATTCAATTAGTGGCCAATTTAATTGGATAATATAATTGCAATCTTTTTAGGATTTTCTTTATTTTTTTGATTTCATGGGCACATTGATAGATAATGATCTCCAATATGTTAATAAATCTTTACAAAATCATCTTTTCATTCTTGTAAATTCTTTAATTTATCTCTCTCCAAAAATTCCACATCACCAAAGATAATGTGGATTGCCAAAAAAATCCAAGGATAGTCTTTAGGGGATAGTTCAATTAAGGATTAGATCATTTATGGTTTGCATGAAAACCCATCCCACAAATAATATATTAATGATGACATTCCATAAATCTTGAGAATAAGGGCATTGGAGAAGGATGTGATTTACACTCTCATCTTGGGACTCAAAAACATGTATCTAGGTGGAACATGCTAACCTCTTTTTATGATATTTTCATATGTGATCATTTTAATGAGAATTGTTATCCATTTAAAGGTACCCACCTTTGGGAGATTCCATTTGTCCCATATTATTTTATATGGCCAATTTTTTGGGACAATAAAAATTCTTAGAGAGATATAAAGTTATAACCATATTTAACCTAATACACTACAAAGGGGGTCCATACCATATTAGTGAATCCTCATTAATAGTAAATGAAATTGATTTGTTTCTTAGCATATCCTCTCTTCTATAAATTTGGTCCTGAGGACCATTTAAGACATTTCATTCCTTTTAGACTAATAAAACACCTTCCAGTTGGGATCCTATATTGAAAAATATAGAGAGGAATGGGCCCTAAATATTTTTGGATTAAATTTGTATTTCTTCTAAATCTTTCAATTAATAAGAACCTACAACATGCATTAGAGATATAAACTCTTGGGAAGGTAAAAAAAAGAGTGTAAAGAGGAACATTAATATTTTAGACCTATCCATTGATGGTGGCCATGGAAACACTATTCCACCTAGGGGAAGAAAAGTAGGAAATGAGTTATCCTTATTAGGAGCACTAGGGGGAGATAAGGACATGGCATCATGAACTAGGGGCCTAGTATCACATAAAATATTTATAGAACCATCATCGATAGTACTATAAAATTTATTTGTAACATCATTAGAAGAATTATGTGGTGCATTTACAATAGAAGCAAGAGTAGAGTTCTCATATGTAACATTTTATTTTTCAATGGGAGAAAGAGACTAATTCCAATCATTTTTGAAATTATCATCTACAAGAGAAAGAGTAGTTGTTAACAAAAAATCACAACACCCCCAAATGAGTTCTACAGATCTAGTTTTCTAAGGCGAGTCATTTGGTGTGATTGCTTAACATTGAACTTTCCCCATGGTGTGGGACCTTGTGAAATGGGAAAGCTCTCATTGAAGGTTGGTTCCTTATTCCTCTGTTTAGGTGCATACGTAGAAAATTTAGAGGATCTATTATTAATCCTAATCTAAACTTTACCAGGAGACAGAGATAGAAGGAATACAAAAATTAAAACAAAGCTAAACTACGAGGTGATGCACCAAAGGAATGATGAACACTTGTTTTGCTAATAGACACAAACCAGCAAAATGCATACAATATATAAGCACGATAGCCGATATGTAATGGGAGACCATATGAAATCAAAAGAGACAAGAGAGGATCTAAAACCAATCACGAGACGTGTTTTATTGCTCTCGTAGATTGATGATTCATTATAAAGTAACCAAGAGGCAAAAATGTATTGCAATTTTTGATGGAAGGCCTGAACCCCATAAATACTTTTGCTAAGAGGAGAAGGGAGCCTACAAAAAAAAAGAATGTCCAACCCTTTACAATGAATCCCCCCCGCATTTATAGATTCAATCCTAAAAGAAGAAAAAGAGATAAGTGGGAAAATCAGGTTGAAACTCAACCACCACTATTAATGCCTCTGATGAAATCTCTCCCCAAATCCTTTTTTTGCATCAATCCTTGGTTTGGTGCCTTGAAGGAAGAGGAAGCAGTGAAAACAGATCAAATATGATCGGTTGTTGAGGCAAGAAGATCTGCGTTAAAATATCAAAGGCTTTTCCTCAATTTTCTTCACCCAACCTCCTCGAAATTAAAGTTTTAGACCCCATGGCATGGGTGACACCGAGATCTTTTCAATGACATCAGATTGGCAATATTTTGAGCCACGAGGTTGAAGATATGCCCCTTCAAAGTTTTTATGAGGTCTGTATAGGAGGGCGGGAAAAAACTTAAAAAATGGGTCCTTTTTGATATGGGACACGTGGTAGCCAGATTGGAACAAAAATCAGGCCTACGGGTCCATAATTTATCTTTTCCCCTTTCTTCTGATTCCCGCTTTGGCTTTGACTCGGGCCCAGATGCTGATTTTTTCCTTGGGCGAGTTGTGGGCCATTTTGTAACTTTTACCCCTACGGTTTTTTTCCCTTGAGACACGTGGTAGTTTGGTGCTCATTTAGAAACCTTTTCTCTATTCACCCCTTGAATCAACGCCATACTGACACTTGGCATTCTCCGCTTATACCTTTATACTTAGCCAATTTTGAAGCCTTTTATGTCCACCTTTTGACTCTGTTTCTTTCTATGCGGGGTCGTGGTTGATCCAATATTTGGCATGGGGGTGAAATATGAATAACGAGAGTATTATAATCATATGAATCTTTCTTGATTTCGATAGTAAAAGATGAGAATGCACACTCAATTTATCATTTTCTATTTTAATAGGAGAAGGATAAATAGAAAATTCAATTGTATCATTTCCTATATTAAGAGGAGGAGGAGAGGTGTTAATTACCTCTAATGGATGATAAACAATTGTACAAGGTAAGCATAGAAGTTACCAGATTTCCACATATCTATAGTTAAAGGTAATACCATGGGTAGGAGGTGGTAACTAGTGTCACTTGAGATTGCACCCTCTATTGAGGCCAAGCTCAAAACCTCAATGAAGCATGAAATGACCTTTAAAGTGTGGGATAATGGTACCTTTGAGGCCAATCTCTAGAGAAGGTTGATTCCTTCTATTCTAGTTTGTAGTAACTAATCTAATTAGCACTAAAACTAATACCAACTAGCTCTAACTTAAGACTTTCAAGGGACTAGGGTTCAAAAGGAGAAATGGTGAAAAAAGAAAGGAATGTACCAAACTAAAATAGGCTTTATTTTTGACTCTAAAGACAGATGTGACTTAGCATATGAAGTTCCAAAATGCACATAGAGACTTTAAATAGAATGACAATAATAATAATAAAGTATTGTAAGAGGATTGAGATATTCACATCAAACACGTATACATTCAAAGGAAGGAGAACAAACTTGAAAAAATATCAAGAACTTAGTCATTCACAATTCCACAAATCAATAGGTGCATAATACTTCAGAAATTTATTACGTAGGTTGGCGAGCATAAGCTTAGAACTTAAAAGGAAGATTTATAAAACTAGCATAAAAACCATTAATGTGTGCCTTTACAATTTTTTATAAATATGATAGAGAAAAATGGAGAGGAGATCAGAATACACCCAATAATGAATAAAACCAACCACTTCACCAACCACTAAGGGCTAATAGAATATCAATTTTACAAACTAAGTATGGGTGCCATAGGTTACTTCAATCATACTTTATTAGACCGTCTTGGAATAAGAGCTATATAATTCAATATTTAATGTCGGTTATGTTGTCCTCTAAAAATTTCCCCTCTTTTGAAAGTTAGAATTTTGAAAATTTTGAGTTGGCACCCTTTAGTAATGTTCTAGTGAAGTGAAAACTTGAAGAGATGGTGAAATTCACATTTTTGGAGTCTTTTTGGTGATTTGTGGGTTTGTCGGACATTTTGTCCCTCATGTCCCAAGTACCTCTAGGCATTTTGTTCGCCGATCGGCCACTTTTCCATCAAACCCTTAATTGTCAGATTTATCGGAACTTTTTGGCCTGTTTGTCCCAAGTTCTCCTCAAATTACTTTTACCCGATCACCCGCATCGTATTTCACGTACTTTTGTCCCATCTGTCCCAAATGCGTCTAATCTTTCTATTCCCACATTCCTTGCAATGCTCGCATCAACCAAATTACATCCTCACATCCCTCACATCCTTCATGTTTTTGAGTCCCTTGACCAATTGTGCTCATTTGGCCCGCATTCCCCATATCACCCACATTGGCGATCGCATCTTCACGTCCCTCATGTCCCAAATGTACCAAAGACCGTCCGGGCCAGTTTTCTCTGCTTTTCCCACTTTTCATCTTTTTGAGTCAGTGCGGGGTGAATTTAATGTGCATTTAATAACCTTCTCTCTCCTGAAATGGATATTTAATTGGATTATCCCCTATGCATTTGTCACATTGCTTGCTTGTTATCTCTTACTCAAATCCTTTCCATTTAAGTCATTTAATCGTGCCCCTATATTCCTTTGCATTTTCATCATGATTTTAATCTTGGAAGACTATTCCTTGCACGTTGCAAAAATGAAGATCAAGTTTCAAGGTCAAGAACATGTGTCACCTCTTGAGACCTATGTACCTGATATCAGAGATAGTGAGGTTTGGCACTTAGATTTTGGATATTTACAGGGGCAAACTAACATGCTCTAATTCTGCTCCCATGGCACAAATGATCAGTGACAATGGAATTACATATGTGGCTGGTTTTCCTATCTCTATACAATGTGCTGACATGGTGCTTTCCTATGGAGCCCATTTTAACCCGGATACCAAGGAACTTAGTAATGTGCATGGGGAATTAATTTTTAAACCGAAACTTCGCCATTGATGCTCCCCTACGCATTCCCGAGATTGAAGATTCCATAATTCTCACTTGTGCTCAAGCTCAAACCTTGTTCAACCAAGACAAAGGAGAAGTACAACACACGAATAGAAAAATCATGGTTAAAGAACCCTAAGAAGGGGGCGTCCCGACTCTCCAAGGCATTATTCAAGGTTTATTTTAATGAGGAGTTGTCTGACTTTATTATTTTTCTCACCCATATCATGGGGTTGCCTTCCACCAATGAATTTCACTTCTGGATGTGCCCCTTCATAAACATCATCTGCGAGGGCAAGCAGAACATTAATTGGGTCGAAATTGTTTGCATGAATTTGACTGAGTAGTTGTCTAGTGTTCAATAGACTAAGAAGTTCTATATGACTTCTTATCTCATGTATACCCTGGCTGCATCTCGACAGTGGTTCGGTTTCACCTACATAGAGGTCTAGAAGAATGAGCCTATTTACGCATACTACCCTTAGTTTACCCTTAAGCTAGCAATCACAATTTTAGAAGATTTAATGATGCTTTCACCATGTATATTGTAAGACCCTTAGAGGGAAAAACTGCTAGGAGATTTTTTGATGAAGCTATGAACCTGATAGCCAAGTATGGGGCTTTCTTCATCCAATTCAGGAGGTTTTCATACATCAGGTTGGCTGGCTATGAAAATATACCCCTCAAGCTCCCCATGTTTTGCAATGATAAAATGGCTCTAGTTGAAGTGTGCAGGAAACTTGATAAACTCCATAGAACCTGCAGGGACAATAAGATCACCGCCCGCATTTCCCTATCTCTTTGGGAAACTATACATGTAAAACTACTTTGGATGCCCAAAATGTAGAAAGGGCTATCACTCCTCTCATTGTCCATTTCTTTAGACCTAGACGTTTCTTTGATCGAAGAAGTTTATTGATCAGAACCTCAGGATAATTTATCATCATAAGCCAGATACTAAGGATTACTGGGCTAATTGTGTAGATGATTTTGAAGCTAGAAGGAGGCACTATGGTAGACTCTCTCTACAACAAATTGTAGATCTCAATCTCTACCAAGATTCCTGAAGGGCTTAAGGATGATGATGAGGAATTACAATCCTTTGAATATGAAATATCAATCAAACACACTCCTTTAGAAAACTTGGATTGGTACAAGAAAGAGAAAGATGATTTGGTTGAGATTATTGCCCCTATTCTTGTAAGAACTAAGGTTTGGTTCGATAGGAAAGTTCGTGAGCTCAAGAAGAATCAGGGTAGATCTTCTTCTAGAGATACTTCCACACCAGGGAAGGAAGCACATACAACCAGTACCAAGATACTTGAGCAAACCCCTCATTCTTCCTCAATGAAAGAGCCTAAGTCATCTACTCCTTCTTCTACTCAAGTATATCAAAAGAATATCAAAGAGGTTAAACATGAACCAATTGAAGAAGAGTATCTTCTTGATCATTCAAAATTACCTTCGGGTAAGAGAACATTATTGTTCTTAGTGAGAGTGATGACGGTGAAGTGCCAAATCTTGCAAGAGCTCCTGAAGTCACTGTTGAAGAAGAAAAGGAAATGTCTAGTATTGAGCCTCCTAGTACCACAAACTCCTCTACAAAGGAAGCTCTTGATGCTCCATTCACTTCTTTGCTAGAGGCAACAATATTTAATACTCTAAGTGCCATGAGTTCACTTTCTCTTAGGCCCCTTGTTCCTTCCTCTTCTTCTTCTACCTTTGCTTGGGTGTAACCCATGGTTGACAACAGGAAGAGGAAATCTTCCTCTCAGTTAACAAGGCCTGATTTTGATGTTGTAGCAGCTCTGCTAGGAACTACTCCTCCCCTCCAAGAAAGAGAGCCAAGACCACTTCAAGGATAGTAATTGATGCTCAAGGCCAACAGTTCCTAGAGGTTGTAAAGCCCAAGGTTGATAAGGCAGAGCAGGATCTCTTGGTCTTTGATTTAGAGCTTTCTAGAATCCCAATGGGGGAATCCACTCCTGAGAGTGAGGTTCATAACCTTTAAGAAACAATAACAAAGGTTATTGAATGAGTAGAGAAGGGCAAGCAAACTATATAACAGTTAGAAGAACAAAATCAAGTTCTTTCCAACTTTATCAAGTCATTATTGGCCAAAGATAAGGTTTTAGATCCTGCCCCACTGGCTACTCTTTACGCCCCATGATTCTTAGCCAGGATGAAGTTTAGAGCATCAAAGATATACATAAGTATTCTACTTATGGAAAGGCTATGGAAGCCATGGTTGATGATATGATTATAGAAGGATTGAATTTCATTGAGGAATCCTTCAAGACCAATGAGAAGGTGATTAATCTACAACAAACTCACTTCCTCAATCAAGGCTATGGATAAAGAGTTGAAGCTCTGGACTAGTTGTATTACAGATCTTTGCCTAATGGGCCAAGCTGATGAGAAGATCTTGTTGGTCAACAATGTATTTGATGATGCCAAGAATAACTTGTCAAAGGCATGGATTTTCAGTGTCAAATGGAAGATGAAGGTTCTCGAAGAAGAACTAGGTGAATTAAAGAATGTATGATAGAAGGGTGGATCTTTTTAAACTTGTGTTTCCTTTTCCTTTACAGATATTCATTTTCATCTTCATGATGAAAATTCAGGCATTCCTTTCTCTCTTCAAGAGATCAAATCTCAATTTAGAACATTTGTCAAAGAATACTTGTTCAAAGAAGAATTAATTACCAAAGAGAAGATAAAGGACATTTGCTCCCTTCAATCTGTAATTGCTAAGGCAAATAAAGAATACCTGGAGCATACCGAGTTCGATAAAGATATGGAAAAATGTCTAGGCACTTGGTCTCATGCCACTGCCAACACAACAATCCCACGAGGTATGGAGATAGCTGAAGCATTGAAGAAATTTAGATATCAGATCCTCAAATTAGTGGGCCCACCTCAGCCATAATCGATGTTTCTTCTTTTGGATTCTCTTTTTCTTCTTCTATTTTTAGTGTTGAGCTCCTTGTAAATTAATTAAGGATATTGTATTGAGCATTTCCTTAATTAATCTTTTAGTTAAAAGAAATGGTTACCAAGTGTAACTAATTTGTAAGCTATATAATGAGCTCTCCACGCCATTCTAAAGGGCTAGAACTCTGATTATTTTTTAAAGTGTAAAAGAGTTAAAATCTATCAATACAAGAATATTTCTCTTTCTGTTTCTATCCGTGATTATTCATTCTTTCCTATCTGTTAAAATTATTGAATCATTAATATATTTAGCATCAAGAAGCTTTGTATTCTTGTGGATGTCATCTCTAGAACTTTGTGTCTATGAAATAACATCTTATGTCTTTAACACAAATTATTTTGTTCCATATGATCCTAGTTCAACATTTATAAGGAATTATTTTGTTATCTATATTTCCTGAGAATGTTATTCTACCTTTTCCCATTTCCTAGTTCTTTTGTCCTTTTGTATTGATAATCGGTTATTTAAAACACTTTCATGATATCAGGGTTCCACTTTAAAACTAAATGTTGTACATTTGTAAATAGGTTTTTCAATAAGGGAACCTCTCCCATTAAAGAGGAGGGACTTATGTCCCCTAACTGTTGCTTTCATTAAAGTGATTATTTGAAAACCAACAGGTTATTAGGGTGGTTGAACATTCAAATTGAGTTAGGCACAAATTTTCTTCATTCAATGGGTTTTTTATGATATGTGACCTTGCATATATCTTCCACGCTTTTAGCACTCTTTAGTAGATTTTAGATGATCCGTAAATTTTTTCATGGCCTCTCGTTTTGATCTATAGTTTCCTTCTTGTTATGCAACTTTGATTTTCCTTTCACATCTTTTCATGTTTCCCCATTCCATTGATTTATCATTTTTACAAAATCTTTGTTTGTCACGGCTTTCACTTTGTATCTCGATCTCTTTTCATAGTGGATTTTTTTTTGTGTTATATGGTGGATTTCAAATTGCTTAGGTTTAAATTTCCTTGTGGATTTTCACTTTATGTTGTGTTTCACTCTTTCTTACACTTTACGGCCTTTACTTTTGTACACTCCACGATATTATGTGGCTTTGATGCCTATTTTTGGCCTATACTCTTCATGGGATTTTCCTTTGTTCTATAGATTTTTTTATTTCGTTAGTACATTGTCTCTTTGATCCATGGCATATTATGATTCTTCCATCTGCAAATCTTTCTACTTTCTTTTCCACAACTTTGTACCTAAAGCCACAAAAGTCTAGAATTTGAGGTAATTTGTCTAGATAAACATGAGTGCTTATTTGTCAAAAGTAACTCTTATTTATAAATTTTGGGATAAATTTCATATTCATATGTAGCAAAACTATCAATAACATCAACAATTCCCCGACATAGAGATATATCAGCTAGAGAGATAGAGGTTGGATTGAATCAACATAAATATAAGAGAATGTCATAACATGAGTAGCATAAGATGTGAAATCACAAAGGATCAAAAACACTACATTTAATATAAACCCTAGGGAAACTAGAGTTTGGTAACAAAAGCCTAGTTCGGTAGGAAACCTAACCCAAACTAGGTAAAGGGGTTTGAACAATAACTATGTTCATCAAATGATTCACCCTAAGTTAGAATTAATGGAAAATTATAATTATGGATTAAAGATATCACATCTCTATGTTACTATATGCTAACTAATATGTAATCAAATCTTTAAATAAATGAACCAACATTTAAACCCGGTTATATGTATATATATATATATATATATATACATATAACCGGGTTTAAATGTTGGTTCATTTATTTAAAGATTTGATTACATATTAGTTAGAATATAGTTAACATACAAAGAAGTTGTATTTAGTTAGGGCACATGCCAAATATAGTTAAACACAAGAAAATGAGTGCAATTAGTTCTTTGACTTGTCTATAATATGATCTAGGTGTGATTTATGGATGAAATTATTAGAAATATTGTACATATGCTTCATCTTTAATTCTATGACTAGACTACACGTAAGGAAAAAACCATTCTCTTTAAAACAAAATGTTTGGTAGTTTATTCCTTTTGGAATGTCTAGTATAGGAAACAAATGGAGCTATGTAGATTTTGAACCTCTATGAGTGACTCGGTATATGATTTCATATGAAATATAAGGTCTTAAAAATGTATGAAACCCTTTAAAAAGAACCAAATCGACCCAAAAAACCTAACATATGGTAAAACCATTTCCAAAAAGGTGGTGTTTGGGTGGAAGTATAATCCATACATTACCTACATTGGCATTACTTTCAAGTGGCCTTAAAATTACATACAATTCTCCACCTAGAGAGGAGAGATAATATTAAATATATACAAATCTAACTAAAAACCTAATCACTTGATAACTCCTTGTAACGAATTGTTTTTCTTGAGCTTGAATTAGGTTTGTGGGCTCGTGGTTTAGAAATATTGAAGTTTGAAGTTTGTTTGGAGTGATTCATACTTGTGTGGGAAGATCCTAATGTTTGTTACTACTTCAATGAATTTGAGGAGAGATTTATATGCCTTTTAAGATATTTTTGCAAGGTGAGTGCTAGTGATTTCCAAGGGTTACTAGGTAAGTAAATGAGTACACTAGACTTGCTTATACAAAGTTTCATTGATATACATTTTCATCAAGGCAAAACCATAGTGAAAGTACCGACCCATATAATAAGATATAAAATTAATAAAATGATTGTTGGGTGGCCTTGGATGGGAACATGTAACATTATTCCAACCCATAAATCTCTACAAAATTAGTAATAAAAAAATGTTTATTATCTTCTTTAATTGATTACTAAGCACAATTTAACTCAAAACTATTTTTACCAAACTAAAGTTACCTATATAAAATATTATGTCAAATTACTACACTAACAATAATATGACGATCATAGGTAAATTGTGGTTAACCATTGGTGAAAATCTTAAGAGAATATGTTAGGGCTAATGTTTTCCCCTAAAAACACATTTTGAATATTTATTGTGAAGAAAAATTCCTTAATCGAACCATTTTTGAAAGGATTTTTATTTTACTATCAATGAAAAACATTATTCTCTACACATTTTCTAATGTTTAAAACAATATATGCATGCCAATGTCTTGATAGCTAACATATAGATGTCTCCACTGTTGTGAAAAAATCACAGCACCCCCTAAATGGCCAAGTTATGGATGGGGCATTTGACATGATTGCACAACATGGGGTTATCTTTGAAGTTGTGGCACCTGCGAAACTTGAGATAACCCTCTGGAGACCATCGGTTCATGCTCCAAAACCTACCTACCACAACTACTCCTAATGTTAATAGATAGACTATCTAAACCTATTCTAACATACCAAGGAAACAGGGATAGAGAAACTTGCATGAAAATTAGAAATGAATCTACACTAGAAATGGTGATATACTAAGAAAAGGAGGCATTAGATAGATTCCCAAACCTAAAAAATGGAGAAGAAATGAACTTGGAGAGGGTGGTCATGCACCCAGGACCAAACTATATACATTCACCATCCCAAATAAGCACAAAACTACTAAACTGCAATGAAACATTGAAATATACACGACCACACCTAATGCAATGAGAGATTAAGAAAGAACAATCAAAACCATGAGAGGTTAGAGAATTTAAAATAGAACATGATTTTATTGCTCCAAAATATGCATAGTACATTATTGATTAGGGGAAGGCATGAAGCCCATTACAATATTTTGGAGAAAGGCTTGAATCCCTAGATCTGAGAAGAAGAGGGGTGCATGGGAAAGAAAATGACCAACTTGCAATGTTGCAACCCCTTTACATTTATAGAAGAAAATTTTTAATGAGAGAGGGAGGAAATCCAAAATATTCTCCAACCACCCACAAAATCCATCATTACACCTGCAACAAGGATGGGAAAACCTACAAAACCCATATCTTCATGTACTTTTCCTTATTGGGAAGGAAGTGTTCCCATACACTCATTAACTACACCTCACCTACCCCTCACTATTCATTATTCACTTTTCACAAGTTTTGGAGATCTAAAACCTCTAAAATTGCACTTTTGATGATCTCATGTTGTAGACCATCTCTCCAAAATTTTGATGGCTAGTTTTTTGCAGAAAATTGGACAATAGGAACAAAAGTTGTGCCATTTCAGGTTTTGGAGCTCTATGATTTTGAGGTTTTCACAATCTCCGAAAATTCATTTTTCTTGTCTCCATGATGAATTTCTCTCTCATATTTCTAAGGACTATAATTTTGTGCAAATCGGACCACCAACATGAGTTATGGCATTTTCAGTGGAAGAGGGTTTCATGTGTATTTGAGCTAGCAGCATGGGTTGATGGTGAGCTAACTCATCGAGATGTTCGAGAGAGCTCTACGAGTGAGATCCTATTTTATATTTCATGGTGGTGGTTCTTATTTACATCACCCACTTAGGTGATTTTCCTCACAACCACCAAGTTATTTGTCGTAGATCCCACTACTCCTGACAATACAACTTGCAACTACTTGGCATTCTTTACATGAATCCTGCCACACTACTCCACATTCCTCCATCAAGCTTGCCATTGCAATGGCCTCCCCCTTCATGTGGGATTCCTCACCCCACGTTAGTGAGATTCCCTCTAATAGCACCACTGGTTAGGCAAGCTAAGTCTTGACCATTTGATCATCAAACCCTTCGACTCTTTCCCGATCCTTTGATGGATCCGCCGGCTTGGCTCACGTTTTTTCCAAACAATGCTCGACTCTCGCTTAACTAATGCCTTACCGCCAACTCAATGAGTTTTCCTTCTTCACACAACTCCCGATCTCATCTCCACTTGGCCATCAACATGCCTCCCAAGTTCCAACTGGCTCATTGACTCCTTCGTTGGCTCACTACCCAAGTGGATCCCACTTGCCCACCTCCAAAGTCTCTCTGCATAGATGGCTTGAACATCAAGTTTACCTACCCTAGGCATTATTCCCAAGTTATACATGCCTTCAAGATTCCCACATTAGGATTTCATACTTTTCCATTTTGTAAAATTTGACACTATTCACCTATCCATCAACTTGAAATCTCTAAATCCTTGACAAAACCCCGAAGACCGAAATTCGAATTCAGGTTTGGGTTTTATCCCCCAACTCCAAGGTGATGTTCATTCATGCTTGATCCATTTTTCCTCCTTCCAAATCCATTTCTATCCTGTGGATACTATCCTACATGCTATCCCCTGTTAGTGAGTCCCTCCATCACGTGTCACTCTGCATCACCAAGCCCAAAGGGCTTGACTTGATTCATCATCCCATCACCATGGCTCCACGAGCCCCCAACCCTCCATGAACTTGGGGATGAGCTCATCATTTTTCCTCTCTGTGATGTATGGCCTATAGACTCACCTCTCCGAGATCTTTCTTATGTGTTATATTGGTCGACTGTCCCAAGTCTTCTCACCATGTACATTTTCCCAATGTGTCGAGATACTTCTTCCTTAAGTTCATTTGACGCCCACCTTCCAGTTATTATTCCATGCATTGAGCTCAACTTCACAATGGTACCAATCCGACCCCTCATGTCCTTCCCAATGCTCACCTACCGAGTTATGCCATATTATGTCGAAACTAACCCCTAGCTTACTAGAGCTCAACCCTTTTCCTCCGAATTGTTTCATGTTTTTGATGAGCCCTCTCCATTTATTTGGCCTACCTTGTGTGTTATGTTACAACTTGGCTCGCTAAGTTGGTGAGCCATCCAATTCACTTGTGGCATGCAAAATTCAGGACCCCAATCTCCATACTTTCTCACCGTGAGCTATCCTCTCTCTTGTGTCACATCCATCTAGTGAGCTCTCATGTCATATGTCGAGATCACTCTAAGCTTCCCAATTTCCTACAACATCAACCTCGCAACTCCTTAAGGGCTTGTTGTGAACTAGTAGCTCACCAAGGCAAGCTATCCTTCCTTGACCCCCTAGTTTAATTCTACTGATCCAATCTTGGCTCACCTTGGAAATCTCCCCTTCTTTCTTCAAGCCTAGCTCGGTGTCATTGTTCAAGAGGCCAAGCCCACCAATGAGTTCATGGCTCTCTGTGTGTGTTGACACTCCCGACCGACCTCACCATCCATATCATTGATTTCATTGCACCTCCACTCGAGCCACTCACCTTAAACTCAACCTCCCCACACTACTTTCTAGATGGCTTGATGAGCTTCCTTTGTAACTCGGCTCATCGAGTAGCTTGTTGAGCTACTTGGTGAGCTAAATTTTAGCTCTGCTCCCTCCTTGGGCTACTTAGCAAATTTTTTGCCCTAACCTTAGAATCTTTAAATTTATTCAAATTCCTTGAATTAATGGACCAAGAGGAATTGTGAAAAACATCAAGGATCACTTGCTTGAAATTTTGGGTTCTATTTCTTGTTTCCTCATGAAGTGTGGGCCCGTAATGGCTGCTTTTCTTCATTTTTTAAGTTGAACCTTAAAGGTAGAAACCCGAAGAGGAAAAAAATCCTCAAATGATTTTAACCTTCTGAATGATTCCCGAATGCTCCCAAAACACTATTAAATGCCAACAAACCTAAATTTCTCCATGATGCCCTTACTCCCGGTGCTTGGGTCTATCCTCCATGTTGTCCATTTTTTTAGAGGCAAAATTGATAATAATTTGGCAACTCATGGAGACATCTGCATGTTAGATGTTCTATAATGGTAGCCTTGATATGTCCATTGGGCGTGGAGTCATAAGTGATCACTTGCAACTGATCCGACCCTTTGAAAAAAAAAATTCAAGACCATTTGCAACACCGTTGATCATGGATCTGTTCGCTATTTGCACTCCCAATATTCATAAGAAGATTTTGAAGTTAAAATTGTGAGAGTGGAAAATTGTTCAAACCTGGGATTTTCTTTCTTTTCCCTCTACAATCCTGATTTATGGGACTGAAATTAGGCTTCCGAATCTATCCCAAAAATTGATTTTGCCAAGTATGATCAAGTTGAATCCAATTATTTCTCGACATGCATGGAACATTGCATGGAGCTTAAGTAAAACATCTGCTTGAGTTTGAACATCATGGAACTCTATTAAGTTCTGAATTTCTTCTTTCTTCTAAATGGATGCTTGGGACACTTTGTTGAAGATTGAAGATTCCCTACAAATCCTTAAGATCTTCAACTGGAACACACTAAAAAGGATTTAGGGCTGATATTTTGCTTCCAATCATGGGGGAATTTTGAATGATTAGGGCTTGCTCCTGAAACTTATAACTATTGTTTTTATGGAACCTATCATCTACCATGTAACAATTGTCCTTGGGGCTGATATTTCATTCTTGTGAAGGCACTTAGAAGCTTACTTGAATGATCCGATCATATAGGAATAAGAAGATGGAACATACTAAAATCATTTCCCTTATCAAATTTAGTTGCTCTATATTTGGATTGTTTTGATAATTGAAACTGTCTCCTATAACTATGAGCCTATTTTCCGTATTGTACATGGGAGGCCTACTAAAAAATTGTGCACTATGTTTGGAGCAAACATAAACAAAAAAAATATACAAAATAACAAATCATACATACTCAAATGAGACATGTAGAGTGTTCCTAAGAACTTGTTTTTTTGGAAACAAACCTACTCCTACCCTACACTAACCGAGAAAGAGGAGACTTTAAACAAACCCATACACTAGTAAGGACAAGTAGCTTCCCCTTCTCAAGACTTGGAACCATGTATTTGATTTTGTAATGAACATGGTCATACATATGAGTGAAAAACTGACGTAGGTCCAAATTTCCACCCAAATCACCAAGATGTCAACTGAAAATAAAACAAATACCTCCTCAGAATGATCTACATGAGGCTTCTAGAGGTGTTGTAGTTGATATAGTTGATCCTTGGCACTATGAAGCTCATTCTCATGTGTCGAAATGAACATGACCAATTGTGGAAACTTTGATTCTAGCTCTAATAAAGCTAGATATTTGATGGGGCATGGCCTAGTCTACTAGATTTTCCCACTGCTCTGAGTTCCAATCTCAATAAGAAAGTCTTCATGTAGAATTTCTTGGAAAAGGTGATTGTCTATGAATTGATCTTCTTATTTTTTCACATCTACAAATAATTGATGTGTCACCTTAGTGAATGGTATGAAATGGATGACATTTTTGTGCTCTTTCCCTTCTTTAGAAACATGGAACCCTTCCTCAACATGCATCTCCTTGGGATTACTTGTAGTGTCTAATAGGATCATTGGTGGATCATTGCAGTAGTTGATTGGTGTTGCTTGTTTAGAACTCCTCCTCCTTGTCCACCACAGAGTTTGGAAGATTTAATTCCTCCAATCTAGATTCAAGAAGACTTTTGTGAAAAATGGGTCATTCTTGAATGTCCTCTTCCTTGAAGCGGACTCTGTGATGTTGGAAAGTGAATGATGGGGAAAAAAATTAACAAATTCCATGGGCTCTTCCCCATCAAAAAAATCTTCCAAATCTGATAGATAATCAACTTCTTCATGGTCCACTTGTGTTAAGGGTTCAACCTTCTCCATGGTGTTCTCAAGATTTGTAATTTGTTCATCATGGATATCTTCATCCTCAAACATAAAGTTTAAGAGTTCAAACTTATCTCCGAAACTAGAATCCAAAGAGGATGAAGTGGAAGGAGGGCTTGGAGTTTCTTGTGTGGCTTTGCCTTGAGTGTGAGTCCTCCAAATATGCATGGTCTTCTTCCACATCATGATGATCCTCTTCTTTTTGGATTTGAAGTTGCTTTCTCTTCCTCCCTTGTTGATTTTTCCACCGTAAATGATCAACCACCCTTAAAGATGGAGTGCCCTTATGAATACTACACTCGTAACACATAAATTGTTGATCATCATCCTCCTGTTTCTCTTTTGCTGCTGCAACCTCCACTTTCACTTAATGTTTTTGTTTTGATTATGTTGCAATCTCAGTTTTCACCACCTATTCTCCAACCTTGACCTCCTCTGAAGGTTTAACCAGCAATGGGATCTTATTAATCCCAAATCTTAGGGCCAAGCTCACCAAGTTTTTCATCATTTCTTATTTTTTGGCTCTTCTTCTTGTTGCTCCCCTTGACTGGTTTTTTGAGTTTCTTCTTGACATGGACTCGGGAATGTAAGAGGAGGGGTGGGTGGGGATTTAGTAGATTTTTGCATTGCTTGTGGTGGTGGAGGGGAAGGGTTTACATTGTGTCCTTATGGAGGAGTTTTGGGTTTAGAGGGTAAAAGGACGAGAAAATTCCAGATGGGCAAGAAGAGTGGAAGATGAAGAAGTGGGTTCTACAATGGGGGCAACAGATGTGAAACTTGGGAACTAATTTTGGGGTTGAAATGACACTATGATTGGGGAATGGGGAAAGGACTATAAGATGGAAATGCTAAATTTCCTATTGACCTGCATAATATTTGACATCCTTAATCCATTCTTAGAGTTGGGGCAACATCTCAATCACATATCCAAGTTTCTCTTCAGATTGAAATAGCTTGGACTAGGAAATTCCCATAGACAAGGGACCCTGAATCCAATCTTGAATGCTTTATCTTGATGTATATCCTAGACCTACATCATACCTACCTCCAATTTATCAATTTCTAGCTGCAACTCAACATCTCGAGGTGAAGGATAACCTCCATAGTCTGCATACTCTTGACCCTAAAAATCTACATAGTTTGGTGGATAGTCAAACTGATCTGCTTCTATTCCATAGGAATATGTATACTCATTCCCATCATAGAGTGGTTCGAGGTGGTTGATAATACCCTGGATATGAGCTCTACAAATTTGGAGGTGGGTTGGATTGATAGGGTTTTTACCTCAGATGTGAATACCATGATGTAAATAAAGCCATGACTACATGACTTCATGGAATGGAAGAAAATGAAGAGGTGTAAAGGAAAAATGGATGGAAATGGGTGGAGAAGAGATGATTTGCAACTCAGAGAAGATGGGTTTTTAACTAGATAGAGTCGACAATTGTGCTTTGCATGTGCCTCTAAAGGCACTACTTCCACCAAGAGCACAATGAAACTTGATGAAATGAGATGAAATCTTAATGCACACCTTGAAAGGCTCAAAACCGGGTGTGTGGGGTGAATCACATGGCTGCAATTGATCTCGAAATCTAAAATTTTGGAACCTGGATTTACTTGAAAACCTCTAAAACTTGAAATGCATGACATGGTTGAAGATCCAAAATCCAAAGTAGGAAAACCCCAAAATCTGAAATGCCAAGAAACTTCCAAAATTCTAAAATGCATACAACCTCCAAAATCTGAAATGAGATATCTCAAAATCTGAATTGCTAAAAACTCCAAAATTCTGAAATTCCAAAACCTAAAATTTGAAAAGGTATGAAATCATAAAACCCAAAATTTTGAAATGCAGAAAATTCTAAAATCTGAAATTCCCGAAAGTCTGAAATTTTGAAACCCAAAAAAAAGTCTGAAATGCAAAAAAAATTGAAATGATTTTTTTTTAATTTTCAGGAATACCTTTTGATATTAAACCTTTTATCTATAATCTATGAAACTTTGATCCCATTTTTCACATGTAAAACCCTCAAAAATGATTTCGAACTTTGACCCTACAAAGAGAACTCTAAAATCTGAAATTTGTAACTCTTAAAATCAAGTGCTAAGGGTCCTCTAAAATTGACTTGTTTTGAGTTTGGCTTCAATGTGACTTTGACTTGTAATGGAACAAATTTTAAAAATTAAACCATATCTTATGGAATTGTCCCACCGAGGGTGCCAAAAATGTTGTGGTAAAATCATAGCACCCCCAAATAGCCAAGTTGTGGATGAGGCATTCGGCGTGATTACACAACATGGGTTTATCTCTCAAGTTGTGGGACTTGTGAAACTAGAGATAACCCTCCTGGAAGTCTAATTATTTCTCCTAAACCTACCTACCACAACTACCCCTAATGTAAATAGGTAGACTATCTAGACCTATTCTAACATACCAAGGAAACAGGGATCGGAAAATTACATGAAAATGGAAATGAATCTACTCTATAAACGGTGATACACAAAGAAAAGGAGGCGCTAGAAATATTCCCAACCCCGCAAAAGGGAGAAGAAATGAACTTGGAGAGGGTGGTCATGCACCACAAACCAAAATACATACATTCACCATTCCCAAATAAGCACAAAACAACTAAACTGCAATGAACATTGAAATATACACAACCACCGTAATGTTTAACAATGAGAGGTAAGAAAGAACAATCAAAACCATGAGAGGTTAGATAAATTAATAAAAACTTGATTTTATTGCTCCAAAATATGAATAGTACATTGCATGGATGAGGGAAGACATGAAGCCCATTACAATGTTTTAGAGAAAGGCTTGAAGCCCTAGGTCCGAGAAGAAGAGGGGCACATGGGAGAGAAAATGACCAACAACTTGCAATGTTACAACCCCTTAACATTTATAGAAAAAAATTAATGAAAGGAGGAAATCCAAAATCTGCTCCAACCACCCACAAAATCCATCATTACACCTGCAACAAGGATGGGTAAACTTGTAAAACCCATATCTTCATGTACTTTGCCTTGTTGGGGAAGGAAGCATGCCCATACGCTCATTAACTATACCTCACCTACCCCTCACTATTCACTATTCACCATTTTCAAAGATTTAGAACCTCCTAAATTGCACTTTTGATGATCTCATGTTGTAGATTTTCTCTCCACGATTCCGATGACTAGTTTTTGCCGAAATCGATAATAGGAGCGAAGTTGTGCCATTTGAATTCTTGGAGCTCTGTAATTTTGGGGTTTCCATAATCTCTAAAAATTAATTTTTCTTGTCTTCATCTTGAATATCTCTCTCTCATCTTTCCAATTACTATAAGTTTGTGTAAATCATACCACTAGAACTTGAGTTATGGCATTTTCAAGTGGAAAAGGGTTTCATGTGTATTTGGGCTCGTGCATGGGTTGATGGCGAGCCACTCACCGAGATGCTCCACGAGATATGCGAGTGAGCTCTGGTTTACATTTCATAGTGGCGACCCCTGTTTACATCTCCCACTTGGGTGAGTCACCATCACAACCACCGAGTTATTCATCATATATCTTGTTACTCCTACCAATATAACTCAAACTAGTTTGTGGTCTTTACATGAATCCTCCCGCACTACCCCACGTTCCTCCGTTAAGCTACCTTTGCAATGGCCTCCCCCTTTTTCAAGCTTCCCAATCCCATGTCGGTGAGTTTACCTCCAATACCACCCCTGGTTAGGCAAGCTAAGTCTTGATTGTTTGATCACAGAGTGCTTTGGCTCTTTCCCCGACCCTTTGCATGGATCCGTTAGGTGGTGGTGTTTTTCCCAACAACACTCAACACTCTCGCATCACCAATGCCTTACCTCCAGCTCGGTGAGTTTTCTCACTTCACACGACTCTCTAACTCATCTCCACATGGCCATCAACACGCCTCCTAAGCTCCACTGGCTCGCCGACTCCTTCATTGGCTCACTACTGGAGAGCGGCTCCCACGTGACCACCTTTGAAGTCTCTCCGCATTGGATGGCTTAAAATCTGATCCCACCTACCCCATGTGTTATTCTCTACTTATACATGCCTTTGGAGGTTCCCACATCAAGATTTTAGAATTTCCCATTTCAAAAAAGTCAACATTGTTCATCCCTCCATCTCGCCTAAAATCTTTGAAATGATGAAACCCCAAAGTCTAAAATTTGGACTTCAAGTTTAAGGTTTTATCCCCCAACTCCAATGCACTATTAATTTGTGCTCGAGCCATATCTATCTTAAATTTTGAAGCCATTTTCCACCTTGGTTACTCTCCTACGTGCTTCCTTGTGAGTCGATTCCCTCTAATTTGTGGCACTCTACGTCGTCGAGCCTAAAGGGCTTGACCCGATTCATCATCCCATCATCATGGCTCCACGAGCCCCTAGCCCTCCATGAACTCAGGGATGAGCTCATCGTTAGGCTCTTTACGCTGTATGGCATGTGGACTCGACCTTCGAGATCTTTCCTACATGTTGCATTAGTCAGCCTACCCCAAGTCTTCTTGCCATGATTGACATGATGTGTCAAGCTACTTCTTCCTCATGGCCATCTTAACTCCCACCTTCTAGTTACTCTTCCTTGCATCGAGTTCAACTTCCAATAGTACCAATCTACCCCTCCGTGTCCTTCCCAATCTATCAATATATACCCTTTTCTGTCTAAGCCAACCCTAGCTCGCTGAGAGCTCAACCGTTTTCCTCTTAATCGCTTGTGTTTTCAATGAGCCCTCTTTATTCAGTCAACCTTGTCAACACCAATCCAACACTATTATAATTCTCCATGGGGAGTTTCTCGTGCTATGATTATTTACTAATGCACAACTTTTAGTTTGGTAGTAGTAATCGGAAACACAATAACAAACATAACACAAGAATATTATAGACTATGATATAAAGGAATGATGACAAATCTGAAATACAAGTGTAAATTATATTATCAACATGAAATTGTTACAATCTCACCCATGAAGTACTCCAAGTGTTACCAACTCCACTTTCCTTCCAATAATAACTATGGGAGAAACTTCACAATTACACCTCTTAATGGCTTCTTTAACACACCTTATAAATGATGGCTTCCTTAACACACTTTCTCATACAATATTTCTCACTACTTCCTTCTATGCTAAATGAGAGGGGTGGCCTCTCTATTTATAGAACATTTGGGCTTATCCACCCTATCTCTAAGATAGGATAGGGAATCCCTTCTAGCCAATCATATTCCATACCTTAACTCTTATCTTTACATGTAGGCTTATCTTTTAAGATAAGATAAACCTTATCATTTCACATGGGTTCCACCTTTTTAGACTTTTTACAAATAAAATACACAAAATATTTATGACATCACTCCTTGTCATTATTACAAATATAATATTTCTAATTCCTAATCATGTAGACCCTATTGACTTTTTACCCTTTTAACATTACCTAGATCCACTTACAAAAATATTCACTTTTTACCATAACATTCCTATTGTTTTTGACTATTATCGTATTGTACATTATTGGCGGTGCCGTATTGGCGCAAAGGTCATTATCTTCTATCAAATGTTGCTAGTAATTATACTTAACAACACCCTATTCCTAATATATACATTAAGGAAATAGAAATCATGGAGGAAAATTTTAGTGTCAAAATTTTCCTCCCTAGCTTCTACTCCATCCTCGGAGTAGACTACTGTGGAAAATCTAAAGCCGGTGCTTGGAAAATCTTAAGCTTGTCGTGGTTGACCCATTTCATAATGGGAGTACCATCTAATTCCTCTAGTCGATATGTACCATTATCATGCACAACTACTATTTTATAAGGTCCCATCCATTTTGGAAGAAGTTTTTATGCCTTTTTTCTTTTTGTATCAGAATCATATACTAGAACGAAGTCATTTACTCGAAATGGAGACTAGAGCATTTTTTTATCAAAGTACTCCTTCTGCTTTCATTTTATTCTTATAGATTGTATCCTTCGTTATTTTCCTCATTACCTCTAGCAAATGAAGATGTACCAACATTTCCTTTACCGAATCACTTTCATCCTTCCTTTCATTTTTCATAACTCTCACAAAGTGGGAATATCAAACTCAATGGAAGAACTGGATCAATGTCATAACTACATGAAATGGGGAGTATCTTGTTGCTGACTTTGATGTTTACTTATATGCCCACAATGTTGCATGAATCCTTTTATCCCACTTATGTACCTACAAAGCTACATCTTTTGCTAGGATTTGACACAATACATAATTTGTTCACTTCACCTGTCCATTTGTGCTTGTCTTGTAAGTTGTTACTTACTGTGCTTAATAGAAAACTTGTTTACCAAGGCTTCTACCACCTAATTAATGAAGTGGCTTCTTTGATCTGTTACAATTTCTAACAGAGACAACCAAATATGATGATAGTGTGTTCATACATGAACCTTGTCACTTCATCCATGGAAGTTGTTTTCAAGGGTCTAGCTTCAACCCACTTGGTTAAATAGTCTGTGGCAACTACAATATACTTATTTTGGTGTGGGGTAGTTGGAAGTGTACCTATAATATCTATTCCCCACTTTTCAAAGGGACCAAGTGGAAGAATAGGGCGTAATGGATTTGATGAAGTCTTATGGTTCCCATGTGTTTGAAAAATATCACATGCCTTACAATAATTATAACAATATCTAAAAAGAGTGATCCAATGATAACTCCGTATCCAAGATCCTTCTTATTGTAAATTTTCAAGAGAAGTTTCCTCACATGTACCATTGTGGAATTATTCTATTAGCTCCTTCCCTTGATCATCTCCAACTTCTCTCTTGTATTGTGCATCATGCCCTATCCAAAATAATACTCCATGTAAAATAGAATATGGACAACTGGCTTGAGTAATCTTCCTCTTAGTTTTTGCATTGGTGTAATCAGAAACTTGAAATCATTCGAGATAATTCCAAATATCTATGTATTCACTAGGGATGTGTCAAAGGATAACAATGTTGCATCTAGGAAATCATCATCATCACAAGTTGAACCTAGACTATCATAGGCTTGAGAGAGTGCATCTACATTGACATGTTTCTTTCCTCACCTATCTATAATATCAAATTCAAATTATCATAGAAAACTTATCCATCTTGTTATCCTTCATGATGGGTTAGGATTATTTACAATTTATTTTAGAGCCTGATGATCTATTACAACTGTAAATATTTGTCATAGAAAGTAATTTCTAAACTTCTTTACAATAAAAATGATAGCTAGAGCCTCTTTTTCAGTTACAGCATAATTTACCTTAGCAATTCTCATTTGTCTTCTCCCAAAGTAAACTCGATTATCATTCCCATTTTCATCCTTTTGGCTCAGATTACTCCCTAGTGTTGCATATGAAGCATCAGTATACACAATGAATGGATTGCTCTAGTCTGGATTATTTAAAATAGACCTGAAGACACCAAAGCTTCCTTTAGTTGTTCAAAAGCTACATGCGCCTTCTTTCCTAGTTCATAAGTAACATCCTTCTTCAAGAATTGGGTTAGTGGTTGTGAAATATTTGAGAAATTCTTGATGAACCTTCTATAGTAGCCCACATGTCCTAAAAATGATATCAACTTACTTCTATTCATATGAAATGGTAGCTCTATGATTTTAGAAACTTTATCAGGATCGGTACTAATACCATCTCTTGATACAACATGCCCTAACAAGACGCCTTTAGAAAATCCAAAGATACACTTTGTAGGGTTTAGTGAGGCTTTTTCTTCATCTAACCTTTGAAATTCCACCTCCATCTAGTGCAGGTGGTGCATTTTTCTCCAATAGATGCAAAACTCATCTAGGAATACTCTGATGAAGCTTCTAATGTAGGGTTCAAACACCCTATTCATTAGGCATTGGAATGTTGCTGGAGCATTACACAACCCAAATGACATAACTCTGTAAGAAAACATTCCCAAGGAGTGGTGAATGCAGTGTTCACCGATCTTTCTCGCTATATGAACTTAGTTGTACTGTTATAGCCATTTGCAAAACTATTACACTCTTGGCCAGCTACTTTGTCTAATATCTGGTCTGAGAATGGAAGAGGGTAATAATCCTTCTTTGTTGCCTTATTGAGCTTCTTGCAATCAACAAAAATGCATATCTTTCTATTCTTTTTTATTGAGATCACAATGGGAGAAACCTATTCGAATTCTCCATAGCAAATATGAATCCCATCAAGAAACTTATCTATTTCTTCTTTTAAGGTCTTGGAAAAACTAGGATTCACTCTATATGGAATTTTCTTTATTGGTTTAGCCCCATCTACTAGCACAATAGAATGTTCTTCCCAAATTACTTGATGGAATTCCTTGTAATCAAAAGTGAATAAGTTCATGTACCTTCGAAAGAGATGGAGGTAGGATTCCTTCTCAATCTCCATCATAACATCACCAATCTTTATCTCCTAGAGATGATTTTCAATTTCTTCCTCAAATAATTTTATGGGTTCATGAGTCGGTGAGACTAGAAGGATATCCATGATCAACACATCAAGCTCACTTTCTTCATCTTAGGTGTCCATTTCACTAGTACTAGAGTAATTAGAGGATGTCCAATCATCAATTTCATCACTTGAATCCATAGGTTTTTCATTATGATATCAATGGATCACGTTTATCTTCACCCTCTCTCTACCATGTCCAAGAGTCATGAATCCTTCATTCCACTAGTTTCTTGCATGAACTCTCCTTAGCCATGGCCTTCCTAATAATATTGGGTACGTAATGCAGTACCATTCTTCATCTTCTAAAAGTCTACCACACATATAACACCCATGACAGATATTGCCACATCTCAAAACAATACCTTCTGTTTAGTTTTCCCTTATTTAATGACCTTAAACCCAATTTATTCATTGTAGATTTGATCATTACACTAATACAACACCTCCATCTACTAATACATTATGAATTGAAATACCATTATGTAATACCTCAGCTTGTAGAGCGTAGGGATCCACCTCTTGCTTCCCAAATAGGGACCTCAACCTCCTTCCTTCATTGAGTGTTGAGTCCACTTCGCAGCTCCTACCTCTTCTCGGAAGATATAACAAGAAGTTGTCCATGTATAATATTTGTAGGCCTTTTGGACAGATCTTCTAAGATGGAGTATGGTCCTTGCCTGTGAAATTAGAAAATCCTACACACCCAACTTTCTTCTCTTATGTTTCTTACTAGTTTTTCCTTTCTTCTTCTTAGGATCATTTCCATCTTGGTTATCTTTTTACTTTCTTTATTTTTGTCACAAACAAATCTACTTCATTATTTATACTCCTATCTACTACATCAAAATAATTCACAAATGCTTTTCCTTTATCATTATCTCTTGTACCTAAGTGGAAGCTCTATCAGGACAATTATACTTATAATGACCCTTCTTATGACAACCATAACATACAACTTCATATATATTTCTTTTTGGACCCCTATCTCCCTGGGAATTTTGGGAACTAAATTCCTTTCCTTGAAGAATATTAATAGTTAACTGACCCATCTTCCTAAGGATATCTTCATACTCAATGGAGGTATTAGAGGGAAGATTTTTGCTCACCAAAAGTGGTTGTGGTGTCTGGACCAAAGGTGTTGGTGTAGGCTCCGCCTTAATAACTTCTTTGGGCTCCTCTTCCATGCTTTCTTCTTGCCTTCTAGCAATATCCTTTGCTTGTTCGAGGGTTGTTAGGCGGTCATAATTCACTCATTTTCTGATCTCTAGCTTCATCCTAAGAATGAAGTGCTTACAGAGGATATTATCCATGTCATTCATCAACCCATTTGCTAATCCTTCCTTTTGGATCTGGGCATCAAGCTTTCTCCTTAATTCCAGAACATGAGCATGGTAATATCTGATCTTCTCCTTCTCTCCTTAGGCTAGCTTTGTGATCTTGATCATGCGATTCGCATACCTCTGTTGTTCACCAAATTCTTCAAGAAAATTTTCAGTTAATAAATCCCATGAGTTTTTAACATTATCACCTAGTGTTTCAAACCACATAAGGGTTGAACCATCCAAAAAGGTAGGAAAAAATTCAGTCCATTATTCCCTTCTTATGAGGCCATTACAAATGCAAGATCGTTTAAATTCTTGAATAAAAGAGGGAGCATCTTCATTAGATTGGGCTGAAAAAACTAGCAAGAATATTTCCCATTTTCAAAAATAACCACAGTGAAATACCAACCCACAAGTACAATTAGCAAGACTTATGTGCACAAATAATTGGAATCACCATAATAGAAAGTGACTTTACACCTTTCTACAGAAAAATAGGAATGACCATGGTAAACTTACATTTACTATGGTAAAACTTGACTTACTGTGATAAATATTATTCACAGTAAAAATTGAATTTACTAGTAGTAAATACTATGCATGGTAAAAAGTGAATTTAATGTGGTAGACACTATACACGATAAAAAGTGACTTTACTATGATAAACACTATACATGGTAAAAACAAGGTTACCCTCCAAATGATTTCTGACTAAGTGGGAATATCTCTCCAGAATAATCCACCAATGAGGAATGGTCCCAAAACCAAACCAAAATGTCAACACCAATCCGGAACTATGATAATTCTCCACTAGGAACTCCTCATGCTATGATTATTTACTAATGCAAAACTTTTAGTTTGGTCGTAGTAATCTGGAAACACAATAACACATAACACAAGAATACCATAGACTATGATATAATGGAATGATTACAAATCTGAAATACAAGTGTAAATTATATTATCAACATGAAATTGTTACAAGCTCACCCATGAAGTACTCCAAGTGTTACAAACTCCACTTTCCTCTACCAAAATAACTATGGGAGAAACTTCACAATTACACCTCTTAATGACTTATTTAACACACTTTCTCATACAATCTTTCTCACTACTTCCTTCTATGTTAAATGAGAGGGGTGGCCTCTCTATTTATAGAACATTTGGGCTTATCCATGCTATCTTTAAGATAGGATAGTAAATCTCTTATGGCCAATCATATTCCATACCTTAACTCTTATCTTTACATGTAGGCTTATCTTTTCGCATGGATTCCACCTTTTTTAGAATTTTTACAAATAAAATACACAAAATATTTATGACATCACTCATTGTCATTATTACAAATATAATATTTCTAATTCTTAATCATGTAGACCCTATTGACTTTTGACCCTTTTAACATTACCCACCACTTACGACAAATATTTACTTTTTACCACAACATTCCTATTGTACTTTGACTATTACCATCATACATTATTGGCGGCACCGTATTGTGATATCATTATCTTCTATCGACACTACTACTAGTTATACTTAACAACACCCTATTCCTAATATATACATTCAGGAAATATAAATCATGGAGGAACATTTTAGTGTCGATAGCACGCTTTGCGCTTGTGTGTTCTTTCTACAACTTGGCTTGCCGAGTTGGTGTGTCGTTCACTTCACTCATGGCATGAAAACTTTAGGACCCCAATCTCCATATGATCTCTCTCTGAGCTATCCTCTCTCTCATGTTGCATCTATCTCTGGGATCTCTCATGTCACATGGCGAGCTCATTCTAAGCCACCTGATTTCTTACAATGCCAACCCTACAACTCCCTATGGGATCAATGCAAATGGCATTAGCTCGCCAAGGCGAGCTATCATTCCGATCCCTTGGTTTAATCCAACCGATCCAATTATGGCTCACCTTGGTGATTTTTCCTTCTTTATTCTGGTCGAGCTCCGTGTCATTTTTCAAACACCAAGCCCCTAGTTCATGGCTCTCTATGTGTTGACCCCGAATGACCTCACCATCCATATCATTGAGTTTTTATGCCTCCAACTTGATCTAGTTAGCTTAAACTCGACCTCCTCACACTTTGCTCAAGATGGCTTGATGAGATTCCTTTGTAACTTGGTTCGCCGAGCTACTTAGAAAGCTAAATTTTATCTCGTCTCCCTCCTTGGGCTACTTACCAAACTTTTTGCCCAAACCTTAGGATCTTTAAATTTCTTCGCATTCCTTAAATTAATGGACCAAGAGGAATTGTGCAAAACATAAAGGATCCTGTGCTTCCAATTTTGGGTCACTTTTTCTCATTTCCCATGAAGTGTGGGCCCGTGGGGCTTACTTTTTTCCTTTTTTAAGTTGAACGTTAAGGGTCGAAACCTAGAAGAGGACAAAATTCCTCGAATGATTTTAACCTTATGAATGATTCCTTAATTCTCCCAAAACACTGGTAAATTCCTGCAAACCCATATTTCTCTGTGATGGACCTACTCCCGGTGCTTGGGTCTTTCCTCCTTGTTGTCCATTTTTCCCTTGGGGCAAAATGGATAAGACTACCTTCATAGCTGACATTTGAATTCCTTTGTATTTCCAATTATGTAATTTATTTACACTTTTACTTGATCATTTTTTATGAATTATGTTTTTTGAATATTAGATTTAATTTAATGGATTACATGTATGATTTTATCTTTTAATTATGCTTGGGTATTTCCTCTTTATTGTCTTGAAAAAAATCTACAATCTCCAACATCACCAACGAAAATCAAATTTATTCTCCAAGTGCTCCTTACAACGGTTCACTATCTCCACTTATGCCAAATGGGTTAAAGCACTCGATCCATGGTTCGCCATGTAACAAGTTTTAACATTCTACATGCACTTTACAATATGAATTCTTCAGAATTTATACATTCACGATCCTTACTTCCTTTACACTACTTGAATTTCATTCAAATAGCATAAGGGGGAAAATGTAGACAAAAATAACAAAGAAAAGTATTCACCGGTGACAAAATCCTTTTTTGTCCACTTGTTTTGATTGTTTCTATTGTCTTTCTCTCTTACATCTGTCATTTTTGTACCCAATTCTGGTCAGGTCACAAGGATCCTTGTATGTCTATCTTTTCACATATTTCATCATTTATCCTAGGACACTAGCACCCATTCTATACACTAGTGCCTGACACTCCTGTCCATTCTCGTCACTCCTTTCCTCTTTGTTCTTTTTACTTATTTTGACATTTATGGTCAACATTTCTAGTTTTCTTATCCTTATCTCGAGCTCATAGTCGTCATTTTGGGTCATTAGTGTCGAAATTCAAACAAGAGATCCATATATATACACAACATACACTCTATTATTTTGGATGGAAATTCTAAGGGAAATCTCATCTACATATTATCACTACCATTACAAGGGACTGCATTTTTGGGCTACATACACTACATAGGAAGGGGAAGTACTCAATTCCATATCACACATTTGCATCTTATCTAGATACAATCCCACTATCTTGGTGTCATTGGTGTGAGGGAAACCTAAGGACACTATTACACACACAAACACAAAGAACTACATGGAGTCTGGAATGTAGTGCAACACTCGGTCATAAGTTCACTCATCGGGTGACCGTCACACTCAAGTCAACTTCATATATCACATTTTTCATTCCAATTTGATGTATTTGTGAGCTTATACAGGTAGCTAAGGTTTGTGTTGTAGGTTACAGGTACCCTCGGTGATCAAAGAATGAATACTAGGTGACTGATGGAAAGTAATAGTGAAACCCTAACGACACATAAAAAGTAGATTCAAAACTTCTTTGTAGTTAGTGGTGCCTGGGAGCGATCACTAGCCCCTAGGGCACCCCTATGCAAAGCACCAAGCACTTGTGTTTGACATCATCCCCGGAATCCGTATTTTACAGAGAGCAAGCATTGCGACATAATTCCATCCATATCCAACAATTTACACTACTCGGATCAATTATAGATTGTGTAAGATTCAACTAAGTCATTTATCTCTCCTATTTACTTATAGTTTTGCATTACTTGAGTGCTTAAAATTTGTATATCTACTGTATTTTATCATATATGTTACTCTACAATTAGATTTTAATTCCAAATTTTATTAAAATCACAAAAAGTAACAAAGATATGTGATGTTGACGAAAATACTAGGATGATAAGGTATCATTTGTACTTTATGCATATAGAACAACCTATAAATGACTGAATAAGGCCATACCCTTTCAATTGGTGTTTTGCGTGGAGGATGTGTTACCTGTGGAGTTTATGTTACCATACCAACATATTACATGTGCGGGAGGATTGATGATGAATAGGCGGATGATGAGCGCATTGACAAATCGATACAACCGGATGAGAGGTGCATCATTACTTGTTGGAGTCGAAGACAAAGAAGGCACGATAGAAGACTTGACAAGACAATCATATCAAAAACAAGTCTTTTATAGTTGGTAAGATGGTACTTTTGTATGACTCCAAGTTTGCGCGCCATCTAGGGAAGTTGAAATTCCATTGGTTGGGACCCTTTGTAGTGACCAAGATACTTAACTCAAGCACATGTCAATTGAGGTCTTTGGATGGCACCATGTTGCTTAATTACTTCAATGGGAGTAGGTTGAAGCCCTACTATAATTAAGCTTCCTTTGTCTTTGTAATAAGGTTGTATGGAAATTTTAGATTATATTTTCCTTTCATGTTTATTTTGTTTGTTTTGTTATAATAAGCGCATTCACACACCGGAGCTGATTATTATCTAATAAGTGGCTTGCAGATGATGTATATACTATAATTGTGAGGTAAAATAGGTGCAAGGTGTGCAAATTAAGTTATGTGATGTTGGTAGGTCTATTAGAGTTTATTAAAAAGTGCATGCTAGAAAAATATATTAGAGAGCATAACGATGTGAAGAGGTGGTGTGAAAGAAGGGTACATGATGGATATATATTGGGGATGAGCAAAAGAAAAAGGAAGTGTCATATGTGCTTATGTATTATGATGTTAGAAAGTATATTCAATTGGTCAGAGATGGAGACCACGTGAGAAAGATGACCGTGCAGTGTAATGCAAGGGAGGCAACAACATGATGAACTACTTGGAAGAAGGTACAAAGGAAGATGGGGTATGACGTAGGAAGGTGCGAACAAAGAAGACTACAACCTAGGAATTAGTTATGCACCAAAAGGTTATGAATGATGCACACGGAAGAGAAAAGTGAGGGGGAAAGTAAAATTCACTTTTAAAATGAGAAGGTGCTTTAAAACACAAAAGTGCGGGAAAGCAAACATGTGTTTTAAAGCCAAAAAGTGATTGTCAGTGGAGTAATTAAGTGTAAAAATCAGTAAATAGGGTACAAATGAGTTCATTATTACCTTACCTTGAAGAGACTTGTGTGATTGAAGAGTTGAAAACCAAGTGCAAATAGTGCATTGCAAAGCATGAAGCGAAGTCGAACCAAAGAAAATCATGGTGCAAAAGATCATTTGTTTGAGAGATCCTTTAAGAAAGAGGAAGTGGTAGCTTTGTGAAAAGGTGTAAGGGCACAATGTTTGGGATTTACAAAGCTAGGGTTTGCAACAAGGCAGCTAGGGAATGAAAGGGAGATAAGAGCACAAAAGTTGGGAAGTGTAGGGTTTAAACATGAAGATTGGATGCATGACGACATGAGGGTAAGTAACTAAGTGACCTTCAACATCTAGGGCATGTTTCAGTGGGTTTTTCAATTTCAGTTTTTAATTGACTCAAGAAGGGAAATGACACCACAAAGGGTACCTAAGAACAAGCAAACCATGGAAAAACCACCAGAGAACTAGTTCTTTGAAATGCAATACCCTCGACATAATAATGGGATAGTAATGAACATCACAACATACAAAGTGTAAAATCAAGTGAATAAAATCACCAAGCACTAGGGCATGAGACTGATATAAAAAAGAATGTTTTGGGGGAGTTACCCACTAGTTCGATAGAAGGGAAGGTGTTCATGGATTATTCGGTGAGGAAGGACCTAGAGAAAGCGAGGGTTCTCTAATTATTCGAATTACCTTTCTTTGTATGGCTTGCACACCTCTTCTAGTGGTTGATGTCACGTGTGTACGAGGATTATTTCTACTTTTTCAAAAGAAGGATGAGATTGACAGGTGGGTTGATTAGAAAAGTGATAGGGTTACGAGATACCAGTGAGGACATAGACCTTGATCTACGTGATGAGACCAATATCCATGAAATAGCCACAAAACTACAGTATGATAGGGGAAACATAGCCATGGGTGTCAATAAGGTTGTTGACCCCATCACGAGTGTAGCGACGTGGTTGGTCGCTCACAATCTAGGAGCCTCTAAATGATGGGGTGAGGTAAATAAAAATTCCTTTATATTGCACACAATATGACACATAAAACTCAATATAATATTGTGCAATTCATAATTGAGGGAATTGTAGAAGAGGCAAGGATCCGCATTAAAAATGGGAGAAAATATCTTGGGATCCATCTTATTATTGATCATCTTCTAGAAAATTGGTGTACTATATGGACCAGAGGATGATATGTGGATACACCCCACTGCGGACAAGTCCCCTGCAATACAATTTGCTCAATTTACATGTGAGTGTGTAATCACAAATCCTTACAAGGCACACCTAGAGAAGTGGTATAGGTGAATGCGCGAGACGTTTGAGAACAAGTGACACATGCCCAGGAGTTGTGCAAGTAGTAGGCCAACAAGAAAAAGTTTGCGCCATGCAACATTTAAGCCTTGTAAGATTTATAACGAGGAATGTCGT
Source organism: Taxus wallichiana var. yunnanensis (assembly GCA_018340775.1). Taxonomy (NCBI): domain Eukaryota; kingdom Viridiplantae; phylum Streptophyta; class Pinopsida; order Cupressales; family Taxaceae; genus Taxus; species Taxus wallichiana. The sequence continues at coordinate 776,326,302 of CM031234.1, read as the reverse complement.
CATGGGTCCTTGGTCCAAATTACCATTTGCATTCACCACCAAATACTTCAAGTACATAGTCAATATAATTAAGGATGTGCAGGCCGAGGATTGATGCAGAGAAGGTTGATTTAGATTGGTACAACTTGTGAAAATATATAAATATGACTCCAAGCCGACATACGTAGAAATGATGGAGTCAGACAATCTGTATCTCAATCCAATTATGGAATTGAAAATTGGTAGCATGGTATGCAAATTGTTTGTCAACCTACGATTGAAGATGAAGGATGATAAGGAGATTGAAGTGTGTGACTCTCATATGTCTCAACATCCAAAGAAGAACACAAAGTGATAATTCCAAAAATAAGGAGAGAGGAGACTCCACTGCGGCGAGGAGAATAAGAAGAAGATGTTGCATTGGATTAGAGCCAGAGAATGGAAATACAAAATAAGAGAAGAGAATAAAGTAATGGTGCATTGTCTTCACAAGCATCAAAACGATATCCATCAACAATGACAAATAAAGTGAGCCCTCAAGAAAAGAGGGGCCCCAAGAGGCCTCGAGTTATTTTCGATGACGAAGAGGACTTAGAGAAAAAGGGGTTTGAAGAAGAAGAGAACAAGGAGTTTGCACACGAAGAGGGGGAAGATGTGGAACATCCAAAACAGATAAGCCCATACAAGTAAGAAGTCCTAGTACAAGTAGAAGAGGGGCACAATGTAGAGATGATGAGCCCGAGGCGATAAAAGAGAGGGGGAAGAAACATATGTCATCAAGGAAGACAAGGATATTGGTATAGAGACAAGTGAACAACCATTCGGCAATGCACATGATCCACTAAGGAAAGTGTGCACTAAGGAAAAAGAAAGAAGGTAATGACCCCCTAGAAAATTGGTGCCACTAAGGAAAAGAAGTGTCACACGGTTATAACTCTGTCAAGTTGGCCCCGTGACACCCTTTATGTCATTCATCGATGATCGACAAAGGTACTTAGGGATAAATTTCAGAGTTTGGTCCTAAAAGAATAACTATTCGATGGGACATACTTAACAAGGATGGAGGATTATCGTGCACAAGAAAGATGTTATCATGCAACATGTATATGTATGAAGAAGATCTAGGATTTGAGGTGAGCGATAAGTCTTACTCCAAGTAAAAATTACAGAAGGAGACAAGGGCATTGTATAATTTCATCAAACCAAGGAAGCTTACAAATGAGAAAGCTTCTAACACACTTAATAAGATGATAGTTGACGTGGTGTGTACAAACATAAATAAGAGTGTTGCAATGCAGGTGATGAAGGATGAAGAAATCAAGAAGCTTAAAGAGTAGGTAGGGGAGCATAAGAATCTAATGATTGATGCATATGATAAAACAAGAGAAATAATAAAGAGCATCACAAGTGCATGCCCCAAACTTATAAAACAGGCCCATAATGTATATTCAACAGAGTTGGAGTATTTGGGGAACTTGGTGCGCATGATGCTCGAGGATAGGAAGAGTGGAAAAGGGCCATCAACAGAAGAATTGGCCGAAGCAAGGAGGAATAATAAGGAAATTAAGGCCAAGATGACGGAGTATGAGGCGTTGATAATTAAGATCAAGGAGGACACTAAGAAGGAAAAGTTGGAATTTGAAAGAGGTGAAAATAAAGACCCGGGTTCTCAACATGCATGTTGTAAAGGAGGAGGTAGAGATCAAAGTAATTCAAGTAAACATGAAGAATAATAATCCCGAGTGAGAGAAAATCATAGCGAGAAGCATCAACATAGAGGGACTTGATCAAAGCCATGAGAGAAACACTTGAGGATTGGATCAAGGAATTTTGACTCATTGTCATGCAAAGAATGGATGCCTTGGAAGGGATAGCCATAAAGTCGGATGTAGTGGAAAAGGATATTAAGGAAAAAGTTGATGAGTTGGTGCCCAGTAACTATCCAATATTCTTGAGGTTATTCCAGAAGACTACAAAGGAGCTCACGAAGTGGAAATAGTTGGAAGATTTAATGGGCAGGGAGTTTCTAGAGCTTCTGTAAACACCAATTTTTAGTATCACTACCCCTCATCCCGTGTTCGCTCCTTCATTATCACATGCATACATCTCTTCCAATTCAAATTCCCCTTCCTTCCAAAATCCCTTTAACCCCTTTAATTTTATTTACGCCATCTTAATCCCACCTAAATCCCCTTTCATTTATTCTCTTAAATGATCCTTAATCTCCCTTAATTATCCCTAAATCCCTTCATTAATCCATTTATCCTCCCTAAATGCCCTTTTTGTCCTCCCTAGGCCTTCATTTAATAATTTTACCTCCCCTTTTCCTTTATTTAATATTTTCCTACCTCTCACCTACCTTTTATCTTCCCAAGACATCCCTAACCCGTATTTACCACCCAAAACCCTAATCTCGCCTCACAAGGGCTTATTGTCTCGAGCTAATCACACTTCCACCACCCAAATCAACGGGCCTCCACAGCACCGGTGACCCATCTAGGTCACCGTTGACCCTATAAATATGACCATACTCCTCTCTTAAGGATGTAACTTTTGAGACTTCGAGCTTTCCTGCGATCTTGTCTTCATTTCTTGCTCTTCTTCACAACTGCGATCATGACCTCGAGAGCTACTTTGGAGATCTTGTGCCCCACCTTTGGAGATTTAAAGTTCTCTTTTTATTTGCATGTTTAGATCCCTCATTGTCATCCCAACATTCTTCACATCAGTTTTACAGGTTCATCAACCATCCTAGAGCTCCACCCCCGCAGCTTTCACTCTTCATTTCTTTCTGTAAATCATCATTTTCATCCATCTTCATTTATCAAACCCTAGACCACTCTTGGTCGCCATCAAACCTACCTAATAGTCATCGACCCATTTTACATTTGTTTTATTTTTTTTCATCACCCCGCTAGTTTCCTCTTTTCAATCTAGAGTCCCTCGTAACTCCCAATCTTATCATTTTACACACCTGCAGCTTTTGATCTTACCCTCATCACATCTAGTCATCGTCGATCGAGACTAGTCACTATCGACCTTGCAAGCAGTCCTCATCTTCATCAATTTTCTTGCATCCTTTATGTTCTCATCAGATCCAAATTCTTTACATCATCTTAACATCATCATCGCCTTCAAGTCAGCTTCAAAAGGTCTTTCGACCTACTTTTCTACATTTTTTTTTCTCATTGTCCCAAAGTGACCTTCGACTATGCTCTGCAGCCTCGGTCATCATTGACCCAAGAAGGTTTAGATCATTTTTTATCATTTAATCTTATCGATCTACATCCTATCTTTTCTATCACATTTCGATTCTATTATCACTTATCCATCGTTATTTTATCTATCTTTTATCAAAAAGTGGGTTTACATCCATCTTCAAAAGTTATCACTTCTCAAGACTGACATTGTCAGGTAACCTACCATCCTATCTACTAATCCTTTTTCGTGTTGAGTTTCTCTTTGTTGTGCATGTAATCAAGCTCATTACAAGGAGGATCTTTTGTGCTCATATCCATCATCATCTCCTCTACAGATAGCTTTAAACCCTCTCATCTTGGAGTTATTTGTTTTCTTTGTTGTCATTTCACTAATCTGAAATATGAGCAAGAAAATTAGTTGAATAGCTTCTCTAGCCACCTCAAACCTGAATAACATGATGCGCGCATGTAGGAGATTTTTTCATTCTTTGATTCATGGGGAAAATGATCAAACTCTTTATTCTTCGAGGAACCTTTAATTTTTGATTCATTCATTATTTGGAATGTGATTTTGTCTCGAATATTGCCAAGGACAGGCAATACCTTTAGTGTGGGGTGATGTTGAGTGGGGAAAATGGCTAAGTGCTAGCCATGCATGGAGGTTGGAGACCTTGTGCAAGAGGTGTGTGAAAGGGTGTGCAACATTTAGAAGGGTTGGCATACATGAAAGTTTGCGCATGAGCACATAGGGTTTGAGACTTAGCCAATTTTTAACAAAGTGGCTAAAAATATCAAAGCAAAGATGGAGTGGCGCTCAAGCAATATACAAAAATATATAGAGGCATGATATCTTGGCATTCACACAAAAAGGGGCTATGATAAGAAAAATCACATGCAAGATAAGGACAATGCATGAAGCAAGCTAATAATAGGATTAAAGCGTGATAAAAGCATGCAAGGTTTGATTTAATTATAGATTAATATATTGTTAACATGAATTGTAAAACACATGTAATCAATTGTTAAGCACACATATTATTAGGAAGGTGCATGTAGGTGGTGAAGGGAAAGTACCCATCGCATATATAAGTAATTTGTGCTTATAATAGGAGGTGTTAAGCTACGAGTGCTAATTTTTGAAGATTTTGTTAGGGTTTTGGAGTATGTAATCCTGTAGGAGCATTGTGTGAGTGTGCATGATCTTGCACATGGTGGCACTAAGTATTGATGTAATCAACTACTATGTTGTGAGTTGAATTTGATATTGCAATCAACAATTGTGTATGGATTGTTAAGGTAACTATATCTGAGTATGGAGTTATGGGAATTCAAATCTTGTTGATCATTCTTTATGTTGATTAAACTTCCTTATTATATGTGTTGTCATACTTGTTTATACTTGATGTATCTTCTTGCATGAATGGTTGTTATGGTTATGGTTATGAACATGCATGTTAACATCTTGTTAAGCAAACAAAGGAGGGACCTAGAGGCTGCACATGCTTCGGGTGAGCTTCTAGACTTGTCTAGATGAAGTGGTAGTGCTCTTAGCTAAGTATTGGATAATAAAAGACTACATTGGGTGAATAGGGTGAGGATGAGATATAAAAGTACATACAAATTAAGACCTAAAAAACAAGTCATTATTGGTGAATAGATAAAGATTAAAGACGAGTCTAGAAATCTTCACCTTTTATTTATGTTGAATCTATCATGTTGTATGTATTTTGGTTAACCAAGAATAAGTACCACGTAAAAACTATCAAATAAAGCAAAGTTGTCGAACTCTTTGATATGAAAAATTCATGATTGCTCATTTGTTGGTGGTTGATAGTAGAGTAGAAATAATTCAATACCCAACTTTATTGCTGTAAAAGCAATATTCTAATCACATTGATTAAATTTTTGCACACCATGGAAACTCAAGGTCTTTGCAGGGCACCTTTATGTTTCTCCATTCTCATCTAGTTGATGCACTAGACAAGATTGAGATTATTAAATAATTAGATGTTTCTTTCAAATCATTGAGTGAAATTAGTGAACATATTAGGTCTATAACATCTATTTTTTTATCAAGCCGGATTTCACTTGCATAAAAAAATTTCAATCTAGTGAAAAACAATGAATCTACATCTCAACACTTTGAGTTTCCCAATACAACAATAGGAGTGAACTTTGGGAGTCTAGGTATATTTTTGCAGAATTATTATCGACCTCCAAAATTTTAATCAAAGGAATATTATAAGACTTCTCTAAATTCAAGAATTCGTAAATTTATCCTCTTTGACTAAGGTGAAAATGGATTATAATCAATCTTATAACATACTTGAAAAACATGTAATATATTGTCAAATAAAAAATAATTTCCAATATATAGAATTTTTGGGAAGAAAAACAATAAATATTCAATTTAAGGAATCATATATACTACATTTCGGCATGGAAAGTATTGTATTAAATCATGAAAAAATGCAAAAAATAATGCATTATAGAACATCTAAACAAATCTAACTATAAGAGTTTGTTAAGTGATAAACAACGAAATCAATGTTAAGATCATTACAACTCTAATAACAAAATGATTTGTAATAAATTAATGATAGGAATCCAATCTAAACCTTAGCAAGAGAAACTATCATTTTTCCAATATAGTGTCTTCTTACGCAATAAGTAAAACTATGCTCAACCTTGAATAGGGTTTGTCTTTGGATGCAGTGCATGTACAACATATCGTGATGCATTGAATGTAAATTTAATGGAAAACCTCCATTACATGGTCACACAAATAAAAATTCACATATCTAGACTAATCATAAATATGCAAATTCCTGCTAATAAATTTATGAGAGATGAATAAATCAGCTTATGATTAGAAAAGGCACTCTATAAATAGATAGAATAATAAAACAAAAAGTATCTTATTATTTTAGTTCTCAAATTGTAACATTTGTTTCTACATTTTATTTGTACTATTTATATTTTAATTTTTGGACACATGCATTGTATTGATTGGTTGAGGTAAATTTACAATTAATGGAAAAAATCCTCCTCCATTAAAAACAAGGCCATGATTGGCATATATTGTCGAAGTATATGTCCTGCTTTCAAATATATATGCTAAAGCTGGAAGACAAGATGATGTAGTGTTTGTAGTATATGTCCTCCTTTCAAATATATATGCTAAAGCTAGAAGACAGGATGATGTAGTGTTTATTAGATGGTTAATGAAAAATAGGGGATTCAAAAAGGAACCAAGATGCAATGGATTGAAGTGAAGGAATGAGGTGCATGTATTTGTTTATATAGATGGGTGACATCCATGAAGAGGTTGGAACTACTCAAGCACTTGAAAGATGCATATGTGTGCAAGGCACAACATCTGCGCTACACAAAGGGGACTAGCAACAAAAGAAACATGTTCTATGTCAGTGCAATAAGGAAAAGGCCATTCCTTTTCGCCAAGTTAGTGGACCCCTTGGATGCCAATTGGAATTGTCAAGAATCCCACAACCTACAACAATTGTGTCACTACTACCAACTTCATTTCTAAAATTGACTTTTGGTGGAGCAAGATCTACAATTTTGATATCATGCAACTTGGAAGTCATAGCCTGAATGTGGTGGAAAAAAATGTCCGATATAATTAAGGGTGATGTCATAGGTTGTACTTGAATTTTAATTAACACATTTGAGAATTAGTTTCATAAACTCCATTGAAAACATACATAGCTAATACAAACCTTGCTTTTTAATTTCAATCAAAGTAAATAGTAATGTTTTGCCCAATTTTTGTCCAAATAATACCTTACTATATCATTACTTCTACGTAAATTGTCTAAACCCAGATTAGATGCAGAAAAATCCCATCCATGTTACCAAATTGGGCCAAATTTTTAATGTCCTTGGTGATATCACTTATAGGGTGAAGAATTAGGAATAATAATGAACTAGATTTGCTTTTGTTGTGAGCATACCCGAAGAATTGTTGTAGCGCAAGGAAAAGTGAAGAGAATTGAATCACTGACCTATGGAATGCATTATATTCAGGGGAAATAATTTTAATGGTTGGGTTCCTTGGGGATTTTTTTCCAAACTAGTAGAGTAATAAGAAAACTCACAAGGTTGAAGCCAATAGAAAACACCAGGACAAGGGCGTATCACCGTGGTCGGGTATCAAACAAACCACCATCAAACTGTGTAATACCAACACACTTGATGACGACAAGAGGAGGCCTAATCTCGAACCTAAAATTTGAACTATGTAGAGAGGAAAGTGGTGAGAAAATGCCACAAGACAGAAATGTAATGGAGACAAATTATGCATGGTTGGGTTTGACTACACCATCTGTGAATGAAAATTGGCCACACATTTCTTGCACATACATCTAGATCAAATAAAAGGGAAGAGATTTGACAGTTATCCATTAAAATAGGAAAGAGATTTGATAGTTACCCCACCGAGATTTGGTTTTTACACCTAATTTTCAGATATTTTATATAAAGTAATGTTTACGATGTTAAGTATACACTTAGAAATGGTGATTGGTTTTTCCTATTTATTAAATTATATGTGTTTATTGCATTGGTAAATCCAACTATATTGTAAATTGTCATTAAGTTGTGTCATTCTCTTGTTCACTTTACTAAACATTGATGATATTAATTGAACCCGAACAAATAACCAGGGGCATAGTTTACAAATATTCGCAACCCCAGTTGGGCATAGCCTTTGAAGTCGTCCTTGACAACGTTGTTGTTTTCAAACTAGTTTTAAAAAGTTTTTTTATCGTGTTTTAGTATTTGAAATATTTTCCCTAATAGTTGTTGAACACCAACATGCCTTTGATGGATTTCTCATTTCACACCATCGTGGAGGCACAAAACAGATCCATGACTATGCAAAAAGATACAATGTGGTCGGAGAGATAACAACAAAGAACAAATATGTTCATATTAACATCGAAAAGTACTTGAGATCCAAAGACAACTCAAATATCTAGATTCAATGAGACACCATTTGAAAAATCCCACACTATTTTTTGAACACATAGGAAAACAAAGTTTGACTCTCCGATACAAATTTAAAGTATTTTCATAAATCCGTAATGAGAATATTAGGGGAAAAGGGATAACATCCATATAATACTTTCGTTTCTCCCTTTCATTTCATACAAAAACACAATAAACTCATTCAAAAAGTTCAAATCCACCGCAAATATTTTCTAAACGATTCCTTAAACAAGAAACATTTCTAGTTTTAGACTTAACAACTACAATAACTCAAAATCAACGTTTACTTGTAAATATTTCCACGAAACATGTACGCAATTGCTCATCAAATCTTTGCAACAATTTAAAAGTCACTCTTCACCATCTTCGTTGAAAAGATCAAAAGTTATCGGTGAAAGTCACTATTTTGTTTATTTTTCCCCAAAAAATTCAATGCTCCTCAAATACTTTTGTGAAAGAAACAATTTCTACAGAAAAAGTGCCAAACTCTTTATGCAAAAATGCAGCAGATGAGGACAACGTAACTAAAATTGTCGAGCCTTAGCTTATAAAGGTTTTTTTGGCTTACTTGTCTGACAAGGAACTTTGCCAATTAAATAGCCATGATTCCCACTTATCCACCGCCTTCGACAATCAATAAAACAGTCCCAAACAAATAACATTCGATTTATTCAAACGCCTCCACAATGGGAAATGAAGCAAAAATTAAACTCCGTCAATAAGTTAAGTCTCCAACAAAGCATAAAGACAATGTATTAAATAAGGGAGAGTAACATATTAAATAATCATAAAATTTAAATATGACTACAAAATAATTCCAACCAATTAGAAAATAATAATATTTTTTTAAAATAAAATAAATGAAAAACTTTAGCTTATATATACCAAAGAATAACTAGCATGAATATATTGGTCAAAAAGCTAGAATTATTTGCAAACATGAAGCATATACAATCTACCTTGACAAGTATAATAAGTTGTAATCAATTAAATTAAAGAAAAAATATCTTTAAAAATATATATCAACAAGAGTAGCAATGCCGCTTAGTACTGCTGTGGTAACACTTACGCGAACTCTTGGTTTAAATGATCTAGATGAAAAGAGGAGCTCCTAGTCCACTTAAACGGTCAATTGACTCACAAGGATTATCATAATTTTCAAATTAAATTGAAAACAATCATTATTGTATTTATTAACAAAGAATTATAGTTTTTTGACCCTCTGAAACGAAAATAAATTAAATGTGTGATATCATAGTAGAATTGTCACTGAGAATGACGTCAGATGTTCATCCCATATAATTAGTCTTTTCGCTTTGATCTCCACAGTTTTTGTGGACGGTCATTCCCCGTGCATTAGGTTTAAGACGGGAATGAAAATGAGAATGTCAAAAATTTGATTGTTCTCCCCGACAATCTAATCATGTTTTTGTTTGCCTGATTTTAAGAACCCAAATCGATATTAATGTTAATGACGCAGTGTATGACACGTAGGATCTGTTGAAAATCTACGTGTCAGTTTCGGTCCCCACGCACGACCCGATCCAATTGGTAAAAAGCCAACGTGCTGACAACAAATTGTTTCTTGTGTTTCTGGTGCATTCGGTGTCCATAAATTTGAGCACGATGATTGGAATTTTTTTCAAAGGAAAGCATACAAATCTTTGCTTGAGTGGAGGGATTTGAACACGACACCTCAGAGGTGTAATGACATGGTGATCGTTGTTGGCTGCAACGAAAAGAAATAGTTTTCCTTCTGGATTTTTGAGTCGGTTCGAAAGTTCTGCCATTCGAGTCTCTGCAAGTTTTGTTGGCGATTCAGAGGTGTGCGGTTCTAACCTCGGCAGAGCGACCCAGGGTTTGTTCAATTCTCGTGCTCTAATTTCCGAGTCTGCCCCATGGTCTGGTTCTCTTCTACAATACTGCATACATGAAACATCCCTCCCCGACATAATATCTCATGGGAACCTGTAGATCAAAAATGGCGACATTTTTACTCTAGGATGGCCTGCAAGGAGCTTTTGTCTACAATATTTAATGTCTCGTTGCCTACGAGCTGCTGGTTGATCTGAGCATAAAACTCCCTTGATGAAACACACGGGCTTAAGAATTCTCGTGCTTCGAGCCGTTAAACAGACCGCCTATTCACATTTCTGCAATGTATCCCTCGCAAAATTTTCTCAAGAATACTTTCAAATATTGTTGCCTCGGTTCAGTACTAAAGCAAAAAATCTGATTGTCTATGCCAATAGGTAACGTTTCCAGTTTGTGAAATGTCATACGCTAGTCATTGATTTGTCCAAAGATCTGCCTGGAGTCTTTAAATAAATCGTATTAAATATCATGACATCATCATTTTCTCCAAATTACTCAAGCCTGTAATAACATCTCAATTTGGACACCAATCAAATTGAAGATAAATAAAATTTTGTAATTAGTTTGTTAAAAATTGTGCATTGGTAATATTTATTAATGTCAAAATTGTATTTTTTTATGAAAGTAATAATAGTCCTTGATTGGTTCAAAAATCTAATTAATCATAACTAGTTAACCAAAGTTGAAACCTATATAGTCTACTTACCTTCGACACATTACTAATAACATATTTTAAACCGAAAAAAAAAAACATCATTAAATTAAAAAATCAACATATATATTTTTTTAATGAAAGGGATCTTATATTATATTAAATGCAACATGATACAAGAGTCTCTCAACAAAAAAATGGGCGGTATGAGAGCACGCCCAAAGCCACAAAAAAACTAGGCCAAGCCTAGCAAAACAACAAGCAAAAGCAACTACAGGGGTGCTTGAGGAGCACCAAAAACAAAGTTACTCAGGTCCAATGGAGAACGAGAAACATGAGACTCAAAACGCCCCTTCTTCTCCTTTGAACGTGTGACAATGGTCCATGGCACCTGTTGGGGTTGCAGTCAAGCAGAGGATCAAGGCATGAGTCATCTTGAGCGGGGTCAAAATCAGAAGAGTGAGATACATGTGTCCACTTGGCACCACCGCCAACGTGGGGAAGCTCGACCGTCATGTCATCTGGTTGAACTTTGACTTCGGTCGATCTTGGGCTTCCGGCGTAGAGAATGGTTGTCAACCCTTAGGCCGTTGAGAGGCCCCTTTGTTCTTCTTCTGTTTATTCAAGGTGGGTGGGAGCGGGAAGGCCTCATGAACATGCCCATTTTGATGGCACAACCAGCATCGAAAGGTCGTGTTCTCATAGTTGAGAAGTTGAATCCACTTGAAACCGTCATGGATTAGTTCCAATTTATCCGGAATACCTTTGTTGAAATCCACCTTAATGCAGATACATGCATAGGTAAAGAGCCCTTGTTTAGATCACTCATCATCCAACTTAATGAATCGACCAAGAGAATCACCAATAGCTGCACAAACTTGAGGATGCCAAAAGGGAAGAGGAAGATTGGGTAGACGAACCCAAACCAACATTTTTGAGATTACCATAGAAGAGGGATCAAAGTCCAAAACCATGGTGTTAAAAAAAGGCCAGCCCGACCCTAAAACCAGGGACCCTCATTGAAAACCCATTGATAATTTGTAGGAGAAGAGAACTGAACAATAAAAACCCTTGGCACATAACTGGATATCACAATCACGGGACCAAGTAGAGTAAATCCATTGACGCAACTCTTCACTCCAAGGCCAAAATTAGTTAAACCTATAGATAACAATCGAGCTTCGAAGTACACAAATTGAATCAGTTACCTCTGGGAGTGAAAGGGTAACAATAGGGGTGTCTGCTACGTTTTCCACAATGAACGATGCATCAGGGGCCCTAAAAAAAACCCATGGTCGCATTCTAGTAGTAGTAGCGTCAGGAAAAGATTTTGGAGGAGCCATTGGAGGGCCACGAGGAGGAGTATAACCATTGTTGTGCCTGTTGCCTTCCCTGTGGCCGTTTGAACTAAGCGCCGTCAAATTTTTGCCCCCTTCTTCCTTCGGCCCTGTCAATGGCGGTTTAGGGTGAATGCTCGGAGGCACTTCCTCTCTGTTGCTCACCCAAGAGTTCACAAAGAAACCCACGGCCTATTTTACCCTGTACCGGTGCATTTCCCCATTGCTCGGGCTGGTGTGGCGGTGGAGGGGGGGTGTAGCATCATGCGAGCTAGGGTTCCGGCAAGCCATCGTTCGGGTTTCACCAAAATCAATATATTTTGATTGGATATTCTAAAAATAAAAATCATTTCGTTAAGAAAACATACATGCCTTGAGCAGGATAAAAACCTTTTAAACTACTCAATTTAATTAAGTTCCTTGGTTAAGAAAGTTTGTAACAATACTGTGTGCTTTGATGGCTACGTGGTGCCTCCTCTATTTCTACGCCACTTTCACATTGCCTTCATGTACTTAGCTGTGTCTCGTCCCTTTTTCTTGTTTGCTCATCGTTTTTGCTCTTACAGTCTAGCATTGGTGTTAACTCTCCATTCATTTGATACTGCTAAATCTGAGACACTCCCTTCACCGATGAAGTTGGGAGAATCATGGCTGCAAATGCATGCAGGTTAATTTCTCTGCCTCGCCGTGGTTATTGGTATTAATTAACACACCCACCGTTTAAGTCTTTGTTTTCTAAACTCTAATCTTTCATTCCGAGATTTAATTCTTGTTTTCTTTCCCAATTTAATCTGGGTTAGAGTTTAGTTCTCTGTTTAATGTCGGGTTTTTGTTTTCCCCATGGAAACTTAATAGGAGGGCCAAAACATAAAATGAGGGATACTTTAGAGAAGGAATTATGGCGGCATCAAGCAGCTGAGTGGCAGGTAAGGATGTGTTTGTGTCCTTGGTCAGTGTTGAAGGAAACCCATTCTACTAATTGTCTGCTTCTGTACTTGTATTTTTAAATGACCCATTTACCCAGCAAGTTATTTTCAATTCATACCGCAGTGCCAATCCTAGTTACGGATTTCGTTTGTCTGTATCTGTCTTTCTACAAAGCTTTCTATTACAAAAGGCACAAAACTGTCTTTTTAATGCGTTCTCTGGCGTGGGTGTCTTTTGTCTTTCTCCAAATCTTTATATTACAAAATGCATAAAATTGTCTTTTAATGTGTTCTTGGATTCTGCTGATATGAACCGCCGCTTATGGCATTTTTAAAAGCTTTTGGGTGTGTGTTTTTCTGCGTTTTAGGCATGACGATCGGCCGTACATTCTTATCTTTTGCCCCTTTTATTGTAACCATGACTCTTGCCGAGGATGTATTTCATGTATCCAGTAAAATCCACCCGTCCTTCGTGACTCGAACCTGTTTCTTTAAAACGTCATTTTTCAAAACCTTCTTCTATCATATTGTGGAAGTTTTCCAATCATTATAAATCAGCACAGGATACATAAATTTGATAAGCTAAAATATTTGAGATTTTGACTCTGATTTAGTCAATGATGGCCATTATAAGGAAGTGATCCCATGGGAGGGGGCTCCTAAATTTTCTTAGTGGAGAGTAATTTTAGAAGTATTTATGGTAAAAGCTGTCTCATGGTATAAAAGTTTTTTTGAGAGTATGCTGCAATTTTTAGGAAGATATTTAAAAATGTTATATTTTAATTTACAATAAAATTTGAAAACAAATCTGCTCATTTATAAATTGACATTTGGCATAATATGCTCCTACAAAATAGAAGTGGGTGGGAGAAACTTTTAGCCCCTATGTTTACCATCCCCAGGTATGGTTTCCTAAATTTATTTTGTCATGGGACCACCCGCTGAATAAAAATAGGAGCAGCCGCCCCCTCCATGGATTCCTGCCTAAGAGCATGGTCCCATGTTGGGGGCTACTGCTCCTATTTATTTGGGAAATATGGTCCCATGCAAAAAAAAATTATCGCTGCTGCCAAAACCCAACAAAGTCCCTGAAATTTCTCAGCAGCTATAACTTAGGGAGAGGATTTCCAGCCCCATAAAGCAGCTGGGGCACAAAAATAAATCTGCTGCTTAAAATTTTTAGGGAGCTTTTTTGACACTTGGCATTTAGTTTAAGCTTCCCTCTCAATTTTCCATCCAAAAGTTTATTTCGGATTCATGGGACCCTATTTTTGCTAGTGCTAAAGCTTCCTATTTTATCTCTGCACAGAAAAATAAAAAATCATGGGACCCTATTAATGCTAAAATATCCTAATTTTTCTCTCCCTCAGCTGCTCAAAATTTTTAGCTTTCCCCTTGCATGGGACCATGCTCTAACCATCCCATATTTTTCATTTAATGGGCAGGGCAAGCCGTCCAATCTCATAAAATTAAAAACCTGCCATTTGAATTTCCTTAAATTCCTCAAGGCCTTCACTTCCAAATTCATTTTGTGCATATCCTACAACCATGGCATTCAATATGGCACAATCTAGTTGAAGCATTTCTTTGAAAAACCTTTTGCACAGGTTGGGATTATGCTGAGAAAGGTGAACCAATCGGCTTAGACACCTGTTGGTTGCATCTGGTGAAATTTTGTCAGTGCATCATGAGGATATCATTGTCATCTGTTAGGTGCAATATGATATTCCATGAGAAGACATCATGTCCAGTCATCTGATCAGATACTGCATGCATCAACTAAACTTCTGTGTTTGTCATGCAAGGGATATAAGGGTATTTTTCAAAAGCCTGTGTGGCAAACTGAATTCCTTCTTATTGATGTTGGAATGTATTTGCTTACACTCTAAAAGGAATTTCTTGGAAATGCATGTCTGCAATGATTGAAGATATGTAAAAGTGTTTACGAGGGGGTTGTGTGTAGCAATTAGAATGTATGGCACCTTCTCCAACTGACCCTTTCTACATAATATTGTGAGATTGAGATTGACGGTTGATGACATTTATAACTGAAGCAATGGAAATATGCATTCTTATTCAATGTACTTCTACCACGATGACAATGAAACACTGTCATCGGCTTTGTCCTCAAAAGTGGTTCTTTGTTTTCTTGTTTTGTTGAATGGAAATTCTCATCAAAATTCAAGTCCCACACCCAGCCATCCACAACCAAATTCCAAGTTGATGTATGGTGAAGAATGTGCCTCTCAGGTGAAAATAAACAACCGTACATATACATTCATATATGCATGTGTATACATATACATTTATGTATATAGGTATTTTATTATGCCTAAATGGATTACAATTAAATTGTGGCACAAATATTTAACGAGCACAAATATCTTAAATGCATTTCTATTTGAATAATTTCAATAGATATGAATTCTCAAGGATATCTTCTATTTCACACATCTCATATTGATTTAGAATTTTATTACATGTTCTTCATATTTACTTGTTGAGTCAAAACACACACACACACACACATTCTTATATATATACTTGTTGGGTATATATATATATATATATATATATTTTTCTCTCTCAAAATTTACAAAAAATAAAGTTGACGTCTATTTTACCGTCATTTAATGTTTTTGTAAACTTTGAGAATATATATATCCGTCACTTAATTTTTTTAAACTTTGAGAAAAAATATATATATCTATATATATGCATGCATGCATGTATGTATGTATGTATGTATGTATGTATGTACATACATACATGCATGCATGCATGCATATATATATTTTGTGACGGCGAAATAGACGTCAAATTTAATATAAAGAATAAAATTTACTTGCTCACCCCATTAGATCCTAATTATAATTACTTTTAAACATGTTAAATAATCATGCACAATATAGAAATAAAGCCCAGTTGTTTAATTTCAAAACCAGAGAAAAGCTTTCATTCAAGGTTTAGAGGTGTGTGTTGAATATTGTGAGATCTGGTGATAATTATTAGAATCTGATTGTGGAAATGGTGACTTAGAAGTGATAGATAATTCACCTAGAAATAAGACAATGATTGGGAATAGATGTATGCAGTGTGGGTGGCACTTCTAGCAGGTGATGGACATGCAGGAAATAAGTTGATGATTGTGCTCGCTTGGTCCTTCACTCCAATCTTCGCATTGCAACGTATGAAACTTGTAAAACAAATGTCTTATCCTCCTTGCCCTAGAATGGCAACAATATTGGAACTCAAGGAAAGCAATGAATTGTTAGAGACTTGTGATGTGGGTTAGCTGGGGTTTTAAGTATCCTATACTTATTACTGGGGTTTTAAATATCGTATACTTACTAGGCCACTTAGCACTAAAATATATTGAAGACATTAAATTAAATAGATGAAAACAATTTTAGTGACATGCAAACCCCAGGTCGTACGCCACAAGTACTCCACGATAAATACTAGCTTTAAAAATGACAAGTGCTTTTATGATTGCTTGATCGACCTAGAATGTTTGAGAGTGCTCAATAGAATGCCGACAATATCTTCTTTAATCTCTAGAAATAAATGAACTACATTTTTTTAAATTTATAAACAAATCAAGCTCAAGTTTGGAGTGAAATGTCGCTCAAGTTGACATCCAACCACCAAAAAGTAAAAATACGTGACCACGATGACAAGTGCACCTTGACCAAAAGGGGCGAATAAAGGGCTCATGAGTGTGAGTGGTATTTATGGTAGACCCAATAGTGCCATTTGCATTTGCGCTTGATACAAAATCAACACTTAGAAATAGAGGAGAGGAAAAGGAGGAGATAAAAGAAGGGGAGACACAAGTACAACCCATGAACATGTTGTTAACAACTAATTAGGGCCAATAATCGACAATTGCCCACATGTGATGCTCGTTAAAACAACCCACTTGAGACCCAAGAAACAACCTAGGGTTAGTTAGGAAAATAATGGAATAATTTTTTTTTTATTAGAAGTGTCAATGAAATTGCAGTAAGACAACAATTGCCACTAACGAGTTCGAAACAAATTTAATCTCTTAGAACATACTTTTTTTATTAGCAATTATCGGGGTCACAAGTTCAAAATTTTAGGGTTAGAAGTTTCAGATATGTTCGGGGGTAAATTTTACTACCATACCCACTCGATACAAGCTTAGAGTTTCAACTTGATTTTTATCACACTTAACACATTCAAAATTTCTCTAAATCATTCCCATTGGATAGGAAATTTTCTCACCTTTCTAGTGATATAAAGAAGTCCTCCTAACTCCTTGTAAAACTCCAGTTATGGACCGGCGGACCTAGGGAGACAAATTTTCCCAAAGGGGACACGTGTCGAGCGGGAAGAAAACCCATTTTCCGGGTTGGCGGGTCACGGGGTGGTGTTTAGAAATTTTCCCCGCATGGGTGCAAAGTCCACAATTCTCCGCGCCTCGTGGGTCCTCCAAGGACACGTGTCGAGCTCTAAGCCAAGGCGGGAGAAAGAGGGAAGGGCGGGGTGGCGGAGGCGTTTAGGAATTTTTCCCAAGGGGGAGATAGACCATTTAGCGCCCATGCGCCCGCGGGTCCCCCAGGGACACGTGGTGCTCAACGAGTCGAAGCGGGGAGAAAGAGAGGGACGGGCGGGCGGCGGGGTTAGTTTGGAAATTTCACCAAGGGGAGGGACAAAGGAAAAGTTTAACGCGCGGGTTAGCACGCACATCCGCGGAAGGGTCTTCTCCGAGGCAAGGTGGGAGTGCGGGGCAGCGAGGTTTTAAGGGAAATTTTCCCAAAACAAAATTTTGTAAAAACAAAATTTTATTTCCCCTCACAATCACCCCAAGGTGCCACATGGCGACCTCGGTTAGATGCAAGGAAATTAAAAAAAAAATTCTAAAATTTTTCAAACAATTTTTATTTCTAAGGATTTTCAAAGGGAAATTTTCGGGTGCGGCCCGCCAGAAAATTTGGGAAATTTTCCCACCAAGGAAGGAAAACTTCAAAGGGTCATAACTTTTGCTAGGAAGCTCAGTTTTGGGAAAACAAGGACTTTCTGGAAAGCTCTCGATGCCCTCTTTGCAGGAATCATAAATTTTAGATTTTGATAAATTTTAAGGGGTTAATTCTATGAAAATATTTTGCAAGATTTTTAAAAGCAAACTGGTAAATTTTAACTTATCAATTTGGTTCAATTTCATTTCCTCCTTCACTCAACATGCCAAAAAAACATGGAGAATTGTTCTAGGAAGGATTTAAGATGTTTAGGAAGGTAATTTTACTTATTTGATTTCCAATTTGCATTTTTCCAACATTTGATAGAAAATGACTGCAATTTAAGCGTGAAAGGTTTGGGTATGATTTTTCAATGTTTCAATGTTTTCCTTAAGTGTTTTTAGTCCAAAAGAGTTCATTGATATTGTATCATGTTGAACTTTAATGTTTCCATGTTGATTATTGTGTGTAGGCCCGAACTGTGCATTTTAATTGATTTATGTGCCATTTTAAAACTTATGTCAGAGATTAATTTCAAGAGGATCCATCTAACAATTTCATCTTCCATATATGAACTTTCATATCTCATCTAGTTTAATACCTTAGTTATTTTTAATAAAACCATTCAAGATCAAGAAGCAATACTGAATTCAATTTTTTTACACATTTCTAAAAGATACAAAATACTTGTATTACTTCTACATACATTTCTTCCTTTCATATAAAGATTCCATTACATTTAAAAATCAGATTCCAATACAACAATGCAAATGAAGAAAGGTATTACAATCCTTTAATTGACTTCAATTATACAACTTTACATCTTTCAATGTTTGAATGTAAATGACATAGATTTCACTTTCTTTCTTTCCAATAAATAGAACATAATACAAATATCTTTCACATTTTGAATATACACTTTCATAACCAATTACATACATCTTTTCTTCACAAATTACATTACAATTTCATCCACTTCAAAGTGGGAAAGGTTACAATAAAATATATTTCACAAGGGGCGATCAAAAATGTCTTCTTCTGTTGGATAGGACAACAACATGCAAGTTCCTTTTTCTTCCAATTTGATCATAACAAAAGTGGGGGAAAGGCAACACTCTCTACCCAACCAAGACATCTAATGAAAGGAGAAGCCATCATTCATCATTGGCCCCCGAGCCCCAACCACCATACAATAGGAAATGTTATTCAACCCATGGCAACAACATGCTTCCACAACACACAACATTATTTCAACATACATAATCAAATTAAAACGTAGTTCAACACAATACATCAATTTACAACTGCATTTGAAAAACATTCAAACAGAACTCAGGCTTGATCATGCAAGCCAAAGGAGTAAGGTCTATGGGGGAAGCTACTTATGCCTCCCAATGGGAATCGGGCATCCACCTGTAACAAACCACCAATAAAATTCACCACACATATCCTTATGCCCCCACAACCCCTCCTTCCCCCATAATTTTCCTTATGCCCCCACAAAGTAAGAAATGCAAGCTATTTCTTTTCCATGGTGGATCCCAAACCCAAACTCCCTCCATAATAAAACTAATGCCACTGACATTCCTTTATTCCCCCCCCCCATGAATTCCCCATAGCCTTCTCCTACACCATTCCTATGGCAGTCTACCCAACCAGCCAACAAATAAATAAAAACATACACCATTCACACAAACACAACAAGAAATAATCAACATAAGAGAAGAGCTAAGCTCCTACCTCTCCATGGTAACTTTTGTTTCCAAACAACAAGCTTCGATGCCAAAACACAGTCCCCAAAACAACAATGCCAAGTATGAAATTATCTCCAAATCTTCTCCAAAATCCACAAGAGCTCCCAAAAAAATGATTCAACAACCCAAAACAAGGCAAACAAATTCAAATTTAAGGAAGAGGGAAGAGAAGAGGATGATGTGGATCCATGTAGGATGCCACCTCACACATCCTCAACTCCAAACACCAAAGTCAAATTTCATTCTCCAAAGCACAATAAGGAGGAGGGTGAAAATATGACAAGTTACTTGCACACTCCAAACAACCCACACCCCAAAGGACTGCAAAATAAATAAAATGTAAGAAGAGTGCAATTAAAACATGCAACTTGATTTATAAAAATGTATTTTAAAAGTCTAAATTTAACCTTCCAACTATAGATATGGTTGGTAAATAAAATTAAGAGGCATGGGACAAGTTTTACTTGTCCCACAAGCCTCAAAAAGCAGTCTCCAAGAACAAATTCGAGTTTCCAAGAAGGAGGAGTGTTTCATACTCCAAAATCTGACTTATACATACTCTTACACATACTTACACATTACTTACATATTTAATACAAAAACCAACAACTTCCATTATTACTTTCCCATATCCCAATTTGATTTATTTAACTTTAACCATATGTTTTCTCACATTAATCTACCACAATTTAATTAATTAAAAGAAAGGGACACATCACTAATAAAATACATACAAACAAAAATAAAAATGAACCACACAATAAAATACCCAAAGCCCATGGTCACATTTGAAGGTGATCCCCCATGAGAATCCCTAACAACAATCAAACACAAACACAACAAAACAAGTTGCCATAGTGACCTTGTCGAATTCATCTAGAATTCCAAAGTGGTTGGTCCCAATCCCCTGATATTTGTTGCGATGTTTTAACCTCGCAAAACACAAATACCTCCTTCGGCCTCAGTGGCCAATCATATCGGAATATCCAACATGATATAAATATAATCACAAAATCATCTAAATATGTGAATCACAACAACATCAAAGCAATTTAACAAAATCACTTACAATTTATATCAACAACATCAAAGTAACAACTATATCATTTGTAATTTAATCAACAACTATATCATCATCATATAATGTCCATTTTCTAAGTCTACTCACAATATCCAAAAATCACATGCCCGAACAACATTCACTATATATCCATGTCAAAATAGTATATCATCATCCACATATGAGTGTCTCTAATAATCATCGTGCATCATAACCAAATCAAGATCAACAATAATCCATGATCAAATGTCTAACATCATACTAAATCAAAACTATAATAATGTCCATAATGAAATCAATAGTATCAAAAGGTGTCAAAGGGAAGTGGACACTACACCCCCCTCCCCTTAGACTCGACTTCCTCCTTGAAGTCACTGGAACAAATGTGGAAACTGAACTCATAATAAGGTAGCATCCTCCCATGTAGTTGCAGTCTCATCATATCTATCCCACTACACCTAAACCTGATCAACCTCTTTGCCTCAAAGGCCTAGGGTCCTACGATCTAGGATGCGAACGGGCTCCACCATCACCTCCCTTGATCCTACACCTGCAATGATGTCCAATCCAGCACATGAGAAGGATCTGCAATATATTTCCTAAGAACTGAAACATGAAACACATCATGTATGCGAGACAAGTTGGGTGGCAATGTTAGACGGTAGGCCAAAGGGTCGATACGCTCAAAGATCTCAAAAGTACCAACGAATCTAGGAGCTAACTTAGAACCTTTTCCATAATGGATAGGGCTCTTGTGTGGCCTGACACGAAGGAAAACCTTCATGCCCACATCAAAACTATGGTCGATCCTATGCTGATCTACATACTTCTTCTACCTGTCATGTGCCTCCTGTAGTCTCTGCCTATCAATACCACCTGCTGCTCCATGTCCTGTAGAAGAGCTAGTCCAAGAGATACTCTGTCCTCTAACCTATCCCAGCTAAGAGGTGTCTGTACTCTCTACCATACAAAGCTTTGAAAAGGAGCCATGCCTATAGAACTCTGAAAACTATTATTGTAGGAAAACTCCACTAAGTATAGGTACTCCTCCCATTTAGACTATTGATCCATCACATACATCCTGAGCATGTCCTCTAAAATCTGATTCACCCGCTCAATCTATCCATCTGTCTCGGGGTGATATGTTGTGCTGAAGTTGATCCTCATCCCAAGTACATATTATGCATGGTAGTCCAGAAATGGGAAGTGTACAAAGGATCGCGGTCACAAATGATCTTCCACAGAATCCGTGCAACCTGACGATCTCATCCAAATATACTCGTGTCACTTCTCTAGTTGTATAAGTGGTATTCATCGGAGAAAAGTGAGCCACTTTTGTCAATTTATCAACCGTGACCATAATGGCGTCGTGGTGATATCTCGACATCGGTAGCCCAACAATGAAGTCCATGGAAATGGTGTCCCACTTCCATTCCGGTATAGCATGAGGATAAAGAAGACCAACTTGATGATCTTGATGCTCGACCTTAACTCTCTGTATTCTAAACATCGTGACACAAATTGAGCCATGTCTCGACGAATTCCTCTCCAATGATACAACTTGTCACAAGGTGGTGTGCATCTTCTTCACCCCGGGATGGGTTGAATAGGGTGCACGATGTGCCTCTACCAAGATGTCCTGCCTCAAGCCTCCATCTCTGGGAACATAAATACGGCCTCTGTGCCTGAGAAGACCATATGCCTCTAATGAGAAACCATCAAACTTCCCCTCAAGGGGTCTCTAAGACTCGATCTCTGCTTGCACTGCAATGTAGAAGTTGTCAAGAGGAAGCTGCTGAAGAATCATGCTCTGCAAATCTATGCTCAATGAGGTGGCCATAGCCACATGTCTTCGTCTGCTGAGAGTGTCTGCTACCACATTCTCCTTCCCCTTCACATGCTTTATCTCCATATCATACTCACAAAGCAACTCCATCCAACACCGATGAGCGTTGAGATTGGGATATGTGAAGAGGCGATGAAGACTCAAATGATCTGTCCTGAGTTTGAATCTCCACCAAGAAGAAAGTGTCTCCATCAAACCAAGGCATGCACAACTACCCAAGCTCAAGATCATGATTTGTATAATTAAGCTCTTGATCCTTGAGTTTGCGAGACTCAAAATCCATTACTCTGCCCTCCTGCATCAATACACCTCCAAGCTTTTCCGCGCGAAGCATCCGTGCAAATGAAAAACTCACCCTGTGGATCCGGCACTACAAGAATAGGTGCTGAAGTGAGGCATTCCTTCAGTGTCCTAAAGGCATGCTCACATCTGTCCACCAAACAAACTTCTTCCCTTTCCTCTGAAGGGAAGTGATGGGGTGCGCAATCTGAGAGAAGTCCTGAACAAATCTCTAGTAGTAACCTGCTAATCCCATGAAGTTGCGCACATCGGTCACCGTAGTGTGTGCTGGCCAATCCATAATGGCTCTAATTTTAGAAGGATTGACGGTGATACCTTCCCTAAAAATGATGTGACCCAAGTATTGTACCTCCTTCTGAAAGAATGCACACTTCTCCAAGTTCTCATAAAGTTGTTGCTCCCAAAGACACTGAAGAACTTGGCGAAGGTGCCCCTCGTGCTCCTCACATGTACGTGAGTAAATCAAAATGTCATCAAGGAAGATGAGCACGAAGTGATCTAAGAAATTCCTGAATACCCCATTCATCAAACTCATAAACACTACGGGGCATTAGTCAAACCAAAAGGCACCACTGTGAACTCATAGTGCCCATATCTCATATGCGAAAAGTGGTCTTATGAATGTCCGCCTCCGAAATCCTCAACTAATGGTAGCCTGACTTAAGATCAATCTTAGAGAAAACTATGGCTCCTTCATCTGATCAAACAAGTCATCAATGCGTGGAAGGGGATAATGATTCTTGATCGTTACCTTGTTCAACTGGCGGTAATCAATACACAACCACAAGGATCCATCCTTCTTCTTCACAAAGATCACCGGTGCACCCCAAGGGGATACACTAGGATGGATAAGGCCTTTCTCTAAAAGGCCCTCAAGCTGCAACTTGAGCTCATAGAGCTCAGGGGTGGTCATCCGATAAGGTGCTCGTGAGATAGGCTCTGCTCCCAGAACTAGATCTATATGAAAATCAATCTCACGTGGGGGTGGTAACCCCGGTAGCTCCCTGGAAAGACATCTAAAATCTCTCAAAATGGGATGATCATCTAGCGATGGTCCACTAGACCCATCTTCTGGTCGGTCACTGACTGTAATAGCATACATCTGATAACCCCATCGCACACACCACTTAAGCTGCATAGAAGAGATGGTGCGAATAGAAACGGGTCTCCTGACCCCTGAAATCACCGACTCAACTCCCAGATCATCTGCACATGATATAGCCTTGTGGTAACAATCCATCCTAGCCCTTGTGTAGATAACCAATCCATACCCAAAATGACTCCATACGAGCCCAAAGGAAGGATACGGAGATCCGAGGTAGTGGTGAAAAGTCCCAAATCCACTACACATTCCTTAACTAAGGAATCTACAGAGATCTTGGCTCCAGAAGCCATCTACACATCCCAACTATGACCACCCTAATCGCCACCACCTGCGTTCACTCTACTAAAGATGGTGTAATGAAAGAATCATAAGAACCAGAATCAAACAATACAAAGGTAGGAATACCACCAATGCTACCTGTGGTCTCAATGACTGTGCTCTAATGCTCTACCTAGCGGTTCTCAACCGCTGCATAAATCATGTAGCTACGTCCCATGTCACGAACAGTCGGCTCATAAATTTGTGTCTTACCCTTATTATTAGGGTTATATGGGCAATCTCTCCAAAATGTCCATAAATACATAACCAAAACATCCTCTTGATCCTCCCCAATGAGCAGCACCTCAAGTAGGTGCCTTGGAAGTCTGTGGTGTGGATCTTGATGATCCGGCTGTGATCTAGCTAAGGTCTCTCTTGGTGAGCTCCCGTTGACTAATCTCTAGGTCCCCCTGTGTCTCTGATGGGACCCCTAGGAGGAGGCCCCATACTCCGACCTCTCTGTGCATTAGCTCTCTGTGGAGGTCTATGAGGTGGGTGGGACTGCTGTTGTGCTTGATGTTGTGGCTAAATGATGACTGTGTTGAACCTTGTCCACCACGAGGAAGAGGTATTGATCCCCTCGATTTGTTGTCCTGCATCTGTTATATGTGGCTCCGGACTCGGTCTCTAGCCTGTTGGGTCTTTCCCCAAGTCTCCTCTGTTATATAGGCCTTCTCGATGGCCTCAGCTAATGTCTGTGGACAATGGATCTGCACTGCACCTCCAATGTCTAGATTCAGGCCCCAGATGAACCTGTGAATCTACACCTGCTCATCCTACATGTACTCAACATACTGGAGTAGATCCAAAAACCTACTCTCATACTCTACTACTGAAAGAGATGCCTTTCGGAGGTCATGGAACTCGTCGATCCTTTCTTTGTATGAACCTCCGTGACAAATATCTGCTCTGAATCTCTCCTCAAATAGATCCCAGGTCACTTTCTCAGAATCAACATGGAGCTTCTACTCCTCTGTCCTCCACCATACTCCTGCTCCATCCCTCAGTAGATGGATCACAACATGAGCTTTCATGTTGCTAGAACAAGGACAAAGCTTGAAGCAACCGCTCAAGCTCACTAGCCAGGCCTCTGCCTGAAATCCACCTCGTGTCACTAGAGTAATGTGATGGCCAAAGCTTTAGGATCTCCCTGATGTGATCTGCAGCTATGGTCTGATGGCCTCTAGGTCTCTCTACACGCTCATCCCTAATCCTAGGGCTCCGAGACCTCTCTTTATGCTCTGAAACTCTATCACCCTATCCCCTAGGTGGTGACTCTACCTTGGTTGACTCCGCATGGGATTTCTCTCCTCTATGCTCCTCATTGGTCAAGGAGATACTTGACCCTCAATGGAAGGGGCTCTGTCATGACTAGTTGCATGTCCTCCTCCTAATCCTCTGCGTAGAGCGACATTAACATCCTGAAGAGTCTGTAAAATTTGGGGTAGGATGGCTGCTACACCCTAATCTAGTGGTGGTGGTGGTGGTAAGTCTGAGTCTCTGTGAAAATTCCCCTCGCCTCCTACGCCTCCTGCATAGACCAAAATGAGATTTAGTTCATTTTTCTAAGTTTTACTCAGTTTTCCATGTTTACTAAAATATGCAATTTCTAAACTAAGTTGTTTTCTAGATTTTAAATAAAATGTGTTAGGTTTAAGTTTCATGTCTCAAGTTTTTCTAGTGTGCCCAATGGTCCAAGATTTTGAACCACTACTCGATACCAGTGTGATGCCCATTAAAAAAATCCACTTGAGACTCAAGAAAGTGTCAGGGTTAGTTAGGAAATTATGGAATAATTTTTTTCATTAGAAGACAACATCCGATTGTCAGACAATAGTTGTCACTAATAGTTCCAAAACAAATTAAATCTCCTAGAACATACCTTTCTTTTATTAGCAATTATCGGGGTCACAAGGTGCAAATTTTAGGGTTAGAAGTTTCAGATAGGTTCGGGGGTAAATTTTACTACCATACCCACTCAGATATAGGCTTAGAGTTTTAACTTGATTTTTCTCACACTTAACATATTCAAAATCTCCCTAAATCAATCCCATTGGATAGGAAATTCTCACCTTTCCGGTGATATAAAGAAGTCCTCCTAACTCCTTGTAAAACTCTAGTTATGGACCGGCGGACTTAGGGAGACAAATTTTCCCAAAGGGGACACGTGTAAAGCAGGGAAGAAAACCCATTTTCCGGCTTGGCGGGTCACGTGGTGGTGTTTGGAAATTTTCCCCATGCGGGGTGTAAAGTCCACAATTCTCTCGTGCCTCTGCGGGGGTCCTCCAAGGACATGTGTTAGGCTCTAAGCCAAGGCGGGGAGAAAGAGGGAAGGATGGAGTGGCGAGGCATTTAGGAATTTTTCCCAAGGGGGAGATAGACCATTTAGCACCCACGCTCCCACAAGTTCTGCTCGGGGACATGTGGTGCTCAATGAGTTGAAGCAAAGGAGAAAGAAGAGAGGATGGGTGGGCGGCGGGGTTAGTTGGGAAATTTCGCAAGGGGAGGGACAAAGAAAAGTTTGACGCGTGGGTCCGCGTGTCCGCGGAAGGGTCTTCTCAGGCGGGGGTGGGAGCACGGGCCACAGAGGTTTTAAGGGAAATTTTCCCAAAACAAAATTTTGTAAAAACAAAAGGTTCTTCCCCCCCCGCTGTCAACCCCAAGGTGCCATGTGGCGACCTCTTGTTGGTCATGGGAAATTTTAAAAAAATCCCTAAAATTTTTCGAAACAATTTTTTTTTCTAAGGATTTTCAAAGGGAATTTTCGGGCCGCGGGCCCGCCAGAAAATTTTCCCAAATTTTCTACCAAGGAAGGAAAACTTCAAAGGGTCATAACTTTTTCTAGGAAGCTCAGTTTTGGGAAAACGAGGAATTTTTGGAAAGCTCTTGATGCCCTCTTTGCACATAAATCATAAATTTTACATTTTGATAAAGTTTAAGGGTTAATTTTAAGAAAACATTCTGCAGGCTTTTTAAAAGCAAACTGGTAATTTTTAACTTATCAATTTAGTTCA
This sequence comes from Taxus wallichiana var. yunnanensis, assembly GCA_018340775.1. Taxonomy (NCBI): domain Eukaryota; kingdom Viridiplantae; phylum Streptophyta; class Pinopsida; order Cupressales; family Taxaceae; genus Taxus; species Taxus wallichiana. The sequence continues at coordinate 776,298,941 of CM031234.1, read as the reverse complement.
ATTTGATCTCCTCCTTCACTCAACATGCCAAAAAGACATGGAGGATTGTTATAGGAAGGATTTAAGATGTTTAGGAAGGTAATTTTACTTGTTTGATTTCCAATTTGCATTTTTCCAACATTTGACAGAAAAAGACTGCAAGTTAACTGTGAAAGGTTTGGGTCTGATTTTGCAATGTTTCAATGTTTTCCTTAAGTTTTTAGTCCAAAAGAGTTCATTGATATTGTATCATGTTAAATTTTAATGCTTCCATGTTGATTATTGTGTGCAGGCCTGAACTGTGCATTTTAATTAAATTATTTGCCAGTTTTAAAACTTATGACAGAGATCAATTTCAAGAGGATCTATCTAACAATTTCATCTTCCATATATGAACTTTCATATCTCATCTAGTCTAATACCTTAGTTATTTTAATAAAACCATTCAAGCTCAAGAAGCAATATTGAATTCAATATTTTTTTACACATTTCTAAAAGATACAAAATATTGTATTACTTCCACATATATTTCTTCCTTTCATACAGAGATTCCATTACATTTAAAAATTAGATTCCAATACAACAATGCAAATGAAGAAAGGTATTACAATCCTTTATTGACTTCAATTATACAACTTTACATCTTTCAATGTTTGAATGCAAATGCAAATTTCACTTTCTTTCTTTCTAATAAATAAAACATAATACAAATATCTTTCACATTTTGAATATACACGTTCATAACCAACTACATACATCTTTTCTTCACAAATTAAACAAATTTCATCCAAGTCAAAGTGGAGTGTTTCAGGTTACTCTTACACATAAAATATATTTCATAAGGGAATCAAAACTTTTTTACTTTCCCAACCCAACATGTAAGTTTCCTTTTTCTTCCAATTTGATCATAACTAAAAGTGGGGAAAGGCAACTCTCCAAAAAAGACATCCAATTAAAGGAGAAACCATCCTTTATGATTGGCCTCCCTAGCCCAACCAACATGCAATAAGAAATGTTATTCCTTGTCGAACCCCATGGTTGGTCAACAATCAAGATTTCACAACACACAACATTCTTTCAACATACATAATCAAATTAAAACACGAATATTTAACACAATACATATAATTTACAAATCACTTACATTTATAAAAACATTCAAACAAAATCAGGTTGATCATGCATAATCAAAGGAGTAAGGTCTATGGGATAAGCTTTTCTAATGTTAATAAAAACACGCTCATAAAATTCACCACACATATCCTTATGCCCCCAAATCCCCCTATGAGTGTCTCTAATAATCATATGCCCCCAAAAGTAAGTAAGAAATGCAAGCTATTTCTTTTCCATAATGTGGATCCCAAACCCAAACTCCTCCACAATAAAAATTGATGCCACTTAGCATTCCCTTATGCCCCACCCACATGAATTCCCCATAGCCTTATCCTACACCATTCCTATGGCGGTCTACCCATGAAAAGATGTCGAAGAGAGTTACACCCCACCCACTAATATATATGACATCAACAAATAAATAAAAACATACACCATTCACACAAAAACACAACAAGAAATAATCAACATAAGAGAAGAGCTAAGCTCCTACCTTCCATGGTAACTTTTGTTTCCAAACAACAAGCTTGATGCCAAAACACATAGAGTCCCAAAATATTTAACACATGGCAAGTATGAAATTATCTCTAAATCTCCTCCAAAATCCACAAATGAACTCCCAAATAGCAAAATTGCGTCCCCAAAGAAGTATGCAAAATGATTCAACAACCCAAAAAAATATTCAAACAAATTCGAATTTAAGGAAGAGGGAAGAGAGGAGGATGATGTGGATCCATGTAGGATGCCACCTCACACATCCTCAACTCCAAACACAAAAAGTCAAATTTCATTCTCCAAAGCACAATAAGGAGGTGGGTGAAAATATGACAAGTTACTTGCACACTCCAAACAGCCCACACCCCAAAGGATTGCAAATAAATAAAATGTAAGAAGAGTGAAATTAAAACATGTAACTTGATTTATAAAAATGCATTTTAAAATTCTAAATTTAACCTTCCAATTATAGATATGGTTTCGGTAAATAAATGGGACAAGTTTTAACTTGTCTGGAAATAACCTCGAGAGGTGGGTGAAAATCAACCTCCAAGGACAAATTCGAGTTTCGAAAGGTGGCGTGTTTCATATTTAAAATCTGACTTATACATACTCTTAAACATACTTACACATTACTTACATATTTAATAAAAAGCCAACAACTTCCATTATTTAACTTTAACCATATGTTTTCTCACATTAATTTACCACAATTTAATTAATTAAAAGAAAGGGACACGCCATAATAAAATATATACAAACAAAAATAAAAAGGAACCACACAATAAAATACACAAAGCCCATGGTCACATTTTAAGGTGATCCCCCATGGGAATCCTTAACAAAAATCAAAAATCAAAACACAAACACAATAAAACAAGTTGCTGATGGTGACCTTGTCGAATTCATCTAGAATTCTAAAATGGTTGGTCTCCAATCCCCGATGTTTGTTATGATGTTTTAACCTACAAAACACAAATACCTCCTTCGGCCTTATGGCCATATCAGAATATCCAACATGATATAAATATAATCACAGAATCATCTAAATATGTGAATCACAACAACATCAAAGCAATTTAACGAAATCACTTACAATTTATATCAACAACATGAAAGTAACAACTATATCATTTGTAATTTAATCAATTATATCATCATCGTATAATATCCATTTTCTAAGTCTACTAATAATATCTAAAAATCACATGCTCGAACAACATTCACTATATATCTATGTCAAAATAGTCTATCATCATCCACATATGAGTGTCTCTAATAATCATCGTGCATCATAACCAAATCAAGATCAACAATAATCCATGATCAAATGTTTAACATCATACTAAATGGCTAGGTCTTGAGACCTGACCCAAATAAGTATATGTATTGGTGATTTCAACCTCATGTCCCCGAAAAGAAATGGAGGTAAGAAGTCTTCAGAACTATAATAATGTCCATAATGAAATCAATAGTATCAAAAGGTGTCAAAGGGGGTGGGCACTACACCACACACTAATATCATGCAATATTACGACTAATAAATGCCACGGGGCCATTTCTTTAGCTGTCTACACATGCATATTATGTTTTTTATGTATATATGTATGTATATATATGTATATGTCTATATACATATTTTTATATATACACATGCATCTATGTAATATACATACATCTATCCCTATGTATAAATGCATGTGTATGTGTTTTATGAGAAAGTGGTTTTACATAAACTTTGCAATCAAATCTAATTAGACCTAAATCAGTGAAATCGGACCTATTTACGAAAATAATATTCTTAAAGTTAGATGACAAGTGGGGTTTTTAAAGGAATATATGACTATGCATATGTACATTACACACACATATGCATAGATATATATACATATTTATATACACATTTGTATAAATTTATATATGCACAAATATATTATACTTGAGAGTGATTTTACATCAACAAAGCAATACATTTATCCACAAACATTGCAATCAAATCTAATCAGACCTAAAATAGTAAAATCAAACCCAACCAGTATAAAAAAGAATTTCATGTAGTAATAAATGATAAGAGGGAGGTTTAAATGAAGTAATTGATATGCATATATGCATAGATGTATGCACATATTTGTACATATATATATGATTTGTTAAAATATAGAGCTATAGATAAGATAAGATAAATATATTAATGTCCAACGAATGACCACAAAAGTAGATCAATGGGACTGCAGTCCAAACAATATACAAAGTGCAAGTGGGGAAGACTCAAAACGAGTTCCCGAGAACAGAAGAGAATAAGAGAAGAACAAGCAAAAACCCCAAAAAACAAAACCCCCACAGACGGGGGTAATGAGACATAGATGGGGGAAGGAAAGCGGAGAAGAGAATGAAGGAGGGGACTGATAAGGAGCTGTCTACTCAGAAATGGTAGTCACATCCCTCCTAACATTCAAAGCTGACAAGAAGTAGCTACTGATGGAATGACTCCTCGAAGAGGGGGGCGAGGGCCCCCTCCCCCGCAGAGATCTAAGATTAGAATGACGGCCAGGGAGGCGAGTAGATCTGGATTTCTCTCTAAGACATGCATCTTCTGAGTCGGCTGGTGGCCACTGGGGGAGCTATGAAGGTCTAGCCGGGAACAAACTGATCTATGCCCTGTAATAGGATCAGAGTGGCTCTATCGTTTGGTACCACCCACTGCGGGTAGAACCTAGGAAGAAAGATGTAATCCGTCTCATGGAAATGACTCTTGGAGGTGGGTGAAGAATTTGGTCCCGAGCTCCAGAGACTCACGGATATAGAGGGCAAGGCACCGCTGGTCAATATATTTGAAGAAAACTGGGAGGGTCTGAACCCTTTGAAGAGGCAATGAAATCGTCCCCTGATCTCATAGTATATGGGGCAGCGGAAGATGAAATGGTCCTCAGTCTCAACCTCCTGGAGGCTACAGAGCCTGCAAAGTCTGTCATCGTGGTCAATATGATGATCCGTCTCACAACGCAATCTGTGGGAGCCCACCGAAATTGACCCAGGGGTATGCGGAGGGCATGCATCCAATGGCGAAAGGTGTATTGGGGGCGGATGATGAGTCCGTCGCTGATCTCAAGAAAATGCTCTGCATAAAAGGCCATCTTAGGACGCAAGCCGCCATGGGGGTTCACCCAAGTAGTCTGAATAAAGCACCTGTAAATATCCTCTCTGATGGACCTATTCAACACCTGCTTGGTGGGTAGAAGGTGACTGGGAGCATTCAGGGAATAATGAAAGGGGGGAAGATGATCCATCTGAATACCAACAGAATCCAACAAAGCCGAAGTATCGGAGAACCAACAACGTCCCATATCCTGAGCAATACTCATAGAGGAACAATAAGCGAGATACGGGTACCTATTCCGCTCATCGGAGAAATCCCCAAACCTCCTGACGCGGTGGATGAAGGCCGAAATGTCAAAAATGGTCTCCAGGTGGAAAGGTTTGGCACCGAATTCGGCTAAAATAATTAATGAAAAACCGTTTTTGCCTATGTTTCGATGAAATGATGAAGTTGGAGAGTCTAACTCTCTCATTTGTGGCCTTATCAGCAGCTGGCTAAAAGGAGGCTCCCAAACAACAGACCCATAGAGAACAGTGGGTCGGATGAGAGAGACCATGAGAGACATCTTAGAGGAAATGTCTTGAAAGTGGTGTCGGAAACATTGTCGCTCAAGAATGGCAAGAGACCCATAACCTTTGTTCACACGCGGCTGAAGGGCATGCCTCATACTAAATCTAGGTCCTGAGAACTGGACACCCAAATAAGTATATGTATTGGTGATTTCAACCTCCTGTCCCCTGAAAAAGAAATGGAGGTGAGAAGTCTTCAACCCGTTGAAGACCATGACCTTGGTCTTACCAAGATTGACCGTCAAATGCCGAAGATCACAAAATAGAGCAAGTGCATCAAGTTGTCTCTGAAGCCCCTCAGGAGAAGAGGCAAGTAAAACAATATCATCAACGAACAGGAGAATAGAAATCAAAACATGGTGAAGAAGGCACCCATCCCCTTCCTGAATATGATCCCGAAGAAAAGATTCTAATTCATCAATGTAGATACCGAAGAGAGTAGGGGAAGGGGAAACCTGTTTAACCCCAATGGTACTCCTGATGAAGTCCGACATCCCGAGAACAGTACGGAGGTGACCAAGGACAGACTCATAGAGACGCATGATGGCAACAATAAGAATCTCAGAAATACCGATGTCCCTAAGCCTCTGGAAGAGAGCCATGCGAGGTACTGAGTCAAAGGCTTTCCGAAAGTCCACAAAGTGGCGTCGGGTAATGTAATAGACCTTCGAAGAGTAGTGGTGAGCTTTCTTTTTTAGATTCATAACTCCAAAGGGTGAAGATGTGGTCAATAGTGTGATACCCAGGTCGAAAACCAGCCTGACCTCTAGCTCTGAGTTGTCTCTGCTCCAAATCATCAGACAACAACCTGTGGAGGACCGTGGCATAGAGTTTGGAGAAAGAGTGGCCCACCATAATAGTCCTGTAGTTATTCGGATCGGAAGGCGTTCCCGCCTTGTAGATCAGGTGAATGACATGATGAGACCAAGTAGGTGGGAAACCTCGGCAGACCACCTGGTTGAAGAGATCAATCAAATAAACACCAATTACCTCAGAACCCTACTTGAAGAATTCAACCTTGGAAGCCCTCTTCATCAGCCACCTTGCCACTGTTCAAGGACCTGATTGCCTCTTTGATATTCCTGTATGTGAAAAGATTACCGGGAGGAGGATTTCCAATCTGGATAGATACTTTTGTTAAATGGAGGGATATCATAAAGGGTAGAGGTGTGGGAGAATATGGAGGGGAGTTGCAATAATGGAGGTAGGATCAATCTACATAAAGGGGGTTGGTGGGGAAAGATAGTACGCCATCGAAAGACCGGGGATTAGACCGGAGGGAGGTAGAAAGCGTATGCCTGCGGTGGGAAATGAAGGATCACTTCTTACGGAGAAGAAGGCACCAATAAGCAGTCCTAAGAGTGGGGAAGGAGGGAAGATCATGGGTAAAGGCATGACGGAGGTGACAATGAAGGGATTTGCACTCTAAATCATACCATTGGTTCATAGGATATAGAGCATTATATAGAATGTAATGCGGTTCTAAAAGCATGTATAAGATCAAGAAGTTATAACCAAAAAGAATATGCATCAAATGTAACTAAATGTAATTACCTCTTCCTATAATAAATTCACCCTACCTGTATCATTTGAGAAATGCGGTTTGCCTTCTCTAATTCTTTCATCTCTTTGCATATGCTAACATTGGTATCAAAGTGATTTTCTTGAGGAAGTTCTTAGAGGGTACAGAGATTAACACAAAATTTGAGGAAGCCTTGACAAGGCACGAATTGGAGGGAGGTTAGGACATTTGAGGGTAGAGAAGGCAATCCTCATCCATTTGTCGCAAGACAGAGGCAATCATTTGAAGTAGCTTTTCTCCCATAGAAAAATAAGTGGTTCGTGGGTAACTTGTCGAACCGATGAGAAGCATGGTCACAAAATCGATTCAAGTCTTTTACAAATGAGAGGGGACAAAAATCCAACGGAAAGAGAGGTGAAGAAAAATGTGAACCAGTTCGCCAATAACAAAGTCGTAAAGCCATTTGAGGAGACATATACCAGTCATTTTTGCACAAATCGTGGGCATTTCAAAGGCAACATTTGTGGGCTTTGTCGAACCATTCAATATTGTTTTTCGAGGATGATAATAGTAGCAAAGTTGTGAGAAAAAGCAGTGGTTTTGGATGAAACCCCAGTCGCAAATCTTGTAACTCGGGAAAAGACAAACGTGGAGTTTAAGTGGCTGGGTTTAACAAAAGAAAACGTGAACTCGTCGTGGAGGCATTCATGAAAGCAAGATATAATATTTGGTCATATTAATATTCACTTTTTCCAACAAAGGTATTCACCTTGCTTTTGAATAATCAATTTGGGAGGAATAAGTAATAATATTTTTATATCAGCAAATATAGTTGGAGGGGTGATTTGCATAATTTAATATTATTTGTTGGAAAAAGTAATATTGTTTTATTAAGTGTGGGAAAATTTTATTTTATTATCTCCGTTATTTTGGAATAATAAAATGGAAAATATTTCACACTTGACTTTGCCGGAGACACAAAAATTAACGGCACTAATTTTAATGTATGGAGTCATAAGATTTTAACGCTTGCGGAGTTTCGTGATTGTGATAAAATAATCATGGGTAGTGAAACTCCACTAGAACCGACTCTATAGGATTATGATAAACGTCATAAGGAAGTGTTATTGCTTCTCAAGTTGTTGGTGTCAAATGATATGATACCAAAAGTGTGGAATGCCATTGTGGCAAGCACGTTGTGGGCCAGTTTGAGGGATAAATATCAAATGTTAGAAAAGATTCGTGTTTTATACCTAAAGAATATGCTCTTTTTTGTAAAGTTACAAGAAGGTGGATTCCTTTGTGTTACACTACTTGAGTATATTTAAAGAACTCCGAGACCAATTATCTTCCATCAACAAAAATGGTGGATGATGATGATATGGTGGCTCCCATGGTTTTGAACAACTTACCTTTTTGTATGAGTCATTTGTGGAGGCACTCCATTTAATGGCTGAAATTCAAACACTCATGTGAATCTCCATTTGTGGAGGCACTCCATTTAATGGCTTTAAGTTGTTTGACACGGTGTGTTCCTACCTATTGCAAAAGGAGTGAGACAACTTCAAGCATAATTCTAATTGTGACCATTCGGAGAGTGCTCTTGTCACTCGTTCAAACGGAAAGTGGAAACATCAATCTGGTGAGTCTTCCACTCGGTATCGGATTATCACATGCTTATTTATTTCTCATCAGTTGGGCACCTCAAGAAGGATTTTTAGAAGTGGAAGTATGATCTTTCACAACAAAACAAAAAGCCATGTGATGAGGAACATGTGGCAGCAGTTGTTGAAGAACAGGATTCGGATGACGGGCATGCTCTTTATTGTCTTACGACATCATGCTCGAATGACAGTGGTACCAATTGTTGGATCATTGACTCTAGTGCATCTGCACACTTTTCATGTTGTAAGGGATTGGTATGTTTCATTTACTACAAATATCTGTTTTGAATCAGTAGTACTAGTGATGGAGAATCACTTGTAGTAGAAGGGATAGGAGATATATGCATTGTATTGAATAATGCTCATAAATTGTTGGTACGAATGTTAGATATGTACCTTCTTTACAAAAGAATCTTCTATCTATTCATCAATTGACTGAAAATCCCAATATTTATGTGGAAAGAAGTGTGTTGTCTTTGATGTGAAACAAAGATGGATAATTGCCCTTGGTATTGGGGAAGGTGGTCAGTATCGGCTTGTTGATCCTGCTGCGATCAACATGAATGCACATGTGGAGGACAACTCCACCATTTAGGATGTGCAGGAGGTTGCAATGCCTTGGGAGGAAGCCATTCCTCACAAATCTGTTGACTTGGATACAATCAACCTACATGCACCTATTGTGGAGGGAGTATCCACTATACTAGGTGTACGGGAGGATGGATTTCCTCATTCTAAAGAACAATTTGTTGTGGACGGAGACTTCACTATTCTAGATGCACTGACGGTGCATGGTGAGATGACATGCCCGACCACTCACTCGAGGTCCTTGCTCAAAGGACAATAGAGCATGAACAATTTTCTCATTGTGTTGTGAAGGATTTTTCCCAACGAGAGGGGATAGATGAGAAAATAGATGAGGAGTTGATTCTCACTCCTACCACTGTTGAGACAGAGATGGTTATTTCTCCTACTATTGCGGAGTTGGTTCTAACTCCTACTGCACAGATGGTCACATTTCTCTTATTGAGAAAGTTGGATGAGCACTACACGGTTTTGCAAGGACATGATCGAGGTGACTTCGATTGCGGGATAACTGAGTCTCTGTACAGACTCTAGCAGCTACACAAGCTTGGAACAAATTTTTCAATCCACTTCTCCAAGGTTCTGATTTCAGCACTTTAGAGATGGGGCTGACACTCTCAGCCATTGATGATTCATCACTGGTCAATGAATCACGTAACAAAGAACTAATGGACCACTTGCCATATCCTTTGTTCATGGGACCAGATTTTTGTTTTGCGGTTCTTCTTCATTCGACAACCGCAACACAATCATGGACTGCTGATTTTGAAGTCCAACCTATGGCACAGTCTGTAGATGTAATGACTAAACATATGGGCTTTAGGAAATTTGTAAAATTTCGGGATAAACTTGGTATTGTTTCCGGTTTAGTCATTAAGAGGGGGTGTTAAAATATAGAGCTATAGAGCATTATATAGAATGTAATGCGGTTCTAGGCAGTTGAAGAGGTTGTAACCAAACAACCAAATGTAACTAAATGTAACTACCTCTTCCTATAATAAATTCACCCTGCCTGTATCATTTGAGCAGTGCAGTTTGCCTTCTCTAATTCTTTCTTCTCTTTGCATATGCTAACATGATTTTCCATTAGGCATCTATGTATATATGCGTAGATGTATCATATAGTTTTAGGGGAAAGTGGTTTTACCTCAACAATGCAATACATCTATCCATAAAAATTGTAATCAAATCTAACGAGGCCTAATTGCATAAAAGAATATTCTTAAAGTAGTACTAATGAGAAGAGGTGTGGATAAAGGAATATTTTATATGTCACAAATCCTGAGACATCTGTCAAAAATAGACACCATGTAGCAGTTCTAGACAGCGGGGCAAAGAAGACCCAAAAAAATCAGTGGGTTTTGAAGGAATATCTAATTTGTTGCAAATTCAGAGACAATTGTCAAAAATAGACATCACAGAGCAGGTCTAAATAGTGAGGTGAAGAAGACCCAAAAAAATCAGCATGAACAAAGAAACTTGGGCAGAATCATTATATTACTCTCATGGGACTGTTAGTGCACGAGTGTGCCAACTGTCATCTAGGCAAAACTCTGATTTGTCGATCTTGTTCATTAGCTTCAGGGTTTTGAAAACATCACTCACATTTTCAGAATTTTGTATGGATATATGGGAAATTGACCTGTACCACAACACAATTTTATGACTAACAACTAATCTTGTACCTTAATTAGGTGTATACAATATGATACATCTATACATCTATACTTATGGATACATAGATGTATACACATACACACACACACACACGTATACATGCATCTATATACATATAGATGCATATACCATTTTTTCATATTTGCAATATGATACATCATCTGTACATTTATATGCATACATAGCTGCATATGCTTCTATATGCCTTACTACAGATATCTTAAATACATATATCTGAAAAACACCAATAGATATCTATTTCAAGGCTCTTATCTTGGATTCTATGTAATCATCAACAAAAGGCTTTTATAGGGGCTAATATCCCGTGGAAAGCAAATATCTTCATAGCTCAATTGAGAACTAATTCACATCGTCTTTAGTGTGAAACAAGAAGATGGAAAAGACCTAAAGAGGCATGGGAAGAGAGAATCATATCTTTTGCACATCTGGTGCGGTGGAATTAGAGAAACATTTCATGTTGGATTGTAATGCTTATAATGACATTAGGGCCCAATTTGCTAGCACGGTGGCTATTGCCTCCTTTCAAGATATTTTCAATGAGAATATGGTTGAAAAAACAGGGGAGTTGATCATTAAACTCACTAACAAGAGATCTGAATGCTAGAAAGATCTTTAGCAAGATCTGTTGTCCCATAGGCTATCTTTGGTAGCCTCATGAAGACGTTAAAATATCTTCTTCTTATTCTTCTTTTCTTCTTCTTATCCACATTGATTAATAATTCATTAATAATTCATTGCCTTCTCCAAAAATTTCCTACTCACTGATGACAAATTGCATCAATCTAGTTGAATGAATGTGTCGGGCTTGAAAAAATATTTTTGGGAAAAAAAAAAAAGACAAGAAAAAAAAAGCTCTAAACTCCATCGTGGTCAAGATATTACGATTTCTTGATTAACTTCTTAAACAAAAAGCAAAAAAAAGTTCAAAGTGACAACAAATGGATGTTAAATTTAAGGTAGAAATTGCCACGTGATAATCACATGGATTTTAAATTTAATGCCCTAATTAATTGTTTACGCATGAAAATTACAGCCACCCATCACCACCCTCGGTTGCCATTCCAGCATGCCTATCTGCATGATTAATATCTATAATATGATACATCTATGCATACACACACACACACACACACACACACACGTGTGCGTGCGTGCGTATGCATATACATCCATATTCCTATAAATATATCTTATGTGGTTGTATATATGGAAAGTGGTATAATATATACATATATAGTGATTCAACCTGAATTGCAATTTATGGTTTTTTCTAATTATGGATATAGAAATCAATATGTAGATCAATGCTCCAACATTCAAACCTGAAAGTACACATAAAATGATATAGTGAAGTTGCATTCAATTAGGACACACGTTAAATATAGTAAAACACAAGAAGATGAGTGCACTTAGCTATTTGATTGGTTTAACAACTGATATGAGTGTGATAGAGGGATGAACTTGTGGAAATCTCTTGTAGGTGCTTCTTCTCTGATTCTGGAATTGTACTGTGTATAAGGACCAAACCGTTATCGTCGGACCAAATTTTTAGTGGTTTGGTTTGGGTAGTAGATGGTGCTTTGTAACTTCTTGAACCTTTGTGAGTGATTGGAATATGCTTTGTTGTGAAATATTAGGTCTCACAAATGTACGAAACCTTATGAAATGAACCATCTTGACTCAAAACCCTAACCTATGGCAAGACCCTTATAAAAAGGTTATTGTTTGGGTTGAAGTGCAATACGTACATTGCCTACATGGGCATTGCTTTGAAGAGGCCTCAAACCACACATAGTTCGCCACCTAGAGATGCACATAATGTTGCATGTAGCAACTATATTTGATAACCCGATCACTTGATAATGCTTTGTAATGACTTGGCTTGCTTGTGCTTGACTTGGCTTTGAGGGCTCTTGGCTTAGGAAGCTTGACTCTTGAAGCTGGTTTTGAGTTCTTTAGACCTATGTGGGGGGCTACTCATAATGTCTATTTCTGTTTCAAGGAAATTTATGAGAGCTTTGCATAAGATTTCATAGATATTTGCTAGAGGAACTTTTGAGAATGCCAGGGAAGTAAATGAGTGTGTTATACTTTCTTGTATAGGGTTTCATGGGTATAATTTCACATTAAGGCTGACCTATAGTGGAAATACTGACCCATAAAGAATATCAAATTGAAAAATGACTGTTGGATGGCCTAGATAGGGCCTAGGACCAAACCGTTTTGCTGTTTGGTCTAGGAGGAAGATGCAATTCTGCAAAGTTCTGTGCTTGACAATCATGAGAAATGGATTGCTTGTGACTAATGCGAGCATTTTTGCAAGTGGCTGAGTAGTGCAATGAGGAGAGCGTGTCTTGTAATAGGATTAATGATATAGCAATTAGGCTTGGAATAGGTGCACAAGTTATGGTAAAAGGGAATAAGTCAATACATTGATATTATCAAGTGATAAACTACCAAATTTAGGTGTCTACATATAGGATGTATATACACATGGATTGTAGATATGGAAAGTGGTATCATACATATACTATCATACATATACGCATAAATGTACATGCATCTATGTATATACATCTATATACATGTATATGTGCAGTGTTTTGGCAACTAGAGCAGAGTAGATCATGAACATCATCAACAATGGTGCATAAACCTTCTACTATAGTCTCTTTATTTGTTTAAAGAGGATTATAAACAAAGAGGATTATATTGATTTTTGTGTGAGTTGCAGGAAAAGGGAATATGAAGTTTTGTTAATAGGAGGAACAAAATGGACACCCTTTGCGTGCATTGTGTGGGTCGCCATAGTTTTCACATTCTATATGCATATATATATATATATATATATATATATATTGTATGCATCTATGTATGCACATATATGCATAGATGGGTATACATCTATATTACTTAGGGGTTTGCCCCCACCCTCTTGTACCCCCAAATACGTACCCGATAGAGGATACGTCCCGTACTTTAAGGTATGTATTAGGTACATCTCGGTACATTTTGGCATACTTGGGATGTACCCGCAGGTTTGGGCAGTGGGAGGGCTCTAAAAAAGTTTTTTTATATTTTAATTTTAATTTTTTTGATGAAAAAGATCTTATATTATATTAATGCAATAAGATACAAGATAAATTTCAACAAAAAAATCTATGTAATACATCTATATACATGGCGTACGAGAAAACACACCCCAAAAATGAACAAACTAGGTTGAGCCTAGAATAGTCAAAAAAGTCAAACTAGTATTTAGCAATATGCCGATCTCATAGTCAGAGCACAACAAAACAAAAACATGTTTAAAAACAAAGAAAATAAGTGATCTAGGAAAGTACAACAAAACAAAAAACATCGTTCCTGACAAAAACAAAGGCAAAATCAAGCAGCAACTGCAAACATGCCGAGGCGGGCGGATCCTTATCATCCAACCACCTCAAACCCGCAGGCAGGCAATCTTTGCCGAGTGTTTGAATCTCTCCTAGTAGTAGTAAGCTCTTCCTCAGGGTCAACTTCCTCGCGTGTAGGGATGGCGAGGTTGAGCCGTGGGAATTTTCCAGAGGATGGTAGGGGTGGTAGCGGTTTCCAAAGATTGCACTGGTGTGAAGTGATAACATGAGGAGAACCCCATCCCTGGCCGAGTTGAGGAGTGTTGTGGTGAGCCCTACGACCACGACGACACATATGCATGAATGACTATGTCGATGACTCGGTCTAGAGAAGAAATTTGAAGTGTGACTAAAAGCATAACGTTGGGATCTTTGCATTGGCCTCCACGGGATAAAGGCGAGGAGCATCTGGTGGGAGATGGAGGCACTCGAGCAACATTACATGGGGCTTCCTGCTTCCCCTCGGTGTTGCGACATATTCTTGAGGTGGTCCACCTCCGGTGCATTGGACCTTTTAGCTTGGAATTGGATCTGTAGAGCACATTGGAGATCACCATATACATTTATTGTAAATCGAGAAAGATTGATCCAACTACAGAATTAACAAAGAAAAAAGCATTTCTTTATTTCTATATCCAAAATAAAATCTCCCCTCACGAAAACATGTCCAAATCTGGTGAACATAGGCAAAAGTTTGGGATTGTCTCCCAAGAGGATATATTGCACAAGTGAAACAATGGGGCCAAAAAGGGAAAAAAAAGTATGGATCTAGTTCTAGATAATTTGAGCTTTGGGATAAAACCAAAAGACATGCAAAAGCGTTTCCAGATGCCCACAAAAGGGCATTTGGGAGTTGGAATCCTAATTTGAAAAGATGGGCATGCTGGCCCTGATAGGAAGGCCTTGGTGTAGAATACATCAAAGAAACTGAGCAATTTTGGGCTCCACACATATATTCCAAATAGTCTCAAACCATCTACCCTATGTAGACAAAGTGGCATGAATTCCCCAATGAGTATTAAGTTTGTCCACCATTGAGAATAACATTGACAATGTTATGCAATGCTTGGATACTTTTGCCTAACTTCACTTTAGTTCATCCATTCAATGGTGAAAAAATCAATTTAAGGAAGGAATCATCCACAAAATGCCCATTGAGGAGTTGAGAATCGAGCTTAGTAGGTAGCAGATTCCATGCACAAGACCTTGTGCTTTGGCATGGGCTAAGAGATAACCAAATCCTTCAGCCACCAACACATAAAGTGCAGGGGCAAGAGGACAACCTTTCTTGATAGACCGAGAATATTCCAAAGGGCTCTAAGCTAAGGCCATTGATAGAAATTTGAGTAGATGCGTCTGCAAAGAGCATATTGATGGTTTGAATAAAAATGGGTCCAAAGCCAAGGGCCTAAAGCATGGCGAGGATGAAAGGCCATTCAATCCGATCATAAGCCTTCTCAAAGTCAATCTTGATAAACATGGTGGCCTGATGAGATCTGCGAGCCCATTCCATGCCTTCCCAAACCACGATGATGTTATCCAGGATGAAACGCCCCTGTATGAACCTGTTTGCTCTGGCTGAATAATAATAACAGTAGAAGATTGTGTAATCACAGAGCTAATGCTTTGGCAATGATTTTGTAGGAGACATTCAACAACATAATCGGCCACTAACAAGTGATTTGCTCAAGATCTCCTTGCTTAGGGATAAACTTGATGTTCCCCTTGTTAATGCATGGTCCTAGGGAGTGGTTTTGAAACCCTTCAAGATAGACCTAAAAAGGTCTTTCCTACAATAAATCCTAGAGAGTTTTATAGAATTCACAAGGGAATCCATCATATCCCGATGCTTTATCATTAGCCATTTACATAGTGGATTCATGGAGGTCTTCAATGGTGAGCATTCTTTCACAGATCACCTTCTGTGTCTTTGAAAGCTTACATGCTATCACAAACCTCCAAACATTGGTCAAGAGTGGCTCGGCAGTCAGGGAGGGCGGCTGAAATGTGCTTGAAAGACGAGCTTGTAATGTCGCATAAAGGCTTGTAACATAAGTTGTGGGTCAATAACTCAAGCTTCGTTGTCCATGATAGCTCGAATCTTGTTGAGAAGGCTTTTTGGCTCAAAGAGAAATAAAGAATTCTTTTGAGACCCGATCTCCAATCTTGAGCCAATGCATTCGAGCCCGACTTTCGAGTGCCTTTGGCATTATAGTTGTCCGTAATTTGGATTTGATCTTTGGAGTGTTGAAACTTGCGAGTTCAGAGCGTCGGAAAGGATCGCCTTGAAGCATGCCACCGTCCTAATCTAATCTGAGAGAAAGGTGTTAGTAGGCGTATGAGCGGCGCTAATTTTTCCATTTGGGTAAAGATTCTAAGAAATTTGGCGATCCAGTCGCGTGCATCTTCCCACCATTATAACTAGCTGGTATGCATATGTGGATGAAATCGTTGACAAAGTGACTAGGTCATGGAGTTAAATTCCAAATCCACTTGATATGATTGATAGTGGGGCCATGTTGCATCAAGGCCATATTAAGAAAGAATTGGCCTTTATGACAAAATGGGCGCGCATCATGCCAACAGATATGAAATCGTATAGGGGAGTGGTTTGAAAGGAAAAAGTCAGGCATAACCTCCACTGGCATGGAATAAATGCTATCAAACTCAAAAAAGTTTTGAGCTGACAGCATGGCCCTGTCAAGTGTTTAAGGATGCGATCTGTCCCTCCACGAAGATTGGACCACGTGTACCAAGCTGCAGAGGTGGGAAAGCGAGATGCGTTAGGATCAAAGAATCCAAATTTATTTCACATGAAGTACCATGCTTCCCTTTCACTAGGTGTCCACCTCATGGCGGTGGCCACATTTATCATTTGGGGACTCAACCATATTAAAATCTCCACTTATTACCCAGTAGGCATCGGGAATGGAGTTGGCTATCCATCGCCACAGATCGCCCTTTTAACCGCATCATTCGAGGCGTAAATATTAATAAGCCCAAAAGGGCATGCCCTCAATATTAAAGAGGACCCAAATGACACGGTTGGTGGGGTCAATTCCATGGTCAATTAATAAGGGCCACCATTTAGGGGCAAAAAGTGAAATTAATCCCCCCGCCCTGCTTCATGATTGCTATAGAAAGCCAAGTTGTCAGGCCAGATGGACTTGCATACCATCTGCAACTAAAAACCTATAATTTTAACTTCCTACAAAAACAAAACATCTAGATTTGCACATCGTTGTCAAGTTTCACACACCACATACTTACGACAAGAGTTTGTGAGACCCCTAACATTCCAAGATAAACAATTCATGGGAAATGTTGGTCAAGAGCCATATCCCCATCCTCCAAGCCCTCAAGGGCATCATATTGATTGTGCAAGAATAAAGCAACATTATGCTGTAAAAAATCTTGCAAATCAATTTTTTTTTGTTCGGTACTCAATGTTATATTCCACTTCGGTGGAATCCACATTGCATGCTTTGGGCTATGGTCTTGAGAGATGCGAGGTGGACTTCGGGGTCATTTGGAAGGTCCTTGTGAGTTACTTAACAACAACAGAGGAACTGAATGCGAGATGGGGACATGAGAAATAGAATTTGTCCAGTACATTATTTGTGGATATATGTATAATTTATATACACAGATGTATCGTATACACATGTATATATACATTATAAATATATTTATACACATGCATAATCCATTTATTAATTTTTGTGGGATTCTTACTTGTGTGCATTTAAATCATATCAAGATGACCACGAGTAATCATTAACATAATGACATTTTCCCTTGTATTTTTGGTAATGATCACAAGGCAAAGGGACTCACTTAAGCACACAAGCACCATGCATTTGTTGGTAGGGGAAAGTAACAGTGAATGTTATCCACCGCTTTGGGCTTCTTACCCTCTAGCCTCTTTTGCCATCAGCAAAAGCTTTTGTAGTGTGTAGTGCCTTATAAATCACCCTTATCTCACAATTATTATTAATGTGGGATTAAACCAATTATAACCCGAATCATGTATTTATTTTATATATTTGTATTAAAGTGCTCATGAAAGCCTTCAACTTAACATAAATCCATCTATTGGAACTACAAATGTATATGTATATGCTATACACATCTTGTAAAATCTTGTAAAATTGCCTCTAAATACATGCTTGACACCTCTATGTTGGATATGCGTCTTCAGTGCATCTCGAATTGCTTCTACGACTCTAAAAATCCTCATTCAATCAAAAAATTAATCCCACATTGGCTGGTTGGCTTGGTCTGGTATTATATAAACCCCAATATATCATGATCCATATGTCAATTGGGATGATTCCACAATGGAGATGGCCTCCTTACTAACATAATGGTTGATTGGTTGCAGGATGAGCATGTTTGCTTGCTCGGCCTTCCCCTCCCCTCCTTTGTGGTTTCTAAAAAAGAAAAACCGTTAAGTTGCCTATAAATACATGCATTACACCCCCAAGTTGGATATGCCTTTTTAGTGCATCTTAGAATTGCTTCTACAACTCTAAAAATCCTCATTCATTCATTCACATAGATATACACATGTATATACATCTATGTATATATATGTAAAATGCATGTGTATATGATACTTATATGCATATATATACATATATAGATGTATAATATATACATACATAGATGTATTTGTATTAAAGGAAAATAGATTTTACACTAAACAAGCAAATAAACTCCCAAAACACATGCATACAAAGTAATCAGGCCTAAAATAGATATTAGTCAATAAATCAGCTAATTAATGTTTTGAAAACTGGAGCAAGATCAGAGGAGAGGGTAAGAATTTGGCTTTTCTGAAAATCGAGATGCAGTCGGTAGAATCTGGAAGTGTAGATCAAGGCTTTTTCGGCGAGATAGAGAGATCCTAGAAAACTTGCAGCAACTAGAGCCAAAATGTACATACCATATATTTGACGTTTTGTACGTGATCAGATCATTCATTTCATGTTCCTGGCAGAATTGCAGACAAGTGAAATTTGATTTGACGACTAGATTCATCTGCCCCACAAATTTCCTCTTCCTAGCCCTAATTGGGCAACTAAATTTGAAACTGTAAGGAAAACAATGTGTTTTGGGGTTTACTTTATACCAGGGAATAGCTAAGATATCTTGATATTTGTGAAATCCATCCATGTTGTACAATATTGAAAACAACACACCAATAATTGTAATAATTTTTTCAGCCAGGCAAACCAATGCAATGTCTATAATCATGAACTTCAATGATTCAATGAATGCTACAATGATTGCCAAATTCTCTAGAATGCTTGTAAGTGCTCAATAGTTGCATGTGAACAATAAAATGAATTCTCTAGCTTTCACTTGATTTCTTGAGAATGCCTTCAATACATAATATATGCCTAAATGCCGTAGGGTACTTTTGAATTTATAGACATTGAGATTCAAATTAAGAACCCTATTTATGCACTTTGAAAACAAAGAAGAAGACAGAAAAATGGTTAGATGGGCGAAGAAAGAGAAGGGCCTAGTGAAACTTACCAAGACTGTACACTTCACATTCCTGGCATGGCAGGAACATGTACTGCATGTTCTGGACAAACAAGGATGGAATTGGGGGAGCAGGGTGGGGACAGGCGGAGGGTGTAGGGAGATGAGCAGGGATCACCAAAAGTCAGGAATTCCGCCAATTAAGCAAAATTTCGACCAATAGTTTGTAAATGCACAAACACTCTAGAAACTTGCAATTTAATGATAAATAAATGCCTTAGGGCCTTTTTAGGTATCCACAACATTTATGTGTATATTGTATATGTGCATAGATGTATATTGTATATATGCTTATGTTTATGATACATCTATGCACATATACAAAATATTAATTAGGCAGTGTTGGTTGTATTCACTGAATTTACAAATCTAGAGGCCCAGTGAAACTTGCAAGTCTAATTAGGAACCCTTCACTAAACCATTCTCTTTTATTTGCATTACATTTAGTTGTAATCCATTTATTGTAATTATGGTTGTATATATATACATATGTTTATGATACATCTATGCACATATACAATATAATTATGCATGTTTATTTGATATTGTACTAAAAAGGATATGCTAAAAGGGCCTAAGGCATTTATTTGTTTATGTATTATATATGTTATAGGTATCCATAATATATATATATATGCATGTGTATATAAATATATGCATATATATCATATATATATATATATACAACCATAAATTACAATAAATGGATTACAACTAAATGTAATGCAAATAAAAGAACGAGTTTAATTAGGCATGCAATAAATGTGTAAATTCAGTGAATACAACCAACACTGCCTAATTAATATTTTTTATACAATCAGGGGGCAAATCCTTACTAGAACGCTAATAACATTTAATGTGATGTATTGGCTAAGGGAAAACTGACATAAGTGCAGTCACGTTGTGATTTTGTTTCCCATAATGTGAATTACTTTAGTTTCCTCTCTCTCTTTTGTTTATCCTTGGCCACCACGTGTCTTGTTCATCATTTCAGTTACTGATAGAATATGGTGTAGTGACTGTAGTCAATTTTGTGTGGTATACTATAATACATTATAGTGTAAGCTCCAACTTTAATGGGGCACACATTTTTCATTGTAGTCTTTGTTTGGTGAGTTAGTTGTGCTTTTATTTTGGTTGTGTTTTCAAGCCATAAAAGTGTGAACCTGTTGATCCACATTGATTTATGAGTTTTTAGGTGTGTTTAAATCTTCATGTGAAATAACTGAATATGATGCTATTTGTTCATTGAATGCACTCTTTTGGCTTAATTTTTCTAATACAAGAATTGAATGCTTTGCTAGTAGGGAGCTTTTTGTTTGGAGTCTGGACATTGTGAAGGTGAGCCTAACACCACTGCCATATTTTGTAGGTACCTTTTCCTTATAAGGAAAATTGGTTCAGCTGTTACATGGAATGGCTAACATTTTGGGTTGTTATAGAATATTCATTGCTATGGTGTTGTATGATGTATGGTTTGTGGCTTTGGACCAATCATATCAATATGTGTTGGTGTTGTATATCTAATGATTGATAGTTGATAAAGACGTGCTCTTGGTATGAGGAGTCTAAATCTTAACAATCAAAACTATGGTTTTTGAAATAGAAGTAGCGAGCCATTCAATTCAGTGAAGAGAAAATAAGGGAAGCTTGCAAAAGATGGGTGTCTGGATTAGTGATATTATGTTCAGGTACTTTCTACTCTAGGTCCCAACAGTAGCTGAATAAAGTTTCCCTTGATTGTATCATCCTACTAATCTCAAAGTTGGTACCAATGCTGTGTGCTTGCATGGGTACGTGGTGCTGCATTTATTGCCCACCTCATTCTCCTCTTTCTCATCCATTTGTACGCCACTGTTACAGAGATTGCTTTACCTCTGGCATTTCCTCTTCCTTCTCTTAATTTGTGATTTTGAGCATCATTTATTTTCTGAATCTGTAGTGTTACGAGTCCTCTCTACTTCCATTTTTGCAAAGCACATTTCACTTTATGTATTGTTTGAAGGGTTGCAGGTTATTTTTTAGTTTATCAGGCTTGCAGTCACATTGCCTGTATAAAGCCCTCACACTGTCCATTAATTAACAATCGTCTGGTCCTACACACTGTGAACAGGTATGAAGGAAAGCTCATATGGAATGTTATGTCCTCTGTCCCTACTCTTTTTGGCTCTATCTTTGTCGCTCTATTCATTTGGTACTGCTAAATCTAAAGCATTCTCTTCCCCACTCAAGCTGGAAAAGTCGCTGGAAAAGTCACAGCTACTAATGCTTGCTAGGTAAAGTTCTCTGGCTTGCTGTGGTTACCAATACCAGTATTAATAAACACACCCATTGTTTAGGTTTTTATTTTCTCAACTCTAATCTTTCATTTGAGATTCAATTGCTGTTCTCGTTTCTGATTTAATTTAGATGAGGGTTGAATTCTCAGTTTATTGTTGGGTTTTCTTGTTTTAGCATGTAGAAACCAACACATCAGAATTTAGAAAGGAGGGATGCTTGAGAGAAAGAACTCTGAAAGGGAGTGTGTGGCATGAAGCAGCTGAATGGCAGGTAAGGATATGTTTGTGTCCTTGCTTAGGCTATGAACCTTGTCAGTGTTGAAATAAATTCATCCTACTGTCTGTTATTGTGCTCGTATTCTTAAACGATCCATTTACTGAGCAACTTATTTTCAACTCGTACAGCAGTCAGGGTAATTTTTTGTGGCCATTTTTGTCCATTTTTCTCCAAAACTATTTATTATAAAATGCATAAAACCTTAAGAAAAAAGGAAATTTATGTTTGTTAAATAATATTTTTCGAGTTTTGAGAGGCAAACATGTTTGATGTTGGTGTTTTCCATTATGCCACACCTTTCTCACTCCATTTGTACGCCTCTGTTACAGAGATTGCTTTACCTCTGGCATTTATCTTCTACCAATTGAATTTTCATAAATTGTTCAAGGCGTTCTTGACAAACCTATTTTGAGCATCTCCTGCAACCATGGCATTCAAAAGACGACATCTGGTTGAGGCATTTTTGTGAAAACCTTTGGTACAGGCTTGAGTATGCTGGCAAAGGTGAACTGATTGGGTTAGACACCTGTTGGTTGCATTTGGTGAAACACTGCAACATGATATTCTATGAGAAGACACTATGTTCAGTCATTTTGTCAAAAATCTTTGTGAGTATTCACTAAACTTCTGCATTGGTCATGTATGTATATAAGGGAGTATTTTTCAAAAGTTTGTGTGGGGCAAACTTACATTCCCTCTTATTGATGTGGGAGTGGATTTGCTTAGCCTCTAAAAGGGCTTTCTCGGAAATGAAGGTCTGCAATGGTTGAAGATATGTAAAGTGTTTACAGGGGAGTTGTGTGTAGTAAGGAGAATGTGTAACACCTTCAACCCACCCTCTCTACATGATGCTGTGAGATTAAGATTAAGATTGGCACCGGATGGCATTGGCATTGTATGATTGTAATTGAAGTGTTGGAAATGTGTTTTTTTTCAATCTACTTTTATCCCAATGACAATGAAACACTCACACCAGCTTCATCCTTGGAAGTGGTTTTCTGCTTGCTTTTTAACCATGAACTGTCTTAGCTTTTGAAGGGCAATGTTGAATGGACATCATTCATAAAAATTACAACCCTACACTCAGCCATCCACACCAAAAGTTTAAGTTGATGTGAGGTGAAGAATGCTCCTCTCCCTTTCAAATCACATACATACATGAGAAGACACTACATATATATAGTACATACATAAATGCATATTTTTCATATATGCATGCATCATGTATTGACATGTGGGAGTGGATTTGCTTACATCTAAAACTATCTATGAAGGTCTGCAATGGTAAGATATGTAAAGTGTTTACAGGGGAGTTGTGTGTATAAGGAGAATGTGTAACACCTTCAACACATATACATATTAAGATTAAGATATATATATGGCATTGGCATTGTATGATTGTAAATGAAGTGTTGGAAATATATCAATCTATTTTATCCCATGACATGTACATCATGTATACATGTATGCATATTCATTTACATACACTATCCACACATATATGTGATGAAGAATGCTATATACATACATACATATGTATATATGACATGCATACATATATATACATGCATACATACATATATGTGTATATGATGTATACATACATACATGCATATATATATGTATATATGTATATATGTATATACATATATAATATACATATATGCATACATGTATAAATGTATGTACATGCATGCATATGTATAAATGATGTACATGCATATATGTATATGTCTGCATGTGCCATGTATGTATCCTCTATATCTATGTTCATGCACATATGTATACATGCACATGCATGTATGTATGTCAATGTTCATATGTATGTATGTCAATGTAATGTCCCTTTTGGGCTCAAATTTGAGGAATTTGGATTTTCCCAAAACCCTAATGGAACATTGCTGGAATTTATGACAGCCACATGTAGAAACCTGAAAGTTTATGACAGCAATCTGATTTTATGCAAAAATTAGGGCAGCGACCTGTTTTAGGTCCCCAAAACCCTAAGCGACCTAGGTAAAATTCAGATTTTAGTATTTCTCACACACAAATCTTCATAAATATATCAACAACTTGAAACCCTTGATGAAATAATGCAAGATAAATGCTTCAACAACAAAATACAGACTGCTGGAATTAATTATTGTCCAAAAACAACTGAAACTTCAAAAATCCATATCTTCAGAAATACTTGGAGATACAATGCAAATGATAGCTCAAAATGACCACAAAAATGACAGCTATCAAACAAAATTAAGTTCAGATTTTTCCAACCACAGAAACCCACTGAAAAGTGATCCTGAAATCTCCAAATGGGTCGCCCAAGCTGGAAATGAGTGTGGCAGCCCCAAAAAGCATGCCCTAGCACAGATGGAAGCCCTTATTGTTTTGAAATTCTGAATATGAAGCTCACTTGTGACTCCCGGATGAAGCCACCAATGCAACAAATGAGGGTTTTCGTCCCCAAGTGTTGTGACTATTGAGGGTTTTGTCCTCAATAGGATCCAATGAGGGTTTTCGTCCTCAAAGGCTGAAAATGAGAGCTCAATGCTCCAATTTCCAAAAGAGAAGTATCAAATTCCCTGATGATCCTTACAATGAGCCCCAACATTTACCTTTATAGCCTTTTTCTTTCTTTTCCTTGTGGAGTGCTCCATGTGGGACACTTTATTTCTTTTTAACATTTACTTTTCCCACTTAAAGAGGGACAACCTCCCTTTTAAACATTCTTTTCTATTTGAAGTTGGCACTTTGCACTTTAGCCACCAACCTACTATTTCTAGTGCTATAATTGGCAATTTGCCTTTTTACAAAAATATTACAAAGCTGAAAATAGCAAATTACAATTATAACACAAATGTACTTCCCTTATTTTCTCCCTTAAAGCCCACAAGAAGTAGAAATGGGCCCAAGGTCTTCAAGTCGAACTAGCTTGGAAAAGGGGACATTACAATCAATGTTCACATGTATGTATTTATGTATGTCTATATACATATGTATACTTGTATACGCGTACATATATGCACAAACATGCATATACACACTGCCGTTACATGAAGCTTGTCATTACACACTTGCATATACATGCATATGTATGTACATTTATTTATATATCATACTTAACTAAGTCTCGGGGATTGTCATTATGTGAAGGTTGTCATTACACACTTGCATATACATACATATGTATATATCATACTTAACTAAGTTTCAGGGACATGGGACAAAGTTTGTAGGACATAAAAATTCCCAGATTTTGGGGATAACATGGAGATGACTATTAAAACAAGTACCATGTAGTGGTTTATTCCCGCCAAAGATATTGTAGTTGAAATTAAACATGTTAAGTAACAACTTTTGATGGGGGAGGGGGGAGATTTTGTTCTAAAATAAAAGCGTCAAACAAACAAAAAATAAAAAAATCAATATTTAAGAAAATAAATGGGACCTTCCTTTGAAGTTCTCCATTTCTGTCATAGGAAGGTTTGAGACGTCACAAAAATCTAGGGGGTGCGTCCCACATAACATTGTTGGAATTAAACATGTTAAGTAACAACTTTTGTTGGGGGAGGGGGGAGGTTTTGTTTTAAAATAAAATCATCAGACAAACTAAAAAAATAAAAATATTATAAAAAAAATGGAACCGCCCCTTGAAGTTCTCCATCTCCATCCTTGGAAGGTTTGAGATGTCACAAAAATCTAGGGGTGTGTCCCCGTGTAACATTGATGTATATATGTTTAATGTGTATGCATGTTGATGTGTATATGATGTATACACATATATGCCTGTATATGTTTATACATGTGTAGATATATATTTATACATGTACATATGTATTCACATGTATACATATTATTTTGAATTGGCAATGATTGCAAATGAGTAATGTGGGCATATACTACACAAGGCACATGGACTATTGGACATGTCTCTTTGAAATGTGCAAAAAATGGCTCTTATAAGGATGTTCTGAAACTCTTCGAACTATAGTGACTTTTCTCATACCTTGATAGAGATGTAACATGTGGGAGTATACACAAGGCACCCGAACTGTTTGACAAAATGTCTTAACAAAATCTGGTTGCATGGATTACAATGATAGACTTAGGACATTTAGTTGTGCTATATGAAGAGATAGGGTATTAGCTTTTGTTAGGGTACATGCTGAAGTAATAATCTAAGTCACAAGGTTCATGTTTGTATTCGTGTTCGTGGAAATTAAATTTGAAACAAATTTTTAAAAAAATCGTGATTAAATTCGAATAATATACTTATACATTTGTACTATTATAATATAAATCTAATAAAAACTAAATACCAATGTTACTCGGGATACATCCCCTATATTTTGGTGACGTCCCAAATGTTTTGGGGACTTGGAGAGGACCTCCCCTACTTTTTGAAAAATTAAAAAAGTTTTTTTTTTTGATGTTTTACTTTAAAAAAGTTTTATTTCAACCAAAATATTGAATTCTAATCTCGAAAGTACCTAAAACAAGAACAAAGTCTTCATTTTATTACACCAAATATCATAGTTATTCCCATCAAATGTTGGGGGTTGTTGCCAAGAGTTCTTGCTATGTGCAACCATTAAACTCAAAGCTGAGACAACGAGAAAATAAAATCTTAAAAGCTCGACAATCTATGTTACGAAACCAATTTGTTGGAAAAATTTGGTGCCAACTACAACCAACACATGAGAAGAACAAAGCCAAAACACAAGAACACACAAAATATAACTATATATTCGATTTAGAAATCTTTTACAAACTCAGAGCTACGGCTCTGCAAATTTTCTTTTCTTTTTGTTTCTCTTCTTGTGTTTTTTCTTAGTTTCTTTTTCTTACAAAAATTTGATCTCCTTGAGTTGTTGGTCTGTTTTACTGCACGCGTGTTTCTTATTCTAGATAATAATTTGAGCTACGACTCTCTGTATATTCTTAACTCTATGGCTTCTGTATTATGTTGATGCATATATTTCTTCTCCTCCCTCTCTTTGCATATTCCTTTTTGTCGAGCAAATTATATAGCTCCTGTGTCTTTCAAACTTCATTGACTTTGACATGGACTCGAACATATAGTAAATCTAGCTCTTTGCAGATTTTAAATCCTCTCAAATGCATTTCAAAGATTCTCCCACGCGTCACATTTAATTGGCTTTGGCGGCTTGTCGGGATTTATAAAACTTCAAATCTCCGACGTAAAGCTTAGATCAAACAAATAGCTCCACCTATTCTTCACATTGTCATCCCTTTTCGTAACTATAAAACCTGAACCAATGAGGAGGCTCCACACAAACTTTGAATTTTACATTTTGCTATCGATCCTGTCAGAGTGCGAACTAAGAGAAACATTCCACACCATTTGGTGTTGTCAGACCCTTTGATCCTTGACTGACACACCTGAAACATTAGCCAATAAGAGAACTCCACGGTTTTCACAACTTTTAGTCTTTTTGTAGACTTGCGAAGCTTGAACCAATGAGGAGGCTCGACGCTCGCAACTGTCAATATTCATCCATAGACCTTGTCAGAACACGAAGTCGATCCAATGGGAAAGCTCCTAACCCTTCCCACTTGTAAGTTTGTCAGGCTTCATGCTTTCATTTGATTGGTTGTGGCTTCACATCACAACTCTTTTCTTTACTAAAAGTAGTTGCTAGCTCCATAAAGATGAAACCGGCTTTGACTTAGTCAGTTGGTATAACACCTGAACCCGAAGAAATATAAACTGTGGCTATTTCGCAAACTTCAATTCCACCTTTGTCTCATGGCTTTTCTTCGTTGCGCGGATTTCCTTTGTACCGCAACTTTTTCGGGAAATTCAAAAATACAAACAACCACAAAATTAAATGCTCTTCAGTGGGAGGTTGAAACAAAGGGAAAGCAATTTTGAATATCTGCGTGTGGCTCAAGATTATAAGACCATTGATTCTGATAGTAAAGGCATTGAGAGTGGAGGCTTGGATGAATCACATAAATAAATCGTGAGCTAAAGTCTGTAATATTGAAACTTGTAGCTGGTCCAAGCTATAGTGAGACCTATTTTGAATGAATTGCATAAGGATCGAAGATTGAGTTGAAAGGATTAAGTAGATGAGTGCGAGTTGAAGATGATAAGTCTCTGGTAGAGTGACCATTTTGCCAAATTAACTTTCAGATTGAAAACTACTTGATTATTTACCAATTCTAATGTGTGGTATAATGGAAGGAGTGATGCCCTAAGACAAAACATATGAGAACATCATCTGTGGCCTAAGAGTTTTGTAGAAAATATTCAACTTTTGAATCCTCCATCCTAACACACGACACTAGAAGGTCACCATAGAAATAAAAGATATAATGGTCTTCTTCCTATCACCCTTTCCACCACTTATTTATTCTTGTAGCCACTTTTTATATCACACGACACTTTAGAAGGTCACCATAGAAATAAAAGATGTAATGGTCTTCTTCCTATCACCCTTTCCACCACTTATTTATTCTTGTAGCCGCTTCTTATATCACTCTTTTGTTCGTTGGTAGCTTTAAAAGTGGAGATGAAAATTAAAAAAAAAAATAAAAACATTAAGAGATGACCAAAATAAGGGTTTTCAAGAAAGTTAACTTAATAAAGGCCTATTGGCCAAATACTATCCAGTACCGATTTCCATTTCGCATATGGATGATTTGATAGACTATTTGAGTGGAGTGAAGAACTTCATAAAGATTGATTTGAAGAGTGGGTATCACGAGATCAAAACCAAGGAAGGTTATGAGAGCAAGACTGCTTTCAAAATATACGATGGATTGCATGAGTGGTTCATCATGCCATTTGCATTAACCAATACACCTAGCACGTTCATGTGGTTAATGAACAAAGTGTTGTAGCCTTTATAGGTAAGTTTTTCACTATTTACCTAGATAACAATATGATTTTTAAAAAATGCAAGGTCACTTAGTCCATTGACATAAGAGTGTTAGAGAATTTGTGAGAGAAGTTGGTTGGAAATTTGAAGAAATGTAGTTTCATGTATAAGGAGTTAGTATACTTGGGATTTGTAATATCTCATTAAGGGTTGACAATGGATCATGAGAAGGTATGTAAACTAGAGTGGATTCACCATCAAGGGTTGATAATGGATCACGAGAAGGTATGTAAACTAGAGTGGATTAACCATCACCCAAAAATGTCATCAAGGCCCAAAGCTTCCATTAACTTGTGAGCTTCGCAAGAAGTCATTACAAGATTTAGTGAGATTTGTGCACCGATCATAAAGGTGACACAAAAGACAAGGAGTTTATGTGGACCACAAATGTAGAATATGTATTCTAGAAGTTAAAGGAGAATGTTGCGCAATATCTAATATTGGCCTTTCATGATTTCAATAAAGTATTTGAGGTTGATTACTATGTTACTGGATTAGCCATTGGAGATATATTGAGTCAACAAGGAAGTGTTTACACCCTAAAATATTATAAGTAGGATGTAAAATATGTTACAGGTTGAATGCTCTAAATATATATACTTTATATGATTTTAGACTTATAAATGGTGGAGCACATTAATTATACAATACAAAATAAAGTTTTTTAATACAACAAATGATTATAAAATGATAGAACGATGACTTAAAACACGTGAAGGGGTAAAGATTTAGTTATGTAGAGAGGTACACAAGTGTTGTGGGTGTATATATTGTCTAGAAGAGGTGATGTGAAATCGGAAACTACTCCTATATGGAACCATACAAATCATGTTGGGGTATAATATGGTCTAGTCCCTCTTTATATGATTTCAGACCTATAAATGATGGAGCTCAGTAATGCATTCCTTGGAGTGAATTTATCTTGCTAAGACATGGCTCTAGGACCTTTGTATGCTTGGTAATAGAGGAAACCACAATCTTGAAATTGGTTTGAGTGCTTCAAATTTGTGTGGTGGTTGATTTAAAAAATGTTGAACTACTTTGGAAATATTTAAGGGAGCATTGAGTGCTTTAGTGTTGATATTTTCAATTATAATTATCATAATTTTGTTTGAGTTATGAAGTGCATTTGACATGTTTATATAGGCTTCCAAAGGTTAGATATTCACATTATGAATGACCTAAGGAAGATGAAAAATGCACATAAGATTTTCCTATTAAGAAAATATCTAGTAGGAGAGAGGGTATATGACTTTAAAGGTCAATCCAAGATGTAGTATATGACTTGACCTTGTTATGTATGGTCCGATATAGAGATTCGGTGATAAAAGAACAAGAGTTTGAGAATGATGCATAAGGATGGATTACTACTTTAGATAATTAATATTGCATAGATGAATGACATAACAATGTATAGAGATTAGTAAGTCACGTGAGAGAAAAAAATTATATGTTAATGTAGCTTAGAATGTGAGCATTTGTATTAGTATAAGAACAAAGTCAAGTTTGTTATTGCTAAAGGATAATTTACCAAATTTGAGCATCTACATTCCCCCCTTTATGTGCATAATTGAAAATTACATATTAAAAGGAAAAACATACATGTGTTTGCACACACACTTTGCCTTTTGTCAATTGTTGTTTTCCTTTGCATTGGCGTTGGCACATCCATGGAGAAACCTGCAATATCGAGTGTAGTCAATGTCTATAGAAGAAAATTGAATTGTAACTCAAATGCAAAAACATAAATTCAATTTGTAATAGTAAAGTAAAGAGATGCAAATCATGGAAGGAATACACCTGTTTTGTTTATGGATGGAGGAGCTCTCATTCTTGTTGTACATATTAATTCTAAATTGTGTGGAGATGTCAAAGGATTTGGGATGATCAGTCCCTAATTTTTCAAAGGAAAAGTTGAAGAAGGAGAGGAGTCGAGTTCACTTGATCCAACTTCGAGAAGAGGTATAATAGGACGTTTGTCCTTAAGAACCCCACAAAGAGGGAAGAGTAGTGTACATAGTATCTAGCTACCCGATATCTTCACACATAAACAAAGAGAGAAAAGAAGAACAACATATGACATTGTTAGCCACCTTGATATCTTTTAAACCCACAGACCACATCACTACAGATGGATTTGGGCCCAATTGTTTTTAAAACAAAAAGTCAAAAGGAATACATGGCCCATGACCCCACAACTTGTTGTAATAAATGAGTTTGACTATGCAAATTTTGAATGATGCAAAGGAGAAGAAGGCCCATGCCCCTATACCTTGTATTTAAATGTAGTGAAGAAGGAATGGAGTATTCATGCCCCATGTATGATTCTCTAAATTGTTTCATATCTATCCATATTTGTGCCATAAGTTTGTAAATACTTATAATAATATGGGAATGCTGATTTTTTCTATGAGTTTTACCCCAAGATGAAAACATCCAATTCAAGCCATAACATACTATGGTCTAGTCCCTCGGTGGATAGTTTTGTCCTAGTGTGAATTTTATCCCAATTATGTGTCTATCCCATTTCTAAGGATCTGTGCCCTACGTAAACTGAAATTTGAGTCCTGTAAATTATATGTACCATCCATATATGTATAATATACTCTAATGAATTCCTCCTCTTTTGATGTTCATGATATATGACAATATATCACACAACTCAAAATAAATGATGTGTACCCATGTTAGATAAATATAATAATCTACGTTGGATCAGATGGAGAGTTGTCATAATGGCAGGGAAAATTTTAAGGAACCCCCCTGAAAAAAACTTATAGAAATTGTGGCGAATATACCTGTAACCAGTTTTGTGGTTTTGGCGAATATATCTGTAACCAATTTTGTGGTTTTGCGAATATCCCTATAACATGTTTCATTCTTTCGGAAAAAATGGTAAAAATATATTTAAAATAGTTGGAAATCGAATGGCAAATCTCCTGTAATTTGTTTGGCGAATACCCTCTATCGAATTTGATTGTAATGAGGCCCAAAATTTTCATTTCTTTTGCATGCCTTACCTTTACGCTCAAGTGCCTAGAATGTGTGACACTTGGAGGAACAAGAAAATGACACGTGGTATCTTGTGATTTCTCACTGCCACTCTGCCTTGCCTCATCGACACCACGAATATGAAAATTTATTAAATCAGTTCATTCCAAGAGCTTGGACTCAGGGAATGCCTTTGAATTGGGGAGGTCCGGAATCCTGCCACGTGTCTGTGTGATGGGCAGGGAAGGATTGAAAACTTTAATAATAAGGCATAAATAACTTATATTTAATAATCAAGGATACACCGTTGGTTGCTATTAATTTTTTTATGTCTGGTATGTGCAATAGTAAGAATGTGTTTTTTAATAATAGGAAGGGGGTAAATGTAATGATGTGGAGAAGTAGTGCTCACAACATGTGAAGAAGATTTATACACTAGTATTTGTACATGTGTGTGCCAAGAAACATGATCAAGATTTTGAATTTTGAAACTTAAGTTTAATTCAAGTCCAAGAAGATGAATTTATTTCAAAGGAACACATTGGCAATTTGCGATCTCACAGGAAATAACATGTAGCAGAGGAAAAGTTATCATGTCTTAGGCTCATGTCATTTAAAGTTATCATGTCTTAGGCTCATGTCGTATCTCAACCAATGATGACCACGATCATGATTTACAAGTATCCATGGATGTTTGTTCCTTGTTTCACCGTATGCGATTGAAGAATCGGTGGAAGTCACGGGGCTTTCCATTCCTTAGAAACTAGAGAGAAATTTCATATGGATTCTAATGGAAGCCAAAGTAATACGTTTTCCCAAACATCTTTAGGTGGTGAACCATCCTACAAAACATGATTTCCATGCTGCATTGGAAATAAACTAAAATGAAGAACAAATTTTGGTGTTTCAAGAAGGAGAAGACAAATCAAAAGGCGCATCATCCACAAGATTAGGTGTTGGCAAGGAAAAATATATTTTTTGAAACATAAACAAGAGTATCTCATATATTTGTTGAAACATAAACATTACATTACATAAAAATTACATATCATAAACTATAAATTATAAAAATTATAGAGCAAAACAAGGGTAGTTCATGATAGGATTGGTTATTTGAATAATTGTTTTGTGGGAGATCAACAAGATAAATTGGACTTTGCAGGATCCTTGAGAAACTTCACAACAAACGGAGAACTCAATAAGAAAAAATTTCAAAAATAGCTAAAACATTCCTTCAACCAAAAGGTGTGCATCAATGGAGGCCCAGAGGTGCACTTTTTCACACAATCTTTGAGATTCTAGCACGAAGGCTCGAGTTAGAAGACCCAATAAAACATCAAAATATAAGATCAATCATGCCTGAGGTACACCCAGAGGCTTACAAACAATCTCTGTCAATAGATGAAAGAAAAGTGATTTTAAATCATTTATTTCATTCCCAGATGAAAGCTCTTCTAAAAATGAAATTGCAAATGCCACTAAACTATCACAAGGATTGATACTGTGTGATTCAAAGAGATTTTGATACAAGATTGCAATAGGAACAAGAAAAACTACTCACAGACATTCTGAAAGTGAAATAAACACAAAATTTGCAAGAGATTTAACACAAATTAACTCAAATTTTATCAAATTCATCAATGAGGGGAGAGTTATTTTAAACAATCTCAGAGCTTGTTGATGGCTATACACTTGTAACCAACTCAACATGAATGAAAATCTAACACAAAGGAAGTTAACCCGGTTTCTCAGAAGATGAGCTTTTCTCAAAATTTTCTCATGAAAATGAACTCCGACCATTTGCAAGAGTAATCTCATTGCATTTATAATACACCCTTTACATCCAATTTCCCCCTAAAAAAAGGAATATTTGAAGCACCTTTGTTGCACATATCGGATCATGATTTGCAGAAAGTGACATTCAATAGATTCGTAAAAAAGCCAGGTGTTTTCAAAAAAGGTGAATCATTGCAAATATTTGCATCATTATTCTAACTGGAGGCATATTCTTCACCCTTGGCACCTGCAGCACCTTTTCCCCTCAAAAGAGAAGAATATTCAAGGGACCTTTTCTTGTTACCAATTTTTTTTAGACAGAGACATTTAACAAATTCAGATCCAAAATCTGCCAGGTGGACCAATTATGAACTGATCACGTCTCTGGGACCCTCGAATAATGACTAGGATGCCATGCCACAACTTTTTGGAGTCCTTCTAATCATTCTGATTTTTTCATGCGAGAAATCCCTCCTTTAATCATTTTTCAGAGCCTCTGCATAGCTAGACTTGACAGGTCATCCCTTTTTGCTTTTGAGGCAACGCCTTTTTAACCTTTTGCACTTACACTTTCATCATTTCATCCTTTTTCCCTCTAAAATTTTACTCTACACTTTCTGGATCTGGCATTTTCCATTTTTACATGAGCCCAAGAAAAATCCACTTCAAAAGTACTTCATATTTACAAATTGAGATCCCAAATTGATTCAATTAAACTTTACAGACCAAAACGACACAAATTTTCCAAAAAAATGATGAAGAATGATGTAAAAATGCATCTCCAAACATCCTGGAGCTTCAATGGT
The DNA here is from genome assembly GCA_018340775.1 of Taxus wallichiana var. yunnanensis. Classification (NCBI taxonomy): domain Eukaryota; kingdom Viridiplantae; phylum Streptophyta; class Pinopsida; order Cupressales; family Taxaceae; genus Taxus; species Taxus wallichiana. The sequence continues at coordinate 776,264,234 of CM031234.1, read as the reverse complement.
GGCAAAAACAAATGAAATGCATAGCTACCATTGATCTTGCCTTTCAAATTTTAATTTGAGCCCTCCACGTGGCAAAATGTGATTGGAAACGGGCTTGGGAGCATTTTTTGACATTTTATAACTTCTGGAAGAAAGCAAAATTTTGACATTTTCTTTGCCCCTCTACCCTAAAAAAATGGGCTTGACACGTGTCCCAAAGTGGGTCCTAGAGGAACCACAGCTTGATTCTCTTTATTTCACCTCGTTTTTGGCAAAAGGAAAATTTTCCAAATTTTCCCTGCAGCTCCGCCCTTCTGCCTTTAGCTTCTGATGTGGGTCCCAGCGGACCTGTGCTTCAACTTACAATTTTATCCCTTTTTTACAAAAGGCAAAAAACCTTAAATGACCCCGAAGCTCCGTTTCTCCATTTCCCCTGCTACGTGTCTCAATGGCACATTTTGAGATGGTCCCAGAAAAGTAGAGACCCCAAACATGCGCGGTCCCTCCACATGTCCCAGGACCCTTTAGGAAGTTACTTGAAAATTCTAAGTATAGGAAGGCCGGCGGAAGCCTCCACATGTCTTTATGGTGCAACTTCAAGATGGTCCCCAAGAGCGGAGACCCTGAGCAAGTGCGGGCTCACCATGTGGACATGTTTTGGGTTGAAGTGAGCCTTAGAATTTTTAAAGTGCCTGCAGAGCCGCATCCAACCAGAAAGGGCCATGTTTCAACTGATTCGAGAAGTGATTTTGACCAAGAAACTTCACTTGTCAAACCGTAAAATGTAGGAGAACCACCATTTGAGCCCGGGGAGACAGAAAACATAATAGAGGCCGCAAACTGAGGAATTTCAATGACAAATGGGGCAAGACTAAATTTGAGCACCAACACAGGATCCGACTTGGGGATGGGCACTCCCTGTGATTGCCACAAGAACAAATAGCAGACCAAGTGCTAAAAACATACCATTGGGAAACGAAGTCAAAGAATAAGCCTTCAGAGCAAAACAACCACAAGAATCTTCCAAAAAATGAACTGAGAAACCAGCAAAGCTAGGTCACCAAGGACTAGAAAAACACAAAAACATACGAGAACAAAGAACTATACACTGTACAAATGGAATATACCTTGATTCTGAGAAATTAATCAAGGAAATGCTTCAAATGCCTACCATTAACAGTAATTCAAGTAGTTCCCTGTCTAGGTCTTTTAGGAAGAAGGTATTTTCACCAATTCGAATATCAATGCATCAAATTTACCATGCTTGCCCTTATCTTCATGCTTGTTATCCCATAAAAGCACAAGATCCCCAATGCTAAAAGCTCTGGGTGTCACCTTTTTGTCAAATAGCCTCTTCAACTTTTCTCTGAACTTCACATGCCACTAATGGGATGCCCTTCTTTCTTCATCCAACTCAATAATCTGATTGATTCGAGCATTATATGAACTAACTCCTTGGTCTTCAATTTTTTGAACAAACTGAAATGAGGACAATTGAAATGGAGGGGCATGAGAGCCCGAGTTCCATATACCAATTCAAATAGACTTTTACCAGTATCTCTTTTGACAGTGATTATGTCAGCCCAAACAACAAACTTCGATTGCTCACCCCACTTCCTTTTGTTCAACTCCAAGGTTCTTATAATGATCTTCAAACAGTTTTATTATTGGACTGAGCTTGTCCATTTCCTTGGGGATTGTAGTTAGAAGTATATGTCAAATTGATGTCATACTCTTTGGACATTGCCACAAAGGTTTGGCTTTAAAAATCATGGCATTATCAGCAACAATTTTAGATGGCACTCCAAATTTGCATATGATATGATTCAAAGACATGAAGTCCATGATCACTTGGTGTGTTGCCTTCTTGGCGGGGATTGCTTCTACCCACTTAATGAAATAATTAGTGGCTACAAGAATCCATTTATGACCAACACTGGAAGGATAAAAAATTTCTCCAATGAAATCCATTCCCCATTGTTTGAATGGGGCTTGAAACCACACATGCTTCAAAGGAAGGGAGCCTAAAGCCTTTTTCATCCGAAAAACGCTGCCAATTTTCACATTTCCTCACAACTAGAGTTGTATCGTTGAAGAGAGTTGGCCACCAATAACCAGCCCTTAAGATTTTATGTGTTGTAACTCTTCCAGCAAAATGTCTCCCACAGACCCCTCCATGGAGATCAACAATTATTTTGGGGCCTCATTTTCAGTTAGTGCATCTCAAGAGCACTTCCTTGGGGTTCTTCCAAGCTAACCCAAAATCAGTAATGACATATTTATGAGAGGCTAACTTAAGAGCTATTTTCTTATTTTTACTCAAATTTTCAGGGCAACATAGATGTCTGAGATAAAATATTATATCTTTGTACCATTCAGAACTTACCAACTTTTCAAGGACATATAACCTTTCTCCTTCTACTTCATTTACTTCAATAGTTTGCAGGTTTCTCCCAACCATAAGCTTAGCTAGACCCAAACCTCTTACCAATTTCGTGGTTTGGATATCCATGTCATACTCCTGCAACTTGTTCACCCATTTGTATCTTTTGCTTGAGACATCCATCTTTGATAAGATGTCTTTCACCATGGTGTGGGGAACATAAGCAACAACTTTAGAACTCAAGATGTAGGGTCTAAAAACCTTTTTTTCTTTCACAAAGGAAAACCCCTGTTTCTCCATGATGGTGTATTTTAACTCGGCTCCTTACAATGCCTTCTTGAAAAGGAAATTGGTCTCTTAGCCCTTTCATCATCCTTCTATAACAAGACGCGAGGCAATGGTGTTTTACTCAAGCAAAATAAAATACTCGAAAAGGTTTCTTGTAATTTGGGGCTTCCAAAATAGGGGCATGCTTTATTGCTTCTTTGATCCCATCAAAAGCCGGAATGGATACTTCTTCCCACTTGATAATCTGGTCTTTCTTGACTGCAAGTGATGGGAGAGGTCAACTCAAAGCAAAGTTAGACACAAATCTTTTAATGAAATTGATCGACCAAAGAAGGATTGGATTCCCTTATTGGTTCTCGGAACTAGAACCTTGTTGATAGCCCCCTACCCTTTCACACGGGGTTCATTAGCTAGGCAATATCCTATGCACGTGGGTTCATATTGAGGTAATTAAAATTAATAAAATTAAACTCAATATACCGGTAGACATGAGGGTGAAAGGGTTTAATTTATTAATGTTTTGAATCGGTATTGGGGGTAGGTTAGAGAGATGGGCCAAAGGAAATAGAGGTTTACTTTTAATATAAAACTAAAACGTTTGAACCCTAGTTTTTAAACGTAAATACCTTAAAATTGCAAAAGGAGTGTGGTCATAAATTAAATTATAATCTCTTTTTAATAAATAAATCTAGATTCTTAACCAAGAAATAATAAGATGGTAGAAAACTAGAATTGAGTATGCTTTTCAACACAAGTGATATTATTTCACCATCTTAATTATTTGAAGAACTATTGATAAATGCATAAAGCTTAACATATATAAGGTGACTTGTAATATGTATTCAATGGCTTCGAACTATCTTTCGAAAGGAAATGCATATTGAAAAAAAATTGAGTGAGAAATATAATATATTTTTGTCTAATATATTGGGGTAGAAATAAAAAGGGGTAAATAAAATTGTAATTGAAAAATGGGTAGATAAGGTACATGGAAAAAATAGGGGGTATTTTCATTCTAATAATATAACGGAGGGGGTATTATCAATTGAATAATTAGAGGTAGAAACTAGAATTAAGGGTATTCTTTAATACCCTTGAACGCAGTGATATACCATACTTTTACTAAGTGAATCCCCTGTGCCCTTTCGGGATCAATCATGACACCATCCTTGATACAATGTGACCAAGCAACTTGGCCTTTTGCACTCCAAAATGACACTTCTTTGGATTGAGTGAAATTCCATACTCTCTGCATCTTATCAACATTTTTTCCAAGTGTTGCAAGTGATCACTTCTCTTTCTGGAAAACACAGTCACATCATCTTGGTAAACAACAATAAAATCATTAATGTAACTAACAAAAGCAACATCCATTGCTCTTTGGAAGGTAGCTCCAGCATTCATCAGACCGAATGACATCCTGACATAAACATATGTGCCCCATGGAGTGGTAAAGGCAGTCTTTATTCTTTCTGAATCCTTCACAACAACTTGATTGTATCCAGAGAAACCATCCAAAGTAGAAAGCAACTCAGATCCAGTCACTAATTGCAACATATTTTCCATGTTTGGCAGAGGATAATTATCTTTCATTGATGCTTTGTTCAGATTTCTAAAATCCATGCATAGCCTGATATCACCATTCTTTTTCTAACTGGCACTAAGTTTGTAACCCAAGAAGAATACCTTGTTGGTTGAATGATCCCTCCATCTCTTAGCTTCTTCAATTCATCTTGCATTTTCATGGAGAGGAGTGGATTAATCAGCCTCTACTTTTGTCTGAATGGTTTTGCATTAGATTCCAAAGGAATCTCATGTTGAAACAAGTCCTCTCTGTATGCTTTTAGTTCAGAATAGGACCAAGCAAGGAAGTCTTGATATTTCTTTAACAATTGGACATAGGATTGTTTCTCTTCTTTGTTCAGATTTCTTCCCAACCAGATCTTCCTTGGTTTTTCCTTTGTGCCAAGGTCATGCTCTTCAACATCCCTTAAGGCTACTACATGTCTGTTAATAATGTAATCAACATTATCAAAGTTTGATTCAAGAGCAACCAACCCTCTAGGAATGGTATTAGTTTTCAATTGGATGATATCTTTGCCAAACAAAGTTTATTTTCCTTCTGCTGCACACACCATTGGCTCCCAATCAATACATTGATAAGAAAACTCCCTTTGTTCTACGAAACCGTTTCATTGGGCATCATCATCATCAAATACTTGCCAATTTTTTACATTGTCAAGGATAGATGGCCTTGTTAGTACTTCAACATTATATTCACAATTGGGGGACATTGAACAAACATCAAACCGAGATCCCAAGACTGCAAGCTGGTCTGCAACAACATTGAACTTTCTATCATGATGCACAATATTAAATGAGTCAAACATTTCAATCAAATCCCAAACTACATGCTTGTATTGTTTCATTCTCTGATTTTTAGTAGCATACAATTTTCTAATTTGTTTGACAATCAATTCTGAGTCTCCTTTGACAATGATATATTTAATATGATACTTCCAAGCAATTCTCAAACCTAATAATAATGCTTCATACTCAACAATGTTATTAGTGCATTCAAAGTTAAGTTTGAAAGAAAATACAAACTCTTCTTGGCTTGGGGAGATCAGAACAATGCCGACACCATTTCCAAACTTGGAACAGGATCCATCAAATAACAAGGTCCAAGGTAAACCAACTTGTCCAAGACATTCACACTAATCAATCTTGTGCTCCCCCCATTAAAAACCCTACAAAGTTATCTACATCCACATCAACATATAACACTTCATAAGAAGCATTATTTGGATCCTCAATGAGGTGTAACATTTTCTTCTCTCCATACAGATTTACAAGGATTCCTTCAATTGGAATGGTGGCAAAAGACATATCCATCTGAAAACTTCCACCAACACTTGCAACCCACTTTCTTGATAACAACATGCCCCATTTGGCAGGGCAATCAATAATGACAACATAAAGTTTCAGGTTCTTACCTGGATAAGCTGCAAGTTGTACCACCAATCCTTTCACACATCCAACAACGGGCACCTCTCTAGAGTCCATGGTAGTGCATCTTCCATATGCTGCTGTCACTTTGATATCCATCTCATTCATGACCTCAAGAGGCATGACATTGCATGATGCTCCGGAATCAAACATACAATTATGCAACAATCTATCCTTAATGATCAAATTTGTAAAAAATGGATCAACATTTAATTGGGATTCAACCAAAGATGTCCCCAAGTAAACCTCAGGTGCTTCTCCAAGCTCTTCCAATGCTTTGGTGGTGTTTCAAGGTCTGCAATGGTTGGAGGAGGAGTTTCTACAATGTTTACATTTCTACCTGGGGTACTCTTTTCTTCTTTCAATCCCAAGTACTCAAATGCTCTTTTTGTGCTCAGGAATCATAAGAAACTCAACAATTGGAACACTAACTTTGATTTGACTCAAAACTTGGGAAATGTTATATGGAACATTATTTAGCAAGGCAATATTGGAAGGGGGATTATCAAACTCATTAGATAGCGTGGGATTCTTGACGGTTTGGGCATGAGGAGAAGTATGAATCTTGTTTGGGACAATAAGGCCTTTGGAAGGTGTATCCTTTTTAGGAGCCTCTTTAGGAATACTAGTAAGCAATGGAGTCTTAGGTTTAGCTTGATGCCTGCTCCTTTGACAACTCTACTTCTAGTATTATAACCCTTTTCTTGAGAAACAACAATGTTCATCAATAACTACCTATCTTCCTCCGAATGGATTCCTCCATCACACTTCTTTATCGATAAAGCTTTTAAATATTCAAAGTCCTTATTAGGTGTTTGAAAAGCTTGCAATATATCTACTTCAAAAGTATGAGAAGGAGGAAGAAGTGGTACGCGGTGAATGCAATCCCAAAACGTTGTAGTAGTTCGAGCACTTATTACTTCGGTTGAAGTTGCTCCTTGTTGTGATCTTGAAGAGCAACCCATCATGCAAACATCATCATCAATACCATCATCATTATCAACTTCTTCTTCTTGCTGATTTACTTCACATGGAGGATGGGGCATAAAACATCTATCACACCAATCAATCACATTGGCTTCATCAACAACAACAAACCCAAGCAGTTAGAGGATCAGGCACCATTCTACTTTCACGTGCTTGGGGATGTCTATTTGCAGACCCCATGGGTCATTTACCCCTGTCATCTGATCTCTGATCACCACTAAGATGATTGTCAAATCTGTCATGATTTTGTGCCTTTTGCTGACCTTGTGAACTCTGCCCAATTCCTTTCTCTGCCCGGGCTAGTTTGTAGGAGATTTATTTTAAAACCCCTGCTAAATTTTTAATAGCCTCCTCAAGATTCACATTCTTGCTTGCTTGAGGTTTTTCTGGGTTTATCAGTTTGACAACCTTCCGCTTAGGAGGTTTTCCAACTTCTTTAATGTTGTTCTCAATTTATAGAGCCAAAGTAAATTCCCCTCAAACCGCTAGGTTTTTATCCCTCAAATAGTATGCACCTTATTTTCAAATGCATCAACATACTTTATAAGATAAGATTCATCACACGACCTCAAATTCACAAGCAATCTTCTCAATGTCTTATTGAATCTCGTATTAAAGTCGTGCACTGATTCATTAGGATTCTTTTTAATATTCTCAAATTCTGACAAAAGAAACCTAGGTTCTGTTTTGTCACCATACTGCAATCTAAATGCATTCCTCATTTCAGTCTAAGAATCAATAGAGTTATCAGGCAAAGATTTATACCAGTCCCTTGCATCCTCTTCTAGAGTATGAATAAATAATTTAATGTATACATCTTCAAACTCTATTTCAAAATCCTCCATCATAGTGACAAAGAGTTTTAAGTGCTTTGATCACCAGTTATTGCATTATTTCCTTGAAACTTAGGCAATTTGTTTCTTACATCCTATGGACAAAGCATTCAGATAGCCATCCATACCTATAAAACTGATGGGACCAAAAGTATTAATGAAAAATGGAGGTCTGGGTGGAGGCTGAGCCATATTATTCTAGGAGGTGATCTTACAAGGGAAACAAAGTGATGAGGAGTGAGGGGTTTGTGTGGTACATGGATACAATTTTCAGAATGACTATCCCCTAATGGCTCTTTTTCATGGCAGACACTATCAGATTTGGAAAATACAGGGGTAGAATGAGATGCAAATCTTTCAAATATAGGGGTAGAATGAGAAGGCCCCTCTCCAGATGGAGAATTCAGATTTACAAAGAGACTACCTGATTTAGAAGCAGTTGAGGAAGCATTGCAATCTTCAATCACGTGCAATCAGTTTCACCAATGGAGATCTCTTTTCTTGATGCTTGATCTCCAACAACCTTCCAAATTCTTCCTCCTTTTGAATTAGACTTTCCAAACTCTAGAAACAACCTTCTACTAGGGTCCGCAGTGAAGAAAGATCTTCTTCCTTCCAGCTTTACAAAGATTAGTAACAAATTTACATTGACAGAGGTTAAGACACTGGCATTTACCAAAAACAAATCAACACAGAGTCGCCACTAAGGATTTTCACCTCAGATGTGCAAAAATGCACTAAAAGATAATTTGTCAAATGTTTGTCAGTACTGGAATCTTGCAAAACTTATCAGATCTGATCTTCTTTACCCAAATTTATCAATCACAATGCAAGCAAAGTGCAACAACTACTGGAAACTGGGAAAATTGTAGACAGAGCATATAACTTCGAACAAATCTCACAAATCTGCATATAGAATGACTTCTTAACAATGTATTTACACACAACATTTGTAAGAAACATTACCAAGGTTTGATATGTATCCAAATATTTCAAATATTTTCAACAAGTCCCCAGCAATGATGCCATTTTGGTGTTGGTACCCGGATTTACTCTTCTTCACAAACCGAGCAACATCATGGATTTGACAGGACACTCAAAAGCAGATAAATGATTATGTATGTCGTTTTGTAGTCGGGAAGCAATTTATCGAGTTTTTAGCACTCGGCCTTGCAGAACCTATTTTGTAACCTCTGTTATTGAAGGAGACACAAATACCTTTCTTTTACACAAATTCTATAAAGAAACCTTGGGAAAATATGATCAACACACCAAATCTGACTCTCACGAGTTATCACTTCCAGATTATTGAGATATTTTCAACACAAGGCTAAGGTTCTTGAAGACATTTGGAATCTTGATCTATTCTGCATACTTTAGCAAATGGATTTTGTTCTTCTGTAGATATACATAGAAAAACACGGGTAGTTTAGGGTAGGATTGGTTATTTGAATATTTTTTTAGTGGGAGATCAACAAGATAAATTGGAATTTTCTAGATCCTTTAGAAACTTCACAACAAATGGAGAACTCAATAACAAAAAGCTTAAAAATAGTTAAAACATTCCTTCAACCAGAAGGTGTGCATCAATGGAGGCCTAGATATGCACTTTTTCACACAATCTTTGAGATTCTAGCACGAAGGCTCGAGTTAGAAGACCTAATAAAACATCAAAATCTAAGATCAATCACGCCTGAGGTACACCCAGAGGCTTATAAAAAATCTCTGTCAACAAATGAAAGAAAAGTGATTTTAAATCGTTTATTTCATTCCCAGATGAAAGCTCTTCTGAAAAATGAAATTACAGATGCCACTAAACTATCACAAGGATTGAGATCTGTGTGATTTAAAGATATTTTGATACAAGATTGTAATAGGAACAAGAAAAACTACTTGCAGACATTCTAAAAGTGAAATAAACACAAAATTTGCCAGAGATTTAACACAAATTAACTCAAAGTTTATCAGATTCATCAGCAGGGGAGAGTTATTTTAAACAATCTCAGAGCTTGTTGATGGCTATACACTCGTAACCAACTCAACATGAATGAAAATCTAACACAAAGGAAGTTAACCTGGTTTCTCAGAAGATGAGCTTTTCTCAAAATTTTCTCATGAAAATGAACTCCGACCATTTGCAAGAGTAATCTCATTGCATTTATAATACACCCTTTACATCCAATTTCCCCCCCCAAAAGAGGAATATTTGAAGCACCTTTGTTGCACATATCGAGATCATGATTTGTAGAAAGTGACATTCAATAGATTCACAAAAAAGTTGCCAGTGTTTTTTTAAGAAGGTGAATCATTGCAAATATTTGCATCATTGTTCTAACTGGAGGCATATTCTTCACCCTTAGTACACCTGCAACACCTTTTCCCCTCAAAAGAGAAGAATATTCGAGGGACATTTGCTTGTTACCAATTTGTTTCAGACAGAGACATTTAACAAATTCGATCAGAAATCTGCCAGGTGGACCAATTATGAACTGATCACATCTCTGGGACCCTTGAATAATGACTAGGATGCCATGCCATAACTTTTTGGGAGTCCTAATCATTCTGATTTTGTCATGCGATAAATCCCCATTTAATCATTTTTAAGAGCCTTTGCATAGTTGGACTTGACAGGTCATCCCTTTTGGTTGGACTCCGCACTTTCATCATTTCATCGTTTTTCCCTCTGAAATTTTACTTTGCACTTTTTGGATCTGACATTTTCCATTTTTGCACGAGCCCGAGCAAAATCCACTTCAAGAGTACTTCAGATTTACAAATTGAGATCCCAATTGATTCAATTAAACTTTGCAAACAAAAATGACACAAATTTACCAAAGAATTGATGAAGAATGATGCAAAAAATGCATCTCCAAACATCTTGGAGCTTGAATGGCGGCAAAAAAAATGAAATGCACGGCTACCATTGACTTGCCCTTAAAATTTTAATCTGAGCCCTCCACGTGGCAAAATTTGATTAGAAAGCGAGCATGAAAGCATTTTCTCGACATATTATAACCACGGAAGAAAGTGAAATTTTGACATTTTCTCCGCCCCTCCGCCCTCAGAAAATGAGCTTGACACGTGTCCCAAAGTGGGTCCCAGAGGAACCACGGCTTGATTCCACTATTTCACCTCATTTTTGGCAAAAAAATTTTTTCCAAATTTTCCCCACAGCTCCGCCCTTCCACCTTTAGCTTCTGATGTGGGTCCCAGCTGACTTGCGCTTCAACTTACAATTTTATCCCTTTTTTACAAAAGGTAAAAAACCTTAAATGACCCTGAAGCTTTGTTTCTCCATTTATCCGCTGTACGTGTCTCAATGGCACATTTTGAGATGGTCCCAAAAGTAGAGACCCCAAACATGCGCGGTCCCTCCATGTGTCCCAGGCCCTTTAGGAAGTTGCTTGAAAAGTTTAAGTATGGGAAGGCCCAGCGGAAGCCTCCATGTGTCTTTATGGCGCAACTTCAAGATGGTCCCCAAGAGCGGAGACCCTGAGCAAGCGCGGGCTCACCACGTGGACATGTTTTGGGTTGAAGTGAGCCTTAGAATTTTTAAAGTGCCCCATAGAGCCGCATCCAACCAGAAAGGGCCACGTTTCAACTGATCTTTGAGAAGTGATTTTGACTGGGAAACTTCACCCGTCAAACCGTAAAATGCAGGAGAACCACCATTTGAGCTTGGGAGACATAAAACATAACAAATTTGCAATTAGAATTTCAATGACAAATGGGGTGATACTAAATTTGAACACCAACAGGATACATAAGAGGGGTAGAATGTCTTTCTGAGTGGGTAAACTCACATAAAAGGAAAATATAATTCACCAAAATACTGAATGGGCCTCGGGTGGGATTCCAGGGGGTATTAAATATGGGCATCTCGTTGGATTTAGTGGGAGATATCTTGTTCGTTTTTCAACGTAGTGTGCAAAGATGTGTTTAACTAACACATGGATATCTGCTAAAACGTGCTCCAGTGTTTGAGGATGAATCATGTGACTTCAGAAGAATGAACATTATATTTTATCTTTATAAATCAATTTGTAATATGTATTTTGTAATATCGTGTGTATATATATTATATATATATGCTTTCAGGAAGGACCCCTAAAATAGAACCCCATTTTGTTCTTAGAGTCACTTTACTAGAACTAGGATAATTTATCCACATTGTTATCCACAAAAAAATCATTTTGTGGAAAATTTGTGAATTATTAACATTAAATAAATAGCTTCTAAAAATAAAATGTAGATTTTCCACAATTTCATAAAATCTAAATTTTAATATGTTAAAGATCAACATTCTTAACATTTCATTGTGGATAAAACACATTTTCTCATGTTTTAAAAAAAATCTACTTCATAAAATTCAAATTGAAAATTGTGAACTATCCACATCCTTGAAATTTTATTTTGAATAAATCACGATTTCTCCTCATGTTTTGGAAAAAAATCTTTGAAAATAGAATTATGGATATTGTGTACAAAAACCAAAATATAAGTCTATGCCTCATTTGAATTTTCACACAATTTAGAAGGTTTTAATAAAAATTAAATATACACTAACACGTTTACAAATAAAATTTGTGAAATTTCAACACACTTCAATTATATTGATTGTATTACACAAAATGTAAAATAGATTTTTAATAATAAAAAATTAAGCTAAATTCTTGTTGTGGATATCATTCACATATATAATTTAGTTTGAATAAAAAATTTCTACAAGTACACTTATATATCCATAATGTTATCCGTCAAAACAATTGTTGTGGAAATAATGTGAATTATATACAAAAATGGATAAATTGTATCAATACGATATAGATATTTCACAGTTTATTAATATTAAACTTAAATATTTTGATTGTCCATATTCTATTGTTTATTGTGGATAATTCACATTTTCACATTGTAGTTTGAAAAAATAGATTTCTAAACTTAGATTTATCAATTGTTTAAATAACTAAAAACAATGTATCCAAATTTCATTTTAATTAGCCACTCTTGTGATACAAACAAAATTTACAAAAAATTCTACACCAATAAATTCGATTTTGAATTATCCACAAAATATATTAAACTTTAATTGTGGGTAATCTAAATTATATTTGTGAATAATGTACTAAAGACTTAAAAACATAAGTTTTTTATAGCCCATGACTCAAAACCATTCAAATTATAAAAAATTCAAACGAATTTAAATTTTTAATACTAATGGAAGGTTCACATTTTCCTATTAATATTAAGTGGATTATCCACACTATCCTAAAATAATAAAGATAATTAGATTATATCATAAATTCACCCTAATGTCCACATATGTTTCATAACACCAAATTGGATCATGTAACTAAATTGTATTAAAAAAATTGATATTTTGAAAACATTGTGTAATATGCACAATATTATTTCGTCCTTAAAGATATGGTTGTTCTATCGCAAATTGACAATATATATCATGCCCTTATTTCTATGGTCATATTTAAATGCATCCCCTTAAATATTTGTTGTGGTTTAATTTTAATTTCTTTATTATACCAATATGTATTTAAACTCATATATGTTAATTGAATAATCTTAATATCTCGATAATGTGATGAAATTAGATCTAATTTATTTTAATCCAAATTGTTGTCTCAAATTTTATTTAAAAACTTGTAGAAAAGATAAAATAATTAATCAATATGGTATAATAAAACTCTAAAATAATATCCCTCACAATTTTTTTTTAGAAAAATACTTAGAATATTATTTATATTTAATCACATTAAATTATTAATGATGTCCATTTAATATATTCTCAATTATAAAAATAAAATTAATTACGATTTATTCGGATTTAAACTCATTAAATAATTAATGATGTTGAATTAAATTGATACATTTTTGTGGATATAACTTTGCCTTAATTTAACTTTTTATAAATTATTTTACCAAAATGTTATTGTTCTAATTTTATATTGATAGCTACAATTAAACATTTATTACTAAAAGGATATCATAAAAACAGCCTCACATTACCTATGATCCGTCGATAAAAAATAATCTAACGGTTCAGCTATTGATCTGTGCACTTGATCCGTGCCAATAAAAATTGAAAATATAGATTGCCGCGATTTGAGGCATTGAACCGAGAAGTAGTTAAAACCTAACAAAAACAAATAAAGAGGGATTTACCATTAAAATGGAGTGGGTAAAAGTTGCAGTAGATGAAGTAGCAGGTATTTGATGTTTCTCCCAGCTTCAATCCTTACCCCATTTTGATTACGAGCTCAAACAAAACTTCAAAGCTCGATGGTTGCATAGGGTTTTTAAAAATTCTGTCATTTTTTGTATCTAATTTTTTTGCAGATTTGAGAAGTTTTTAATTGAGATCTACAGATCTAATAACAATGACCATATCATCCACTGAATTTTAGATTAGATATAATGTTTCCTTTGCATAAACGGTTCCTCTAAAAGTTGTGTTTGCAGTTGTTGTTGCAGGTCAAAATTGGATAAGAACCCAAAATCATCAATATTTAATTTTTTAGCATTGTATTCTAATAATTTCCGAACTCCCCATCATGCAATTTATTTTACCTCTGTATTATAGTAAATTGCAGACTTCACACCTTGCAATTGAATTTAATTATAGCTAACAAAAATTTTCCATACCCTATAAGATTAGGATAGTTTGTACGCTTTCCATGGTAATTTTTTTCCCATAAGATATATTTTTGAACTTTACTGCTACCTAAAAGAGGTGCATTAATGTTTTAGTTGGAAATTATTTATCAATTTGAGCTTAGAATATTATGGTAGATTTATTGTTATAACTAATATATTAAAAATAAATATTTATTGATTTAATATTGAGAGTATATAGATAATTTAATATTTATTTTTATTATAAATGACTCAATTATTGTTTAAATAATGTATTATATTATGTTTTATTTATGGATAATGAAATTTAAAGAGTGGGGATATGATAGTGCATTTGAATGATTAAGTTGAAGGAGAACAATATTCATCAAAATACAATGTTCAACCAATTCATTTATACAATTTATCACGAAATCAACAACCAAAATACATAACCCATGATGTACAATTTCAACAACTTAAAATGCCTATCTAATTTTGTGAAAGACCTAAATTTTATAAATATTCATGAAATTATTTATTATTGTAAAAATATATATGTAATTTTGTAAAATATTTGTTTAAAAATCTATTTAACAAATTATCTTTTGAAAACTATTTTTTCATATTTACTTATATTATGTTATTATTTAATATTAAATTTTTAATATGCATATTTTAATATTTATGTGTTGAATATTTATAATATAACTAATTTTTTTCTTAATTTTACATTCTTTATTTAATATGATAAGTTATTTTAAATTTTCCTTTAATAAAATAATTTTAATTAATCTTAAATTTTTAATGTAGAGATATCAGTAATTAAAATACAATGTAAAATATATTATTTTAATAAATTTCAAATTAGATTAGAAAATTAAAATATTAATGTAGAATGTATAAATGAAAATATGAAAAATATATTAAAAAATTATTACAAAAATTAAAATAATTGTGTATAAAAATTACATTAAAGTTTAAAAATTGTTTAAATAGTCATAATAATAAAATTGTGGAATAACAACTCTTTTATTAGCGGGATACTGTCACAATTTTAGAATTGGGTGCTAAGAGTTTGTAAAATTGTGAAATTATCACAATTTTTCCAATTGTATACATGTAACAATATTAAAATTGTGGCAAATGTCACAATTAATAATTTGTGACTTTTTCACAATAGTTTCAATTGTGGATTTTATCACAATTTTTTTCACAATTAAAATTTTCACAAAAAAATTGTGGGTGGAGTCCACAAATTTGGATTCACAATTTTGAATAAGATATCCACAAATAAATTGTGACAAATTTGTGGATAGAGTACCCATTTTCTTGTAGTGAGTATTGTTGAATAATTGTTCACGATTGAATAAACATTTGATTGATGTATTTTTAGATTTTTTAGATTTCATCACATATATGAGGAGACACGTTTGGAAAAAAAAAAGAAACTAACTACATATATAAAATGTAAGAAATGATATTTTAGAAATTTGGAAGTGACATATTTCAGTTGTCATGTATATTCAAAAGTTACTAAACGCGTTATGAAAAGGGCACATGCTGCAAAAGATATTCAAACGAACATCATTGCATTCATTGATCAAATTTGAAGGGCTTCTTATACTTTAATTTGTTTAGCAAGGTTAATATTTACACGTCATAAATGAGATATTAGAAAACACATTACCTTTCAACAAAATATAAATGAAAATGTTAATTTTCTTTCAATATATATCTGATTAATTTGAATAAAATAAATATGAAAATGTCAAAATTATGAAATATATAACATCTAAAAATAATTTTGAAAACACTATATTTCATCAGTAATGACATCAACAATTCTAAATTCTATTTAAAAACAACATTTTCGTTAGTTATTTCAATTCAAATAGTAAATAATACTAAGCAACATTTGATTTTATTCATATTCATTTTCTTTAGAAAGACTTTCTTTGATCTATTCTCATCTTAAATCTATGGATATTTGGTTTTGTATTTTGAAAATTGAACTTGTGATAGCTTTTTAATTTATTGAAAACTTTAAATTAATTTAAGAAAAAATATATATATATATATATATATATATATATATATTGGAATTTGGGATGGTCTCGAAATCATCTTAAATATGGAAGGGCCTTAAATATATGTTGTTGCCAGAGTCTTTTGAGCGTGTGAAGGGCCTTGTTTTTGCCTATTTATTGTGGGTAAAATTTTTTCATTGGTGAGCACCTATGGATTCCCCTTGAGTTCCCCTATTGTCTTTATTTTGTAATAAAAGGGAAATGGCTTTCAGGTCATCTATATCCGATAATTGTTTGTGGCGGATCTTCAAAATTGGTAATGGTAGTGATCTGGAGGCAATTAAATTAGTTTTGGGGAAAAATATTTGTTTGAGGATGGATGGTGTAGGGTTAATAGCAGTGTGGCCTCAATTTTTGTGGAAAATCTTCTGATAATTGAGCCATCAAAGCTTTGAGGTGATCTAACTTGCTCTCCATTGGGTTCGATTGTCTTTGCGAAATTTGGTTACAGAAGTGCAAAAGTGTAATGTTACTTTTTGGGCAATGGGGAGGAGGAAAATCTCTTGGGTGGCATGGATTTGAGCGTTTTCAGGGAACTGGAACGTTGCCATGGGGAGCTGATAGCCTTCATAGAAAGCTAACAATGTTTAGCCGTGACAAGAATCTGAAAGAAAATACTTCAAACTCCCTAATTTGGCTGCCCTCAATTCTCCCATTGAGCCAGTGCCACTTTGGTGGATGAAAATTCATGAAACTGTAGGGGAAGCTTCTAATCATCTTTGGTGCGGTTGGGCCAATGAAGTTTCTGCTCGGGACTCGAGACGGGTGTGGTTGAGAGGCGAGATCTCCAGTTGTAATTTTTTTGTGTCTTTTGATTTAGGGGCTTAATCCTTGATCTAAATATATGTTGTAATGTTTATAGTATAGTATAGCTATAGTCTTCCTTCCTTCTGGTTGGATTTTGCTCGATATACCCAGTAGTCATGATTGTTGAAGTTTTTGCATCTTCACGTTGTATCGAGGTATAACCTCTCTTTTGTAAAGGGAGCGAGACCCTTGACCCGCTTTAACAATCACACACACACACACACACACACACACACACACACACACACACACACACACACATAATGTATTTAAATTATATTAATTCATCCACGTGGCATGGGTGAAAGCGAGGGTGATAGATTTTTAATTTATTGAAAACTTTAAATTAATTTAAGAAAGAAAGAATCTAATTTAAGAAATCAATAATGTAAACACTATATAAATGTGAAAACACTATATTTCATCAGTAATGACATCAACAATTCTGAATTCTATTTAAAAACAACATTTTTGTTAGTTATTTCAATTCAAATAGTAAATAATATTAAGCAACATTTGATTTTATTCATATTCATTTTCTTTAGAAAGACTTCCTTTGATCTATTCTCATCTATGGATATTTGGTTTTGTATTTTGAAAATTGAACTTGTGATAGCTTTTTAATTTATTGAAAACTTTAAATTAACATATATATATATATATATAATAACATATATAAATAATATAATAATACTCTAAACAAAAAACCGAATATTATATATATATATATATATATATATATAATATAAACAAAAACCGATATTATATATATATGTTTAAATTTTTTTACCGGAGCTATGAACCAGAGGGTTAAGGGACCCCACCCTTACAACTATACTTCGAACAAAAACCAACATAACCCAACAACACAAGGCCCCACTGAATGGCCTACATGGAGAAGAAGGAAACACCATTTGAAAAAATAGAAGTGGCTTCAATACAGTGAATACACATGGCCATAGAAGCAAAAAATTAAGCTAGAAAAGAGTATTAATCCTCATCCGAAATAACCACCACCCTTGAAACCGGAGACCTGCTTTACTTTACGCCATGTCCACAACGTCGAGCGCCGCATCCGTCGCATCTCCTTTTCCTCTCGCCTTTCCCGACCACCGCCGCCGAAACACCGCTTTCCGATTCTTGGCCTTACCTAGCAGAAGAAGAAAGGCCTCCTGACATTATCCGAAACTCATTGAGGTGGTCAATGGTTGAGTCGATAGGTGAGCGAGCATCGGTGAGATCCAGAGGAGACAGTATGCTAGGGTCCGGACCACCATGCCAAAATAGAACGTGAACAACCTCTGCGTAGAGTAATAACTCTCTATACTGCTTGCCGAGTCAATCTTCCCGTGCCTAGTGCCATTCGCTTGAGCGTCCGCCTCCTCCACCTAGAGAAAAGGGTCTAAGATGCGACACCTGTCCATTTCTTCACGCAAACCAACTGGATGGACATGGTAAATAAAGAACTCTGTGACAACCACGACATCTACCTCGACCATATGGAGCAAGAGGCAATTAGAAACAAATGCCGCAACGAGTTCAGAGTTGACTCTGGCCTGTGAGAGTCCTACATATAGGAATATCCTATCACATGCTCAATGGCCTCGGCCTTGAGCACATAATCGTAGTGAAACACCTCTTGAAGCCGCCTGCGAAATGACCAAAGTAAAGGCCATTTCCCTTCTCTCCCTGCACAGAGCAATGAAAGGAAACCCCAAAAAAACCATTCTCTCACCAACCCAAAAACACAAACAAACAGAGGTAGGGAGAGAGGAATGTGAGCGACCAACAATAATAAAGGCCCAAAGTGTGGCACGTGCCACCATTAATTCTTTGAGATTTGTGTGCACCACCCATCATAAATGATAATATCTTCCAAGCCATTCCAATCTTCTATATTATTAGAAATTAATTCAACTCTCGGGCCATCAATAGCCTCGTTAGCTAGATGATAAAAAAAACGGTTGGCCTCCCTATAAACATGATTAATACTCCAACTATGCAATTTTCCAAGCCAAAAAAGGATATTGGAGATATAGAAATTAAGGTGCCAAGAAAGGGTAGAGCCCTTAGTAATCGTGTGAATGATTACTTGTGAATCAAAACTTTAAATTAATTTAAGAAAGAAAGAATCTTATTTAAGAAATCAATAATGTAAATACTATAAATATATATTTATATAATAATATATATAAATATATAATATGTTGGGGCCCATCATATATTCCAATTCCAATGTCCATGACCAACAATGAACAATTAATCCAGGACCCAAATTATAATTCATCTCGCCTAAATCCACGAGATTCACATATGTGGGGGCACGATGAAAAGAAATCTATGGAATTCTTCTACATGGCATGGGAAAAAATGTGGGTTTATTATTTAAAATGTTTCAACGGCCCCCAAAAATTTTAACGGACAAGTCATTAAATGCAAACACCTGTCACCGCGGACCCGAAACTTTATTATTGAATCGGTTCATTCTGCGGGCTTGGAGTCCAGGGAATGCCTTTTCCTCGAGGAGGCCCAGAATCCTGCCACATGGCCATCTGATAAGTGACAATTGTCATCCACTTGAATGAAATTTGATTAATGACTAAATTTGACGTCTCAAAGTACATTGAAATACCTAATCGTTTATAGTGATGTTGACAATTGAAATTTTGTTTCTGGAAGGCATACTGCAACAAAAGGAAAAATAGATTCATAGAAGTTGCGGACCGTGTAAGACTCAAATTTTTCATATTTTTGAGTAAGTGTCATCCTGCATTTGAGTCTTGATTCTTTAAATATTATCTTTTTTATAAGTAGCACTGTATAAGCCTTCGCTTTCAAATATTTCAATATAAGGGTTGAGAAATTAGGGTTGAGGGTTTACAAAATCCAAAATTCCAAGCATGTCTACTTCCACAGGATCCCAAAGTAAAAGTAAAACCCAAATCCCATATGCCAAACTGCTTAAAAGTAAAACCCCTGGTTTTACTGATGAATATCATGATATTTATGATCCTGTAATTGGCACAAGAGCTTCACAACTTAGATACACGTCTGAGATGAAGATGAGGGAAAGTAGAAGTTCAAACCAATCAGGTAGACATAAAGCTTTAGGTTGGATAACATGGGGGTCTGGATTAGGATGCATGATGTTCCATGAGGTTTTCCCCTGCCTTGAATTTGTCAATATATGTGCCCAAAATTACAATGAGACAAAAAAATCAATTGTTGCAAAGGGAAACAGACAAGAACTTTTGTACATTATAGACGTAAATATTGCTAGTATGTTGGAGTTTGAAAGCAAATATTTAGGAACTGTCCACATAAACCCAGAAAAAATTGCTAGGGATTAACATGCCGCAAATAAAAAAGACAGAGATGCGTTTTTACGAAAATTGACATTTGATGCAGAGGTACCAAAGGGAAGGCTCTGTATGCAATTAACATATTTAAACCATGGGTCAGGGATACCATTTCTATGCTAGTATTTTTCCTTGGCTTCGATAGCGATGAGACAATGGATGAAACCCTCCTAGAAATGGTATACAATATCCATTTCGTTAATCCACCTTGTCAATACAGATTTGTTGGGTACATTACAGAATCTATGCATAAACAATTATTAACAATCAAAGAAGGCTCTGACACTAAGACATTTAGGTTCACTACCTACTTGTGCTATTTAATTCTATGGTGGTTTGCTAGATGGTTTGAAAAAAACTTGCAATTGAGCCCTATTTTGCTTTGAGTCAGCAAGCGTTGTGTGTCCATTAACTGAGTGGACCCCAAGATAAGGATGTATGATAATAGAGGGGACTATAGTCAATTTGTGGATTATTTTTGGGCTCCAATGTATGAAGCAATTACAAAATTACAATGCCTAGATTTCCTGTGAAATGTAGAGATTGCATTCAATTGGGATCAAAAATACAATTAGCAGATTGGTACTTCACGGAGGATTATATTGTGCTAAGGTTTTATGGATCAGAGTACAACCTTACAAATTTCCAATACATGTGACAGAGAATTTTTGCCTTGGAATATATATGGCAGATGGAAAGCACAGATAATCTCTATTTTGTTTCTTAGCAAAAGAAGAGCATATTTCCTTCCTTATTGTTCTCATGTGGAGGGTTCACATTTGAAAGAAAAGCATTCTATGTGGCACATGAAATCTTACAGATTTTTAAGTTTGATGTTGACTCTCACTAGTTGTATGACCCATGTGAAGTGATTAAAGCAAGGGTAGTGGTGAACAAGAACTCTGCCACTAAAATTCAACATGAAATCAAACCCTTGCTAGAAAAATTGAAAAACAAAAACTGTTGGGATGAAGTAAAATGTAATGTCCCATTTTCCTACACCCAAGGCCTAAGGGCAAATTCGAGTCCAAGCCGTGGTTAGACCCGAGGGTTGTGGGCCATGATTTGGATATATTGGGAAGGGGCCACATGGTTCTAATATTCAAGTTTTGCGTTTGGGGGTCTCTTTTGGACCATGATGACTTAAAAGGAAAAAGTAACTTTAGTTACTTTTATTTTATTAACCCCTCCATGCAATCAAACGCGTCTAGGGTTATTAGGGCTCTTTTTCCGTGGAGAAGTATATAAGGAGCTGGGAGAGAAAGGAAAAGGACTTTTTGCATACATTTTATTTACCTTCACGTGTAACTGTTGTTTGTGCATCTACACTTGTGGAGTGAAATCCCATAGGGACCCTAGCTTCGGTGGTGAGAGACCTATCCCTAGCTAGCAGGACATTCTTTGGTAGTGAGAGATCTACCCTAGTTTGTCATTTTGGAGACGCTTTCAAAGTTGTATTATAAATATTATCGAGAGGTTTCGAAGAAATATTTTGAGAGTTTTGGGGAATTTGGGAAAGATAATCAGAGGGTTTTTCATATCAGATTTATGGCAGCCATTTGGGTAGGGCTCAACATCACTTTGAAGGCATCTTCATCGATTCCCAACCCTTTTCCAAGCTAGGCGACTTGCATCCTTTATTTGGAGGGTTTTCGGTCGACCATTTTCAGATCTGAAGGTTGAAATATCATTTCCTATATTTGTTTATGTTATTTCCAAAGTCTCATAATTTTTGCTCTTGTAATTGGAGAGTTACGAATTTTAGAAGTTTTCCCAATTGTCTAGGGCACGCTGTAATTTGCTTTGGCAGCATTTTAATTTCTGTAAAATCCCAAAAATAGTTTTCTAATGTCATTTATAATAATATCAAGCTCTCTTTAAATTCTCAAGTAATTTGGGTGGACATTTTGGGAAATATTAAGTTTCTTTAGTTCGCTTCCCTAACTGTAAAAATTTAGAAAAATCAGTATTTTATGTGGCTGCAAATTTTCAATATTTTGGTGCATTTTTAAGTGGTATCCTACAAGGGATATTTCATAAAAATAGAAATGGATGAAATTTTTGTTGAGAAATGAATTAGTTTTCAATAGTTGTCAAATTTTTTTGGATTGCCTCAGCGTCCACAAAAACAGGTAGAGGATTTTCAATCTGCCAAATTGTATGCAAAATCTGATAAAAAGTCCTCTAAAAGAATGCCAAAGGAATTACATCATGAATTGTGAAAAAAATTGGACAAGGTCAAAAATTACTGCCTTTTGGTCTATGAGGCAAGACCTAGGCCATCTAGAAATCTGTTTCAGAGTATGATTCTATTCCAGAAGATGAAGCGTTCAACAAGATGTGGAATGAAGCACATCTGGAGAGGAAAGTAGTGATGATGACATGACTTTGAGGAATTACACACTCCACTTGGAACATATAAACCAAGTCTTGATGAAGGCTTGAAACAAATATATACTATATGAGCAATTATTGTTGAAAAGTTGGGTTTTAGTGGTGGTGGTTTGGGTTCAACAGGACAAGGCATTTGGCTTCCACTAGAGGCACAACCTAGAAGAATTTTCGATAGGTCAGGCCTTTGGTCTTGAACTTTAGAGAAAATACCACTGCATAATACATGTACAAGTGTTAATCCAACGTAATTTACTCTGGAGTCAAATCCTCAGCAAAACATTTCAGCCACACATTGAAAATCCTAGAGGAGAAGTTGGCCATGAATCTATTACTATTGCTAATGTTGGCGGTTCTAGTGATGATGGTAGTAGTCAACAATGTATTGGAAAATTAAAGAGGCCACTAGATACAATTGAAGTTTCTCAGGCTATTGTCCAACAAGGAAACGAGAAGAGAAAAAGACAGAGACAGACATATGTACAGTTAGTCTTGGCTCAAGGAAACTATTTATAGAAGGCGGTGCCACTACCACCCCTAAACAAATTGCCATTCCACAAGAAAATTCTCCCCAAAATTCAATTACTCCTCCATTCAAGGTGGAACAGTTCATTCCTACAAACACCTCAGGTTTTGATTACCTAGTTGAGTTTGACAATAAATCAAAAAGAGAAGAAATAAGAAGCAAATTCTACAGCGACTTGTAACTTCAGATCCAACCACAATAAGGGTATTGCCTACATATAACCTAGACACAAGATACCCTAGAATACATGTATGTTGTGCCCAAAGTTGTAAAAATAGATAATGAAATGGTTACCAGTGACTACAAGGTGACCTCCTTTAAATGGATCTTAAGAGAATGAAACCTTCGATAAAATTAATGTATCGAAAAGGAACAATGATGTGGTTTACACAACATTACTAAAGGTAGAGAGGGAGAACAATAAGTTGAATAATAAGATCCAAAAGTTAGATCCAGACATGGCAAATGATAAATCAAAAGGAAAAACAACAATTACTAGGGCAAGTGAGTTGGAGAGGAAGATAAAATCATCTGCCTCTATGACTGTAGTTGTTGTGAATGAACATGCACATGTAGAACTAGAAGAGGTGAAGAAAAAGTTACATGAAACAATGAGTAAGAATGATAGATTACAAAAAACATTGGGAGAATTGAAAGAGGTTGTGAAGGAAGAGAAAGAAAAGGTCAAAAAATGGGAACAAAGCCTAGATGATGAGAAAA
The DNA here is from genome assembly GCA_018340775.1 of Taxus wallichiana var. yunnanensis. Taxonomy (NCBI): domain Eukaryota; kingdom Viridiplantae; phylum Streptophyta; class Pinopsida; order Cupressales; family Taxaceae; genus Taxus; species Taxus wallichiana. The sequence continues at coordinate 776,240,232 of CM031234.1, read as the reverse complement.
AACAAAATGAAATATTGCAACATGAATTGGCAAAATAAAAAAGGAAATACAATATTCCAACATCAAACTATCTAGATTTTATAAAAAGGAATTGATTAATATGACGAGTAATGTTTGAATGAAAATAAACCAAAAAATTGATGATTTGATTAGATTGTTTGAATTCATGACTGATCTACAGAGAATCTGTGATAAGCTCTGCAAATACGTAATAGGTAGTATAAAAGTGATGGCTTTAAGAGAGGATACAACAAAGAAAATTTTGGAAGCTATCTACAAATTCAGTGACACAAAACTGACATCCAAAGGAATTCAGAACCAATTTGATACCTCAATAAAGGTATCATCTATCATTCGAAGTGTGTGATGTTGGGCGAAGCACATGAATTGCTAAATAAGTGTCAAAGAATGTTACAGGAGCTGCATGGAAAGGTACAAGAGTTCAAAAATCTTGGTTTGCCAATGCCTTTTGACAATACATGCCAATTCATTAAGAAGGATGCATTCTAGAAGAAGATGAAAGAAAAAATGACTCAAGAGAAGACCGATTCTGAGAAGCTAGATGAGATTTTTTTTTGACTCTGTTAAACCATTGATAACCTTGTCAGTAAGTTTGCATACAACAATAGAGGAAAGCTCCACTATCAGTTATGAATTGCTAACAAAGTTACATGTTAGTCACTTTGATTTACAACAAATTGCAATTCCAACAGATGAAGAGTGGAGCATGTTACAGAAGATGATATAATTTGTTAAAGTTGTGGAGCCTGATTCCAAGTTGAAGTGGTAGTTTGGTTTTTGTTGTTTCTATTATTTGGGAGGAAATCATGGTCATGGATAAAAATAGTAAATTGTCTTATTAATAGACTAAAGTTATCTTTATGTTTATTGTATTAATAAACATGTGATATTTAGGTTTCTTATGGTTGAAGAAAACTTTTACAAAGAGGTGCACAAGTTAAATATATATGTGCATGGATTTACTCTTTAGTGTATTTAGATCCATTTTGAAAATTGTTCCATTTGTTGCAATGACAATCTTCAATTTTTTCATACAAGGCATGTCTCAAGCAAGTTGAATGAGGAATAGTGTTATTTTTAAATTTTCATTTCAGTAATGATTCAAGCAAAGCCACTTATTCTATCTCAAAATTAAGCACCACAAATCTTATATGCCTAAAGTATATAATAATGTAAATGCATTGTGATTTAATAGCCAACTAGCCACGGTGTATGCTTTCTATAAAAGAGATCAACAACATTGTATGTGAAATATATTAAATACTCATTAAAACATGACTTTGTAATGTTTCTGCAATCAAAATGGAAATGGAATCAATATGATTACCTTTAGGCACATGTAAGTTTGGGGTGAGTGTTAATCCTTGTTTGAGATTCAAAACAATGTACTGAATATTTGAATATATTAATTATTATATGAACATCTATATCATGGGATATCCACCAATGGAAGCTTCCAACTTGATGGACTTGGATCATCTCTATCATTTGATTCACCAGATCTCTGAGACTGACTCTCTCTTTCTTGACAGTCAACTGTTGTAATAGGGTTGTCTATTGTATTTGTGCCATTGTTTTCAGCCCCTCTCCTTTCAGTAATCGACTTCCATCTTAGTCGATCGTGTCGTAGGGAAAGTTATCCACTTTGTACCGTGATGTATAAATTCTCAAACAATTTTCCAAATTTTTGTCAAGCTTGTTTCACAATTTTGACTTTATAAAGGTCAAGGCATTGAAAATTCTCTCATCTTCAACTGAACCCAAAATCATTGTTTGACATAGATCAACCAATGAGAAAAACTTGGACATGGTTTGCTTTGTAAAATAATACTCACCCCAACTTTTTCCATAGTCGAGTTATTGCTCCACACTGTAAGGGATTATCCAAATCTTTGAATTGTTGAATCATTGTAGTGGCAAATTCATGAGATTGAGCAATCAAACTGTCCTTGCTTAAAATACCTGCAATATTCATTCCATTGATATCAACAAGCTTACAAAAATGTTGAATCAATGTAGTCAACCTCTTGAAGTAGTCTTCCTGCATATGTCTTTCATTTTGGACAGGATTCCAAAAGGTCGGATTTACTATAGCCATTGCTTCAAGTAAAGCATCCCTTCTAAATCACTCCCTTATTTATTCTAGTAGGGACACTACAATTTCTCTTAACCTTGCCCTTGTTGATGATACAATGTTATCAAACAACAACCCTGTGACTTTTACCTCCTCAACCTTATCGGCTACTACTTTAAACATGTACATCAGTATCTCATATCCACGTACAAAAGCACATACTTCCCCAAACAATTTGAGCTTTAGAAAGCTACTTGCATTTCCAATATTTATCAAATCATTCCAACCATCAAACGTTGGACTTGTAAAAATAGTTTCATTGAGATACAAATATTCTATTGTAAAACTCGTTTCCTCAAACTAGAAAAATCAACAATATAGATAGTTATTTCTTGTGCTTGTTTAATTAAACAATGCATTTCTTCCAACATGGGAAGGAGACCACACAACATCAACAATGACTCTATATCAGTCAAACGATGTATCAAATCTTGGGCCTTTTCCACTTCCATGTGATTCTACCACATCACTCCTAATAAGGATTGATACTCTTCGTACACCCTACAAACTAGTTGGTATAATGAGATCCACCTAGTGTCGACATATTTTAACAATTTATGCCCATTTGTTATTCCTTCTATAAATATTTGGAATTCCATGAACCTTTTAGGACTACGGTAGAAATAAGCATGCACCTCTCAAATAAGGTCTTCAACTTTTTCTATAGGTTTAAATTTGCCAACTATTTTGTAAGCTAGGTTCATTATATGAGCCATACAATGAATGAAAATCATATAAGGGCAATGAGATGTTTGGAGTCTTACACACAGACCATTACGATGACCTTTCATTACAGATGCCCCATCTACCCCGACACAAACCAACTTTGATGAAATTACAGCATCATCCATGTCACCGATCTCCTTCAAACTTTTTATCACCAACTCACAAGTATTCAACATTGGAGTTCTCTCTCATCTTGTGAATGACAAGTAAGTGAGGTTGTATCACATAATTCTCAACATTATACATATACATACAGAACCAAGCAGTATTATCTACTAATGTAACCTCATCAATAGACAAAGATATGTATCGTGTAGACTTCAATTTCTCTTTCAAGTCTTCTTTCTCAACCATAGCTAGGCATTTTTCCCAATCCCAACCACTACTTTTTGACCAGTGAGAATGAGGAAAGTGTGGGACACCAGGAAATACAACATCTTCTTTTGTTCAAGAAAATCATGTTATAGGATGGCCTCTTTTCAAAATGTGAAAAACAGAACTAACTAGTTGGATTGTCTTACTAGAAAGATCAAGCTGAACGATCTTGTTGAATTGAGAGGTAATTGTCCCTCCATTCGCTGCAGCTATTATTTTATTTCTCTTTTGCTCTTCAAATTATTTTTCATACCTAATATGTAAACAATCATCCACAATTTTCCATCTGACAACATTCTTCTCAACGCCATCTACAATTTTCTTTTCATATATTTTTCCTACATGCTTCTCAATAATATCCAACTTAAGTTGCATTGTCTTGTCCTTGCCCAATCTCTAGCTACATATTATGCATTTGCATTCTTTGGGAGGTTTAACTTTATTCTCATTTTCAACAGGTTCAATAAATGGAAACTAAGAAACCCACTCTAACTTGAAACTCCTTTCCAAGTCCCATTTTATTTTCTTTCTCTTTCTTCCAAAAATAGGTGTCCACTAAGTATTTTCCTTGGTGGAATTTATACTTTGTTGACTACCACTGCCAAAAATTTTCACCTGCAACATTCACTTGGGCACTGGTAGGTGATTCAATGTCATCTTCATTCAATTGGGCAGGTGGTACAATATCAAACTCAACATCATTTAATGGAATGTCTTTAAGGGGAGACATTTCATTGTTGTTTTCATTGACAACATCAGGCAAATAAAAAATGAACAAATTCTCATTTTGAGTTTCATTTTGAATGTAATCATTATCCCTTGATTGTGATGGTTCTGCTGGAGAAGGATGGGTTTCCTTAGATGGTTTCTCAAAATAAGATGTTATTTTTCGAATGCCAGTACCACTACTAGGAGGGCTTGGAATAACATTTTTGCTTGAGGTTGAGCTTCCCTTTTAGGTGTCATTTTGCTGAATTAGTGAATCCTGTAGAATTGAAAGAAAAAAGATACAACATGTTAGAATAAATGATATTGATATGTGCACAGACATCTCAACATGAGAAATATGTATAAAGAAAAATAATGTTGTGTCACTTAACATGTACTACTTTTTGCAAGAGTGTTACATTAGTATAATAAGAATTAGAGCATACATCAAGCAAATTGAAGATGTATCAGAGGTTTGAGAAGAGAACAAACAATTTAAAATTTTAAATGATTTGTTGAGCAGCCAAAGACACTCTAATGATAAGACACTCTAGTGATAAGAAGTCTCTGTTGTAGCTAATCAAACATGAAATAGGTGATCTCAAGGTCTGTGCTCAGTTTGAAATCAAAGTATAGTATGTATCTGCTCGTGAAGGACTCTGAGTTCATTGATTCATCTAAGGTATGATCTGTCTTTAGTTGATTAATGAAGGAGTCTCGATGACCGAGCTCTATCATAATGTATAGAGGTTTTTCTTGTTGTATAGAGGTTCTAAATGTTGTCATCAAGCCAAATAAGGTGTGCATCTGCTCATGAAGAAATTATTGATTCATCAGAGGTATGAGGTCTGTCATAATCCAATTACCAAGAGTGTTCATCATTTCAAAGAGCTGAGACAAAATATATGGTCTTCCATCTATGATTCATTGTGGTATGAGGCTGTGAATTCAAGGTTGAAAATGTATGCGGGGTTTTTGCCTTGACAATGAAATTTCAATGTGTCAAAGCCATTAAAGTATCATTATTCTTGAGAGAAGCTTGAATTATTTGATCTGATGTTTCACATATGATACAATCATGATAAGGGTATTCTTTGTATATTGTCATGTTCCTACTTGGAAAATGAGTTCAAGAAACTTGAAGGATGCGGGAATTAAAAATATCCTTGGATGTTGATGTTTTCCTTTATATTAAATATTATAGAAATGTTGTCTGGACTACGAAAAAGGATAAGAAAAGATGTCGAAGAGTGATCCCACTTAATAATCTTCATGGAGGATGAAGAAGTGGTGTAAGCCCTTAAATTTTTTTTAGAAAATTCTTTCTATGTAGAGATAGATTCCAACTTTGCCTCAACATTAATAAAAGTGAATTAGTATTACTATACAATTTCTGATGGATTTATAACACAATTATTTTCATAAGCAGTGCTAGAAGTGAATGTGAAGATAAAGAAAGTATTTTGTGCTCCTTAAATTGTTGAAGGAAATCCATGCTTGGAGTACATTCAATACATTATGTTTCCATGGTTTAAAATTTTTTAAGTACATCGCGGTGAGGAAAATGGTGGTAGCAAAGAAGTATGCTTGTGACAAGATGTCTGAAAGCAAGGAATATACAAAGTAGCAGCGTGTGGTGATAAAGCAAGGTATATACACATAGATCTAAGATAGGAAAACTAGTTATGATTCTCTGCAAGTGGAGGACTATTCTAGATGACATAAAAAATCATAGTGGTTATGAGGATGAGGATGTTCAAGCTTTGTAATAACTTACAAAGGCGAATCGCAAATAAAGCAATGCGACATGAAAGAAAACAGGTCTCAAATAGACTAAGGACTCACCTGCAGTAAGTGCTTCTAGGATGTAAACTACAACGCACTAGCCGTCTTGTGAGACCTAGATTTATTTGAAATTTTGTAAGCAAATTACAATATGTCGATTCGCTAAATCCCTTTCTACTACTTCACAAATACACAAATTGGAAAATCGTGGGAGAACATCACCTCTGTGTATATATCGGGAAAATTTCGGGAATGTTTTCTTGGCCAAATAAGGTTCCGTAGATTTCTTGGCAAAACATTAATGTTTTCAAATCCTGGCGCGTCGATTTCTTGGTGAAACATTAATGTTTTCAAATCCGTCACATTGATTTCTTGGTGAAACATTAATGTTTTCAAATCCTTGTGTGTCAATTTCTTGGTGAAACATTAATGTTTTCAAATCTGACGTGATGATCATGCGGTGATTTAATATAAAAATATACATTGGGATTGGAAATTCCTTGGTGATTCAGATGGGACAAATTATTGTTTATGGGATTTTTGGGCGAAACACTTGGATACTATCGTTATTCTTTGTAGTATTTGCCAAAATCAAATTCCTAGAATTCTACTATTCGCCAAACTACAAATATTCATTGCTAAAATTTTCCTTGATAGTGGAAATTATTAGGACCTTGTTCTTCAAAAAAGGTTGCGTATGATGGAGACCATGGAACACACATAAAGTTACATGCAATGAAAAATAATAGCAATAACAATTATGTGTTAGAGAAACAAAGTATTGAAGAAAATAAGTATAAGTAGACCAACAATGGTATATCCTCCATCTATTTTGGCATTGCCCTTCCTCCTCTTAGCTCTAGTATACCCTTTGTTCCAAATAAATTTCCTTACAATTTCAATAAAAACCCTACTTTGCTTTGCATTCTCTCCCCCTCCAACCTCGTTGTCATTTAGAACACTTGTCGGCTGAGTATCCTCTTTCATATTTGGAAAAATCACTGCCAACAACTATACGTTGGGAATGGTATTGTTTTAACTATTCAATAAACCTGGATTTTTTCCTCTCTATGTTCGCTAATGTATTGATTCAATAGTAAAGATCCATAAATGTGTGATGCAATTGACAAGATAAAAGATTGCATTCAAGTGTTGTTGTCAAATAGTGTTTCACGATCATAATTATCACCATTAATCTTTTATGATTTTTTTGTATAATGATTTTATCGAATGATGTTTTTTGGTATAATGATTTTATCATATGAATTTTTTAATATAATGATTATGTTGTGAATTTTCCATTGCTAGAGATTCTATGGTAATTCTTATCTAAATTTTTGACTTGTGTATTCATTTATTATTAATTACGCCGAAAGGCTTTTGCATAGGAGAAGGCTCCTCCCCTGCTGATAATGATAAAGACATGAACGCATGACATTAATCAATTGTAATAGGATCTTGGTGCAGAAAACCTCTCCTCTGTCGCCATCATAAAGGACATGAACAGTTTTTGTTACGCAGTGTAGAATAAAGATATTTGGGGAAGCGGGAAACTGGAAGATGAAGAAGAGGCGTTGGAGAAGACGAGACGATGGCGATTGGGGGCGGGTCGGCTCCACGTTGCAACGCCTGTGGAGCGAGGCGAGCTCGGTGGTTCTGCGTGAAAGACGATGATGCATGCGATACCTCCGTTCAAAAAACAAACTCCGTCACTTCCAGATGCGACAGAGTCAGATTGACGAGCTCTACGATTTGAGGCGGGGGCATACTCTTCTCCTCCTGGCGTCGCAAAAGGGCTCGATCACAGCGTCGCACTAGTCATCGCACCACTGCCACCACCACCACACGACCCGACCTCCACTCAAAATCGCACGGGGACATGTTTCGATTCCATGTCATCAAAGACCTGAATTTTGCGTGCTTTGCTAGCCCTGGGTCACACGGTGTCAATGACCACCCGCTAAACAATAGCCTGGGGAATTGTGAAGGTATGAACGGGGAGCGGTCGTTTGGCTGGATTTTTGACGATGTGAAAATCGAAGAGAGCAACGGCGGGCATGGGAGATTCGAAGCAGAAGCAGGGGTGGACGAGCTCTGTGATTTGAATATTGATTTCTTCCATTTAATGGAGGAAGAGACAGATGACGTGAAGGAAGAAAATTGCTATTTCAATGACGAGGAGAAGAAAAATATTTAGCCCTAAATTATGAATACGTGTTGAGCGCTTGGTCTAAGGTAAGGATTAGACGTTTTTGTGATTTTAGCCGTAAAATACTTGCAGATTTCTGAAATAACCGTCACACGTGACTTGCATATTTTAAATCCGACCGTCATTTTTAGTATATATAAGTTATATGTATATATAATAAATATAAGTAAATTAATATAAAATAATCTTTTGTATTTTTTATTAGTATAGTATAAATACCCTATTTTTGAATTTTTAAAGGTTAATATTGGAAAATTACCATCACAGAAAAATTGTTTGCCGGGCATATGTGGCCGTCATATTTAACCCCTGGGACTCTAAGGGATCTCCCTGGTGGACCAAAACAATCTACACAATGCCATTACCAAGGAACATGGGTAAAATACAGTTAATCTTCATTTAGTTTCATGAATTACGGGAATAAGACAGTTTTTCCATTTCAAAAGTTACATTTAAAAGAAAAATTGTGATAGAGGCATGGAGAATGTAATTGTTCCAGAGTTGAACTTGAGGAGAAGGATCTGTGGCGACCAGATTGAAGGGGTGCCTGTAATGGCTGGTTGGATAGGAGGAAGGAATTATAAATCTTGTGGAGGAAGAGAAGCCCGTGTGGAGAGATATCGTGTAAAAGAAGAGCAAGCTATTTTTGAAATGAATCGAGATACCAAGTTCGGAAACTCAATGTGGAAACTAAATATATATTTTCATCATTGAAAATAATAATTAAAAATAGTGGTTTAGTCTCGCATACAACATTTGAATAATAATGGAAATGGATGTGCACAGTTCGCTCGATTTTGTTTTCTACAAAATAAAAGAAAATTTGTATTATCAGATTAAAGAAAATTATAATTATATTGTAAAGATTTTTGTGTGACTTGCCTTAGGCCATCTTTCTTTCTCTTCAGTTTGCTATGTAATGTACACGTGCTATATAAACATATTACGTAACATTATTAGGGGTAACAACGTAATATGTTATTGAATTATTGTACTCAAAGTGGGAGGGAATGAGTAGGAAATTATTCAAAAATAATTGAGTGAAACAACTTTGAATAGATTTATAACACCATGTAGTGAAAAATAAACATTAAAAATGCATATCGTCGATGCAACAACGTATTACGTGGAATGACAACCTACTTGATAAAGATATTAAAGAAACACTCTGATTTGACATTATAGTTTTATACAGTACACTAAGCATATTTTGTAAGATTAATGTGTTGGATAGTCGTTATTAGGGGTAACAACGTAATACATTGTTGATCTATTATACTTAAAGTAGGAGGGGATGAATTGAAAATTATTAAAAAATGATTGAATAAAACAACTTTGAATAGATTCGTAACACTGTGCAGTGAAAAAAAACATTAAAAATGCATGTCGTCATTGCAACAACATATTACATGGAATCACAACCTATTTTGATATAGATCTCGTAGGCACATAAAAATTTGGCATCGTAGTTTTATATAATATAATGACTATATCTTGTAAGAATAATGTGTTTGCTCATCATTTATTATGGGTGACAACGTAATACGTTGTTGAACTATTATAATTAAAGTAAGAGGGAATAAGTTTGATATTATTACAAAATATTTGAATGAAACAACTTTGAATAGATTATGTAGTGCAAAACATACATAAAAATGAAGGTAGTGGAAGAAACAATGTATTACGTGGAGATAAAACCTACTTTGATATAAATCTTGTAGGCACTAAGATTTGACATTGTAGTTTTATATTGTACATTGAGTATCTTCTATGAAAACTTAATGTGTTGGATCATCGTTATTATGGGTCACAACAAATTACGTTGTTGAATTGTTCTATTCAAAGGAAGAGGGAATCAATTAAAAATTATTCAAAAATAATTGAATGAAATCAATTGAGTAAGGTCATAAAACTATGTTTTACAAAACAAGCATGGAAAATATATGTTTTTAGGTAACAACATAGTAGGTGGAACAATAAACTACATAATACATTAATATATTTTCAAGTTTAAAGTTGTATGCTTAAAAAAATAGGGAAAGCATGAAATGCAATTGGGAAGGGCAGCGAGGCTTCGCACATAAGTAATTTCATTGTGATATCTTTTTAGAGAAATTCTGATAGTTAATGAGTTTAGCTTGAGGATAGTTAAAAATTAAAAAGGTTGTAGTTAAAAATTAAAAAGGTTGTGTTTTTCGCATCGTTTGGCTATTACTTAAAAAGACCTCCTAACATAAACTGATCCGAGTTCCTTTGAAAATGTAATCTAAATCATTTTGTCATTATCTAAAAAATAATCATGTTTTAATTTACATGTTGGATCCATCAAAATCCATTATTGTGTTATAAAGAATTTTTTTTAACGATACTTGAAATGAAAGTTTTCTAAGAAATTGTATTTTGTAATTTGGGACATGGTTAAGATAAAATGCAGTTATTCATGATCTACTCAATGTTTAATCTATTGACTAAATTCTCTTTCAAATATTTTTCAAATAACCACAATTTGAATTAATGCCACTACATAAAAAATGTAAGTTAAATCTTGATTTGACTGGGAAAAGAAAGTTTTATCTTTTCATTTTTGCATTATCCATATCATTGGACAAACATTGAAAAGCTTCCCGACATGAGAATGATGTAGCTATCTCATTTTATAAACTAACGTGATGCTTAACTTTGTAACTCTTTCCCCTATATGGGTTGTTAAAAATGATCAGACTTCCCGGTCCGAGGCTGTTCTTTGGTGGCAATAGAGCATCCATCTGGTCTTCCCAATCTGCATCATCCAAAACTATGAGCACACAAAAGAGACCTCAAATGATTTGATAGAATCTCTTTTCCTTCATGTATATTATGAAATGATCCATTTTACCTACGCATGTATCCATCATGGAGGCAACAATCACAGTGCTTTAAAGAACCTGTCTTGCTCTTTGTGAATCCGCCATCCTATATTCAAACACCACCGCACCTGTGTAGCAAAACAAGAAAAATGAAGTTAGGAATGACATACAAAGTAGATGGAATGAATCCGTGGGAAAATTTAAAATTTGAAATATAAATTTATTTCTTGACAACTAATGATTTGACAGAGATGGTGGCTGGACAGAATAGGACACATAGACAAACAAAGGCATAGAGAAATGGAGGCAGAGGGAGATGACTGGTCAACTTTAGCATAGGATACATGCCACATAACCCCATGCATCACATGCCACATAACCCCCCATGCAAACTTACGTGAGGGATAGGGTCAGCCATCCTCCTCAACGTCTAATTTATGGATACATTTGGGAAAAATAGATCATCTATGTTTTTAATTTCGAATTCCATTAAAGATTGAAGATTCGAACCAGGGACATGATTGTCGGGCCAAATTTCTATGATTTTGAGGTATACTGGATGTGGAAGGAACACTTACCATACGTTGGTTCGATCCCCACCACTAGAGATTAGAAGAGAGTCACTTACTAGACGTCATTCTGATATGCCACCGGTTGGTGCATTTTTGGAATCTTAAAGCTATAGATGGAGATAGAGATGGCTCCATTGATGAGTTTTGGGCCTCGTCTATGGATCCTAAAGGTTTAGTTGGAGGAACTGTTAACATTAGATCTTTTCCTCCAACAACTACAACACTTGGCCACGTAGATTGAGCTGACAAACAATATGAATAAGGAACAACTTTAATTCTTTGCAGTTAAAACTTTAGGATTATTTGATGCAAAACACAGATAGATACACATTTATCTTTACTTAGGTGGCCCAATGTTGCTCACATAATTCTATTGAGGAATTAATTTTTCTAGTTAATTTATGCCAAAGAGAGGACCCTGTGGTATGTGGATAGAAGAAAGAAATCTGATACCTTTAATGGATGAAAAAAGAAATCTTTTATATCTTTGTAATAGGTATGTATTTGCACTTGGGTTGATATATTCTTTGTTAACCGTAATATGAAGACTAATATTTTTGTAAAGTTATCTCATATCTTGAAATGACCTTTCGCACTTTATATATGCTATTTAAAGTGTTGTTGCTCATTAAATGAAAGGCACCGTGTAGCTGTCCACAACTAGATTGTTTTCCACTTTATTTTGTTTATAATTTTAATGAATTTTTGTGTTGGTGAATCTAACATTTCCTAAAGTAATGGCGTACGGTAAAAGGAATTAGATATCATCTCTTATTATTTTTGTCTTTTCAGAATGAAAATCTTAGAGTAATACAATGATCAAATATTATAATCTCATCAAAACCTGGCTTAATTGAGTTTTTACCCTACATGACATAAGGGAGGTGTTGTATATCTACAAATAAGACTTTTCTAGCCTTTTTGGCATTATGGAGAACTCATGTAAGTTCGTAACTTTTCGTCATAAATTGTGATGAGTCTATGAAAAAAATATATAGATTGGTAAATAGTTTTATTCAGATCATATAATATAAATAGTAAACATTTCTTTATAATATAAAGAAATGGAAATGAAAATTGTTTTTTTTATAAATATATTCCTACTTAATAATAAAATTATTTATTTGTATGTGTTTCAAATGTAGAAATGTACATAAAAATTATTTAAACGAATGTCAAATTGGTTATTAATAATAACTTTTCTACATTTAAAAATAATAATAATTTCACAATTAATTATTGCGGCAATCAAATTGTAGCTTCCACCTACAAGTTTTATGTGGTAAAGACAATTGTAGAAAAAAGCGTCGAAATTTCCACAAATATAACTTTAATGAGTGATCCGAAAATTTAAATTGGGGCATTTATACAAAGATTGAATCTATAGAAAAACTACATATTGGTGAAAATTGTGGAATGCTTACAAAAACAAAAATTGTAGAAATGTTACAAACATCACAAAATGTGGACAATGTACAATTTTAAAAATGGAGGTTAGCTATAAATTTTATGAATTGTGGACAATCCATGGTATAATGAATTGTGGAAAAACTACAATAATTTATCAAAATGTGGATTAGCTACACTTCTAATGCCACAATTTTAATTTTTGAAATACTATATAACCACAAAAATATTGTTGAAAAATTGTGGTAAAATATCTAATATGTTGTAGTGAGACTTTACCAAACACCATCAATTGAATTTTTGTGATAGTTTTTTTTTTTTTGCAATTGACATGTTTTCCTGGCTCTATATTCTCACACCAATACACTATTTAATAATTAAAAAATAGCCCATCAATTTGCTTTTATGGAATGTTAAAATATTGTTAGCAAGTTTTAGAAATGAAGGAAACTATAATTATATCTTGAAATTTACATGATTCGGCATAAAAATTTAAGATTCACTCAAGTAATTGACTCCAAATCTATGTGAGGAGAACAATATCATATTATAATAATTATGTTTCTATGCTGAACCAAGGGATGAAAAATATTTTGTGAAAAATGTCAAAAATAAAAAGCAAACGTCATGTGCAAGGTAATCATAGTGCAAAATCACAACACCCCCAAATGAGTCGTCAGATTTGCTTTTCTAAGGCAGATTCATTTGGTGTGATTCACATAACATTGAGTTTTCCCCAAAGTGTGGGACTTTGTAAATGGAAAAACTCTCCAAGAGAAGGTTGGTTCCTCTTCCTAAACTACCTGCCACAAGCTATTCTAGTGTAGAAAAACTAATCTAATCCTAATCTAACTATCCAAGGAGACAAGGAGAGAAAGAAAACAAGAAAATAGAGCCTACACTAAAATGGTGATACACTAGAGAAGGAAAACTGCTGATCATCTAACCAAACTGCCATGAAACGAAGGGAGGTGAGCAATGGAGAGGATGAACAACTACATCATAGGCCAAAGATCATATTCACACAGAAAACATTTCAAACCCAATAAACACAACTCCCAGACCTGCAAATGAACATCCAAAACATGCACAGTGTCCTGTAATGAAGAGAGGCAAGAAGAAACAACCAAAAAGAGAAAAGGATGGACAAATGCATCACAAAACACATTTTTATTGCTTTAGAAGTTTGCATAGAACATCATTCACAAGAAAGAGGCAAAAATCCATTTACAGAGTAGGGGAGGAGGTTCAAACTCCATTTTTGACCCCGAGGAAGAAAAAGAGGGGGAGGTAGAGAGGAAAATGAACAACCATTTGAATGTGCCCCTCTATTACAATATATAGGAAGAATGGGAGAGAGAAGAGGGAAGAATTCGAATCCTACTCCAACCACCTTGAGATAGGCATGAATCCCATTTAAAATCTCAACCACTTTGAATATCAATGCCTTCTAAATCCACCCACAATATGTCACTTCTGGTTCTTCGGCGGATCAAATCGAATCAGATCTGGTAGTTGAAGAGATCAGATTCTACGTTAATGGCCTGGAAGACTTTTTCCATTTTCACCTACCAGAGCCTTCCCAAAATGATATTTTATGTTCCCAAGGCATAGACGAGGCCGAGATCTTTCCAATGGTGTCATATTTGCTATATTTTGAGCCCCGAGTCGAAAGATATGCCCCTTCAAATTTGTATCAGGTCCGTACAAAAAAGGTGGGAAAACAGTTTAAAAACAGGTCCCCTTTTTAAACTAGACACGTGGAGGGTTGGCGCATGTCCGAGGGTGGCCTTTGCATTTTTATTTTGGAGTGGCATGGTGTTGACACTTGGCTTCTTCCATGGCCTTCTCGATCTCCTTATATTTTTTCCTAAGTCCTTTGCTCGGTGGGGTCATATATCTTGACCGAGGACACGCGACTGCCTAACACTTGTTTGAAAACCTTCCCTTTATTCTACTCTTGAACTAGTGCCATTTGGACACTTAGCACTCTCCATTGGCCTGCCATCATGCATTGACTATTCAACCCAACTTTGTCCCCTTTTTTGAGACTGGACGCGTGGAGGCTCCGCACTCACTAAAAGCCCGATCAAGATTTTTATTTGTAGGAGTTTCGGGTTGACACACTTGGAAGCCTCCACAAACTCTTAGACTTTTCAACGACCCCTCTTACCTTTTCAGACCTTGGGCTACGTGGTGGGTTGGTGCTTGTTTGAGCCTCCACTTTTGGATTTACCCTTGGAGATGCGTAGAGTCGACACGTGGCTTCTTCCGTGACCACTTTTATACTTAGCCTTTTTTGGGCCCGCCCGTCCGCCTTTTGACCTCTAGCTTTGACCATTTGCTATGTGGAGGGATGGTGCAAATTTGAGTTTACCTTTTTGGATTCAACCTTGAGAAGCACCGCTTGGACACGTAGCTCTCTCCGTTGTCTCCACCATACTTAGTCGATTTTTAGACTCATTTTGAACTGTTTTGAGCCCAAAGACTTTAGATCTTTTCCGTTTCTCTTCTTTCTTGCTCCTAGCTTCTTTGACACTATCTCCTTCTTCTCCGACTATGCTACTTCATTTCTGATCCCACGTATAACATGTTACATAAATTTAAGACATGGATTCACTTGATGCCAGTTCGTTTCTTCTCTTTCTTCTTACATAGGGTCGTTTAGTCTTTCGCAGGCTCCGCCACTCCATTGTTTAGTCCTTTGCGACCCTTTTGCAAGATTTCAACGTGTTTTCTCTGGTTCTTTCTCTGCAGGTCATGGCTGATCCAATACTTTTCCTAGGGGGCAAAATATGGATAACAATTTGGCGACTCACGGGAAATCTTCCTGTTAGATAAAGAGACCAGTGGCCTAGAAGAATCCATTGGGCATGAAGTCTGCCTGGTAAACATGAAACTAATATGAACTTTGAAGATCTGATCCCTGAGCCACTGCGAGCCTGACTGCATGCCTTTTCTATGTCTACGACCACTGAACTTGCCCGCCCATTGTGCTGCACTCTCAATTTTCATAAGAAATTTTGAAATAAGGATTCTGAGAGTAGAAAATTGTTTGACCCTGGGGCTTTCATTTGTCCTTGAAATGGACTGTTTTGAAGACGGATTTTAGTTGCTCTACATTTGCTTCTTTTGGAACCAACAACTATTACGGACAACTATGAGTCTTTTTTCCATGAATACTGAAGAGCCTGGCCTTATGCACCTTTGGAGCAATACAAAACTTATGTACAAAGACCAAATCATACATGCCTCAAATGAGACATGCAGAGTGTGCATAAGCACTTCTTCTGCTGAAAGCAAATCTACTCCTACTCCTAAACTAACTAGAGAGAAAGAATGCTAAACAAAGTCTACTACAGGTAGGGAGAAGTAGCTTCCCTTTCTCAAAAGGGGCAGCCATGCAAATGATTTGACACTAAATATAGTTGCCTGTATGAGTGAAAAACTGATAATAAGTGGTCCTCCACCCAAATCATCAAGGTATCAACATTAATGGAAAATACCTCTTCAAGCTGATTTGCATTAGACTCCTGGAGGTATTGATGGTGACCCTTGGTACTTTGATGCTCATCCTCATGCCCTGAAGTAGGCATGACTAGTTTTGGCTTCTCCCTTGGCTCCAATGAATCCAAGTACCTGATTGGGCATGGTCGATAATTTGATGTGCCCATTTCTCTAAAATTCAACTCCAAAAATGGAGTCTTCTTGTGGACCTTCTTGGATGGATGGGGTGAGAGAGATGATGACATCCTCTACCTTGCCTTTTCTCTTCCTCTGCAGCAGGTGTGACTTTTGGAAGATCAAAATCTTCCAACTTGGGTTCAAGAGGCATGTTGCAAACTATAGGTTGTGCTTGCACGTTCTCTTCCATGGCAGTAGGTTCTTGTGGTTGAAGACATTCTTTTGAGTTTGATAGGATATCAAACTCTTTACTGTCTTGTTGTAGCAAAGTCTCTCCCTTTTGCATGGTGATCTTAAAATATTCATTATTTTCACCATATGAAGCTAGTGAGTTCAGGCTCCTCCAAAAAGTTAGATTTTTGGAGAGGTTGAATGAGAGAGGGGTCTGCATTTTCTTGTGCAACCGGCTCATGATTCAGTGCCTCTGAATCTGTCTTGGTCACCTCCATATGCTCCTTTTTAACTGGACTTGAACCGGGTGTTCCTCTTCTTTTTCTTGTGGAGAACATGGAGGACTCATACTTTCCAATCCTAGTTTTAGAGAGGTGTAGTGGAGTGCAGGATGTTCTTGAATGTCCTCCTTCATGGAAACATGATCATATGCTTGGAAGGTGGTTGATGGAGGAAAAAATGGTGTTATCTCTTCAGGCTCTTCTCCATCAAAACAATCCTCCAAGTCAGACATAGTTTACCTCCTTGTTGTCCTACTGCAGTACTCTACCTCTTTCATGGTGTCCTCCTATTCTACAATTGACTCACCATGGTTCCCTTCATCCTCAAACATGAAGTTTGAAAGCTCAAACTCTTCTTCAACATCAGATCTTGAAGGGGATGAAGTGAAAGGAAGAACTGAAGGTTCTTCTTTAGCCTGTTCCACACTTGGAGCCTCTGAAACTGTATGGTCCTCCTCTCTCTACTACAAACTCAGCCTCAACCACCACTGGTTCTTCAACTTTGAACTCCTCTATTGGTTTGACCATCGAGGGATATTTGTGAACCCAAATTTGTCAGCCCAACTCTTAAGATTATCTATCATTTCTTCTCTATTGGGCTCCTCCTCTTGTTGTTCTCCATAACTAGTTTTCTGGGTTTCTTCCCAACATGGACTTGGGAAAGCAAGAAGAGTGATAGGTTGGGGTTCAATCAGTTTTGTAATTGTTTGTGGTGGGGAGGGAAGTGGACCTTCTTGTTTTTTTGGGGGGATGACTACTTGGGAGAGAAAAGGGGAGAAGAATTGAAATGGAGTGCAAGACTAAGAGATGGAGAAATGAAATCAACACTTGGGGCAACAAGTGAGGGCTTGACTCTTGCCTCTGCTGAAATGATAAAGATTGAGGAAGAGAAAATGAAAGACAAGGAGCTAGTGATTGACTTACCCATTGATAAGGTTGTCTCGCACTTTTCTCATAAGCTTCAATGTCCTCAATCCATTGTGTAAGATGAGGTAACACTTCAACCATGAAATCAATATTCTCCTAAGGGTTGTAATGTCTTGGAAAAGGACCTTCCCATAGACAAGGTTCCCTACAACCAATCTTGAATGCCTTCATTTGTGCTACGCCCTGGATTACACCATGCTAGCCTCCATTCTTTGAATCTTCTCCAAAAACATCTTCCATTTGACTGTTGTCATTGTATGCATACCCTTTCTCATGATAAGCTCCATGGCCAAACTGAATTTGACTCGCTCATATGGGTAAGCACAATTACTTTGGATCTGATTATAGTGCTGATCTAGAGGAGTTGGAAAATGTATTGGAGGTGGATTGCACTGCTGTAGGTGTGAATTCCATGAAGGGAATGAAGTCATGATTGCATAACTTCATGAAATGGAAGAAAATGGGAGATATAGAAAGAAAAGTGAATGAAGATGGGTGAAATGGATGGGAAAAGGTATGTAACTTTAGAAATGGGGTTGTTGGCTAAATGGAGTCGAAGTCATGTGCATGTATGTGCCTAAAAGGATGACCCTTAATAGGAACATGTCAACTCGCTAACATGAAGTGGTAAGGTGCTTCATACCTGTCCCACCATGCCAAAAACTGTTTGTGTGGTCGCACGGTGGCTTATGATTTGTTGTTGTAATGATACACCTTGGAAAGATGGGAGATCCAACCTCGAGTTCCCACCTGGGCATGCCAAAATCATTAGTGTGGTCGCACGGTGGCCTATGATTTTCTGTTGTAATGAGACACCTTGGAAAGATGGAAGATCTAACCTCAAACTCCCACCAAGGTATGCAAAAATGTTAGTGCAAAATCATAGCACCCCCAAATGAGTCGTTAGATATTCTTTTCTAAGGCAGAGTCATTTGGTGTGATTCACATAACATTGAGTTTTCCCAAAGTGTGGGACTTTGTAAATGAAAAAACTCTCCAGAGAAGGTTGGTTCCTCTTCCTAAACTACCTGCCACAAGCTATTCTAGTGCAGGAAAGCTAATCTAATCCTAATCTAACTATCCAAGGAGACAGGGAGAGAAAGAAAACAAGAAAACAGAGCCTACACTAAAATGGTGATACACCAAAGAAGGAAAACTATTGATCATCTAACCAAACTGCCATGAAATGAAGGGAGGTGAGCAATGGAGAGGATGAACAACTACATCACAAGCCAAAGATCAGATTCACACAAAAAATTTTTCAAACCCAAAAACATAGATCCCAGACTTGAAAATGAACATCCAAAACATGCACAGGTGCCCTGCAATGAAGAGAGGCAAGAAGAAACAACCAAAAAGAGCAAAGGATGGACAAATGCATCACAAAACATGTTTTTATTGCTTCAAAAGTTTGCACAGAACATCATTCACGAGTAAGAGGTAAAAAAACCATTTACAGAGTAGGGGAGGAGGTTTAAAATCCATTTTCGACCCCGAGAAAGAAAAAGAGGGAGGCAGAGAGGAAAAATGAACAACCATTTGAATGTGCCCCTCTATTACAATATATAAGAAGAATGGGAGAGAGAAGAGGGAAGAATTTGAATCCTTCTCCAACCACCCTGAGATATGTATTGAATCCCATTTTAAAAGCTCAACCACTGAATATCAATGCCTTCTAGTAAATCCACCCACAATATGTCACTTCTGGTTCTCCGGCGGATCAAATCGAATCAGATCTGGTAGTTAAAGAGATCAAATTCTGCGTTAATGGCCTGGAAGAATTTTTCTTAGTTTTCACCTACTAGAGCCTTCCCAAAATGATATTTTATGTTCCTAAGGTGTAGACGAGGCTGAGATATTTGCAACAGTGTCAGATTTGCTATATTTTGAGCCCCGAGTCGAAAGATATGCCCCTTGAAAATTTGTGTTGGGTCTATACAAAAAGGTGGGAAAACAGTTTGAAAATGGGTCCCCTTTTTAAACTGGAAACATGGAGGGTTGGCGCATGTATGAGGGTGGCCTCTGCATTTTTCTTTTGGAGTGGCTTAGTGTTAACACTTGGCCTCTTCCGCGGCCTTCTTGATCTCCTTATATTTTTTTCCTAAGTCCTTTGCTCGGCGGGGTCATATATCTTGACCAGGGACACGCGGCGGCCTGGTGCTTGTTTGAAAACCTTTCATTTATTCTCGCTCTTGCACTAGCACTGTTTAGACACTTGGCACTCTCCGCCGGCCTGTCATCATGCATTAACTATTCAACTTGAATTTTTCACCCTTTTTGAGACTGGATGCGTCGAGGATCCACACTCGCTTTAAAGCTTGATCAAGGTTTGCCTTTGTAGGACCGTTGGGTTGACACTTGGAAGCCTCCACAATTTCTTAGACTTTTCAATGGCCCCTCTTACCCTTTTGGACCTTGGGCTACGTGTAAGTCCGGCACTTGTTTGAGCCTTCTCTTTTTATTCACGCTTGGAGATGCGCAGAGTTGACACGTGGCTTCTTCCGTGACCACTTTTATACTTAGCCTTTTTTGAGGCATGCCACTGTCCACCTTTTGACCTCTATTGACCATTTGCTACATGGAGGGCTGGCACGAGTTTGAGTTTCCCTTTTTGGATTCAACCTTGGAGAAGCGCCGTTTGGACACGTGGCTCTCTCCGCTGTCTCCTCCATACTTAGTAAATTTTTGGACTCGTTCTAAACTGTTTTGAGCTCAAAGACTTCATATCTTCACCATTTCTCCTCTTTCTTTCTCCTAGCTTCTTTTACAGTGTCACCTTCTTCTCTCGAATCTACTAATTCATTTCCGACCCCTTTTATCCCGTAAAATTGGCAAGGGAAATTTTGTGGGTAACTCATGAAAATTTTGTTCTGGTCCCTCATCAGGGACCACTCTGCGGACTCGGGCGTTGCAAAATCCTTTCCCGGAAATCTAGTTTTCCGAACTTAGCCATTTTTGGTCTTTTTTGGTTGGGCGCACCTTTTGTCTATGCAACACAGAGTAAATCATGCCCCCTTCATTTCCTTTGGCACACCCTTTGACGTGTTAACACACATTTTGGTGTGCCTCACCGTGTTGCGCCTTTCTTGCATGCGCCAAGGCGCATGCGCCTTCGTGTCAACAATATTTTTGTTGCGCCACATTTTGGTGCGCCAAGGGCGCACGTATTTCAATGTTGACAGCATTTTTGGTGTGCTAAAGGTGCACATAACCACGTGTTAACACACATTTTGGTGCACCACAGGCGCAAGCTTTGCAATGTCGACAGGTGTTTTGATGCGCCACTTCAAAAAGTGGTTGGCGCATTTATTACACCTTTGCCTATATATAGGTGCATCCGCCCTGTCACTTTCACAATTGAAACACGTGATTGATCTTTTTCCTCTGCACCTGTCAGCACGCCTGTCATCCTCGTGTCGCGTTCGTGGACCCAGTTTCACCTCTCACATTCTATATATTCCGGGTAAGTGGTCCTTATTGCTCTCATGTTTTATGTTTTGATTGTTGGATGTTTGTTTGTGGGGTTGGATAGAATGATCTGTGAAGCCATGAGACCCCCCTTTTCTATTTTTGTTGTCCTTCTCCCCCATGCACTTCCCCCTCTTTCCAGATCTGCTGGTAAAGAGGACTCTGCCTCAGAAAAAATCACTTGGATCTCTTTATTACATCCTCTTCATCATCCAAGGAACCCTGCAGAAGAGGCTTAAACACATGTAATCCCTCCAGAGAAGGAAACAAAGACTTAAAAGCTCATACGACTGCACTTTTCCTCTTTGGCGCAATCGCCACCCTTGCAACATAATGCACAGTCGTGCCAACGGCGCATCCGCCATGCTTGCTGCATAAAAAACAGTTGCGCCCTCAAAGCACACTTTCCTTGCTTGCAACACCCACTAACCCTGCGCCCTCTTGGTGCACCAAACTCAT
Organism: Taxus wallichiana var. yunnanensis; assembly: GCA_018340775.1. NCBI lineage: Eukaryota > Viridiplantae > Streptophyta > Pinopsida > Cupressales > Taxaceae > Taxus > Taxus wallichiana. Next base: position 776,218,459 of record CM031234.1, on the reverse strand, counting down.
GTGTAACATTGCAAAATTTGTGCCATTGGTGCACCCTGCATCCATGCAACACCAACCGTGCTTGCGCCAAGTATAAAACTGTTAACGGCGCAGGCGCATCCCCTATTACAGCAACATCATGTCATGCAGACCTCCCATGCGCCGCGCCAAGTTCCCCTGTTGCACACGAAAAGATGATGTTACACACACTAAACCTGTACCCTTTGGCGCATCCTGTACCCATGTAACATGAAAAATATCTGCGCCTGTTATAAAATGCATGTAAATGGCGCAGGCGCACTTCCGCTTGCAACAACAAAAATGTCATCTGCAGTATCCATGCGCCCTGCGCCCTTTGGCACTGATTTGTCCCTTGTAGCACCCCTTTTCTGTGCGCCATACTATTTAACCTGCAGATGCATTGTTCATGTGCCACTGCGTCCCCGATGCCTTAAAATTGCTAACTCTTCCTTCTGTCAACACTTTAATGGGAGATCAAAAAGCTAACATGACTCTTCTGCGTTGGGTTTCGCTTCTTCTTCTTGCAGATCAGCAACTGAGTTCAGAACTACATATGTCTACATCCAGCAAGAGACCAACCAAATCTAAAGGCAAAGCCAAACTTACAGAGGAAGAGATGAAGTATAAATATCAGAGGGTCAGGATGCCCGAATCCCAGGCAGAATGTGACCTGGACATAAGAGACTCTGAGCTCGGCCACATTGATATGGAAGATTTCTGGGCTAGAACTAGGAGGGTCACAGGAAGTCTGTGGATGGACAAGCTGGTAGGCAGTGGCCTACATTTTGGGGGATCCCGGTCAGTGTTGTGAATAACGAATTCATGATGGTAGTAGCCGCTGCTACAACAAAGACACGAGGTGCGTCTGAATGAGAAGGGCGAGGTCGTGATCAACCTCACTACCCGACACTTTGAAATTATGCTTGGCATTCCTCACCATCGGCACTTTGTGGCCGTAAGCCAAGAAGATTGCACCAAGGCTTGGGAGGATAATGAAGACTAGTGTATGCAATTGATGAATGAGGTATACCTGAAAAACAAGAAGGTGGTAACCAGATGGCCACAGGTCATTCATCGCAGCGATTTCTCTCGAGGAACTAAGTGATACCATCACATTCCTAAGTAGAGTATTTGGGCTTTCTGACGCCCACTACTTTCATAAATGGATGCTTAGGTACTTGGAGACAATGAACAAGAATGTGCCAGATCAACGCTTCGAGTGGGTGGAGATCATAAGTAGCACTATATCCGAGAAGCTCCAACAACTTACCACAATGGGGAGGTTCTACATGAACTCCTACGTAGTTTATGCTACAGCCTCGGAGAGAGATTATCCAGCGTTGATGCGGTGCGGGGTTTGGCCCCAAGTAAAAATATATGAATACTATCCAGAGCTGAAGCTGGAAAATAGTATTTCTCAGTTTACAAAGATTAACGATGCCTTCTTCTACAACATCGTCTACCTTTTGAGGCCAAACATGACTCACGGTCGTACGACCAAGAGCATTGTTGCAGCAACAGAGAAGTGGGGGGCCTTATTCACACAATTCCCCACCTTCACCTATCTAAGGGCAGCCAACTTCTTGGGGAACCAACCAAATTGCCAAGATATGCCGGCCCCAAGCTGATCCTGATTGGAGCTATCAAGACAACTCATAACCTACCACGAAAAGTGCTTGAAGAGAAAGAAGGGTGGAACTCCTTTCCCCCTCACAGTGGGCAGGTACACTTGTCTTTCCCACCACAAAGCCCAGGAGATGTTTGTAGAGCTGGAACTGCTCAATCTAAAGCATAACTTCCCGGCAAGGCCCACTTTCGACCCAAGGAATTACCTTCCTAGGGCCAAACTCGATCCAATCCACATTCCATGAGATCGAGGATATTTAAATCGACATGTATCATGAGGTCGAGCTCGAAGGAAAGATCACTCCCGCTTGGCCTTGGCTGAAATCATTTAGTACGGCGTAGCCATCGTCCCAAAAAGGTATATCTTGATATGGGTGGGGACGATCGGCCGTTCTTTGTGATCGGCGAGAACTAAAGTGCCTCAAACCATAGAAGAAAGGGTCAAAGAAACTCTACTGAGAGAACATAGCACTTTAGGTGTAGGATGAATGGCCTCATGTACCTCGGAGTTGATTTCACCACATCTCCATTGGGCAACGCACCTTCCGGACAAAACACCGCCAAAGAGAAAAGGTAAAGGCAAGGAGGGCGAGTCAAGATCTGCCCAAGAAGAGACTCCCGAGAGTCCTTGTATGTCGGTAAAGTGACAAGCGAGTGTGGGAATCTACGGGTAACTCTTCGGTGTACACGACTTCCCGAGTCGTGCAAGACAGGCGGTGGGGATGGAACATACGTGGGATGCAGACAAACTATTTGGGCAATCTAATGTCTTCGATACGCATTAATGGAATTTGCGAATCTAAGGCAAAGAAGGCCCTTCTAACTTGTTGGTGTGATAGATCGATCGGCAAGGATGACTGCTCGAAGGCTCCAATCAATATCGAGCTCTGGCGTGATTCGATCTATGGGTTGTGGAATACGTGGGAAATGACCTAGGATAGTTTCGTGTATGTCTCCAGATAAGGTCATATGGTGGATGGTGGAATACAATTGACTCTACGGATGATTCTCTGGCCTAGTCCAAAATTCTCTAGCTTCGTTAGCTGCTATATCTAGTAAGGACAATTGTTCGATGATGATGGGTGGAAGTGGAGTGGATTGGAATACTAGTGTGCGTAGGCCAGTGTTTATATCTGATTGACTTATGGATTCGTTAGGCTGTGGAATTTGTGGGTCACAACCGTAGACTCTTGGTTGTTGCGGTCCTGTTATGGTCATATACGAAATCAAGTCCTAATTCCTAGTATCCAGTAATCGTACGCTTTCTCAGCTTCTATGTTTAGGACCAATAACTGCGCGATCTTCTCAGAATATCTCACAGGCGTTCATGCAACCTGGATCCTTAAACTAGTATCTATGTCTGTGAGAGTGTCTCCTGCACCTGGCTATGGGACCAAAGGATCACAACCAAAGGTTTGTTCTCTTTCGAACCCTTCTACAGTCATGTGAATGTTTTGCCTAGGGCAATCTGTAGTTCGGTTGATTTGACCAAAACGTGTGTGCTTGGTCGTCTTCTATATTTAACCCTCTCAACTGAGAACTGATTAGTTGTAAATCTGTTGTTGTTTGGAAGACTTGTATTCTAAGGTTCTGGTCTATGTCAATTATTGCTGTGACGAGGTTGGGTTGAGGTACGATTGGCTCAAATACGTATTCCCTGGGCTCCCGAGGTCCCGTGATTGTCATACAAAACAAAATGTAAATCTAACTGCAACAAAGCAAATTTTGACTATCTAAAGCATATATAACTTCTATTTTTGTATTTAACTTTCTAAGAAGAAAAGCAGCTATTTAAACGTATCTAGAAATAACAACTAAATAACAATTTAAAACAAACAAAATAACCGAGTGTAGTTATTTGTCATGCGATTTGTAGATTTATTCTAAATAATGAAATAACTTGCTTGATCTATTTGTGCAATTTCTCGATCCTACCTCAGAAGTGAGGAGTGAATCATAGTTTCTCAGAAACTATCAATCCCCACAGCTTCCCTGGCAATATCGAGAATAGAATTTACTGAAATGAAGCAATTAACTACTTTATTTGATATGATTCTAACTAGAACTTTGAAAGTTAAAACCTGGACCTGCAGAACAGTGGTGAATCTGATGGTGTGTGTGATCTTGTCCCCTCAGTGTGATCTCCTCGTTCTTTCGTGTTCACGTGGATCCAGAAAAGCGTGTAATGCTAGCATCGACAGAAGTAGATATTGGGACAAGGACAGCTCGAGCGGCATCAATATAATGCGAGTAGGAGAGGGATAGCGCAAGAGTACAGAGCTTGGCTTATGCAATTCCTAGTGGGATTTACTGCGAGTCATGCAACATAAAGCGTCCAGAACCTGAAACTATCCTGTTTGAAGAGCAAAACCTGCAACTTTAATGGCTTCCTAAGCTATTCTACTCCAATGGATTGGATAAAACAACAACACCATTTGCACAAGCTGGATATGTGGCTTACCAACAGTTGAACAATGCTAACTAGACATATAATGAACTAAACCAAGCACTCTAAGCAAAATGAAAGCTAAGTCTATTGCAAAGAGAAATTTAGAGACAAACTTCAGGGCCATTTTCTTGAGCACAAGCCATTTATTTATAGCTTTCATTCACCCAAAGATCAAAACCAAACTGAACTCTAAAAACTATAAACAATGGCCAAACACTATTCTAGGGGACCAAAAACATAAATGCAAGCCCAAGTCGGCAAGGAAAAGTTGGTGAAATGTTGATCTTTACGTGAGTCGTGTCAAAACGCTTTCTAGAAAATGCGTAAAGGACCGCCACTCTGAGCAGGGCGGGCGGCAGTCACGAGACCGCCGCCCATGCAAGGTGGTGGTTTCGTCACTGAAGAGCAAAAGGCCAAGAAAAGAGGGAAAAAGGAAAAACAAAGGACGCGGGGGCTAAGCGGGGCATGCGGGATGTTAACGCATACTCCGAGAGATTTTTCCGGATCCTAACACCTTGCAAGAGACTCAGTATCATCATTGGGGCACTTGTTACACTGCCTCCGCAGTGATCTGATCCTTACAATTTTGGGTACGTACAGTCCCCCTTCCGCCGCGTGAGAACAAGTTGTAACTCTGGTTTCTCCAGAGAAAGAAGCGGCCGAAGATGTTTTGATGGGCACATCCACTCAGGATGTTGCCACTACTACAACTATTGAGGTCCCTTCTATCCCTTCTCCCTCTCCTCCTTCCCCTCCTCGAGTGACCCAAGCGACCATTCCTTTGGTCGTGTCCTCTCCCCCATCTTCTACTATTCCCCCTTCCTCATCGTCCATCTTCTCTTCTCTCGCAGAGCTGTCCCCCACCATTTCTTCCCTCATCTCTCAGCTCCCTTCCATTTCCATGTCTTCCTCCCCTGCAGTATCTCTTCCTCCCATGATCACTTTCTCGGCCTCCCTCTTAATGCTGCCCAAGTGTCTCAACGCACTTTTCTTCTACTACCGCAGCTGCTCCCTTTTCTACTTTCGGCCCCTCTCCCATAAGTCCAAAGATGGATCTCTCAAGACTGAGCCAAAAAAGAGGAAAGTTCCCATTGCACCGATGGACTTCTCCGTCATCCCATCAAAGGGGCCAAGAAGCAAAATCCTTTAACCCGCTTCTCTCGAGTGCGTCGGAGAGAGAGTAATGGATATAGCATACCCCAATCCTTTAAAGGATAAAAGGATCTGTCTCCGATAGATTATACTGTGACCTAAGTCACAATGGGGATGTCTTCAGAAAGCCTTCAAGGAGAGGCCCTATCTGCAGTTGATGCCCTTTGCAAGAAGCTCCAGGAAGCAAAGGAAGAAAAGAGGCTATTAAAGGAACAAAATAAACATCTTCTCCACGCCTTGCGAAAGCGGGCGGTGCGCACTCATCTGACCCCACCGAAACTTCGAGCCAGGATAAGATAAATGAATACGCCAAAATCGAAGAGCAGAGGGAATGGCGCTTCTTCTGGAGGAGCCAAATCCTCAAGGAAAGTGAGGAGTAATCGCTGAGTTCACCGGTTGTATCGAATATCAATCGGGCGAACAAAGAGCTCAGGGATAGCAGGACCCATCTCCGAAGAGCTGGACCATGCCAAGATGTAGCATGAGACCTTTCAGAAAATGCTCAACTGTTCAATCGAAGATCTGGTCAAGTTCGCGTCTTTGGTCACCCCAGAGCCCTCAACAAAATCCTTTCTACTCTGGATTACCGGGTCGATCAGTTGGAGTTCGTCCTAGAAAAGATTGACAAAATCAAGGAAGAAGCCCTGGACGCAATGCATCAAATGGAGCAGATTGTCCTGAGAATGTCTCTGGGCTTGCTCACTCCTTCTTTCACCTTAAGAAAGGTTGATGAAACTATTCGGATCTTCAAGGAGATCGTTTCGCAAGGGCTGGGACCAGAAGTCACTTTCGACGCCGAATCCATCAACAACCTGCTGGCCTGTCGTGACTTCATAGGGTACCTGATAGATGCGGAAAACGAATATTCCAAGCTCCTAGAAAAGCTTACAAACGAGCGGGAGACTTGCGAGGCTATTAGTGATCGACACAAGGATCCTTCCCAGGATCAACTTCAACCCATGATCAGCAAGTTCATGGAATATCGTGCCTGATTCCACATCGTCACCCGGCAAACATCAAAAGCAGGATACCCCCTTTCAGCCGCGGGATGATGACGAATAGTCTCATTCTTCTCGACCTTCTCCTTGTAAATATCTAAAGTATGTTGACACAAATGACGACATCATCCATGTTGCACCATGGGATGATGTCATCCACCAAAGTATTCAAAAGTCAACAAATGACTTTGGGATATCTTGTAAGATATTTTGTAATTAAGTGGTTGTTTTGTTTTGTCTTCTCTTCTTCTATATATACTTGAATACTTGTTGTATTCAAGGGTGGATACTTTTCAGATGAGAAATAGAAGTAGGAAGAAAAGATTTTGAACTTTTTGTAACAAAAACAAATATTAATACAATATTTAGACTTTGTGCTAAATACATGTGTTTTACATCAGACCTTTCTTATGTTAGATCTCATGTGTGATTGTTCGTTGAATCTACTTCTACTTTGTTGAATCCGAAGATGCGTTCGCGTTGCTGTCAAAGATCACTCACCTAAAGAAGGAGGTCAATGAAACTATGCGTGACTTCATCACCCATTTCAATTCACTGATCAACCGTGTTCCGCCTACCATGCTTCCCACACCGGAAAATCAGAAGTGTTTCTTCGTAAACGCCATGAGCTCGAAAGTAAGTTTCTTACTCCTGCAAGAACAAGTAGCTACTTTGATTCTCACCCAGGCTGCTGCCATCCGGATCGAAGATAACTTGCTAATATCTGGCGAATTAAAAAGAGAATCGTCCAAGCTTAAAGCTTCGAGCCCTTCTCCCACTACTTCATCTGATCCGACATTTCAAAAGATGGCGAATGACTTGCTCGCATTAAAGAAGTAGTTAGCCCAAGCTTCCCCCAGTTCCCCATACCGGGATATTCCACGAAGAACTTTCACTTCCAACAGCGTCCCGCATAGGCCACGTTTTCCTGCAACTGCTCCGCGGTTGGCGCTTGAGGCTCCTCCGGTCAACGCTTTAGCCGAAATCGAAGAAGAAGAGCAAAATTATGAAGAACCTTTGTCTCAAGGCGAAGATGATCAAGATGTCGGTGAGCCGACTGGTGACTCTACTATCGGGTATATGGAATTTGATGAGGAGGAATCTGATGAAGAAGAAGGTACCCAAGGATATGCAAGCGGACAATCATATGTTGTTTTTACCCGTTCGCAAGGAAAAGAAGCAGAGGTGGCTGCCCATATGCAGAAAGAGAAGGCCGCGTCATCCACGCCCCCAACTATTGCTAAAAGAGGTAATCCTCTTCCTGCTCAACCCCCTATTAAGTCTTTTACAAAGAAATCTTTTCCTCCCATCTCTCCTCCAAATCAGCCTTCTTCTATTTCCATGAAGGCCAGTAACCTTACCCTACCGCCACGAAATGAAGGACTCATTCCTCCATCAACACAGCCCTTGGCCATGTTTGACATAATTGACCACGCTAAAAAGACCAAGATCCAAATGTCTGAAGCCGAGTACCTTCAATCAAACCCCGAACAACTTGTAAGGTTGACCGAATACATCCAAAGTCAGGCTGTCATAACTAATCAGGTTTCCCCAAAAGGAATCCTTTCCACCCCTCCTTCATCCCGCATAAACATTGCCTCGACTTCCGCATCAGGCAAGATAGAACCTTTCTACCTCTCCCTCCTAATCAATGGCCACAAACTAAGCAACTGCATAATTGATTCTGGGGCTTCCGATAATGTCATGCCGGAAAAGTCGCCCATGCTCTGGGCCTCACCCTTACCAAGCCTTTTGGCCAATGTTATTCCTTGGAAACTAAACAAGTTCGCTGATTGGTCAAATCAAGGATGCGCAATTTGCATTTGCAACGTTCCCAGAAAAAAGGGTAAAAATGACCGTCCTTGTTGCCGATATTCCAGTAGCCTATGGAATTCTGCTAGGGAGGAGTTTTTGCAGTGAAGTTGGTGGGGAGATTCATATGGACTGGTCTAAGGCTAGGATCCCCATCAAAGGTGTAATGCAAACTTTGGAGCCTGAATCGCAAAAGAAGTACCTAGTTACTAACTCCGATGACCCTAAAGCCCAAATTCTCTTCGAATCATTAGGGATGGGAAACTATTTCTTGTCTACCGAGTCTGACAAAATGGATGTCCTCATCCAAGAAGAGGATCTTAACAAGATCTGGACTTTGCAGTTTGATGGTAGCTACGTGACTAGTGGGTGCGGCGTTGGCGCCATGTACTAATATCTCCCGAAGAGGAGATTATTCCTCTCTCTTTCAAGTTACAATTTTTCAACACAAATAATACTGCTGAGTATGAATCTTCTTTACTTAGCATGCAAGCCACAAAGGAAAAAGGAATCAAGAATATGAAAGTACAAGGTGATGCGAGAGCTGGTCATAAATCAAGTTAAAAGGATATACCAAGTGAAGAATGAAAGGATCGGACATTACCATAATGCGGTGTGGGACAACATCGAGGAGTTTGACGATTTTCAATAAAATCCATCCCAAGAGCTCAGAATGACATGGCCAATTCATTGGCCGTCTCGGCATCCCTCATGCTCCCTCACCCAGTTTGAAAACAAAAAAATATACCATTGAGGTGGTTTTCCGCCCAAGCGTGCTTGGACAATTCTCAAGACTAGCGGTGTTCAACGATGACAATCAACTCATTTCCTTTCTCGAAAAGGCGGAAAATTTTAGCGAACTTCATTTTGAAGGGTCCACTTCTACATGCCGTGAATCAGTTACCGATCAAAACAAAGAATCAAAAGGAAGCAACTACATATGTCACTCAAAGGAAATAAAATTCGAAGGGCCTGGTTTCCTTAGAGCGGGTTTTCGACAAGCATGATCATTTTGTAAAAAAGAAAAAGGTGAGATGATCCTGTCTCCTCCTAAAACCGAACCGTCAATTTAGGTTCGGTTGTATATCCACAGTTTGTAAACATTAGAAAATGTTGCACACCTGAAGAGAAGCGGAAGTTTGTCAAACTTTTGAAGAAATACATGGATGTATTGGCATGGTCCTATGCCGATCTAAAGTCTTTTAAGCCAAAGGACGTCCAACATGACATCCCGTTGAAAGAGGACGTCAAACCCTTTCGCCAGAAGCAGAGACATTATAATCCTAAGATCTCAGGTACTATCCAGGCTGAAATTCAGAAAATGCTGGACGCACGGATCATTTTTCCTATCCATCACAGTACTTGGGTGGCAAACATCATGCCAGTACGCAAGAAGAATGGTGAAATACGCATCTACGTAGATTTTCGCAACCTGAATCAGGCGTCCTTGAAGGACAACTATCCGCTTCCCATAATGGATCAGGTTCTCGAGGCAGAGTAACCAGATCGGAAATGCTATCCATGCTTGATGGTTTTTCAGGCTACAATCAGATTGAAGTCTCACCTAAGACCAATTTAAAACAGCATTCACTACCCCCTGGGCACATTTGCCTATAGCAGAATGCCTTTTGGTTTGACTAATGCTGGTGCCACTTTTTAGTGGGCCATGGACTTTGCGTTCAAAGGTATGATGGGGAAGGTCATCATAGTCTACTTGGATGACTTAACTGTGTTCTCCAAACAGTGAAATGATCATTGTGATCATTTGGAGCAAGTATTGATTAGATGCCGAGAGCATGGGATCTCCCTGAATCAAAAAGTTTGTTTTTGGAGTCACAGAGGGAAAGTTGCTAGGACATGTTGTTAGCAAAGAAGGGACGAAGATAGATACTGAAAGAGTTAAGGCTATTCAGAGCCTTACTTTACCTACAAGCAAGACCGGCATTCACTCCTTAAAAGTGAATTTTCTCAGGCGCTTTGTTCCCGACTTTGCTGAAAAGACTCACCACATATTAGACATGATGAAAGGGTCACCAACTTTCCGATGGAGCGAAGAAGGGAAGAAGTCGTTTGAGGAAATAAAAGCCTCCGTCGCTCACGCGCCAGTCCTGGTATGTCCCGATTTCTCCAAGGATTTTATTATGTATAGCTATGCATTTGAGCACACCGTGTCAGCCATCCTAATGCAAAGGAATTCTCAAAATGTTGAATCCCCGATTGCATTTATGAGCTCTCCTCTCAAGCCTCACGAATTAAAAATGACCCAGTTAGAGAAACATGCCTTCGTCGTTGTCAAGGCAGTTAAGAACTTCAGGTATTACATTCTAAACTCTCATACGGTGGTTCTAGTTCCTGACACGACAGTAAAGTCTATCTTAACTCAACAGGAGTTAGGAAGTTTGCGAGGAAATTGGATTGCAAAAGTCCAAGAGTATGACCTGGATATAAAACCAACCAAGTTGGTAAGAGGCAAGGGCCTATGTCAACTTATGGCTGAAAACCAAGGGTCAGAAGTTTCCGGGGAAGAAAAGGATTGCGTCAATGGAGCACAAAGCCAGCTGGAGAAAGTTGATTCTCTACCTATGGTCCTATTTGTCGCAACCAACGACGAGTGGTATTCCGATATTGCTTTCTTTCTCACCTATGGCGAATGCCCAGCTCATCTAACTACAAAGGAGAAGTGTGCTATAAAGCTCAGAGCAGCCAGATATATCATCTGGGATGACGGTTTATACAAACGCGGAATAGATGGCATCTTCTTGCGATGTGTTGACAAGCCACAACAGGTAAAGTTACTTGAAAGTTTTCATGATTCGGCCTATGGTGGCCATTTCTCCTCTTCCGTGATGGCGCACAAGATCATCCGGGCCAGGTACTATTGGCCAACGCTTTTCCAAGATACAGCCACCTGGGTAGCAAAGTGTGAGCCTTGCCAGCAATTTGTCGGCAAGCCCAAATTGGTTGCTTTTCCCCTCAGGCCGGTCGTTGTCGATGAACCATTCAAGCAGTGGGGAATCGATTTTATTGGTGCACTCAATCCCCAATCGAGTGTTGGACATAGTTATGTCCTGACAGCAACAGATTACTTCATAAAATGGGTGGAAGCCATACCTGTCAAACATGCCACTTCCAAGGTTATTTGTAGTTTCATCAAAGAAAATATCATTGTCGGGTTTGATGTTCCAAACAAGATTGTTATCGATAACGCTTCCAACTTCTCCTCACGAGAAGTTGTTGGTTTTTGCTATGAATACAAAATAACTTTGGCCCACGCCTCAGATTATTACCCTCAGGGAAATGGTCAGGAAGAATCCAGTAATAAAAACTTAGTAGCCATCATAGGAAATCTAGTGGATGAGAATCAATGAATGTGGCACAAGTCATTATACGACGCTTTGTGGGCGGACCGCATCGCTCCCAAGATGTCTCTCGGCATGTCACCTTTTCAAGTGTTATATGGCATCGACGCCGAGCTTCCCATTTCTGCGGAACTCCCTGCTCTACGCTTGGCACGAGCAATCGAAGATGAAACTTTCCAAAATTCCCTTGAAAAGAGGATCATGTATCTAGCAGAGCTCAAAGAAAAGAGAGTAAGAGTGGTCGATAGGGATCACCAAACATCAGAATCAGGTCAAGAGATTGTTCGATAAAAAAGCTAAGCAAAGAGAGTACCAGGTGGGAGACCTCGTCCTTTTGTGGGACAAACGAAGAGAGCCAAAGGGCATGCACGGAAAATTTGATTCCCTATGGAGGGGACCTTTCAAGATCAAGTAGCTCAACGAGAGAATAACTTCTATCTCTCGTATCCGGACGAAACGGACTCCCGCTTCCCTATAGTGGGCGATTCGAAAATCTTCGGAAGTAGAGCTTGCTCTCTTCTTTGTACAGTTTGCTTCAGTTGTGTGTTTGTTTTTGTCGTGTGTTTGCTTTTGTTGGTTGTGTGTTTCCCTTTTCGGTCGCCCTTGTTTTTGACTATGTAGCCCAATGGATAGGCACATGTGGATCTGGGATTCTCTACCCCGAGTTCCATTCGAGAGATAGACCCCGAAAGAGCACTGTTATCCCGTAAAATTAGCAAGGGAAATTTTGCGGGTAACCCATGAAAATTTTGTTCTGGTCCCTCATCGGGAACCCTCTGCGTTCGGAACATTGCAAAATCCTTTCTTGGAAATCTAGTTTTCCGAACTTAGCCATTTTTGGTCTTTTTTGGTTGGGTGCACCTTTTGTCTGTGCAACACAGAGTAAATCTACGCCCCTCCATTTCCTTTGGCGTACATAACTACGTGTTAACACACATTTTGGTGCGCCTCACGATGTTGCGCCTTTCTTGCATGCGCCAAGGCGCATGCGCCTTCATGTCAACAATATTTTTGTTGCGCCATGTTTTGGTGTGCCAAGGGTGCACGTATTCCAGTGTTGACACGCATTTTTGGTGCGCCTTTGCCTTTATATAAGCGCATCGCCTGTCACTTTCCACAATTGAAACACGTGATTGATCTTTTTCCTCTGCACCTGTCAGCACGCCTGTCGTCCTCGTGTCGCGTTCGTGGACCCAGTTTCACCTCTCACATTCTATATATTCCGGGTAAGTGGTCCTTATTGCTCTCATGTTTTATGTTTTGATTGTTGGTTGTTTGTTTGTGGGGTTGGATAGAATGATCTGTGAAACCATGAGACCCCCTTTGCTGTTTTTGTTGTCCTTCTCCCCCATGCGCTTCCCCCTCTTTCCAGATCTACTGGTAAAGAGGACTCTGCCTCGAGAAAATCACTTGGATCTCTTTATTACATCCTCTTCATCATCCAAGGAACCCTGCAGAAGAGGCTTAAACACATGTAATCCCTCCAGAGAAGGAAATAAAGACTTAAAAGCTCGTACGACTGCACTTTTCCTCTTTGGCGCAATCACCACCCTTGTAACATAATGCACAGTTGACGCCAATGGTGCATCCGCCATGCTTGCTGCATAAAAATAGTTGTGCCCTCAAAGCGCACTTTCCTTACTTACAACACCCACTAACCTTGCACCCTCTTGGCGCACCAAACTCATGTGTAACATTGCAAAAATTTACACCATTGGCGCACCCATCGCATCGATCCAACACCAACCGTGCTTGCGCCAAGTATAAAACTGTTAACGGCGCAGGCGCATCCCCTATTACAGCAACATCATGTCATGCAGACCTCCCATGCGCCGTGCCAAGGGAACCTATTATGCACGAAAAAGATGATGTTGCGCAGCACTAAACTCTGCGCCTTTGGCGCATCCTGTACCCGTGTAACATGAAAAATATTTGCACCCATTATAAAATGCATGTAAATGGCGCAGGCGCACTTCCGCTTGCAACAACAAAAATGTCATCTGCAGTATCCATGCGCCCTGTGCCCTTTGGCACTGATTTTTCCCTTGTAGCACCCCTTTTCTGTGCGCCATACTATTTAACCCTGTAGTCTACAGTGTTCATGCGCCCTGCGCCCTGATGCCTTAAAATTGCTAACTCTTCCTTCTGTCAACGCTTTAATGGGAGATCAAAAAGCTAACATGACTCTTCTGCGTTGGGTTTCGCTTCTTCTTCTTGCAAATTAGCAATCAGCAAGTTCGAAACTACATATGTCTACATCCAAAGAAGAGACCAACAAAATCTAAAGGCAAAGCCAAACTTACAGAGGAAGAGATGAAGTATAAATATCAAAGGGTCAGGATGCCCGAATCTAGGCAGAATGTGACCTGGACATAAGAGACTCTGAGCTCGGCCACATTGATATGGAAGATTTCTGGGCCAGAACCAGGAGGGTCACAGGAAGTCCGTGGATGGACAAGCTGGTAGGCAGTGGCCTACATTTTGGGGGATCCCGGTCAGTGCTGTGAATAACGAATTCATGATGGTGATAGCCTGCTACTACAACAAAGACATGAGGTGCATCTTGAATGAGAAGGGTGAGGTCGTGATCAACCTCACTGCCCGACACTTTGAAATTATGCTTGGCATCCCTCACCATCGGCACTTTGTGGCCGTAAGCCAAGAAGACTGCAACAAGGCTTGGGAGGATAATGAAGACCAGTGTATGCAATTGATGAATGAGGTATACCTGAAAAACAAGAAGGTGGTAACCAGATGGCCACAAGTCATTCATCGCAGCGATTTCTCCGAGGAACTAAGTGATACCATCACGTTCCTAAGTAGAGTATTTGGGCTTTGACGCCCACTACTTTCATAAATGGATGCTTAGGTACCTGGAGACAATGAACAAGAATGTGCCAGATCAACGCTTCGAGTGGGCGAGATCATAAGTAGCACTATATCCGAGCAGCTCCAACAACTCACCACAATGGGGAGGTTCTACATGAACTCCTATGTAGTTTATGCTATAGCCTCGGAGAGAGATTATCCAGCGTTGATGCGGTGCGGGGTTTGGCCCCAAGTAAAAATATATGAATACTATCCAGAGCTGCTGGAAAATAGTATTTCTCAGTTTACAAATATTAACGATGCCTTCTTCTACGGCATCATCTACCTTTTGAGGCCAAACATGACTCACGGTCGTACGACCAAGAGCATTGTTGCAGAAATAGAGAAGTGGGGGCCTTATTCACATAATTCCCCACCTTCACCTATCTAAGGGCAGCCAACTTCTTGGGGGAACCCACCAAATTACCAAGATATGCCGGCCCCAAGCTGATCCTGTTGGAGCTATCAAGACAGCTCATAACCTACCACGAAAAGTGCTTGAAGAGAAAGAAGGGTGGAACTCCTTTCCCCCTCACAGTGGGTAGGTACACTTGTCTTTCCCACCACAAAGCCCGGGAGATGTTTGCAGAGCTGGAACTACTCAATCTAAAGCACAACTTCCCGGAAAGGCCCACTTTCGACCCAAGGAATTGCCTTCCCAGGGCCAAACTCGATCCAATCCACATTCCGCAGATCGAGGATATTTATATCGACCTGTATCATGAGGTCGAGCTCAGAAGGAAAGATCACTCCCGCTTGGCCTTGGCTGAAATCATTCAGTATGCGGTGTAGCCATCGTCCCAAAAGGTTATCAAACTACTGATCAAGAAGTTGATCAGGTATATCTTGACACGGGTGGGGACGACTGGCCGTTTGCTGTGATCGACAGAACTAAAGTGCCTCAAACGATAGAAGAAAGGGTCAAAGAAACTCTGCGGAGAACAGAGCACTGGTGCAGGATGAATGGCCTCATCTACCTCGGAGTTGATTTCACCACATCTCCATTGGGCAACGCACCTTCCAGACCAAAACATCTGCCAAAGAGAAAAGGTAAAGACAAGGAGGGTGAGTCAAGCTCTGCCCAAGAAGAGACTCCTGAGAGTCCCCCTTCCGCCGCGCGAGAACAAGTTGTAACTCTGGTTTCTCCAGAGAAAGAAGCGGCCGAAGATGTTCCGATGGGCACATCCACTCAGGATGTTGCCACTACTGCAACTGTTGAGGTCCCTTCTATCCCTTCTCCCTCTCCTCCTTCCCCTCCTCGAGTGACCCAAGCGACCATTCCTTTGGTCGTGTCCTCTCCCCCATCTTCTACTATTCCCCCTTCCTCATCGTCCATCTTCTCTTCTCTCGTGGAGCTGTCCCCCACCATTTCTTCCCTCATCTCTCAGCTCCCTTCCGTTTCCATGTCTTCCTCCCCTGACAGTATCTCTTCCTCCCGTGAGCACTTTCTTGGCCTCCCTCTCAATGCCGCCTCCAAGTGTCTCAACGCACTTTCCTTCTACTACTACAGCTGCTCCCTTTTCTACTTCCGGCCCTCTCCCATAAGTCCAGCATGGATCTCTCAGCACCTGAGCCAACAAAAGAGGAAAGTTCCCATCGCACCGATGGACTTCTCCATCATCCCATCAAAGGGGGCCAAGAAGTAAAATCCTATAACCCGCTTCTCTCAGAGTGTGTCAAGAGAGAGAGTAATGGAGATAGCATACCCCAATCCTTTAAAGGATAAAAAGGATCTGTCTTCAACAGATTATACAGTGACCCAAGTCACAATGGGGACGTCTTCAGAAAGCCTTCAAGGAGAGGCCCTATCTGTAGTTGATGCCCTTTGCAAGAAGCTCCAGGAAGCAAAGGAAGAAAAGAGGTTGTTAAAGGAGAAAAATAAACATCTTCTCCACGCCTTGCAAAATCGGGCGGTGCACCTCGTACGACCGCCGCCGAAACTTTTGAGCCTCTGAGCTAGGATAAGATAAATGAATATGCCAAAATCGGCGAGCATGGTATGGCAGTTTCTTCCTGGAGGAGCCAAATCCTCAAGGAAAGTGAGGGAGTAATCGCCAAGTTCACTAGTTTGTTTCAGAATATCAATCGGGCGAACAAAGAGCTCCAGGTGATAGCAGGACCCATCTCCGAAGAGCTGGACCATCCTAGGATGCAGCATGAGACCTTTCAGAAAATGCTCGACTGTTCAGTTGAAGATCTGGTCAAGTTCGGCATCTTTGGTCACCCCAGAGCCCTCAACAAAATCCTTTCTACTCTAGATTACCGGGTCGATCAGTTAGAGTTCGTCCTAGAAAAGATTGACAAAATCAAGGAAGAAGCCCTGGACGCAATGCATCAAATGGAGAAAATTGTCCTGAGAATGTCTTTGGGCTTGCTCACTCCTTTCGCCTTAAGAAAGGTTGATGAAACTGTTCGGATCTTCAAGGAGATCATTTCGCAAGGGCTGGGACCAGAAGTCACTTTCGATGCCGAATCCATCAACAACCTGTTGGCCTGTCGTGACTTCATAGGGTACCTGATAGATGCAGAAAACAAATATTCCAAGCTCCCGAAAATCTCACAGATGAGCGGGAGACTTGCGAGGCTATCAGTGATCGACACAAGGATCCTTCCCAGGATCAACTTCAACCCATGATCAGCAAGTTCATGGAATATCGTGCCTAGTTCCACATCTCGTCACCTGAGCAGCAGCAAAAGTAGGATACCCCCTTTCAGCCGTGGGATGATGACGAATAGTCTCATTCTTCTCGACCTTCTCCTTGTAAATATCTAAAGTATGTTGACACAAATGACGACATCATCCATGTTGCACCATGGGATGATGTCATCCACAAAGTTGTCAAAAGTCAACAAATGACTTTAGGATATCTTGTAAGATATTTTGTAATTAAGTGGTTGGTTTGTTTTTGCCTTCTTTTCTTCTCTTCTTCTATATATACTTGAATACTTGTTGTATTCAAGGGTGGATACTTTTCAGATGAGAAATAGAAGTAGGAAGAAAATATTTTGAACTTTTTGTAATAGAAACAAATATTAATACAATATTTAGACTTTGTGCTTTGAATACATGTGTTTTACATCAGACCTTTCTTATGTTAGATCTGTGTGATTGTTCTGTTGAATCTACTTCTACTTTGTTGTCATTTATTCATCAGTATTGCTTTATTTGTCTATGCAAAGTAGGTTCGGCTCTGTATACTACCAACCCAAATCATAGACCTTCTGACCTTTCTGCTTTGGAATTCATTTCTTTTCTCCCTTCAGATCTTTCCTATCTCCCCACCTCGTTTCTTTCCCTTCTTTTACAGTTGGAAATATCTCTACTTTGGGATGAGATCCCAACCCCTGGAAGGCGAATATTGTGAGACTTGCAAAACATTCCTGCTGGTACAATAGCAATAAACCAGTTTCACTTTGCTAACTCAAAGAGGGCTATTCCCTACACACCTTGTTGCTTGTCCATCCATAGATCTGTCCACCCGATAGATTTTCGAACCAACAAGCCCGCATGTAACATATTAAATAGATTTAAGACACAGATCTGCTCGATGAGCTATTTCTTCTCTTTCTTCTTGCATAGGGTCGTTTAGTCTTTCGCAGGCTCCGCCACTCCATTGTTGAGTCCTTTTGCGACCCTTTTTCAATATTTCAACGTATTTTCTTTGGTTCTTTCTCTGCTTGGGGTCGTGGCTGATCCATACTTTGCCCTGGGGGAATATGGGTAACAATAACATTAGTTAAAAATCGTCAATTTTTTCTTTCTTGACGGACAAGAATGAATGTCAAATTTAACCCTTGATTTCGGTCACACATTTGTCTTCAAAACTATTTCATAACTCTCGTGGCTTTGCCTTCTTTAATCAAGACCAAAAATATTTGGATTAATGACCTAAATGATTATATATGTAAAACATAAATATTATATATGTTATGGAATATATTCAAAACATAAATATTATATATGATATGGATTATATACAATATAGATTATATACATAAAATTCATCTATGCGTGTTATATATAAAATACAAATGATAAGGAATATATATATATATATATATTCGTCAAGGAATTTAACAATGGGATGGAGGCTTGTTGATTAAGAAAATCATCGGGAATGCATGGCTAGGATATTGCTTGAACATAGTGCGTTGAAATATGATAGCTAATATGTTTTTATGCCGCGGTAATTTGACAATTAAAACACTTCATGTGCAACAGTTTATTTTTTCTTCCAACTGTAGCATCACACCTACATGCGATGATCAAGCAAATTCTCGAAGCCAACAGGAGCTGGTGAGAAATGCCTATATAGTTTGTGAGATTATATCATCCCATTTTATGTAAGTGTCATCAACCATAGCTGTAATGTAACAATGTATCCACCCATAACTTTGGCCATTTCTAATGATTTACACTAGCCTAACAGTACAAATAAGAGGAAAATCAATGCCACCTATCGAGCTGCCACAAATCAACTGGGGAGGTAATATCAATAAGGATGACAATGAACTGCCTTCTTTGGGTGAATTGACTCCAATAGATGTTAGATGAACCATAATACTTTTGGTTTTTATTAAATCTTGGCAACTTTGCCCCTACTTGATATTATCTATTTAACAACTTCATAAATGTTGGAAATATACATGCATGAACAATCTGTAATTTCCCATGTAACTTTTTAGGAAAGCTAAGTTTAGCATGATTCATGCTTTAGTTAAAGATTTATTTTAGGAGTAGATTTAAATAATTTAAATAAAAGAAATATGCTTTATTGCATGCACAACATGTGGTTGTTTTAAAGCACAATCTGGATTTAGAATGCTCGAGTTGAAGAGCGGTTAGTGGATAAGTTATTTTATTTACATAACAACAATTGTCATTGTTTAATATACACACACAAAAGTGTGAAATTTGCCTGAGTAGAATTAGAGAAGTGTTTCACGCACACACTTTATTGTAGTTTGAGCCGAAGATCCGAGTATGAAGATTTAATGGAGATTACGCACAATGCTGCTAGTTCGAGTATTTAATCTGCATTTATGCAACTTAATTAATTGTTATGTTTATTTTCTTTATGTTGTTCGATATATACGATTGCATATTTTATACAAATTGGTATTAGAGCGAGGTTATTACAACAACTTATTAAATTGGTAGCAAGTAATGGCTTCTACATCCGGTATACTGAGACACAACAATTTAATGAAAAGAATTGTGAATATTGGTCATTGACCATGATGACGCTATTCATATCTCAAGACGTGTGGGAGATCGTTGAGGATGGGTACACTGAGCCCATTGATGCGAACGTATACTACACTTTCTCTAGCGTGAGAAAGATACTTTGAAGGAGTGACGGAAGAAGGATGATAAAGCTCTTTTCTATATTCATCGGAAATGCATGAAATCATTCTTCTAAAAGTGGTAACATCCAGTCAATAAAAGACCACATGGGACACACTACAAGTTGCATATCAAGGTAAGGAGAAAATAAAAACCACCAAGCTACAGTTACTTTGTAGAGATTTTGAGAATTTAGCAATGAAAGATTCTTATTCCGTAGAATCATTTTTTACTTATGTAGTTATCTTAGTCAATCAAATCAAATCCCATGGTGAGACTCTTGAAGATAGAAAAATTATTGAAAAACTACTTAGGAGTTTGCCTACGAAATTTGATCATTTAGTTGTTGCTATTGAATAAATTAAGGATCTAAGTCAGTTTTCTATTGATGAGTTGCATGCATCACTAATCAATCATGAACAGAGGATGAATAGATTACATACAAGTATCAATCAAGATTTTTCATCTCAGACAACAGGTATTCGTGGCAAAAGAAGAGGTAATTTCAACCCAAGAGGCAAAGAAATAATTCCGTCTAGAGGACGCGGAAATGGTTCATCAAACTCGAGGGGAAGAGGAAAAAATCAAGAAATGGGTTAAGGTCGAGACAAGATAAGTCTCATGTTCAAGTGCCATTATTACAAGAAGTATGGGCACTATGCTTATGATTGCAAGAAAAGCATTATGATGAAGAGAAGCAAAATCAAAATAAGGTTAGAAGTTCTTGTTGACAATTTTTGCACTTGTGCAAAAATGGGAAAATCAAAACTTTGTTGTTACGATGAAAGACATTAGTGAAGTATACCTAAGCTAAGAGAGTTTTGATGTTATTGGTTATTGCTGAATTAATTAATGATTAAGTGAAATCTGCAGCTATGTGTGTTGTTACAAAACGTAATAGATCACATAGTCTGTAATTTCATGATACCTTCAGCAAAAGAACACAAGGGCCCCAAAGGACAACTGTGTTGTCTTGATGAAGACACTGGATTACAGAATAGGTGAAGTATTGAGTTTTGGGACAACAAACATAGGTGCGTAGATTACAAAAATCAGAGTTCATTACTAAATGTTACAAGTTCTCATTCATCTTCTTTTCTTCATGTTTAAGACATTCAATTAAATGACTGAATTGTTTAGTTCATCATAAAATCCATACGAGAAAGCCGAAATGCGAGAAAGAAATATACAACTCATTTACAATTAAATGTTTTATTCATAAGGAATTTCAAATGTTTCCCACACAAGCCATGGGATGCAATTGAAAAGTAAAGTACAAGCACTTAAATAAAAGGTACATGCATGAAAAAGAAAGTAAAGGAGTATGAGTGAACCCATCATTGCCTTGGGGGTTTCTTTCTCAGATTAAAACATCTCCATTTCTAGATTTTGTTCTTTCTTCATCTCCATTGTAGAAGCCACTGTACCTGAAAAGAAGAAAATAATAACTATCAGTTATGAGCTCAGGGATCAAATCATATTCCTAGATTGTCCTAATTCATGCATATGAATCTCTAATAACATGAGTATAGTTTACTTGAACATCAAACTGCATACATGCTTTATTCACTCAGAAAGAATGAAGGAAGATAAAAGAAAAGAAATCCATGGACATAAGAGAGGCCAAAAAGCCTAAGTATTTCCTAAGTATTTCTTAACTGTGCAAGTATAGGTTACAACCAAGGAAAAATAGAAAAGTCATAAGTGCATGCAGAAAAAAGAAAGAATGTAACTCAAAGTTTCAGTAACTTTTCTGAAATGGAAGAAGTTACAATACAGAAAAGATACTGAAAAATAGAATAACACTTCAGTTTGCTAAGGGAGAAAAATAAGATTTCAAGAAGCTAAAGTTAACTGAAAAAAAAGATTACAACTAAAAAGGAATAAAAAGAAGATTCTAGGAAAATTTGACAGGGCTTCACTATGTAAAATGGACAATTAAAACTTTTCATCATACTTATTTTAAACTATCATATAAAAGGATTATGTAAATTAAGTAAAGTGATACATAAAATAAGAAATCATTGCATGATCGGGAATGAAAAGTTATGATGTTTTAGCTTTCAATTACAAGATCAACTTCAACAAAAAGTGTTATTTTCTATATTCGAATCGAGAAAAACAAAAATAATATGTTGGAAATGGAAGGAAGAAAAAATGGAAATTTTTTACAAGGGCTTCACCACGAAAAATCAACATTTTTAAATTTTCAGCATGCCAGAAGATTACTATCAAGGAAATAAAGCATCTAAGTAAAAGAAAAAGTTACAATATTTCAACAAAGTATCTGAATCAAAGCTTATGCCTGAAAATAATATCATAAATAGATGAAGAACTGCTTGCAATTTCCAAAAAATCTACTTGCAAGATACAAAGACATCTTAAGTGTAAAATATCATAAATACATTTCTATTATAGTTGATAATTTTAGTTCGATATTTCAGTTACATAATCAACTTTAGAGTTCAAAATACAATTGCAGCTATAGGTTACATGAATGTTTTCCAAATATAATTCATTTTGTCAGTAACAATCAAGTACAATTGTATCATTTGAAGCCATCAAATAAAGAAACATGATACAACAACATCAACTACTCCTGAATATTCAATATGGAAATAAGTTCAATATATCTTTTATAAAAATAGATTTTTATAAGTATCTCAAAGCAGAACTTATTATACTAATCTGCTAAAGGAAAGGATCAAATTTAGAGTAGAAGAAATAAGTTGTGCATCAGATTATTATTCGGTGTTGAGATACAAACACGATTACAGATTCTAATGAGTGACAAGAATCATCTTCAAAATCAAAGTAAGAAGAACTTTAACAAGATTGCAGTGAACTAAAGAAGCAAATTTTACAACATAGGTATAACTTTCATAAATGAAGCAAGTTTAAGTGTACAAAATGCTACAATAGGTTCCAGAAAAGGCTCAGGGTTTATCCAAGAAGAACTTTGATCAGAAAATCATATATATCTAGGTCAAAGGAATATTTAGAAATACATTTGAAAAATGTTGTCATCACATAAGTTAAGAAATGACAGTGCAGACCTAGTATCCCCATGAGATCTAGGAAATATAAATATCAAGGTGCTCAGTTACTTAAAAGAGTAAAAGTGACAAACACCTCAGACCCAAGTCCTCAACGAAGGAGAATAAAAAGTAAATATTGCACACAACTGGATCTCAAATCAAGCTCAAAGGCGTGAAGATACAAGAAAAATAGAGATTTGTGAGTACCCATGTCATAAAAGCACAAATCCTGGTAATGAATGAAGACCCATTAATGGTAGCAAGAAATCACAGAGGATCTTGTACAAAGAAGGAGCTTATTATCAGTGTCTCAAAAATCAAATGGCAAAATGACGAAGATTCAGATCTAAGAAATCTCGAGAAGAGGTTTATAACGAGAGATGACACCAAAAGAGGATAAGTCTTGAGCTCAAACACGAACAACCCACAAAAAATGCACAAGAACTTATCACTTCAAGTGATTTCTTCAAATTCTTAAGTCATAGAGAATCGATTACAAAAAAATCTCGAGAATGATCAAGTTTGAGCCACAAAACCCAGAAAATGCAAAGAAGAACTAAGTATCAGTATGCATGGTCACAAAAACAATGAAAATGAAGTAATTTTCATGTTCGAGGACAAAGAAGCTCACCCTTTCCAACATTCACGAAACCCTCAAAGTTGCAGAGAACTCGAAGCTTTCAAACCATGGCAGCCTTCAGAAAGAAATAACATAGAACCAAGTTTCAGGGTTCAACAATGGTATTCAATACAAAAGGTGAGCTCGAATCTTGCTTAGAAAGAATGAACCAAACTTGGTAGTTCATGAAATAGTGAACATGTCTTCTTTAGAACCCTTATAGAACTTCACAAGACATAGAGATCTTTTAAGGAAAAGCCGAACTCAAACCCACAAAATGGTGACCGCATCAAGCAAAATTAAGAAACTAGCTCTAAATAATTCCAGAAATACTATTTATAAAGAAGTTCACTCTGACAATGGAGGGAAAAACCCATGATCACCTCTCACATAAGATTCGAACAAGTAAAAGCAACATGAAATACAAATGCAAGAGAATTTCGAGAACCAATATGCAATGGGATTCGAGCTTCAAGTTACCAATAATGGCGTCAACAAAAATTTTTCCACGGGCTTCACCATCATCGAAGATCCAAATGAAATGATCATTAGGCTCAATATTCCCTTTACCACCTGAATCCAAACATTGGGTTAGTTCGAACTCGACCATGGTCAAAGATCAACGATCGTAAAACAAAAGGACATCAGATCAATGCTCAAGGATCGATCCCAAGTACAAAGTAAACCACCTGGGTAAGATGCCACCGACAACATTCAATGCAGGCCAAAACCCTAACTACATGTCGAGATCGACGGTCTATGAACAGATAGGACACAAAATCAATGGCCTGAAACCATTATAGGTTTCAAAGTAAACTCAACCAAAGTTGATGCCACCAAAAAGCATATGAAAGGGGTGAGTCATCGTGCAAAGGGGGCCAGCCCCATGATTAAAAAAAAATCATTGCCTTCTGACCTTTCTAAGGTCTTAAACTATATGTTCCAATAATCAAAAGGGGCTGACCAAATCATGCCAATTATGATCACCGAAAAGGTGAATTTTAACCAAATATTATCCAATATGCAAAATCCGACAAATATACCATGCATGTATTAATCAAGAGGTGGTGATACTATAGTATGTCATGCAATATTAATCAAAGGTGGTAGACCTTATAATTTTCTAAATCAAAAGGTGGCCAAACCAAATGGAGATCACTGATCAAGTGCAAGGGTGGCCCCACATATTGCATATAATTAAAAGTTAGAATGTGCACATGGACAAGTGGTCCCTACAATAGATGATTTATTTTTGTAGGTATTGCGAGATAATGTAATTATTTTTTCTTACTCACAGGGGAGTTGATTTTTGCATGCTTCACAAGAGGACAAAGCATACAAGAAGATGAATAAACATGCACAAAGAAAGAAACTTGTCCAACAAGTAAAGTTTATTATTAGCAAATTATTCACCCTTGCTTTCTTAAAAATAGAATAGTCAACTTCAGTTTGACTGTATTGTAATCAAGGCTATTAATGCATAATTGTAATTGCATGCTCTATTTTTATTCCTTTATCTATTTTTAAGTAAAGGATAAAAATAAGATGCATGGGCGAGTACAAGCCTTAGGCTATTTTTAGGAAGAGGGTAAATTTTATTTTATTATATATTGTGTGCCTTTGCAAAGCACAAAGGAGGATTTTTGGATATAGGAGTACTAAAGAAATTTTTTCCAGTTTTGCCTTCTGAGTGTGAAGTATTTTCTACCTTACCAATTATTTTTAGTCTTGTGTATGTTTCTATTAGTCTTGTGAATGAAAATTCCCTGATTAATCATCTTACCTTGTTGCAAACTCAGTAATTTTTGCATGATATTAATGTGCATGTTTAGCTTAGTAGTATTGTTGTGATAATATCCCTCAATACCTCCAAGTGTTTTTCCGTTAATATTCTACATAAGAAGCTGTTGGTTTGTGCACCCAAAATCCTTGATATATCGATTGTGCATATACTCGTCAAAGCCCTCATACAAATTTGGTGTATCACCTTAGTTTTAATTATTTAACAAGTCATCTTGTACCCCTAAGCCCCAAATCAATTTTAGGATACATTAATAAGGAACCGGCCTTAATATCGAGACTCACCTCAAAATAGGTATACCCATAGAAATGAGGTGTTTCCATTGTATCTACGAAAGAGAGAGAGATCAAATTTTGCAAGCTTAGAAAACCTACAGCCATCTCTCTACAGGGTGCACTTTTGAGAGATAATAGTTTTTAGCATGCCTAGTGGGACCATGAATCAGATCTGCATGCAAGTTATGACAGATCCATAACAGGTTTATAGCAGTTACAAAGTCACTTTCGGGAGAAAGTCAGCAAAATTTATTCTAAAGATTTTAAGATCTTTTGGTGACTTCGTTAAGCTGATATCAAACTAGTATTGCAGCATGTTCCATGCCTAAAGTGACTATGAGATCATCGATAAGAGGAATTCCTCTTGAGTTTGTTTCTTTACCTTTGAATTCTACTAGAAGGAGAAGATTTGGTAATACTTTACCTTATAATAGACCTGGTTTTGACAACCCTCCTCTTGATATTCCTTCACCATGTATCAATTTCTCTATTAACATCCCAATTTTTCAAATGGCTATTCAACCTCCAAGGAATTTTGTGACCTTTACTAATGGCAGCCCATTAGTAATCCCAGTTTACCATGACATCCCTAATGCTGCCATGAAAAATTTGCCATCATTCATGGGTGAAAATTAGGTTACACCTGCTGAACATATCAAAGATGTTGCAGCCATATGTGCAGTCCATAATATTACTCATGAAGATGTAGCTTTAAGACTTTTAGCTGCATCTTTTAAAGGGCAAGCCTTGCAATGGTATAGAAACCTAGAAATTAGAAGCATAAGAACTTGGGATGACTTAGGTGAAAAATTGCTGAAACAGTTCTAGGATAATTCAGATCATTTGTCCCTCATTGAAAAATGTCTACTATTAAAAGATCCCCTCATGAGTACATGTCTAGCTTCAACATCCATTTTGCTAGGACTTGGGAAAGAATCCCAACAAGTGTTAAGCCTCAAGCTGACCACGCTTTTCTTTATTACCTCAGAGCTTTGAATAGTGATATTTCAGCTATGATTCAATCTATGGGAGGTAATACTCTTCTGGATGCTTATGATATTGCTATAAAAGCTGAAAATAACCTTATTCAAGCTGGAAAATTGGCACCAAGGCCTTCAATGCCTTTTTGGTAGATTTAGCACCTATTCCTCAACCTATTACAATCATAGAACCTGTTGTTGTAGCCCCATCAGATGATGTATTTAAAGCTTTATAGACTATGGGGAATAAATTGACTTTGATTGAAAAAAAATTGCATTACCTAGTAGACCCTATCAGGCTCCTTATCAACAAAATCAACAGAATCAACAAAACAGTAGCCTTATCAACAGAATCAAAATTATAGGCAGCCTTACCAGCAAAGGTAGTTTGACCCAAAGGCTCTTAGTTCATCTAACGCTTTAGTCCTAGTTAATATGGCTACAAAAGAGTAATGTTAACCTTGCAATCAACCTCATTCAACTGTAAATTGCCCAAATGCTTTTCTGAATCTAAATCTTGTTGCACAACCTCAATCTGAAACATTGTTCATGCCTCAAATGGAGGGTGGGCAACAAGAAACTCATGTTCAGAAAGCACTTGAACAAAATTTAGTCAATTTCAATGAGGAGGATTTCATCGCAATCACTACTAGGTCTCAAGGAAAATCTATTGAAAGTCAAAAACAACAAAATAGGCCTATCCTGCCTACTGTCACTGATAAGACAACATCTATAGTCCTAAAGTCAACCAACAATCATGTTGTTCCTCAAAAAACAAAAAGTGTTGCTTGTTGATAAAGGCCATCAAAAACAGCTACAGCCTAATCCAAGAAGACTATTTATACCTCAAATATCCAAGGTAGCTGAAGCAGAATCAATTTTCACTAAGGCCTACTCTAAGACAGTTGAATCCATCTCTAAAATTGTTGCTTCTTTTAACATTGTTAATGTAATGAAAAAGTACAACATTAACATCTCAATATGGGATGCTCTAAGTATTCGTGAACAACAAAATTTAATTTTTCATGAACTAGCTAAGTTGCAGATTTCTTCAAATACATCGAAAAGGAAGTTCAGAAGGTAGACATGGTCCTTGGAATGTTTGAACAAGACCGCATTAAAGAAGTTAAGTGGATGGTTCAAGAAAGTTCTGAATGCTCATGACATCAAGAAACCACCACCATTTTATTTATCATTGATTATTGGAGAACATCTAGTTCATAATTGCATGGTGGACAGTGGTGCAAGTAGCACAATTATGCCAAAAGTAATTACAAAAAAATTGGGTCTGCAGTATGAGCCTACAAAAAGGAGTGTCTTACACTGACAGCCGCTACTAATACAGTTGGTGTAATTAGAAATTTAGAGGTGATGTTACATGCTTGCCCAAATGTTTCTATTATGCAAGATGTAATCACAGTAGATTTTTGTCCATACTTTGCTTTATGCTTATCTAAAGACTTCAAAGCAAAAATAGGAGGTTATCTCTATTCGATTGGTCCTCCTTATTTTTACTACTCATTATGGCACCAAAGTTACTATCAATTGAGCCATTGGCGATTTCATATTGAGCCTCACTCTCCAAATGCGGTGGCTAATTATTTAGCTTTAGATCACTAATTTGATGAGGTAGCTCGAGGTTTCAACATTAGATGGTGTTTCTAACCTATTTATGAATGAAAAGACAAAGAAGAACATGCTCATGATCCTTGTAAGGAAGTTGAAGAACACCGTTTGGTGTGTATTGTATGCATGAAGAAAATACACCACTTCCTTGTCTTTATCCAAAACAAAAGATTATGTAGAAGGAATTTGGAAGCTTCATTTTGATAGAGGTAAGAAAAAGAAGGGACAGGGAGCAGGTTTGATGCTCATTGCCCCAACGAATGAAAGGTATTTCTTAGCTTTGAGTCTCTAATTTTCATGCACTTGTAATGTAGCTAAATATGAAGCTTTAATTCATGGCTTGCTTTGGGCCAGAAAGAGAGGTATCAGCATGCTATAGATTTTTAGTGACTCTGAGTTGGTTATCAATCAAGTAAGAAATTTCAATGTTTGTAAGAATCCATTAATGAAGTCTTACAGACATAGAGTTTCAAACTTAATGGAATATTTCGATGCTATTAATATTCAGTCTATTCCTAGAGCTGAAAATAAGCATGCAGACAGACTTGCAAGCAGTTGGGGCTAGTTTTGAAGTGCTAGAATAGATTGAAAATAGTAAAATCAGCCTCATATAAAGCTAATAGTCAGACCTCAATACCTGATAATGATTCAAATTGGTGAGATTTTGAAAGTGATGATCAAATCTGCGGTTTTTACAATAAGAAGTGAGTTTTATGTAGTTAATCGGATAAATTACAATGCTTATATGGTGACCAGATTGTTCAGTTGAAGACAAATAAATTGCCTCGAGGTCTGATCACATTGGAAGACATCTTCAGCACTGACGATCAATTAAGAAAAGTCAAGACTAAAATGTCAACCCACACTGATAATTATGAAGAGATCTTGGTTAATGAAGGGAAAAATCTATTTCTTGGAAAGGTATGTTCCTTAACTGAAAAGCAGTCATTTATTAATATTTTCAAGGAATTTAAAGATGTTTTCATTTAGAAATACAAGACTTGAAAGGATTTGATCCGAGTTTAGCACAACATATAATCGAGTTGCAACCAAATTCTAAACATGTTAGAAAGAAAAAAAGGCCTATAAATCCCAAAATAGATCCTTTGATGAGGAAAGAATTATTTAATTTGATTGAATCAAGTATTATCTTTCTAATTAAGCATTCAAGTTGGGTAGCTAATTTTGTTCCTATTAGGAAGAAGAATGGTGAAATCGAATGTGTAGATTTCGAGATCTTAATAAGGCTTCATAAAAGATCATTACCCACTCCCAAATATGGATCACATTTTGAGAATAGTCTAAGGTTTAGATAGACTATCTCTTCCAAATGGTTATAATGGATATAATAAAATTTTAGTCTAGAAGAAGATAGATATAAAACAACCTTTACCACCAAGTGGGGTACTTTGCTTACAAAAGGATGCTTTTGGTCTTTCAAATACCGGTGCAACGTTTCAACTTGCAATGGACATGGCTTTTGGAGCTTGTTAAATAAATGCATTCTCGGTTTATTTGGATGACATTACTGTGTTCTCAAAAATCTAGAAGAACACCTGATACATCTAAGGCAAACCTTTCACTTATGCAGATAGTTTGGGATATCTTTGAATTCAGTTAAGTCTATTTTTTCAATACATCAAGGTAAATTACTTGGTCACATTGTTTCCAAGCAAGGATTAACAATTGATCCTTTCAGGATTAAAGCCATATCACAACTATCATTGCCTCATCATAAGAAGACATTACAAATTTTTCTAGGAAAAATCAACTTTGTTAGAAGATTTGTTCCAGATTTTGCAGCATTGGTTAAACCACTCACAACTATGCTAAAGAAAGAGAAAAATTTCTCTTGGACCAGCAAAGGGAGAGAAGGTTTTGAAGCAATCAAAACAACACTCTCTCAAGCTCCTACTCTTGCAAATCTAAATTTTGATAAAGATTTTACAATGTATGCACTTGCAGGAGATGAAACAATCTCAACTATTCTAACTCAAGTTAATGATGAGAATATTGAGCAGCCAATTGCTTTCTTTGGACAAATCTTACATGATTATGAAACAAGGTACACATTCCTTGAAAAACAAGTACTTTCAGTAGTCAGAGGACTAAAGAATTTCAAGTACATGCTTTTGAAAAATAAAATCCATGTTCTTGTTTCTCATCCAAGTGTGAAAGCATTCTTACTAAATAAAGAATTGAACGAGAAAAGAGAAAACTGGATAACGAAGGTCATGGAATATGATGTTGATATCTCGGGTTGCTAAGACAGTTTGAGGGAAAGGCTTATGTGAACATCTAATTGTTGATATGGAAAAACAACAAGCTGCAGAACCCAAAGATTCAAAACAACATGCTGAAATTACGTATCAGCAATCGAACACCATGGTCCAACCAGAAAATCAACAACCTGAACTTGCTCAAGAGATTCATGAATCAAGGTGGATGACTGATTTGGTTAATTACTTACAACATGGCACCTATCTGGAAGGTATGGAAAAAATAAACGAAGATATTTCAGGTTACAAGTTGTTCCCTATCTCTTTGTTGATAGTGTGTTGTTCAAAAGGGATATAAATGGAATCTTGTTGCGATGTGTTGACTATGATAAAATTCAGAAATTACTATCAGAATTCCATGAAGGACCTGCAGGAGGTCACTTCTCAGCACGTACCACAACCTTAAAAATTATGAAAGCTGGTTACTATTGGCCTAGCATATTCAAAGACTATTTTGAATGGATTAGAAAGTGTAAAAATGTGCTTTCTTTGTTGGAAAATATTTTCTAGCTTCACTGCCCTTACAACGTATCTCGGTTGATCAGCCTTTTATGCAGTGGGGTCTTGATTTTATTGGCATGATAAACCCACCTTCTTCACAAGGACATAAGTGGATCTTAACTGCTATAGATTATTTTACATGATGGACTAAAGCAATAGCCTTGAAAGATGCTAATGAAACTTTGATACTATCCTTTTACGAAGGTATAGTTTGTAGATTTGGTGTTCCAACAACTATCATATCAGATAATGATTTAGCATTCCTTAGTGCAAAGATAACAGATTAAGATGCCAACCATGGAATTTACTTAAGTTCTTCATCTAATTATTATCCACAAGGTAATGGCTTAGCTGAAAGTACTAACAAGAATATGTTAAGGATCATCAGAAGAACACTCAAAGATAATCAAAGAGCTTGGCATTTGATGTTAAATTCAGCACTTTGGGCTGACAGAGTGAAACCTAAAAGATCAGTTGGCAATTCACCATACAAACTTGTGTATGGAAAAGAAGCAAGAATGCCTATTTCAGTTGAGTTACCTGCATTAGATTTGCTACATCAAATGGAGCTGCTTGAGAATGAACCATTACAGTTTGTTATGTAGAGTTAATGGAATTACAAAAACTAAGAGATCAAGCTCATTCAAATATGGAAAAGAATCAAAAAAAATGAAGAAGACTTTTGATAAGAAAGCCAAATTCAGAATCTTCAATGAAGGAGATATTGTGTTAAAGTGGGATGTTGATTGTGCAAAGCCAGGAAGACACACGAAGTTTGATACAATCTGGAGTGGCCCTTACATGATTTCATCTTGCAAAGAACACAATGCTTTTTAGCTTTTGAAGCTGAATGGAGAGGAACTTCCCATTCCTGTGAATGGTATGTTTCTCAAACACTGTTATTGAAAATCTCACAGTGATTTTTAGAGTAGGATTTCCCTTCAATAAGTGTAGTCTCTGCACATTGCATTGTTTTTCAATTCAATAAGTGCATTTGTGCATGTGATCTGGTTTACCAGATCCTTTCCTAGTTTTAGTTCCGTTTTGGAAGGGTTGGACCTTTCGGAAAAGGTAAATTTTGGTTACATGTTTGGACTCCATGCCCAATGGACAAGAGCAAGGCATTGATCTATAAGCTAGCAAGCAGCTTTCCCCATAGGATTGCTAGAAATGTTGACAATTTTTGCACTTGTGCAAAAATGGGCAACTCGAAACTTTTTTATTACGATGAAAGGCATTGGTGAAGTATACCTAAGCTAAGGGAGTTTTGATGTTACTGGTTACTGTTGAATTAATTAATGATTAAGTTAAATCTGCAGTTATGTGTGTTGTTACAAAATGTAACAGATCACATAGTCTGCAATTTCATGATACCTTCAACAAAAGAACACAAGGGCCCCGAAGGACAGTTGTGTTGTCTTGATGAAGACACCAGATTACAGAATAGGTGAAGTGTTGAGTTTTGGGACAGCAAACATAGGTGCAGATTACATAAATCGATTTCATTACTGAATGTTACAAGTTCTCATTAATGTTCTTTCCTTCATGTTTAAGACATTCAATTAAATGACTGAGTTGTTTAGTTCATCATACAATCCATACAAAAAGCTAAAATGCAAAAAGAAATATACAACTCATTTACAAAATTCAATGTTTTATTCATAAGGAACTTTCAAATGTTTCCCACACAAGCCGTGGGATGTAACTGAAAAGTAAAGTATAGCTACTGAAATAAAAGGTACACATGCATGAAAGAGAAAGTAAAGGAGTATGAGTGAACCCATCATTTCCTTGGGGTTTCTTTCTCATTGAAGCATCTCCATTTCCATCTTTTGTTCCTTCTTCATCTCCGTTGTAGAATCCATTGTACCTAAAAAGAAGAAAATAATAACTATCAGTTATGAGCTCAGGGATCAAATCATATTCCTAGACTGTCCTAATTCATGCATATGAATCTCTAATAATAGGAGTATAGTTTACTTGAATATCAAACTGCATACATGCTTTATTCACTCATAAAGAATGAAGGAAGAGAAAAGAAAATAAAGCCATGGACATAAGAGAGGCCAAAATCCTAAGTATTTCCTAAGTGTGTGTGTAGGTACAGGTTGTAGCCAAGGAAAAATAGACAAGTCATAAGTGCATGCAGAAAAAGGAAGAATGTAACTCAAAGTTTCAGTAACTATTCTGAAATGGAAGAAGTTACAATACAAAAAAGAGACTGACAAATAGAAGAACACTTCAGTTTGCAACTAAGGGAGAAAAATCAGATTTCAAGAAGCTGAAGTTAACCTGAAAAAAGGATTACAGCTGAAAAGGAATGAAAAGAAGATTCTGGGAAAATTTTGATAGGGCTTCGCCATGTAAAATGGACATTTACAACTTTTCATCATACTGTTTTCAACTATCATATAAAAGGATTATGAAAATTAAGTAAAGTGATATAGAAAAGCAGAAAAGCATTGCATGATCAGAATGAATAGTTATGATGTTTTAGCTTTCAATTACCAAATCAGCTTCAACAGAAGTGTTATTTTCTGTATTCTAAATCAGAAAAACACAACTACTATGTTGGAAATGGAAGGAAGAAAAAATTATGGAAAATTTTTGCTGGGGCTTCTCTATGAAAAATCAACATTTTAAATTTTTCAACATGCCAAGAATATTACTATGAAGGAAATAAAGCATCTAAGTAAAAGAAACAAGTTACAATATTTCAAGAAAGCATCTGAATCAAGGCTTATGCCTGAAAATAGTATCATAAACAGATGAAGAACTGCTTGCAATTTCCGAAAATCTACTTGCAAGATATAAAGGCATCTTAAGTACAAAATATCATAAATAAATTTCTATTGCAGTTGATAATTTCAATTCAGTATTTTAGTTACATAATCAACTTCATAGTCCAACAATACAAATGCAGCTATAGGTTACATGAATGTTTTCCAAATATAATCCATTTTGTCAAGTAACAATCAAGTACAATTTTATCATTTGAAGCCCTCAAATAAAGAAACATGATACAACAGCATCAACTACTCTAGTTTTGAATATTCAATACGGAAAGAAGTTCAATATAACTTTTAGAAAAATATATTTTCTCTAAGTATCTCAGCAAGAACTTATTATACTAACTGCTACAGGAAAGGATCAAATTCAGAGTAGAAGAAATAAGTTGTGCATCAGATTATTATTCAGTGCTGAGATACAAACAAGATTGTAATATTCTAACAAGTGACAAGAATCATCTTCAGAATCAAAGTAAGAAGCACTTTAACAAGATTGCAGTGAACTAAAGAAGCAAATTTTACAACATAGGTATAACTTTCAGAAATGAAGCAAGTTTAAGTGTACAAAATGCTACAATAGGTTCCAGAAAAGGCTCAGGGTTTATCCAAGAAGAACTTTGATAAGAAAAATCATATATATCCAGGTCAAAGGAATATTCATAAATACATTTGAAAAATGTTGTCATCACATAAGTTAAGAAATGACAGTGCAGACCTAGTATCCCCACGAGATCTAGGAAATATAAATATCAAGGTTCTTAATTACTTAAAAGAGTAAAAGTGACAAACACCTCAGACCCAAGTCCTCAATGAAGGAGAAAACAAAGTAAATATTTCACACAACTGGCTCTCAAATCAAGCTCAAAAACATGAAGATATAAGAAAAATAGATATCTGCGAGTACCCATGTCATGAAAGCAAAAATCCTAGCAATGAATGAAGACCCATTAATGGTAGCAAGAAATCACAGAGGATCTTGTATAGCAAGGAGCTTATTATCATTGTCTCAAAATCAAATCACAAAAACGAAGATTCAGATCTAAGAAAGCTCAGTCAAAGGTTTATAATAGAGATGCTAGCAAAAGAGGAGAAGTCTCAAGCTCAAACATGAATAACCAACAAAAAATGAGCAAGAACTTACCGCTTTGAAGTGATTTCTTCAAACCCTTGAGTCACAGAGAATCAGATTGTAGAAAAGCTCGAGAATGATCAAGTTCGAGCCACAAAACCCAAAAATGTAAAGAAGAACTAAGTATCAATATACATGGTCACAACAACAATGAAAATGAAGTAATTTTCATGTTCGAGGACAAAGAAGCTCACCCTTTCCAAGCATTCATGAAAACCCTCAAAGTTGTAGAGAACTCAAGCTTTCAAACCATGACGGCCTTCAAAAGAAATAACACATAACCAAGTTTCAGGTTTCAACAATGGCATCCAATACAAAAGTGAGCTAGAATATTTCTCATAAATAATTATTTGAGCTCGGTAGTTCACGACAATGGCGAACATATATTCTTCGAACCCTTGCAGAACTTCACAAGACACGAGATATTTTGAGAAAACTCCGAACTCAAACCCACAACATAGTGATCGCATTGAGCGAGAATTAAGAAAGTAGCTCACAATAGTTCTAGGAAATACTATGAATAGAGAATTCATGACAATGGAGGGAAAACCCACAACCACCTCTCTCATAAGCTTCAACATAGTAAAAGTAACATGAAATACATATGTAAGAGAAGTTCTAGAGAACCAATCTGCAATGGGAGTCGAGCTTCAAGTTACCAACAATGGCGTTAACAAAACATTTCCAGGGGCTTCACCGCATACTTGAAGATCCAAATGAAATGATCATTAGGCTCAATATTCCCTTTACCACCGAACCTAAACATTGGGTTAGTTCGAACATGACCACGGTCAAAGATCAACGGCCATAAAACAAAAGGACATCAAATCAATGCTCAAGGATCGATCCCCAAGTTCAAAGTAAACCACCTGGGTAAGATGCCACCAACAACATTCAATGCAGACCAAAACCTTAACTACGGGTAAAATATCAACGATCAGCAGATCGAAAGGCACAAAATCAATGGCCTGAAACCATTACAACTTTCAAAGCAAACTCAACCAAAGTTGATGCCACCAACAAAGCATATGAAAGGGGTGAGTCATCGTGCAAAGGGGGCTAGCCCCATGATTAAAAAAATCATTTCTTCTCGACATTACTAAGGTCTTAAACTATATGTTCCAATAATAAAAAAGGGATGACCAAATCATGCCAATTATGATCACTAAAAGGTGAATTTTAACCAAATATTATCCAATATGCAAAATCCGACAAATATACCATGCATGTATTAATCAAGAGGTGGTGAGACTATAGTATGTCATGAAATATTAATCAAAGGTGGTAGACCTTATAATTTTCTAATTCCACAAGGTGGCCAAACCAAATGGAGATCACTGATCAAGTGCAAGGGTGGCCCCACATATTGCAAAAAGAAAAGTCAGCATGTGCACATGGACAAGTGGTCCCTACAGTAGATGATTTATTTTTGCTCACTCACAGGGAGTTGATTTTTTGCATGCTTCACAAGAGGACAAACATACAAGAAGACAAATAAACATGCACAAGGAAAGAAACTTGTCTAGCAAGTAAAGTTTATTATTAGCAAATTATTCACCCTTGCTTTCTTAAAAATAGAAGAGTCAACTTTTGTTTGACTGTATTGTAATCAAGGCTATTAATGCACAATTGTAATTTCTTGCTCTATTTTTATTCCTTCATCTATTTGTAAGTAAAGGATAAAAATAAGATGCATGGGAGAGTACAAGCCTTAGGTTATTTTTAGGAAGAGGGTAAATTTTATTTTTCTATATATTGTGTGCCTTTGCAAAGCACATATGAGGATTTTTTGATATTAGAGTACTAAAGAAATTTTTGCTAGTTTTGCCTTCTGAGTTTGAAGTATTTTCTACCTTACCAATTATTTGTATTCTTGTGCATGTTTCTATTAGTCTTGTGAATGTAAATTACCTCATTAATCATCTTACCCTGTTGCAAACTTAGTAATTTCTGCATGATATTAATGTGCATGTTTAGCTTAGTAGTATTGTTGCGATAATCTCCCTCAATACCTCAAAGTGTTTTGACCTTAATATTCTGCAAAAGAATTGTTAGTTCGTGCACCCAAAATCCTTCACATATAAATTGTGCATAAACGCAGTCAAAGCCCTCATACAAATTTGGTGTATCACCTTAGTTTTATTATTTTACAGTCATCTTTTACCATTTAAACCTCATAAATCAATTTTGGATACATCAATAAGGAACCGGACTTGATACACGAGACTCACCAAAATGCTAACTAGAAAGGAGAGCAAACAAATATGCAAGATGTTTATTATATTGCAGGTTTAAACATAACCTTATTAGTATTGGACACATGGTACATAAAGGATAACAAGTCTACATGGAAGAAAATGAGTGTGTGATTGTGGACAAAGCTCCTAACACTCAATTGATTGCAAAAGTGAAGATGAGAAACAATAAGATGTTTCCATTGATTTTAAAACTAGGAAAAATAAGAAATCAGATCCGTCTCGTAGCAAAATCAGCAGCTTAGTTCACATCCAAGTCTTGCGCTAAGTCAAACCATCCTTTTTCTAAGTCATGCGCTCAAACAGATGAGTCATGCGCTAAGGTAACAAAGTCCTGCACTTTGAGGAAATAAAGTCCCCGTCAATGCAAATCGGACATGCGCTACATAAGCGATTTATATGTTGGTTTTTGGGTAAATACAAAGTTGAGTCCTACACTTGAAGGAACACAATCAACTTTTCATTCAATCATGAAAGATGAATCATGGCTTTGGCATCTAAGGTATGGACATTTGAATTTTGGAGGTTTGAATTTACTTCATAGAAAGAATATGGTTAAAGTTTTACCATTGATTCAGAAACCAAAAAGGGTATGTGAAGGTTGTATTTTGGGGAAGCAACATAGAGATTCCTTCCCAATTGGTAAAACAACAAGAGAAAGTGCACCACTTGAGATTGTACACTCAAATTTATGTGGACCTATGCAAAAACTTCTATTGGAGGTTGTTCTTATTTTATGACATTCATTGATGATTACACAAGGAAGACATGGGTTTATTTTCTGAAAAATAAATCAAATGCCTTTGATACATTTCAGTAGTTCAAGACATTAATAGAGAAGTAAAGTGGTAACTACATCAAAGTTCTTAGAACAGATAGAGGAGGTGAGTATGTTTCAAATGAGTTTATAAATTTTTGCAAATATCATGGTATACACAAGCAATTTACTACAAGGTATACACCACAATAGAATGTTGTGGTAGAGAGGAAAAATAGAATCATCATGGAGATGGCAAGAAGCGTGTTGAAGGCAAAACACATTCCAAATGAGTACTGGTCGAAGCGAATAACTTGTTTATATTTTGAACAGTGTCCAACAAAAATTGTCGGGAGCATGGTTCCTCAACAAGCATGAAAAACATGAAAGACATTGTTTCACATTTTAGAGTTTTTGGTTGTGTAGCGTATGCACATGTACCTATGAGCTAAGGAAGAAGTTAGACAAGAAAGGAGAAAAGTGTATTTTTGTTGGGTATTCGAGAGAATACAAAAGTGTAAAAGTTGTACAATCTAGTCATTGGAAAGGTTTTGATCAAAAGGGATGTACAATTCATTGAGAATGAAGCATGGGATGGAAGTATAGAAAAAACATTAAGTATAGTAGTAACTATTTTGCATGATGATATGGCATATGAAACTTTAGAGAACTAAGGTACTCGTATCTACAAATATTGGACACACACCACAAGTCTTAGCACAAGCTACACCTCCATCTACTATTCGGAGGTCTCCAAGATTTTAGCCATCTTTAGCCATGCAGAGACACCACAAAGAGCACCGAAGCTACTCCATCACCATGAAGTAGTCTTGCATCGAATAGTCATGTGTAGCAGAAAACAAGAAGTCTAAGTGAGATTCATAATGTTGATACAACTAATTCATTTTCAGTTTTTGCATTGTTTTCTCAACCTACATATCTAATATATTTTGAAGAGGCTATAAAGAATGAAGTTTGGGAAAAATCCATGGATGATGAGATCGATGCTATAGAGAAGAATCAGACATGGGAGCTGATGGATCTTCAAAAAAAATGATGTGATAGGAGTCAAATGGATCTACAAGACCAAATACAATGCTGATGGAAAAGTACATAAACACAAAGCAAGGCTGGTAA
Organism: Taxus wallichiana var. yunnanensis; assembly: GCA_018340775.1. Lineage (NCBI taxonomy): Eukaryota > Viridiplantae > Streptophyta > Pinopsida > Cupressales > Taxaceae > Taxus > Taxus wallichiana. Next base: position 776,179,662 of record CM031234.1, on the reverse strand, counting down.
TAAGAGGTTTTACACAACAATATGGAGTTGATTATAATGAAACGTTTGCACCAGGAGCATGGTTAGATACGATAAGAATGTTTTTAGCAAATGTAGCTTAAAAATGACCTATTTATCATATGGATGTAAAATCAACATTCTTGAATAGATTTCTTGAAGAGGAAGTTTATGTAAATCAGTCAAAAGGTTATGAGATTGAAGGTCATGAAGGAAAAGTATACGGAGTTGAAGAAAATGCTCTATGGTCTCGGCAAGCACCTAGAGCTTGGGACAACATAATAGATTCTTATTTGATTGAGAATATTTTTAGTAGGAGAAGCAAAGTGAGCCTACCTTATACACCAATATAAATGAGCAAGGTAAGATTCTAATTGTTTTTTTATACGTAGATGATTTGATCATTACTGGAAATCTATCTACAGAGTCATTCAAATCATCCATGAAGAAGGAATTTGAGATGACAGATCTTGGTCTTATGCATTAATTTTTAGGCATTGAAGTTCAACAATTATAAGGTGAAGTTTTTATCTCACAAGAAAAGTATGAAAATGATGTTTTGAAAAGGTTTAACATGTTGAATTGTAAGCTAGCACCAACACCAGTTGCAGTAGGTTTGAAGTTGAGAAAAGAGGATGAAGGATCATTTATGGATCCAACATTGTTTAAAAATTGGTTGGAAGTCTTATGTATTTGATGGCCACAAGGCCTGACATTATGTATGGTGTGAGCCTCATATAAAGGTTCATGGAATCTCCAAAAGATTCACATTGGCAAGCTGGAAAAAGAATTGAGGCATGTACGTGGACAAAGAATCATTAAATTTTTTATTCAAGTTCAGATGAGTTCAAACTCATTGGTCATACAAATAGTGACAATGTTGGAAGTATAGATGATTAGAAAAGCAAATCCAAACATACTTTTCACTTTGGAACATGAGTGGTTTCATGGGCATCAAAGAAGCATTCCATTGTCACGTTATCTTGATAGAAGCAGATTATGTAGCAGCAATAGGAGCAACATGTCAAGTTGTTTGAATGAGAAGAGTGTTGACATATTTACAACGAAGCAAGAGGATGCTACACAGATTTTTTGTGAAAAAACTCAACCATTGCGTTGTCACAAAATCATGTTTTTCATAAGAGGAACAAATACATTGATACGAGATATCATTTCATCGGAGATGGTAAATAACAATAAAATTCATCTTGAATTTTACAGATCTCAAGATCGGTTAGTAGACATTTTTACAAAGGCTTTGGCAAAGGAAGTTTTCAATTATTTGAGATATTGTTAGGGAGTTTGTGATCCCGCACATGGTAGATCTGAAAAAAAAACACAACTCCATAAGAGTGAAAGCTACATGTTGAATGTAAGGGGAGTGTTGGAAATATGCATGCATGAACAAGTGTAATTTCCCCGTAGTTTTTAGGAAAGCTAAGTTTCTCATGAGTCTTGCTTTAGTTAAAGCTTTATTTTAGGAGTAGATTTAAATCATTTAAATAAAAATAAAAATGTTTTATTGCATGCACAACATGTGGATTTTGGTGCTCAAAATGGTCTCGCCCCATCTGTGCCTTTGAAAAATTATTCATTCATGGCCTCTGTCATTTTCTCCTTCCCCGTATGGTGCTTGGTCGGTCTTATTGCCATTTTTAGTTTGCTCCTAGGTCGAGGATCATGTGTGGGTCTGTATTTGTCTCATGGTTCCTTTGTTCCTATGAAAAAGCTTTGTATTTTGGGTCTCCCATGCTCTGTCCCTTCAAAACTCATGTTTTCCCATTTTCTCCATTTTCCATAGTCAAGATTTGTTGTCCCTGCCATTTTTTCCCTAAATACTCAAAGAGAAATGAGTTGATGTGTCCCTAAGGATCATGTTTGAGCCTTGCAATAGTCTAAATTCTCTTTCCTTGAAGAAAACCTCATTTTTGGCTCAAATGGATTTCTCTATGTTTTACGATTTGACGGGCATTTCTCTCGGTCAAATTTACATCATTCAGTCGATAGGGAAATGTGGCACCTCTTGGTTGGATGTGATCAGCTTAATACTTCAAAAATTCCATGAAAATCCTCAATTTTAAAATGTGTCCACGTGGAGGAATGACGCTTGTTTGAGAATCAACTTTTTGGTTTGGCTTTGAAGTAGCGCCGGGAGGACACGTGGAGGGTTGGTAGGAAAGAGACATGTGGAGGCTTCCATTGGGTTTCCCATACTTAGAAAAATTTCAAAAGGTTTTCAGGAAGTCCAAGACACGTGGAGGAATGACACTCATTTGAAGATCTACTTTTGGGCTTTGCCTTGGAGTAGCTGCCGGGAGGACACGTGGAGGCTTCCACTGCTTTCCCATACTTAGACAAATTTTCATGCAGTTGGCGCAGTTTGGCGGAACAGGACACGTGGTGAGCTTGCACTCGTTCAGGATCTTCAACTTGAGGCACCATCTTGAAGTTGTGTCATGGAGACACGTGGAGGAACCACATGTTCGGGGATCAGCCCTTGAATTTCAATCTAAAGAAGTGCCAGGTTGACACGTGGAGGCCTCCGCTCACTTTGCATTTTACTTAGACTTTTCAACGGCAAAAAGGAGACTACCTCGAGCATGACATGTGGCACCTTCCACTAAGCTTCAAGCATTCAAACAAACTTAGCCAGAGCAGGACACGTGGCGAGCCCGCGCTCATTCAAGGTATCAAATTTTTGGGACCCTCAAGGTGCGTTGTGGTGACATGTGGAAATTTGAAAATTCATAGGGAGGTAGACCATCGGAGGCAATTCAAACTTTTCACCTCTTTTCTTCATAAAGGTTAAAATAGCAAAAATGGCCTGCAAGCCCGATGGGAAATAGTCAATGTTTTTCCCCAGTCAACGGCGGAGGTGTGGGCTTTTGGAGGAAAAGTGAAAATATTTCCCTTTGAGGGAAAAGGTGTTAAAGGCATAAAAGGACCCGAGGTTCCACTGGGACCCACATTGGGACACATGTCAAAAGTATTTCTCAAGGGCGGAGCTGCGGGGAAAACTTGGAAAATTTTCCTTTTTCCAAAAGAGAGTCAAATGGTAGAATTTCTCCACGTTTCTTTTGGGGCCCACCTCAGGACACGTGTCAGGCCCATTTTCAGAAGTGGAGGTGCGGGAAAAAAAAATGAAATTTTTCCATTTTTTCAAAAGGGTTAGAAAAGGTCAAAGGAAGCCCCCAGCCTATTTTTTCATCTTCCACATGGACGACCCACATTCAAATCAAAGATCAATGGTTGTTGAGCGTCTAAATCTGATTTTCCCCCATTTTTTTTTAAAACTCCTGGGAGTGTGAGTCTTCATGATTTCTTGCTATTTTCTACATGCCAAACAGAGGAGTGAGTTAATTTTGATATCTAGAGTTTGGTGGAGGAGATCTGGAGATGTCTTTCACCATTAAAGCAGTTTGACTCTCGGCTTAATCTAGTTTTCCATTTTTCTTCTCCTAAGCACACAAGGGGCTAGATTTGATTGATATGGGGCAAAAGTGGTTGGAATGGATGGAGGCATGTTTTCCTAGAAAAAGATTGAATGTGGGAAGAAATCAAAGAGATTTTCCCTCGAGCACTGAGACTTTTTGCAATCTGATTCTATGAATCACGAAAGAATCATGGCAAGCACTGGTGTATTTAAAGTTTTTTTTTCATTTGGAGGAAGGGGATCTATTGGAAATTCTATAAATGGCATGAATTCATCGTGTAAATGGTTGGGAATTTTTTGGAAAGATCAGGACTGATTTTCTCCAGCAAAAAATCTTGACAGAGCCCATCCATTTTGAGAAGTCATCTAGAGAAGCTTGTATATATCTCTCTTTGTGTCAAATTTGATCATGTCAAGGTGGTTGCAAGTGTATAACCATTGACAAGCTTTGAGATTGTTCTAGAAACTTTCCCTTGCTAATAAATTTGATCAAACTTTGAGTTATCCTCGTGTCAATCTTGAGTAAAGTGTATTTATTTCATCTCTGAATGCATACGAGTAGTTTTTCTTGTTTCTATTGCAATCTTGTACCAAAATATAGTCCAATCACATAGGTCTCAGTCCTTGTGATAGTTTAGTGGCATCTGTAATTTCATTTCTCAGAAGAGCCTTCATCTAGGAGTGGGATAAATGGTTTAAAATCACTTTTCTTTCATTTTGTTGATAGAGATTCTCTGTAAGCCTCTGGGTGTACCTCAGGCATGACTTGGTTTAAATCTTGGTGCTTTATTGGGTCCTCTAACTCGAGCCTTCATGATAGAATCCCACAGGTTGTGTGAAAGAGTGCTGATCTGGGCCTCCATTGAAGCACATATTCTAGTTGAGGAAACAATTTAACTTTTTGTGGCATTTTGTTGATTGAATCTTTCCATTTTGCATAAGCTCTCAAGGATCTGGTGAGTCAAGTCCATCTTGTCTCCCCTCCCACCAAAATTCATTTTAAAAACTAATCCTACCCATACTACCCCTACTTTTTGCTCTGTATACCCACCCAAGACAAAAATCCTTTTACTAAAGTATGCATAAAAATCAGGGTCTCAAATGTCTTTAGTAACCTTTTCCTTATTGTGAAGAATATCTCCATGATTTGGAAGTGACAACTCATGAGAGTTAGATCTAGTGTGTTGATCATATTTTCCCCAAGGCCTTCTCTATAAAATTTATGCAAAAGAAAGGTACATGTATCTCCTTTCAAATAACAAAGGTTACAAAATAGGTTCTCTTACCTTGGTTGAAAGGCACAACCTAAAATAGTTAGGATAAGATCACATCCTTTTGAGGTGCTATCCATCTCTCCACAAATCCAAGTAACAAAGGGACAACTAGATTTCTCCCCGGCTACAAAATGACATACATTTATGATCTATCTTGCCTCTAAGCTCCCTGTTGAATCTGTGTTGCTACTTGGTTTGAAAAGGAGAAAAATTTGGGTACCAACCAATACTAATGGCAATACATATTCGAAGATGACATAATTTAAGGATTTGTTAGAAATTTGTTGATTCTCTACCAATTCATATCTATTTGGCTAGTACATCTCACATTCGGGACCATTGCATTAAACATTTCTTATGTCCTCCAAGTGCTATTTCAAATCTATTTTAAAAAAGTCATCTTGTGTTTAGGTTTGTAAGAGGTTTCAAAATCACAAATGTATGAACTTCTCAATTTTTACAAGTTCTATGCACTAGTATTTATTGATAAATTTTGTAAAGAAAGGTCATGATTCTTTCCATTTCCACTCTCTTGCATTGACAGACACTTGACAGATCATATTTAGTGCATTTTCACAACTAAGGTGGAAATCCTTAGTGGCGACTCCTGTTGATTTGATTTTGATAAGGACCAGTGTCTTAAACCTCTGTCAAGTAAGATTTGTTACTAATATTTGCAAAGTTAGGAAGGAAGAAGATCTTTCTTTGCTAGGGATCCTGCTAGGACATTGTTTCTGAGTTAGGAAAAGAAAAATTAGAAGGAAGAAAATCTTAGAGAGTTGTGGGAGATCAACAAGATAAGAAGAGGGATCTCCATTGATGAAATGAATGGCCTATCATTGAATACTACCATTCAAGTGACTCTAAATCTCTTTGTGGAATTGAATTCTCCATTGGAGAAGGGCCTTCATTTGATTTTGAAATATTTTCTTCACATTCTGCACCTATCTTTTCTGAAGTAGATAGGGATTTCCAAGAAGCAAGGCCTTTGGGGGATCTCCATTTTGAAAACTACACTCCTGTGTTCCAAGGACCCTCTGCCCCTCATCAATTTGTCACCCCTCTAGGATCACCTACTCGAATCAATATGGCTCAACCTAGACCCCCTTTTGTTGTAAACACTTTTGGACCTATAAATTTTGTGGGGATGGCTGGTTATCCAAATGCAATGCCTCAAGATGTGAGGAACATACTTCCAAAGTTCCAGGGAAACAATGCTATTACTGGTGACCAACATCTAAAGCTCTTCCTCAATATGATGGAAGATTTTGAGATTGAATGAAGATGTATACATCAAATTGTTTTTTCACACTATAGAGGAGGATGCAAGGGATTGGTACAAAGAATTTTGAGCAATAAATCTATTGACTCTTAGGCTGAGATGAGAATGCATTCAAATTACAATATGGTGATAGGACTAACCCTAGGTTTCTTCTATCGAATTTGAAAATAATAAAGAATCCCAATCAGGATTAGATGTGACTTGCTACAAGGTTCATAAGACCTTGAGGAGATTTCTGTTAGGATAAGGCCATGTGATGAGTCATGTTTGATCAAATATACCGATGCATTTGATAAAAAAAATGCTTACTACTTGAGGGAAAATAACCCTACCAATTAAGGCAAGAATTCACCATGGCCCCATGTTAATAGAGAATAATATCAAGGACATAGGAAAACCTCTTCCTTGGTGTGAGGAAATGGATAACCCGTAAAAAAAATTCAAACAAGAAAGATCTCTGATTTGGAAGAAGTGGTGAAAAATTTGGTGGTGGAGTTGTCAAGGAGATATCCTACAAATGAGCTAAAACGCATTCCTCATAAAAGGATTTGGATAGAGTTTACAAGGCATAAAGAAAGTTGTCATTTTCTGACCAAATCATCAAAGAGCTGATGAAAGAGGAAAAGGAGATATTGGATTTGGGAATAGACATCCCAAGTTTGGATCGAAAATAGAATGGTACCTCATCCTTTGGCTGCAAAGTTGAAAAATGGGTTGGAAGAAAAATAAGTCATTGATTGGTGTGAGTGTTTCATGCCCCATGCCCTTTTTGAAGATCATCAAGAAGAAAATGCAGCTATTGATAGAGTGATGATGATGTTTGCATGATAATTCCAATACATTTAAAAATATAACTTACAATCATTACTGGTAAGTGCCTCTTCTACCTTTTTTGGGGCTAATTCCTAGTTGAAGTTCCCATTCGTTCCCTTCAATATACTTTTCGAAGTTAATGTACAATAAACTTGTGATTTCCCAATAATGACTTTTTTACATTTTAATGATTGATCCATTCATTGGTCCCATTTGGGTGAAGACGTGAGCATGGGAGTTTCATTAATCTCGAATTATCGTTGGTTTCATGGCTCAAGAGAAGGTTTATCCAAGAAGTACATTTGGGAACCATCACTTCCTCTCATACGTGGAAAAGATTATTGGAGGCCTGCTCACTTTCATGGAGTCGTTTCCTATTTTGGTTCTCCTACATGAAAGAAAAATTTCCAGACCCCATTGCACTCTTCTTGACCATGCATTGTAAACATGTAGCATTCTCCTTTGATCCTACTTCTTGGGATGTCCCAAATGTTAGAATGAAAGTCTTTACTCTCAATCCTTGTTAGAGAAACTAGGGATTTCCGCCCATGTCCTTTGTTGAAGAAACCATTTTTGCATTTTACGACGAAGTCAGTGCCTCCCCAGAAGAAAGAAGACTACATGAGGATCATTCATTTGGAAACCATTTTCTTTTTTGGGCTCAAAGATTTGGTAACTTGCTGGTCCTAAGTTTGATCATCAAGGCTTTGTGTCTACATTTTATTAAAACTACACTCTGGGTATCTTTGACCTAACGGTTCCATTTCTTGGGCTTTATTTTTTTCACCCCTCAAGATGGAAACTCCTTAAATCAATATGGCTCAAGATACCTCCATTTTGGAAACACCTTTGGATATAAATTTTGTGGGAATGATTATTCTGCATGTACCTCAAGATGTGAACAAAATGCCAAAGTTCCAAGGAAATAATGTTATTAATGGAGATAACATCTAAATATTTTTATCAATATGATGGAAGAATTTTGAGATTGAACATGAAGATGTATATATCAAGATGTTTATCCATACCTTGGAAGAGGATGCTAGGGGGATTGGTATAAAGCATTGCCGAGATAACTGTTGATTCTTGGGATGAGATGAGCATTGCATTCCATTACAATATGGTGATAGGACTAACCCTAGGTTTCTTACCATCGAGTTTGAAAACATCAAGAAGAATCCTAATGAGTCAAGACATGATTTCAACACAAGGTTTAACAAGACCTTGAGGAGATTTCCTATCAAAATAAGGCCATGTGATGAATCATGCTTAATCAAATATACAAATTTGATAAAAATATCTAATGCTTTCTACTTGAGAGAATCAAGAACCCCTTGAAAACTTGAGACAGGATTCACATTGGCCCTAAAAATAGAGAATAATATCAAGGCAATTGGAAAAAACCAAAGAGGGATGGTGTGAATTTGATGAACCTAAAAATCCTCGAACAAGTAAGGATGCTGATTTGGAAGAAGTGGTGAAAACTTTGGCAAGGGGTTTCAAGGAGATCTCCTATCATCTATCCCGAGCTAAGAAAGGAGTTGGCTAGAGTTCACAGAAAAACACAAGAAATAAGGCCAAGATAGATTTACAAATCATCAAAGAACTGATGATAGAGGCAAAGGAGATTGTTGGATTTGGGAATAGGTAGCCCCAAGAGAAAATAGGATGGTGGTGCACGATCCTTTGGCTGCCATAGTAATATATTGTTATGGAAGAATTGACAAAAGTCATTGATTGGTGTGATAGATGTTTCATGCCCCATGCTCCTTGTGAAGAAGATCAGAAAGAAGAAAATGCTAATGATAAGAGTGATGATGATGTTTGCATGATGGGATGCTCCACTAGCTCACAACAAAGGGAAACCTCAACTAAGGTGATAAGTGCTAGAACTACTGCCACTTTTTGGGACTGCATTCATAGAGTACATATTCTCCCTCCCTCTCATACTTTAGAAGTAGATAATGTACAATATTTTGAATTGCCCAATAATGAATTTGAATATTTAAGGGATTTAATGATAAAAAAGTATGATGGAGGAATCCCATCTGAGGAGGACATGCAAATTATTAATGAATGTTGTTGTGGCTCAAGAGAAGGAATATAACACAAGAAGTAAGGTTGTCAAAGGGGCAGGGCCTCAGGCCAAGCCAAAAGCTCCCTTACTTTCTAACATTCCTAAAGAGGCTCCTAGGAAAGATCCATCTGCCAAAATCCCTGTAGTTCCAAGAAAAAATCATACCCCTCCTTATGCTCAAGCTATCAAGAATCTGTGCCACCCAATGAATGTATCAACTTTCCTTCCAATACTGCCTTGCCCAAGAATGTCCCATATGACATTGCCCAAGTTTTAAGTCAAATCAAAGTCTCTATCCCAATTGTTGAGTTGCTTAGGATTCCTTGAGCACAAAAGAGAGCATTTGAATACTTGGGATTGAATGAAGAGAAGACTGCCTTGGGAAGAAATGTGAACATTGTGGAGAATCCTCTAGCCATTGAAGAGTCTGAGACACCATCAGCATCAAAAGAGCTAGCTGAACCACCTGAGGTTTATTTGGGGACATCTTTGGTAGACTCTCAGCTGAATGTGGATCCATTCTTCACTACTTTGATCATCAAGGATAGGCTGCTCCATAACTTGCATGTTTGACTTAGGGGCATCATGCAATGTCATGCCTTTGGAGGTCATGAATGAGCTGAATATTAAGGTAACAACAACATATGGGAAGTGCACTGCCATGGACTCTAGAGAGGTGCCAGTAGTGGGATGTGTGAAGGGTTTGGTGGTGCAGCTTGCAGCCTACCTAGGTAAAAATTTAAAGCTTGATGTTGTCATAGTTGATTGCCCAGCCAAGTGGGGTATGTTATTGTCAAGAAAATGGGTTGCAAGTGTTGGTGGTAGTGTCCAAATGGACATGTCTTATGCCACCATCCTAGTTGAGGGCAGCCTTGTCAGGTTATATGGGGAGAAGAAAATGTTGCACCTTATTGAGGATCCCAACAATGTGTCCTATGAAGTATTATATACAAATGTTGATGCTGACAAACTTTGTGGGATTTGCTGATGGAAAAGAGCACAAGATTGAGGAGTCTAAGTGTCTTGAGAAGGAAGGCTCTCCTTGGACTCTATTGTTTGATGGAGCTTGCTCCAAATTTGGAAATGGTGCGGTGTTGTCCTAATTTCTCCAAGCCAAGAAAGGTTTGTTTTTTCCTTTAAGCTTAACTTTGAGTGTACTAACAACATTGCTTGAGTATGAGGCATTGTTGTTAGGTTTAAGAATTTCTTGGAAGTATGGTGTCGGGACATCATTGTCAAAGGAGACTCAGAGTTAGTTGTCAAGCAAAGTCAAAAACTATATGCCACAAAGAATCAATGAATGAAACAATACAAGCATGCAGTTTGGGACTTCATTGAGATGTTTGACTCCTTCAACATTGTGCATCATGACAGGAGGTTCAATGACTTGGCAGAAAAGCTTGCAGTGTTGGGGTCTCGGTTTGACAGTTCTACAACATCCCCTTATTGTGAATATGAGGTGGAGGTAGTGACAAGACCCTCTATCCCTGACAATATAAAACATTGGTAGGTTTTTGATGATGAGGCTCAGGTCAGAAGGTTCCTACAAAATGATGGAGAGTTTTTATCAAAACATTGATTGGGAGCCAATGGTCTATACAATAGAGGGGAAGGAAACCTTATTTGGCAAAGGCATCATCCAGCTAAAGACCAACACCATTCCTAGAGGGTTGGTTGCTCTTGAATCAAATTTTGATAATGTTGACTACATTATTAATAGGCATATGGCAGCCTCGAGGGATGTTGAGGAGCATGACCTTGGCACGAAGGAGAAACCAAGGAAGATTTGGTTGGGCAGTAGTCTCAGCAAAGATGAAAAGTAGTCATACATCCAGTTGTTAAAGAAATACCAAGATTGCATGGCTTGGACCTATTTTGAGCTCAAAGCATATAGAGAAGACCTGTTCCAGCATGAGATTCCCTTGGAGCCCAGTGTAAAACCCTTCAGGTAAGAAGCAGAGGCCAATTAATCCTCTATTATCTCTCAAAATGCAAGAGGAGCTGAAGAAGCTAAGGATGGAGGAATTATCCAACCCACAAGGTATTCTTCTTGGGTTGCCAACCTAGTGCCAGTAAGAAAGAAGAATGGTGACATCAGGTTGTGTGTGGACTTTAGGAATCTAAACAAGGCCTCAATGAAGGAAAACTATCCTTTACCTAACATGGAGCACATGCTTGCGATTGGTGACTAGTTCTGAGTTGCTTTCTACTTTAGATGGCTTCTCTTGGTTATAATCAAGTCATGGTGAAAGAATCAGAAAGGATCAAGACAACCTTCACTACTCCATGGGGAACATATGTATATGTTAGGATGCCCTTTGGTCTGATGAATGTTGGAGCCACTTTTCAGAGAGCAATGGATGTTGCTTTTGTTGGTTACATCAATGAATTTATTGTTGTTTACCAAGATGATGTAACAATGTTTTCAAGAAGGAGAAGTGACCATTTGCTGCACTTAGAGAAGATGTTGATCAGATGTAGGGAATATGGCATCTCACTCAATCCAAAGAAATGCCATTTTGGAGTGTAGAAGGAAAAATTTCGGTCACATTGTGTCACAGGAAGGAGTGATGATTGATCCAGAAAGAGTGGAGGCCATCAGCAAAGTCCCAATTCCAAGAACCAAAAAAGGAATTCAGTCCTTCTTTGGGTAGATAAACTTCATTAGAAGGTTTATATCAAACTTTGTTGAGTTGACTATCCCAATCACTTCCATGTTAAAGAAGGATCAGATCATCAAATGGGAAGAGGCTTCCATCCAAGCTTTCAATGGAATCAAAGAGGCATTGAAGCATGCCCCTATTTTAGCAGCCCCAGATTACAAGAAACCTTTCCAGCTATTTTCTTTCGCTTTAGAAAACACTATTGCTTTTGTCCTACTACAAGGATGATGAAGGGGCTGAGAGGCCCATTGCCTTTTTTAGTAAGGCTTTGCAAGGAGCAAAATTAAAATACACCATCATGGAAAAGCAGGCATTTTCCTTGGTCAAAGCAACAAAGGTTTTCAGGCCTTATATTTTAAGTTCAAAAGTTGTTGCTTATGTTCCCCATACCATGGTAAAAGACATCTTGTCAGAGATGGAAGTCTCAAGTAAAAGATGTAGATGGGTGAACAAATTGCAAGAGTATGATATGGACATCCAAACCACGAAGTTGGTGAGAGGTTTGGGGTTAGCTAAGCTCATGGCTGAGAGCAACTTGTAGACCATTGAGGTAAATGAGATTGAGGAAGAAAGGGTAGTTGTTTTTGAAAGATTGATGAGTTCTGAGTGGTACAAGGATGTGATGTTCTATCTCAGACACTTAAACTGCCCTGAGCATTTGAATAAGAACTAGAAAAGAGATCTTAAGTTGGCTTCCCAGAAATATGTCATTACTATTTTGGGTTGGCATGGAAGAACCCAGAGGGAGTCCTCTTAAGATGCATCACTGAAGATGAAGCCCCCAAAATAATTGTTGATCTCCATGGAGGAGTTTGTGGGGGAATTTTGCTGCAAGAGTCACAACACATAAGATCCTAAGGGCTAGTTATTGGTGGCCAAATCTTTTCAAGGATGCAACCATGTTGGTCAGAAGATGTGAGAGTTGCCAACGTTTCTCTAGAAGGCTGAAGGCTTCAGGATCCTACCTTTGCAGTGTCCTGTATCAATTGAAGCCCCATTTAAGCAATGGGGAATGGACTTCATTGGTGAGATTTCAGACCCTTCAAGTGCTGGCCATAAGTGGATTCTTGTAGCCACTTGATTACTTTACCAAGTGGGTGGAAGAATCCCCACCAAGAAGGCTACACACCAAGTTGTCATGGATTTTGTGCTAAACAATATTATTTGCAGGTTTGGAGTACCAGTCAAAATCATAGCTGATAATGCCATGAGTTTCAGGGCTAGACCTCTAGTGGCAATGTGTAAAGGATATGGGATCAATTTGACATATGCCTCTAATTATAATCCCCAAGGAAATGGACAAGCTGAGTCCAACAATAAGAATTTGCTAAAGATTATCAGAAGAACCTTGGAGTTGAACAAGAGAAAATGGGGTGAACAGCTGAAGTTTGTTGTCTGGGCTGATAGGATCACTATCAAAAGAGCCACTGGAAAGAGTCCATTTGAGTTGGTATATGGGACTCAGGCCCTGCTGCCCCTGCATATGTAATTATCTTCATATCAGTTCATTCAACAACTGGAAGATCAAGAAGTGAGTCCTCATGATGCCCGCATCAACCAAATTGTTGAGCTTGATGAAGAGAGGAGGGCATCTCACCAGAGGCATATAAAGTTTAGAGAAAAGCTAAAGAAACTATTTGACAAGAAGGTCACTCCTAGAGCCTTCAATATTGGATATCTTGTGCTACTATGGGATAATAGGCATGAGGATAAGGGCAAGCATGGAAAGTTTGATTCATTGTGGATGGGCCCTTACTCCATTGACATCAGAATTGGTGAACACACCTTCTTCTTGAAGGATCTAGATGGTGAATTGCTCGAACTTCCTATTAATGGTAGGCATCTAAAGCATTTCTTGGATTGATTCCTCTGAATCAAGGTAAACACCTCTTATACAGTGTATAGTTTGTTTGTTTGTTTCTTGTTTTGTGTTTTTACTTTGTCATCGTCTTGGTGACCTATTTTTGTTGGCTTCTTTGTTTATTTTTGGAGATGGCTTCATTTCTCTTCTGTGAAGATGACTCTGTCACCCAATGGATATTTTGGCACTTGGTCTACTATTGTTCTTGTGGCACTCACAGGGAGTGCCCATCCCCAAGTCGGAGCCAATGTTGGTGCTCAAAATGTCTCACCCCATTTGTGCCTTTGAAAAATTATTCATTCATGGCCTCTATCATTTTCTCCTTCCCCATATGGTGCTTGGTCGGTCTTATTGCCATTTTTAGTCTACTCTTGGGTCAAGGATCATGTGTGGGTCTCGTATTTGTCTCATGGTTCCTTTGTTCCTCTGAAAAATCTCTATATTTTGGGTCTCTCATGCTCTGTCCCTTCAAAACTCACATTTTCCCATTTTCTCCATTTTCCATAGTCAAGATCTATTGTCCCTACCATTTTTTTCCCTAAATACTCAAGGAGAAAATGAGTTGATGTGTCCCTAAGGATCGTGTTTGAGCCTTGCAATAGTCTAAATTCTTTGTCCTTGAAGAAAACCTCATTTTCTAGCTCGAATGGATGTTTCTCTGTGTTTTACGGTTTGATGGGCATTTCTCCCGGTCAAATTTGCATCATTCAGTCAATAGGGAAACATGTGCACCTCTTGGTTGGATGTGATCAGCTTAATACTTCAAAATTCCATAAAAAGCCTCATTTTAAAAATGTGTCCACGTGGAGGAACGATGCTCATTTGAGAATCAAATTTTTGGTTTGGCTTTGAAGTAGCGCTGGGAGGACACGTGGAGGGTTGGCAGGAAAGAGACACATGTGGAGGCTTCCACTTGGGTTTCCCATACTTAGAAAAATTTCAAAAGGTTTTCAGGAAGTCTAGGACACATGTGGAGGAATGATGCTCATTTGAAGATCTACTTTTGGATTTGCCTTGGAGTAGTGCTTGGGAGGACACGTGGAGGCTTCCACTGCTTTCCCATACTTAGACAAATTTTATGCAGATGGAGGTAGTTTGGCGGAATAGGACATGTGGCGAGCTCGCACTCATTCAGGGTCTTCAACTTGGGTGCCATCTTGAAGTTGTGCCATGGAGACATGGAGGAACCGCGCATGTTCGGGGACTGACCCTTGAGTTTCATTTAAAGAAGCACCAGGCTGACACGTGGAGGCCTCCACTTTCACTTTGCATTTTACTTAGACTTTTCAATGGCCAAAAGGAGACTGCCTCGAGCATGACACATGGCACCTTCCAGAAGCTTCAAGCATTCAAACAAAACTTTTCACCGAGTAGGACACGTGGCAAGCCCACACTCATTCAAGGTATCAAATTTTGGGACCACCTCAAGGTGCGCCGTGGTGACACGTGGCAATTTGAAAAGTCATAGGGGTGGGAGGTGGACCATCGGAGGCAATTCAAACTTTTTACCTCTTTGCTTCATAAAGGTTAAAATAGAAAAATGGCCCATGAGCCCGATGGGAAATAGTCAATGTTTTTCCTCGGTCAATGGCGGAGGTGCGGGACTTTCAGAGGAAAAGTGAAAAATTTTCCTTTGAGGGAAAAATAGTTAAAAGTAAAAGGACCCGGGTAGTTCCATTGGGACCCACATTGGGACACGTGTCAAAAGTATTTCTCAAGGGCGGAGCTGGGGGAAAACTTGGAAAATTTTCCTTTTTCCAAAAGAGAGTCAAATGGCAGAATTTCTCCACATTTCTTTTGGGGCCCACCTCAGGACACGTGTCAGGCCCATTTTCAGAAGTGGAGGTGCGGGGAAAAATGGGAAATTTTTCCATTTTTCAAAAGGGTTAGAAAAGGTCAAAGGAAGCCCCGAGCCTATTTTTGCATCTTCCACGTGGACGAACCCACATTCAAATCAAAGATCAATGGCTGCTGAGTGTCTAAATCTGATTTTCCCCATTTTTTCTGTAAAAATCCTGGAGTGCAAGTCTTCATGATTTCTTGTTATTTTCTACATGCCAAATAGAGGAGCGAGTTAATTTTGATATCTAGAGTTTGGTGGAGAGATCTGGAGACGTCTTTCACCATTAAAATAGTTTGACTCTCGGCCTCTGATCTGGTTTTCCATTTTTCTTCTCCTGAGCACATGCAAGGGGCCAGATTTGATTGATATGGGGTGGAAGTGGTTGGCGAATGGATGGAGGCATGTTTTTCTAGAAAAGGAGTTGAATGCGGGAAGAAATCAAGAGATTTTCCCTCGAGCACCTGGAGACTTTTACAGATCTGATTCTACAAATCACGAAAGAATCATGGCAAAGCATGGTGCATTTAAATTTTTTGTCTTTTTGGGAGGAAGGGGCTCTATTGGAAATGCTATAAATGGCATGAATTCATCATGCAAATGGTTGGGAGTTTTTTGGAAAGATCAGGACTGATTTTCTCCAAATAGAAAAAAGCTTGATACAGAGCCCATCCATTTTGAGAAGCCATCTAGAGAAGCTTGTATATCTCTCTTTGTGTCAAATTTGATCATGTCAAGGTGGTTACAAGTGTACAACCATTGACAAGCTTTGAGATTGTTCTGGAAACTTTCCCTTGTTGATAAATTTGATCAAACTTTGAGTTATTCTGTGTCAATCTTGAGTAAAGTGTATTTATTTCATTTCTGAATGCATACGAGTAGTTTTTCTTGTTTCTATTGCAATCTTGTACAAAAATATAGTCCAATCACATAGGTCTCAGTCCTTGTGATAGTTTAGTGGCATCTGCAATTTCATTTCTCAGAAGAGCCTTCATCTGGAGTGGGATAAATGGTTTAAAATCACTTTTCTTTCATTTTGTTGATAGAGATTCTCTTGTAAGCCTCTGGGTGTACCTCAGGCATGACTTGGTTTAAATCTTGGTGCTTTATTGGGTCCTCTGACTCGAGCCTTCATGATAGAATCCCACAGGTTGTGTGAAAGAGTGCTGATCTGGGCCTCCATTGAAGCACATATTCTAGTTGAGGAAACAATTTAACTTTTTGTGGCATTTTGTTGATTGAATCTTTCCATTTTGCATAAGCTCTCAAGGATCTGGTGAGTCAAGTCCATCTTGTCTCCCCTCCCACCAAAATTCATTTAACAACAACTAATCCTACCCATACTACCCCTATTTTTGCTCATATACCCACCCAAGACCAAAATCCTTTTACTAAAGTATGTAGAACAGATCAGGGTCTCAAATGTCTTTAGTAACCTTTGCCTTGTTGTGAAAATATCTCCATGATCTGAAGTGACAACTCATGAGAGTCGATTCTGTGTGTTGATCATATTTTCCCCAAGGCCTTCTCTATAAAATTTATGCAAAAGAAAGGTACCTATATCTCCTTTCAAATAACAGAGGTTACAAAATAGGTTCTCTTACCTTGGTTGAAAGGCACAACCTAAAATAGTTAGGATAAGATCACATCCTTTTGAGGTGCTATCCATCTCTCCACAAATCCAAGTAACAAAGGGACAACTAGATTTCTCCCGGCTACAAAATGACATACATTTATGATCTAGAATTAGAGAAGTGTTGCACACACAAACTTTATTGTAATTTGAGCAAGCTCGAGTATGAAGATTTAATAGAGATTACGCAAACTATCACTAGTTTGTAGGAGTATTTAATCTCTTTATCCAAGTTAGTTAATTTTTATGTTTAATTTCTTTATGTTGTTTGTCGTATAAGACTACAAATTTTCTACAAGAAATTAATGGTGATTATCTCATTTAAAAATATAGTTGTTTTTATTTGCGGAACACACGTCCGCTTCCATAAATTTCTAGAGGTCCTTTGTGAGTTTTTTCTTGGGTTTGTACCTCCATACAACTAATAATTTCAATTAATGTTTTATCATAAAAAATGTTTGTTAGTCTTCTTACAAGAATTTTTTTTTTTTCGATATACTCTTTCAAATACACACAGGCTGCACATTAACTCTGGGTTCCGAATCTTTTCCTAAATCTGTGTTGCCTACTAATTGGTGTTTTGTTTTCAAACTTTCTTCGTTACATTTAAAATTGTCAATAATTTTTGTTCATGGGATTCACTTCACTCCTACGCCTCCCCTTTCCCCCACTTTACTACCTCCCCTCCCAAGTAAGGACTTACGGTTACCATTCAGGCAATATATTAGCAAGTGAATTGTCTCTCTAAAAGGAAACAATGATCGTTCCCAAGGTGTAATTGCAGATAAAAGAACAATATCCAAATAAAGAAACTCCTACTCTCTGTTACCTGCGATCCACACCATTAATGGAAGCAATAATTTCTGCAGACTGGTACACACGTTGAGTAATGCAAGGCCATATCCAACAGCTCCCTCTGCAGGCCCCCGTGGCCTCCAATTCCAACGCAACCTTCACTGCCTACTTATCTTCTTCCTCTAAAAACCCGTTGTCCACTGATGTCTTTGAAACTGGATTGGTGTTAATAACCCCTTGTTCTCATACACCGATTCACCTGACCCAACCAAACAACTACTCACACCAGCAATATTGATCAAACACTCCTTTCATTCCAAGAACCTTCAGATATATGTTTTCTCGATGACTTGCATACCAAACACCCTTTCTACATATAATGCTTAATTTTTTTAATGTGGCTGTTGGAGAATTGAGTCTCGCATGGGATACCCATAATTCTTTCAATGCTCTTGCACTCTTCTTCCCATAAACCCCTCCTTCCCTGCCCATGTTCCTCTCTTGTTGTTTCGCCCCCTTCCAGTTTAACTTCCTCAATGCTTCCCCTTCGGCATATCCATCAGAAATTTCACGTGTGTTCCTATTTTTAGGGTTTTAGGGTTATAATCAAATAATAAATGTATTTGTAATTGTTGGCATATATTTTAAAGTCTTTAACCAAGTTCAAAATTATTGGTACATATTTAGTTTTTTTAATGAATATTCACTCAATCAATATAGATCTAAAAAATGGCCTAATGTGAATGAGTTTGGAAGGTAAGACCTTTATAAGGAGACTTGATTGATGATGGTCCCTTGTTTAGACTATTTATGTTGAACATGTTTATAATTTGTTGCTTATGTTGTTTATGTTAGTGTTATGCTTATAGAAGGTGAAGTGACAATTATCGTTCTTATCTAGAAAATGGTGTGGTTCTTTTGTATTTCTATATATAAATAAATATAACATGCAAGACCTTTGTTATTTGAATGTTGTTGCATATACGAGATACCTTATGTCCATGTGAGGACAAATGTGAAGTATTCGGTTTGGAATTGATGTTTCAACATATACCTCTTGTGGATGGTGACTATAATTTATGTTGCTTTTGTCAATTTCGCGAAAAAGTTCACTTTGTCTTATAGTTATACCATCGCATTTTGTTTCAAGACTCCTTTGTATCTACTTTTGAAATGAAATATGTGACACAAGATAATATAAAAGTACACATATTGTTTATACAAGCATTTCGTAAAGATGTCCAAAAAATATTAAGATTTGAAATGTGCCTTAGATAGGTTTGTGGGATGTTGAACAATCCATGACATAAATAATCCTTGAGGGCTACAAACTTATCATTTGTATTTATGATTTCTCTCTTTCAGCAAATTTTTGCATACGTTTGTATGTTTATTTTAAGGATATATGCTTGCGATGATTGCAAAATATAGATGTTGTCTCACCTTTAATCATACCCTAGCTTTTGAGCCCTTACCTCAAAAGGGATTATCATGATTATGCCAAAAACCTTGCCACATCCTTATCGATGTGGTGAGCTTTACCTACATACTAGCTCCCAAAGAGGGATTAAGCCACCCGTGTTCTCCACAACATATAATGTGATGCAATAAAATATATAATAGATAATTATCCCTTTGATTCAACACTACCACATGGAAACATGCGCTTTGGACCTTATATATGCTTCATAATTAAGCTTAATGTTTTTTATATAGCATGTGTACTTAGCTATCTTCAAATGTGTAGATGAGTGATCTTATAGTTGTAAGAGTGTTCTATATTTGTAAGGTCATTCCAAGGTGTGTTCTACATACCTCTAATGTGTTAGATTGTGTTTGTATTTATAAGTGACATTCATTAGTTTTCCTACGCAACTAACTATAAAATATTGTTTAGGCCAAGTAAGACAAGCTATCCATTTAAATTTATTACCATTAGAAGTTGGCTGGATGAGACCATGGAAGATGGACACTATCCAAAAATTCTAAGACTTATGAACCTATCCTAGGAGTGATAAAATCTAGACTAAGGCATGGATGAGCCTATTTAGTTTAATGGCTTATTAGATGATTTTTGGTAAGCTAAATTGGAGAATGGTTGTTGACTAGTGGTTTAGCGGCAATGAGTTTGGTGGAAAAGAGGAGTTGCTAGAGATTGAGGAATTAAAGGCCGACGAATACACTAGTGCAAAAGAGGAGCTGCTAGAGATTGAGGAATTAAAGGCCTACGAATACAGCTTAAAATGTTGACATTAGCATTGGTTTTCACATTTTCCCGTGACAAAAAATCGTTGCAGCTTGTAAGCATGGTAGTCCTCATGCGAGATGTCACTGTAACTACTGAAGATTTTTTTGGGAAAACTGGATTTGACATTGAAATTACTCTGTTTAAAACTTAGAGGTATGTATCTAATGTGTTTATTGAATATAATTTATTAATGTCTGATCATCTAAATTATTCTTACAAGATAGACCTTACAATACTTAAATCTCTTCCGTATGGCCTCCTTTATTTCAATGTTTTCTTACAATTGTATTCCACACAATCTACCTATAATTATATTCTTCTACTACTTATAATATTACATCTTGTTACCATTTGAATTATATGAACTTGCTCCTTACCAATAAAATGTGTGAGTAATAGATGGTTTTCTATATGACCCAAGCCATCCAACTTTATACATTGATTTACAATCGTTCAAGTAATTTACATATTATACTTTGCTAATATACATATTCTAAAACTCCATATAACTTTTGTGTCTCATCCGCACTAACTCTTACAATATTTGTAAACATTCATTAGGTATAACACACAATCATATATATATATATATATATATATATATATATATATTATATATATATATATATATGGGTTTCTTATGTACTACCTCTTAGGAAGTCTAAACGTGAAAAATCTACATTGGAAATCATTAAGCATTATTAACTTTTTATATTGAATGAGATCCATCTTAGATTGCACATGTTTAAATAGGCTGAGCATTAGAGTTACATGGAAAGCTTGAATGTTATTTTAGCATAGGCATCCATTTAACGTTTATTACAAGCTTTAAAATAGCCTAAATGTGATTATTTCCAGATAATTTCGAACCTACCATGGACCTCACCAAGTGTAGTGCCCACTTCCCTTCGACACCTTTTGTTATTGATTACTGATACTATCGACTACACTTATGGACATTGTTGTAGCTTTTTGATTTAGCATGATACTAGATGTTAGAGATATTGGACAATTGTTGATTTCAATTCATATATGATGCATTTGGATCATTAGAGACATTTATATTGATGTTGATATGTTGTGGACATGGTTATATATATATATATATATACATGTGATATCCTTCACCACACTGTGTAGGCCTTGATAATTGAACTAATGTTGTGATCATATTGACATGGATGAAATGTAGAATAGAGATGAATGTTAGAATTTGTAGATATATCATAATTGCCTAGATGATGATTTGTTTCATATATAAATGATTGTAGATTTAAATTTTCTATGTATTTTGATGTTCTATTATGGCTGCAAGGTTGAAGGAGGTATTTTATGTTTTTAGGTATATATATTCACAACAACATCGAGGGATTGGAGACCAACCACATTGGAATTCTAGATGAATTCAACTAGGGTCACCATGACAACATGTAATTGTGTGTGTGTTAGAATTATTTGGTTAGGGGAAAATTGTGACCAAGGGGTCATGTGTTGTTTTTATTTTAGTTTCCCTTTTATTAATGTTAGTATGTGTTTCTTTTAGTGATGTAATTTACTTGTTTTAATTATTTAGTTTTGATGTATGTTTTCCCCTTTATCTTAATGGGTCTAAGTGTCTTATTAAAGTAAATAAATCTTTTCCTAAACTAATTAAAGATGTGACCAAAAGAAGTTCATTTATTAGACTTGATTTGCTCTTGGATTTTGTGTTGTGTGTTGAATGCTTGAGATCTTGAGTGTTGTACACTCTACCCTTCATGGGAAACTCGAATTTGGCCTTAAGGGCCAATTTTGAAGGCTTGTGGGACAAGTTAAACTTGTCTCACACCTCTTAAATTTCTATACTAACCCTACCTATGGGTTTCTTGTAAATATCTATGATTTAATCAAATAAAAACAAAATATTACACAATAAAATAATAAAACCAGAGATATTGTAATTCATTCGGGACAAATTCCCAATGGAGAGATTACATATAAATAGCTCAATGAACTCCTATAAGTAAGGAGTCAAGGCTAATCTCTAAGTCCTCTCAATATCTCAAATATCTCTCAACTATGAGTTGTGCATTACAACTATTTTGCACACTCATATATTATTTTATAATTATTAAAAACCTATTACTACCAAATAACCCAAACCACTCCTAAGTGTTCACACTATGAACAATATTTCTGTAACATTCACCCCCTTAGTGTGAACATGGAGAAAGCTATCTCTTGTACTACTCATGATCTATAAAGAAATGAAGGTTTTCAATGAGTACCAACAACTCAAACAATATGAGGTTTTCAAAGAGAACCTCCAACTCAGAAAATGGTTTTCTAGTGGAACCAACCACTACATAGTAGCGTACATTATTTTTCTCACATCATTGTTTCTAACTTAGAGGGATTACAAAATAGAAATTATGCTCACACAGGATCTTTGAACATGAATATTACTTCTGTTCATTATTACAGCAGAAAGAAAACACACCACACAACTGAAACAAAAGGTCACCAATACAATGAAGCAATCTCTTTGTTGGTGAATAACAAGAGATGCCAATTTGCCTCCATCCTCCTATGCCTCCATCCTCCATCAGGCACTACTTAGTATAGGTAGTCATCTTCATCCTCATTCTGTTCAGGTTCATCTTCTTCTTCATTCTCTGACTCTTCTTTAACAATTGTATTAGCTTCATCCATTTTTAGCTTTCCTTTTATGATGTCCTTGGCATGAGTAATACAAAAAGAAGATTTATGTCCTTTTTTCTTACAATAAAAGCATTCTAATTCCTCTTTGTTTTTGAAAAATTAGTATGCTTCCTTTTAATATAAAGAGCAGTTTCTTCCTCAATATCTTCTTTTGTTCTTTTTTCTTCAGCTAGTAATGCAAAAATCATACCTTCAAGTGAATGAGAAGGCATTTGACCAAGAGTAAAAACTACATTACTGTATTTTGGAGGTAAACTATTTAATAAAATATCTTTTGCATCTTCTTCATCTACCTGAGCACTTACTTCTGTCAGTTGTCTTAGAAGAGATCTAAGATCATTAATATGACTTGACATAGTTGCACCCTCATTCATTTTCAACTTGAATAACTGCAACTTAAGTGAGAATTTAGCATTCACAACCTTTGCACCAAATGTCTTACTTAGCAAATCCCATATATCTTTAGACTTTTTTTCTAAGTCTATATAATGCAACTCAATATCTGATAAAGCAAGCCCAATAATGGATTTTGCTTTGTCATCCCTGGTTTGCCATTCAAGCAATTTTGCAGCATTTGTTGGTTCTGGTTCTTTTCCACTCACAATTCCCCAAAGGTTCTTGTTCATTAATTGCATTTGTATTTTCACCTTCCATGTGTGAAAATTTAATCCATTGAATTTATCTAATGGAATTTCCATAATAGGTGTCGAACTCAGTCGAAAATGCACCCTTACAATAAAATTTAAACACTGAAAGTAAAATTTTCTGACATATTTGCCAAAAAAGGAAAAAATATTTTTTTTCTAGTAATAGAAAACATAGGATCAATGTGTAGAGATCGAAAAAATACACATTTAAAAAAATGGCACATTAATTTGAGTTACCAGCTGAAAGTTATGACAATTTTAAGTTATAACTCCAACATCTTCCTGGACCCTTTCCAAATTTGGCAAAAAAATTCTATGCTTCATTTTTTTCATCTCATGTCCAAAAAAGGAAAGAAATGTAATACCTCTATTACTGCAGATCTAGATATTGAAAGAATTCACGTCGCAGCCAAGTATGGATTCGCCTGAGTGAAACCTCACCGTTGTTGGTAGACAAACACGCAGGTCACATATTTGACTCCAATGAAACACACAGGTCACAGATTTGACTCCAATGAAACATGCAGGTCGCAGACTTGACTCCAATGAAACAAATTTGATCCAGATCTAAATGCCTCACAAATTCCTATAGGTTATCATTGCGGTCTAACCCGCTCTGATACCAAATCTTGTAAATATCTATGATTTAATCAAATAAAAAACAAAACATTGCACAATAAAATAATAAAACTAGAGATATTGTAATTCATTTGGGACAAATTCCCAATGGAGAGATTACATATAAATAGCTCAATGAACTCCTATAAGTAAGGAGTCAAGGCTAATCTCTAAGTCCTCTCAATATCCCAAATATCTCTCAACTATGAGTTGTGCATTACAACTGTTTTGCACACTCATATATTATTTTATAATTATTAAAAACCTATTACTACCAAATAACCCAAACCACTCCTAAGTGTTCACACTATGAACAATATTTCTATAATAGGGTTGGGGGTCAAAATTAGACCCCATTAGGTGTTTTGGGAAGATAAAAAGGTGAAATGTTTATTGCACTTTCTTTCAATTAATTAATTTTTCCTTAGAGGGGTGTGGGCTTGGTTTGTGTGTGTAAGTAACTTGTCATTCCTCTCACCCACCAATTTATGGTGCATTGGGTTTGAGGTTTGAATTTTTAGGTGGAGTTGAGGATGGGTGATGTGGCATCCTATATGGAGCCACCTCATCCTCTCTCTCCTTTTCTATTTATTGAAGTTATTTTATTTTTTTGGGGTTACTTCATTATTTTGTGCTCTTACATTTTTGAGAGTTAGAGGATTTTTGGGAGTGCTTGTGGATTGTTGGAGCTTGTGGATGATTGCTTGGTTTTAAGGAGCATGGATATTTACTCTTGGAACAAGCTCTAATATATAAAGGTAGGAACTTTACCTTACTTATGTTATTCTTTATTTTGTGTTTACGTGCTTGTGTTGAGTATTGTTTTCTTTGACTGCTTGTTGGGTGTGGGTAGATTGCCTAAATTTGGAGTAGGAAGAGACTATGGGGATATTTCATGTAGGAAGACATAAGAGTTTAATTTATTGTTTGGAGGGAGCTTGGGTTGGGTGCCCCACCTTGGATAAGGAATGCTTCCATTTCTTACTTGTTCTTTAATGAGGGAGGCATAAGAGATTGAGGGAGACATAAGAGTATGTGGGAGGTAAAAGGGGTTCTTGAGGGAGGCATAAGACTATGTAGGGGATTTGAGATATGCATTGGAGGCTTTAAGGTGGGCACCCATTCCCATTGGGAGGCATAAGTGGCCTCCCCATAGGTATTGCTCTTGTGGCTTTCATTTTAAGCCTTGTTTTTGTTGTTTTGTTGTTTTCTTTCTTGTGTTGTTGTTGATTTAAATGTGGTTGAAATGGTTGTGAAATATTTGTTTGTGTTGTGGAAGCTTGTTTTTGCCATGTGTTGGAATTATCTCCCATTGTAATGTGGTTGGGGCTCGGGGGCCAATGGAGAGGATGACTTCTCCTCTGCATTAGATATCTTGGTCATGGAGAGTATTGCCTCTCCCCCATTTTGTTGTGAATCAAAAAATATTGGAGGAGCTATCTTGTTGGAGTTGTGAAACTTGGAGTTTTTTTGGAGACCTTGTGAAACTTCCTTTGTGTTGTTCCCACTTAGAGTGGAGGAACTTGTATTAATGTATTTTCTTTTGCTTACATTCTTGTATTATTTCCCACCTTGAGTGGAAGACTTTGTAATAATTTCATGGAGAAAAGTTGCATTCCAATATTTGTATATTGTGTAAGAGAAAGAATCAAAATGAATATATTGTGTAAAAGTTTAGTTGGAAGTTGCATTGTGAAAAAGAAAGTTACTTTCATTGTGAAGTTGTAAT
This sequence comes from Taxus wallichiana var. yunnanensis, assembly GCA_018340775.1. Taxonomy (NCBI): domain Eukaryota; kingdom Viridiplantae; phylum Streptophyta; class Pinopsida; order Cupressales; family Taxaceae; genus Taxus; species Taxus wallichiana. The sequence continues at coordinate 776,154,052 of CM031234.1, read as the reverse complement.
GTTGTAAATGAGAAAGAAGAAATATAGAAGTTGTAGATGTTGAAAATGTATACATAGTAAATTTGAATGGAAAATAAAGTTGTTATAGTTGTTTTGAACATATATATGTTGTAGTAAAAATGGGAACAAGAGAACAAATCTAAAGTTTAGTGTTATTGGAAATGGTGATTTTGTAGTAAGAGAATAACAATGTAAAAGTAGATTTAAATCCTTTTTGCTCAAGGAATTTGAAAGATGACTAGTTGAACATAATGGAATGACTTTGTAAAGTAGATGTGTTTTTATTGGATTAGATAATACTTTAAAAATGAGTAGATTTAACTAAGGAATGAACAAATAGAATTAAATCCCAAAATTGAACTCTAGATGAACAAAAATGATCTTAGAATGCATTTTATCACTTTTTAGTAACTTTTAGTTTTTATGAAATCTTAGGTTTTTAGGTTCTATTTTTCGAAACAAGATCGTCGCCCTATGTAGAATGGCGGTCCCGTAACCACCACTCATGCTAAGGCGGCGGTCTCAAAACTTTTTCTTAATAGGGCGGCGGTTCATGGTTTTTCACCTAGGTAGGGCAGTGGTCCCAGACCACCGGTCTACTCTAAGGCGGTGGTTTCTGTCACTCACGGTAGAACTTCTTGATCTCGCACCTGTGCAAAATTTTAACTGGTTTACACTAAATTTTAAGTTGTAAATTTAAATAAGAAACTACCAGCAATCAAACAATAGAAAAAATCTTGTGGTTTTAAGTAATAAAATCTTTAAATAGCTTAGTAAAACATTCCTTCTCATTTATATTTATGGGATTGGGTTTGCCCAAATAGAAAACCCCAAATACACTTAGTGTTGAAACAAAACCAGATTGGTAAAAGAAAAACCCTCCCAATCCTTGAATGGAAGTAATAACAACAATAAAACTTTAATCTAAACTAATCTAAACTAGATCTCCTTGTAGAATCCTCCATAGTTCTTCCTCCTTTGCTCCCATGGCTTCCTCTTCTCCAACCTGCAATTTTAACAAAACAAATAGACCAAATGAGGGAAATGAACAAAGGAAAGGCTTTAATAAAAATTCATAAGGATTTTAGGGCTAGTTTGGAACCCTAGGATCTAGTGGCCAAGATTGTTTTGATCTAAGGGTGGAGGATTAACCCTACTTTTGTTTGGTAAAAATATATTTTAAATCTTTAAATTAAATACTTAAGGGTATGTGTAGATGGGTGAATGGGGCAATTTAATTGCCTTAGGAATGTAAAGCCTTTATTAGCCTTTAGTATGTTTTAGTAAATTAATAAAATGAATCTATATTATTAGGATAATGAAAGTAAATTAACTAATAATGAAGTTATTCATTTTTGGATTGAACATTAACTAAGAAGAGAAAACCATTAACCAAGTAAATTAAACTATGGCACTTCCTAGTTGACCTTTAATTTAATCGACCTTCGAGGTAAAATAATTTAAATATTTAATATTTTATCTAGACCTGGCCTATCTATTGAAAATTTGAGTTTAGTGGTGTTAGTAAGTTATACCTAGGGGATTAACATCCTTGTAACATGTTTTATCCTCTTACCTTACCTTGTAATAAAAAAATAGTCAGTCAAAAATTTCGGGATAAGTGTTGGGTGTTAGCGTGTTTTTAGAACGTTGTTTTGATGGGATTTATCTTTGGTATTGGAGCCATGGGTTGAAAGCTTGGACCCTTGGGCACACTAGAAAACATTAGACATGAACTTTTTAACCTAGTGCAAAATTGTTCTTTTAAATCTAGAAAACCACACTAGCTGATATTTGGAAATTTTTAGAAAACTTAGAGGACTGAAACAAAACCAAAATGATGAACTAACTCTCACCTTGGTCTGTGTAAGAGGTATGGACCAGATGAGGGGTATTTTCATATAGACCTAGGTATACCACCACCGATCAGATTGTAGTAGTCATCCTATCTTAGATTTTGCGATGCTTCGTGATGTCAAAGCTATTATACGTGAAGGGTACCTAGGAGGACGACTTGTTAGATAGGATATGGAACCATCAATTGAGGCTAGGGCATCTCCTCGATACAATGAGGAGCATGGGGTAGAGAACTTCCCCGTGGAGTCGCCTAGGGTAGAGTCACCACAGAGAGAGAGGTAGGAGACAAGATTTCGAGGACATAGGGATGATCTCGAGCCCTGACAGAGGGAGGAGCATGTAGAGACCCGCAGCTCATCGGTCATCACTACTGGCACCCATATCAAGGAGATGTTGAAACTACGACCATCACACTATTCTAGAGATACATGAAGTATTTGAGAAGAGACCTATTAGTGAGCTTGAGCGGATGCTTCAAGCTCTTCCTCAGACTGTACTAGCAACACGAAAGCTCGTGTTGCGATCCATCTTCTCGAGGGATGGAGCAGAGTCTCGGTGGAGGACTCGAGTAACAAAAGCTCCATGTTTACTTAGAGACAAGATTACTGGGAGATTTTTGAGGAGCTTTTCAGAGAAGGTATTTGCCTGGAGGTTTATTCAAGAGTAGATAGATGAGTTTCACGACCTCTGTCAAAGCATTGATGACTCGTATCCGAGTATTAGAGCCAATTTCTTGATCTACTCCAATATGTTGACTATATGCAGGATGAGCATGTATGGATTCACAAGTTCATTTGGGGCTGGATTTGGATTCGTGGTGGCGCAATGTGCATTCACCGCCAAAAACATTAGCAAAGGCCATGGAGAAGGCCTATATTACAGAGAGGATACATGAGGGAGGACGCATCGTGCTAGAGACAGAGTTCAGAGCTGCATCTAGCAGATGCAGGATAACAGATCAAGGGGGTCATATCCTCCTCCATGTGGTGGACAGAGTTCAGACACGCTTGATTATGCCACCATAGTAGCCACCTCAAAGCAACATTAGACCCGCCCACCTTACATACCTCCTCAGAGATTTTACGCATAAAGGGCGCGGAGTATGGTGCCTCCTCCTAGGGGTCCCATCAGGACACAAGGTGTATAGAGAGATCGGGCCAATAGGAGCTTGTCGAGAAGAGACCTCAATAGTCCATAGCCGGTTGTCCAAGATCCATAGCTCAATGGAGAGGACTAGACAACTATTATGGTTGTGGCGTTGTTGGACATCATTGGAGAGAGTACTCACATAACCCTAGCAACAAGGGTAAGACACAGATCTCGAGCCTACTATTAGAGATATGGCATGGATCCATCGGATCTACGTAGCGGTTGAGAACTACTAGGCTTAGCACTGTGAGTACCATGATAGAGACGACATGTATTAGTGGTGTTTCCGCACCTTTATATTGTTTGATTTTGGTTCCTTTGATTCTTTTATTGCACCATCCTTAGTAGAGTGTTACAGGCTGGTGGAAGTTAGGCAGGGTCATAGTTGGGACATTGAGATGGCTATAGGAGCCAAAAATTTTGTAGACTCCTTAGTTAAGGAGTGTGTAGTAGATTTGGGACCCTTCACCACTACTTCGATCTTCGAATCCATTAATTAGGATCATATGGTATCATTTTGAGCATGGACTGGTTGTTTGCACACAAAGCTAGAGTGGAATACTACCATAATACTTTTTCTTGTACAAATGATCTAGGAGTGGAGTCAGTGATAGCAGGGGTTAGGAGGCCCGTTTCTACTTGCACCATCTCCGCTATACAACTTAAGCGGTGTGTGCGATGGGGTTGTCAGATGTATGTTGTTATAGTTAGTGACAAATCTGAGGATGAGTCTAGTGGACCATACCTTGATGACCATCCCATCTTGAGAGAGTTTTCTGATGTGTTTTTAGGGGACCTACGGGGTTACTTCCCCCACGTGAGATATATTTTCATATAGATTTGGTTCCGGCACAGAGCCTATCTCATGAGCTCCATATCGATGACTACTCCCGAGCTATATTAGCTTAAGCTGTAGTTTGAGGGACTTTTGGAGAAATGCCTAATCTATCCTAGTGTATCCCCTTGAGGTACACCGGGTGATCTTTGTAAAGAAGAATGATGGATCTCTACAACAGTGTATTGATTACGCTAACTAAACAAAGTAACGATCAAGAATCATTACCCCCTTTTGCGCATTGATGACTTGTTTGATCGGATGAAGGGCACCAAAATTTTCTTGAAGATAGATCTTAAGTCAAGGTATCATCAACTAAGGATTACGGAGGCAAATATTCATAAGATAACCTTCCGTACGAGATATGGCCACTACAAGTTCACAGTGGTACCTTTTGGTCTGATGAATGCCCCGTAGTGTTTATGAGCTTGATGAATGGGGTATTCAGAATTTTCTAGATCACTTCGTGTTAATTTTCCTTGACAACATTCTGATTTACTCACGTACGCATGAGGAGCACCTTTGTTAGGTTCTTCAGTGTCTTCGTGAGTAACATCTTTATGGGAACTCGGAGAAGTGTGCATTCTTTCGAAAAGGTGCGATGTTTGGGCCACATAATTTCTGGGGAAGGTATCATAGTTGATCAATCCAAGTTTCGATCTATCATGGATTTTCTAGCACCCACCAGTGTGACCGAGGTGCGCAACTTCATGGGTTTGACAAGATATTATAGGATATTTCTTCAAGACTTTTCTCGGATTACGCACCCCATCACTTCCCTTCAACGGAAAGGGAAGAAGTTTGTTTGGTCTAATAGATGTGAGAAGGCCTTCAGACACTGAAGGAATGCCTCATGAAAGCACTTATTCTAGCAATGTCGATCCTCAAGGAAATTTCTATGTTTACATAGATGCTTCTTTGGCAAGACTTGGAGGTGTGTTGATGCAGGAGGGAAGAGTAGTTACTTTTGAGTCTCGCAAACTCAAGGATTATGAGATTAATTATCCAAATCATGATCTGGAGCTTTCTTAATAACAGTTGTGCACACCTTAGTGTGGTGGCGATATTTCCTTCTTGGCTGGAGATTTACACTCAAGATTGATCACTTGAGTCTTCACCACCTCTTCATGCAACCCAATCTCAACACTCATTAGCGGCATTTGATGAGGTTTCTTTGTGAGTATGACATGGAGATAGAGAATGTGAAGGGGAAGGATAATGTTGTTACAAATGCCTTGAGAAAATGGAGGCATGTGGCTATAGCTACTTCAATAGTTATAAACTTGCAGGAGCAGATTTTGCAAAGAATCTTCCTCATGAAATTTTTGCCTTGCGAGCCCAGGAAAGCAAAGATTGAGTCTCAGAGGCCCCTTGAGGGGAGATTTGATGGATTTTCATTAGAGGTAGATGGTATTATTAGACACATAGGTCAGATATATGTTCCTAGAGATGGAGACTTGCGACAAGACATTTTGACAGAGGCTCACTTTGTGCACCTTATTCAGCCCATCCTAGGGTGAAGAAGATGTATGCCACTTTGAGACAATTGTACCATTGGAGAGGACTTCGAGAGAGACATGGATCATTTTGTGTCACGTTTTTAGAGTTTCATAGGGTGAAGGCCGAGCATCAATCCAGCCTACCTTATCTTTCCTCACACCATACCGAAGTGGAAGTGGGACACCATTTCCATGGACTTCATTGTTGGGTTACTAACATCGAGATACCACCACGACGCCATCATGGTCACGATGGATAAATTGACGAAAGTGGCTCATTTTTCTCCGGTGAAGACCACCTACATAGTCAATGCAAAGGGTATGGGTATATCTTGATGAGATTGTTAGATTACACGGGATTCTACGGAAGATCATTTGCGACTATGATCCTTTGTACACTTCCCATTTCTAGACCACCTTACAACATGCTCTCAAGACAAGGATCAATTTGAGCACAACATATCACCCTAAGACATATGGACAGATTGAGCGGTGAATCGATCCTGGAGGACATGCTTAAGATGTACGTTATGGATCACCAAAGTCGAGATGGGAGGAGTATCTATACTTGGTGGAGTTTACCTTTAATAATAGTTTCTAGAGTTCGATAGGCATGGCTCCTTTTTAGGAACTTTATGGTAGAGAGTGCATGATACCTCTTAGTTGGGACATGTTAGATGACAAGGTTTATCTTGGGCTAGCCTTATTATAGGACAATAAGCAACATGTTGTTTTGATCGACATAGATTACGGGGAGGTGCGAGAATAGGCAAAAGAAGTATGCAGACCAGCATAGGACATATCATAGTTATGAGGTGGGAATGAAGGTGTTCCTTTGTGTCAAACCGCATAAGATCCCTATCCGTTACGGAAAAGGTTCTAAGCTTACTCCTAGGTTTGTGGGTCCCTTTGAGATCTTATAGCGTATCGGTCCCTTGGCCTATCGTCTAGCATTGCCACCTAGTTTGTCTCACGTCCATGATGTGTTTCATGTTTTTGTGCTTAGGAGATATATTTCTTATCCTTCTCACGTGCTAGATTGGACTACATTGTAGGTGCAGGATCAGGGGTAGGTGATGGTGGAGCCCATCCACATTATAGAGCGCAGGACCCTAGGCCTTCGCGGTAAAGAGATTGACCAAGTTCGGGTCCAGTGGGACATGTACGATGAGACTCAAGCTACTACATGGGAGAATGCTACCTTATTACGAGTTTAGTTTCCACACTGCTCTAGTGACTTCCAGAGCAAGTCGAGTCTCAAGGGAAGGGGATGTAGTTCCCACTTCCCTTCGACACCTTTTGTTATTGATTTTGATACTGTCAACTACACTTATGGACATTACTAGAGCTTTTTGATTTAGCATGACACTAGATGTTAGAGATACTGGACAATTGTTGATTTCGATTCATATATGATGCATTTGGATCATTAGAGACATTTTATATTGATGTTGATATGTTGTGGACATGGTTATATATATATATATATATATATATATATATATATATATATTTTGACATGCAATATCCTTCGCCACACTGTGTAGGCCTTGATAATTAAACTGATGTTGTGATCATATTGATATGGATGCAATGTAGAATAGAGATGAATGTTAGAATTTGTAGATATATCGTAATTGCCTAGATGATGATTTGTTTCATATATCAATGATTATAGATTTAAATTTCCTATGTATTTTAGATGTTTTGATACGGTCGTGAGGCCGAAGGAGGTATTTTGTGTTTTGTAGGTATATATATATATACTCATAATAACATCGGGGATTGGAGACCAACCACATTGGAATTCTAGATGAATTCAACTAGGGTCACCATGATAACATGTAATTGTGTGTGTGTTAGAATTATTTGGTTAGGAGAAAATTGTGACCAAAGGAGCATGTGTTACCTTTTCTTTTAGCTTCCTTTTATTAATATTAGTATGTGTTTCTTTTAGTGATGTAATTTACTTGTTTTAAATTATTTAGTTTTGATGTACGTTTTTCCCCTTTATCTTAATGGGTCTAAGTGTCTTATTAAAGTAAATAAATATTGTCCTAAACTAATTAAAGATGTGACCAAAATATGTTCATTTATTAGACTTGATTTTCTCTTGGATTTTGTGTTGTGTGTTGAATGCTTGAGATCTTGAGTGTTGTTCACTCTACCCTTCATGGGAAACTCGAATTTAGCCTTAAGGGCCAATTTTGAAGTCTTATGGGACAAGTTAAACTTGTCTAACACCTCTTAATTGCTATACTATCCCTACCTATGGATTAGGGGTTCAAAATTAGACCCCATTAGGTGTTTTGGGAAGATAAAAAGGTGAAATGTTTATTGCACTTTCTTTCAAGTAATTAATTTTGTCCTTAGAGGGGTGTGGGCTTAGTTTGTGTGTGTAAGTAACTTGTCATTCCTCTCACCCACCAATTTATGGTGTATTGGGGTTGAGGTTTGACTTCTTAGGTGGAGTTGAGGATGAGTGATGTGGCATCCTACATGGAGCCACCTCATCCTCCTCTCTCCCTTTTCTATTTATTGAAGTTCTTTTTCTTGTTTGGGGTGACTTCATAATTTTGTGCTCTTGCATTTTGGAGAGAGAAAAGAATTTTGTGAATGTCATTCTAGTGTTGGTATCTAAATTGATTCTCCCTTAGAAACCGAGCAACATCACTGATTTAGCAAGACACTGAGAGACAAACAGATCATATTATGAGTTATTTTGTAGCCAGGAGGGGATTCGTCGACACTTTGTCACTCGCATCGAAAAGTGGATAGCACCTTCAGTAAGGATTTGATCTATCCTCACTACTTTAGGATGTGCCTTTCAACCAGGGTGAGAGGACCCGTTTTGTAACCTCTATCGGGAAGGAGAATGAAGATATCCTTTTGTGCACAAATTTGAAAGGAGACCCCGAGAAAATATGATCAATGCACCACGATTTAACTCTCATGAGTTGTTATTTCTAAAGAATGGAAATATTTTCTAAATAGTGCTAAGGTTATTAGAGACATTATGGAATCCTGATTGCTTCTACATATTTTTTGCAGAGAGAATTTATACATATTTGAAAATACAGGGAAAATATGGGTAGTTCAGGTAGGATTCATTTGTTTTGAATAATTTTGGTGGGAGATTAAGTAGGATAAAATTGATTATGCTAGATATTTGAGAACCTTCACAACATTTGGAAAACTAAATGACAGAATGCTTCATAATGGCTAAAATATTCCTTCAACGAGAAGGTGTGCATCAATGGAGGCCCAAATTTGCACGGTTTCAAACAATCTCTAAGAATTTAACACGAAGGCTTGAGCTAAAGACTCAATTAAACATTAAGAGACCTATGGTTCCTCATGCCTAAGATACACTCAAAGGCTTACAGACAACCTTTATCAATAAATGATAGTAAAGTGATTTTAAATTGTTATGTCATTATAGGATGAAGGCTCTTCTCGTAATGAAATTAAAAATGCCACTAAACTATCACAGGGAGATCCTGTGTGACTTAGAGGGACTTTAACACAAGATTGATTTCTCATCCCGGGGTAGTTTGTAGGAAATTTTAGCATCCTTGTTTTTCCGAGGTTTTTCTGGGTTAAATAGTTTTACACCCTCTCTTTTTGGAGGCTTTCCAATTGCCTTGATATTATTTTCAATTTGCAAAGCCATAGTGAAGGCCTTGCCTCAAATTGGTAGGGTTCTTGTCCCTCAAGTAGTATGCAGCCTTTTTATCAAATGCATCAGAATATTTGATCAAACATGACTCATCACATGGTCTCAAGTTAACAGAAATCTTCTCAAAGTCTTGTTGAACCTTGTGTTGAAATCATGTACTGACTCATTAGGATTCTTCTTGATATTTTCAAATTTTGATAGAAGAAACCTAGGGTCAGTTCTATCACCATACTGCAATCTAAAGGCATTGTTCATCTCAGTCCAAGAATCAATAGAGTTATCTGGCAAAGATTTATACTAGTCCCTTGCATCCTCTTCCAAAGTGTGAACAAACAATTTGATGTATACATCTTCATGTTCAATCTCAAAGTCTTCCATCATGTTGATCACCGGTTATAACATTGTTTCCTGAACTTTTGTAGTTAATTCCTTACATCTTGAGGTACTACATTTGGATAACCAACAATTCCCACAAAATTTATAGGCCCAAAGGTGTTTACAACAAATGGAGGTCTAGGTGCGGGATGAGCCATATTGATTCGAGGAGGTGATCCTGAAAGGGTGAAAAATTGATAAGAGGGAGAGGGTCTTTGGAACACAAGAGTATAACTTTCAAAATGGATATCCCCTAAAGGCCTTGTTTCTTAGAAATCCCTATCAACTTCTGAAAAGATAGGTGCAGAATGAGAGGAAAACTTTTCAAAATCAAATGAAGGCCCCTCTCCAATTGGAGAATTCAATTCCACAAAGAGGCTACCTGATTTAGAATCACTTGAATGGCAGTCTTCAATGATAGGCCAATCACTTTCATCAATGGAGATCCCTCTTCTTGTCTATTGATCTCCCACAACTTTTAGGATTTTCTTCTTTCTTATTTTGTTTTTCCTATCTCTAGAAATAATGTCCTTGTAGGATCCCTAGCAAAGAAAGATCTTCTTCCTTCCATCTTTGCAAATAACATTACAAATCTCACTTGACAGAGGTTAAGACACTGGTACTTATTAGAAATTAGATCAACAGGAGTCGCCACTAAGGATTTCCACCTTAGTTGTGCAAATGCACTAAGGTATGATATGTCAAATGTATGTCACTGCTAGAAGTTGAAAATGGTAATACCTAGCTTTTCTTTACCCAGATTTATCAATAAAAAGTAGTACAGTAGAAACTAGAAGAGTTGGACATAGTACTTACAACTTTGAATACTTCTTACAGGCCTGAACAGAAAATGATTTTTTGAGACAATGTCTTAGCACTTAGAGCATATAAGAAATGCTTATCGTGGTCTAAATATGAATCGTAACCACTATTTCCCCAGCAATGGCACCAGAGGCATTTTGGTACCCAAACTTAATCTCCTTTAAAGACCAAGAATCATCATGGATTTGACAGGACACCCAGAGGTAGATAGATGATTGTGTATTTCATTTTGTAGCCGGGTAAGCAGTCTATCTAACTTGTTAGCACTCAGGTTTTGAAACGAGTGGGTAGCACCTTAAAAGGATGTGATCTGATCCTAACTATTTTAGGTTGTGCCTTTCAAAGAAGGTAAATATGATCAACACACCAAATCTGACTCTCACGAGTTGTCACTTCCAGATCATGGAGATATTTTCACAACAAGGCAAAGGTTACTAAAGTCATTTGGAATCCTAATTATTTATGCATGTTTTAGTAATGGAAATTGTGCATTTTTACACACATAGGAAAAACAGGGGTAGTATAGGTAGGATTGGTTATTTTAAATGAATTTTGGTGGGAGATGAGGCAAAATGAACTTGATTTGCCAAATCTCTGAGAACTCTTACAAAATGGAAAGTCTAGACAAAAGAATGCTTCAGGGTAGCTAAAATGTTCCTTTAACCAGAATATGTGCTTCAATGGAGGCCCAAATTAGCACTTTTTCACACAATCTATGAGGTTTTAACATGAAATATCGAGTTAGAAATCCCAACAAAGTATTGAGATCTAAACCCAATCATGCCTAAGGTACACCCAGAGGCTTATAGACAATCTCTGTCAACAGATTGAAAGAAAAGTGATTTTAAATGGTTTATTTCACTCCCGTAAGAAAGATCTTCCGAGAAATAAAATTACAGATGCCACTAAAATGTCACAAGGATTAAGACCTATGTGATTGAGACAGATTTAGATACAAGATTGTAACAGGAACAATAAAAAACTATTTGCAGACATTCAGAAATAAAACAAGCACATTTTGCATAAGATCCACACAGAATAACTTGAAATTGATTAAATTTATCACTAGGGGAAAGTTTCTAAAACAATCTTAGAGCTTGTCAATGGATGTACACTCGCAACCACCTTGACATGATCAAATTCAATACAAAAGAGATATATAGGCTTCTCAAATAGCTTCTCAAAAGACAAGATTTGTCAAATTTTCCTCTTGGGAATTTTCTTTGACCTCTAACACTCCAACCTCCAACCATTTGCATGATAAATTTGTGCCATTTATAACATTTACAACAGAGCCCCTTTTCCCCCAAAATCTAAACATTGAGTGTCACCAGTGCTTGTCATGATCATGATCGTGATTTCTAGGATCATATCTCGCAAAATTTGTCACAGTGCTCGGGGGAAATCTTTCAATATCTCTCACACTCAACTCCTCCTTCTAAGTATATCACTATTTCTTTAACTCGCCAACCACTTCCACCCCTAATCTGTCAAATCGCGCTCCTTGTGTGCTCGGGAGAAGAAAAACAGAAAATCCAATCGAGCTCGATAGTCAGACCATTTTAATGGTAAAAGACGTCTCTAGATCTCCCCCACCAAACTTAGATATCAAAATTTACTCCCCTCCCCGCTTTGTGTGTAGAAAATACCAAGAAATCATGAAGACTCACATTTCCAAGAGCGTTTCAAAGAAAATGGGGAGGAAAATTAGATTCAGACACACAACTGTCGTTGATCTTCACTTTGAAATTAGGTCGTCCATGTGGAAGATTCAATTTTAAAACGGGCCCGGGATTTCCTTTTGACCTCTTACAACTTAATTGGAAAAATGGAAAAAAACTCCATTTTTCTCCACACCTCCACCTTTAAGAAATGAGCTTGACACGTGTCCTAAGGTGAGTCCCAAAGGAACCACAGATAAATTATGCTACTTGACATCCTTTTTGGAAAAGGGAAAAATTTCCAAGTTTTCCCCGCAGCTCCGCCCTTGATAAATGCCCCTGTGGGTCCTAGTGGAACCACGCTTCCTTTTGTGTGTTTAGCTCCTTTTTCCCAAAAAGGTAAATTTTCCAATTTTCCCCGAGAGTTTCGCACTCTCGCCATTGATTGGAGCAATCTTTGACCTTTCCTCTATCGTGCTTGGGCCATTTTGATGTTTTAATCCTTTTGATGACAAGAGGAAAAATTCTAAGTTTCCCCTGATAGTCCACCTCCCCACCCTTTTGCCTTGAAACAAACTTTGACTGATCCTTTGTCACAAGCTCAGACCCTTTTTGATATCTCAACCCTTTTGAGAATAAGAGGAAAAAATTCTAAGTTACCCCGATGGTCTCGCCTCCCCATCCTTTTGACTTTTCAAACTACCACACGTCACAATGGCGCACCTTGAGATGGTCCCCAAAATTTGATACCTTGAATGAGCGTGGGCTCGCCACGTGTCCTGGCCCAACAAAATTTGTTTGAAGGCTTGAAGCTCAACGGAAGGTGCCATGTTTTAGGTCTGAGGTAATCTCCTTTGGCCGTTGAAAATTATAAGCAAAGTGCAAAGTGAGTGGAGGCCTCCAAGTGTCCTCCTGGCACTTCTTCAAAATGGTGCCCAAGTTTAAGACCTTGAATGAGCGCAGATCACCACGTGTCCTTGTCCTACCAAAATGCATAAAATTTATCTAAGTCTGAGAAAAGTAGCAGAAACCTCCACATGTCCTCCCGGCACTACTTCAAGGCCAAACCAAAAAGTAAATCTTCAAACAAGTGTCGTTCCTCCATGTGGACAAATTTTAAGTTGAGGCTTTTCATAGAATTTTTGAAGTACCTAGCTGAGCTGCGTCCAACCAAAAGAGGCCACATTTCCTGTTAATGTGAAGATGTAAATTTGACCAAGAGAAATGCCTCACAAACCGTAAAATGCGATGAAGACCATTTGAGCCTAGAGATGAAATTTTCTCGAAGGAGAGAGGATTTAGAAGTGTTACAAGCCCAAAATACATTCTTCAAAGCCACATCCATTCTTTTTTTCTTCAAGTATTTAGGGGGAAATGACAAGGAAGACAAATCTAATTATGGAGAATGGAAATAATGGGAGAACCCAAGTTTTAGATGAATAGAGAATAGGAGACCCAAATGACAGACCTTTTCTAGAGGAACAAAGAAACGAGGAGTAAACCATGGATCCATAAGTGATCTAAGACCCAAGAACAGATTAAAAATGGCAATAGAGATTAACTAGGCACAACACGGGGAAGTAGAAAATGACAGAGGCCATAAATCGATAGATTTTCAAAGGCAAAATGGGGTGAGATTATTTTGAGCACCAACAGATGGAATCTTCTTGTCCATTTCCTTAGGGATTATATTTGGAAGCATATGTCAAATTGATCCCATATTCATGACACATAGCCACCAAAGGTTTTTCTTGGAAGCTCATGGCATTATCAACAACTATTTTGGTAGGTACCCCAAATCTGCAAATGATATAATTCAGGATAAAATCCATGACAATTTGGTGAGTTTCCTTCTTGGTGGGGATTTCCTCCACCCACTTAGTGAAGTAATCTGTGGCCACTAATACCCACTTATGGCCTACACTTGAGGGATCAAAAATCTCCCCAATGAAATCCATTCCCCATTGCCTAAATGGGGCTTCAACTGATACATGCTGCAAAGGAAGGGATCCTGAAGCTTTTAGTCTTCCAGAAAAGCGTTGGAAAATTTCACATTTCCTTACCAACATAGTTGTATCTTTGAAAAGAGTTGGCCACCAATAACCAACCCTTAAGATTTTATGAGTTGTGACTCTTCTAGCAAAATTCCCCCACAAACTCCTCCATGGAGATCAACAATTATTTTAGGGGCTTCATGTTCAGGAATGCATCTTAAGAGAACTCCCTTAGGGTTCTTACAAGCTAACCAAAAATCAATAATGACATATTTTTGGGAAGATAACTTAAGTTCTCTTTTCTGATTCTTGCTCAAATGTTCAGGGCACTAATCGTAAATGTTTGAGATAAAAAAATGATGTCCTTGTACCATTCAGAATTTATCAATTTTTCAAGGACATTCAACCTTTCTTCTTCAACTTCATTTACCTCAATTGTCTACAGATTACTCTATACCATAAGTTTTTCCAGGCCCAAACCTCGACCCAATTTTTTGTTTGGATATCCATATCATAATCTTGTAATTTATTTACCCATCGACATCTTTTTCTTGAAACCTCCATTTATGATAGGATATCTTTCACCATGGTGTGGGGAACATAATAAATGACTTTAGCTCAGCTCCTTTGTTTCTTTTACCAAAGAAAATTCCTAATCCTCCATGATAGTATACTTTAGCTCAGCTCCTTGTAATGCCTTACTAAAAAAGGCAATTGGTCTTTCAGCTCTCTCATCATCCTTCTACAACAACACAGATGCAATAGTACTTTCTGAAGCAAAAGAAAACATTTGGAAAGCCTTCTTATAATATGGAGCTGCTAAAATAGGGGAATTCTTTAATGCTTCTTTGATCCCAACAAAATCTTGAACAATTGCTTCTTCCCATTTGATACTTTTTCTTTCTTCAGAATGCTAGTGATTGGGATAGTTAGTTCAAGCAAAGTTGAGATAAATCTCCTAATAAAATTAATCTTCCCAAAAAGGATTGATTTCCCTTCTTGGTTCTTGGAATATGGAATTTGTTGATGGCTTTTACCCTATCAGGATCAATCATGACCCCTTCCTTTGACACAATGTGTCCAAACAACTTTGTTTTCTGAACTCCAAAATGGCACTTCTTGGGATTTAGTGAAATACAATACTCCCTGCATCTTAACAACATTTTTTCTAAGTGTTGTAGGTGGTCACTCCTTTTTATAGAGAAAATAGTCACATCATCTTGATATACAAAAATTAAATCATTAATATAGCCAGAGAAAGCTACATCCATTTCTCTTTGGAAAGTGGCTCCAACATTCATTAGACCAAAAGGCATTCTGACATATACATATGTTCCCCAAGGAGTGGTAAAGGTAGTCTTGATTCACTTTGATTCCTTCACAACTACCTGGTTATATCCAAAAAACCATCCAAGGTGAATAACAATTCCGACCTAGTAACCAATTATAACATATTGTCCATATTTGGCAAAGGGAAGTTATCCTTCATTGATGCTCTATTCAAGTTTCTAAATTCCACACACAACCTTATGTCTCCAATCTTCTTTCTGACAAGTACCAAGTTTGCAACCCATGATGAGTACCTTGTGGGTTGTATGATTCCTCCATCCCTCAATTTTTTCAATTCTTCTTACATCTTCGGGAAAGGAGTGGATTGATTAGCCTCTATTTCTGCCTAAATGGCTTGGTAGAAGCTTCTAAGGGAATTTTGTGCTAGAAAAGATCCTCTTTGTATGCTTTCAATTCAGAATAAGACCATGCTAAGAAGTCCTGGTATTTCTTCAACAATTGGACATATGACTACTTTTCTTCCTTTCTTAGATTGCTACCTAACCAGATCTTACGTGGTTTATCCTTTGGCCCAAGTCGTGCTCTTTAACATCCCTCAAGGCTGACATGTGTCTGTTGACAATGCAATCAACATTATCAAAGTTTGATTCAAGTGCTACCAAACCTCTGGGAATAGTATTAGTCTTCAACTGAATGATATCTTTGCCAAATAAAGTGTCCTTTCCATCACCGCACAAACCATCGGTTCTCAATCTATACGTTGATCGTAAAATTCTCCTTGGTTATGAAAAAACATTTAAACCTAGGCATCGTCTTCAAAATTTTCCGTGTTTAACATTGTCGAATAGATGGCCTAGTTAATATCTCAATATTATACTCACAATAGGGGGATACAATACAATTTTCAAATTTGGACCCCAATACGGCCAATTTGTCTACTAGAGTATTGTACTTCCTATCGTGATGTATTATGTTGAAGGAGTCAAACATCTCAATAAAATCCCAGACTACATGCTTATATTGCTTCATTCTCTAATTTTTTGTTGTATACGCTTTTCTAACCTACTTGAATATTAGCTTTGAATCTCCTTTAACAATGATGTATCTAATACCATATTTCCACGCAATTCTTAAACCCAATAATAGTGCTTCATTTTCAACAATATTGTTAGTGCACTCAAAGTTGAGTTTAAAAGAAAAAACAAACTCTTCCTGGCCTGGAGATATCGACAATACCAACACCATTTCCAAATTTAGAGCAAGCCCCATCAAACGAAAAATTCCAAGGAAAACCTACTTGTTTAAGAGACTTTCATTGATTAATTTTGTGCTCTTTACTATTAGCAATTCCAACAAAGTTATCAACATCAATGTCAGTGTATAACACTTCATAGGAAGCATTATTAGGATCCTTAATGAGATGTATCATATTTTTTTCACCATACAACTTTACAAGGTTTCCCTCAATAGGTATAGTGGAAAATACATATCCATTTGCACACTCCCACCCACACTAGCAGCCTATTTTCTTGATAAGAACATTCCCCATTTGGCAGGGCAATCAACAATAACATCTAGTTTTAAGTTATTTCCTCGGTAACTTGCAAGTTGCACTATCAAACCCTTAACATACCCAACCATTGGAACCTCTCTGAATCAATGGTAGTACACTTCCCATAAGCAGATGTCACTTTGATATCTAATTCATTCATGACCTCAAAAGGCATAACATTACATGATGCTCCGAATCAAACATACAATTGTGTAACAACCTATCCCTAATGATCACAAGTAGTGAAAAATGGATCTACATTCAGCTGGGACTCAACCAAGGATGTTCCTAAATATAATTCAGGTGGCTCACCTAGTTCTTCCAGTACTTGGGGTTTTTCTAACTCTGCAATGGTAGGAGGAGTCTCAACATTGTTTACATTTCTGCCTTGGGTAATATTTTCTTCTTTCAATCCCAAATACTCAAAGGCTCTTTTCTTGTGCTCAGGAATCCAAAGCAGCTCAACGATAGGAATAGTAATCCTGATTTGACTCAAGATTTGGGGGCTATGTCATAGGGAACATATTTGGGTAAGGTAGTATTGGGAGGAAGGTTTACAAGTTTATCTGATGGCATGGGATTTTTCACAGTCTGAGCATGGGAAGGAACACAAGTTTTATTTGGGGTGAAAAATCCTTTTGCGTAGATGTATCTTTATTAGTGGATTCTTTAGGGATACTAGTGAGAAATGGAGTTTTGGTTTAGCCTAAGGCCCCGCCTTTGACAACTTTGCTCCTGGCATTATACTCTTTTCGTGGCCAACTACTACATTCATTAACAACTGTCTATCCTCTTCTAAAGGAATTCCTCCATCATACTTCTTAATCATTAATGCCCTTAAGTAATCAAAATCATTATTAGGAAACTCAAAAGCTTGTACCATATCAATTTCAAAAGTATGAGTGGGAGAAAGAGGTAATACCTGGTGAATGCAATCCCGAAATTAACAGCATTTTTAGCACTTATCGTCAATTGAGGTTGCTCCCTACTGTGAAATTGTAGAGCAATCCATTGTGCATGCATCATCATCCTGCCTCATCATCATCAACTTTTTCCTCGCAACAAATTTGGTATTCAAAGGATCGGCACCAATTTGTTTTCCCTGGTCAGGGGCTATCTATTTCTTGATCCCATGATTCCTTTGCCTCTTTCATCAGATCTTTGATCACCCCTAGGATTATTTGCAAATATTTCTTGACCTTGTGCTTTATGATGACCTTGGGAACCTTTTCCAATCCCCTTCTCTGCTCTAGCTAGTTTATAGGATATTTCTTTAATAGCTCCGGCCAAAGTTTTTATAACCTCCTCTAGATCCATAGGTTTACTTGATTGAGGCTTCTTTGGATTGATTAGCTTGATGCCTTCTCTCTTAGGAGGTTTACCAATTGCCTTGATGTTATTTTCAATCTGCAAAGCCATGGTGAAGGCTTGCCTCAATGTTGTTGGGTTCTTATCCCTCAAATAATAGGAAGCCTTCTTATCAAAAGCATCAGAGTATTTTATCAAACAAGAAACATCACTTGGCCTCAGGATCACAAGAAGCCTATTCATGGTCTTATTGAACCTTGTATTGAAGTCATGAACGGACTCATTATGATTATTTTTTATATTTTCAAATTTTGATAAAAGAAACCTAGGGTTTATTTTATCTCTATACTGTAATCTAAAAGCATTCTTCATTTCTGTCCATGAATCAATGGAGTTGTCTGGCAATGATTTATATCAGTCCCATGCATCCTCCTCTACATTATGAATAAACAACTTTATGTACACATCCTCAAATTGAATCTCAAAGTATTCCATAATGTTGACAAAAAGCTTTAAGTGTTGATCACCAGTAATAGCATTATTTCCTTGAAATTTAGGCAATCTACTTCTAACATCTTGGGGCACAACATTTGGATATCCAGCCATACCTCTGAAATCTATAGGACCAAAAGTGTTCACAACAAATGGAGGTCTAGGTGGGGGCTGGGCCATATTGTTTTGGGGAGGTGATCTTACAGGAGAAACAAAATGATGAGGAGTGAGCGGTCTATGGGGCATAAGAATACAATTCTTAGAATGAATATTCTAAAAAAACTATTTCTTGGAAGATCCTATCAGCTTTGGAAAACACAAGGACATAATGAGACACAAACATTTCAAATACAAATGAAGGACCCACTCCAGTTGGAGAATTCAGATCTAAAAAGAGACTACTCGATTCAAAAGCACTTGAAGAATTATAGTAATCTTCAATGACAAAATGATCAGGGCTTTTCACAATTGATAGATCTTTTCTTGATTCCCGATCTCTAACTATTTTCCGATTCTTCTTCCTTCCTTCGTAATTTGTCTTTCCTAGCTTCCGAAACAACTTTCTAACAGGTCTTTAACGAAGAAATATCTTCTTCCCTCTAGCTTTGTAAATATTAGTGATAAATTTCAATTGATAAAGGTTAAGACAATGGCATTTATAAAAAAATCATTCAACATGGAGTCGCCACTAAGGATTTTCACCTTAGTTGTGCAAATGCACTAAAATTGGTCTGTCAAATGTCTGTCAACACTAAATTCATGCAAAGATTCACAAGATCTGACCTTCCTTTACCCATATTTAACATTGATGATGTAAACTTAGTGCAAAAACCAACGAAACTAGAAATATTACACGCAGAACTTGTAACTTTGCTTGATTCTTACAAATTTGGACACAGGATGACGTTTTAACAACATATTTGCACTTTAAAATTTGTAAGAAGCATTTACCAAGGTCTATATGTGTTGTTGATGGTGTTCAAACTTTTCACACACCTTCATGTCCCCACACAAATAAGTCCCAGAGTTCAAATAATCCCCAACAACACTAATAAGTCCCCATGTGAAATGGTGTCATTCTGGTGTTGGTATCCAAATTGATTCTCCCTTGAAACCGAGAAACATCATTGATTTAGCAAGACACTGAGAGACAAACAGATCATATTATGAGTTGTTTTGTAGCCGGGGAGGGGATTCATTTGACTCTTTGTCACTCGGCATCGAGAAATGGATAGCACCTTCATTAAGGATTTGATCTATCCTCACTGCTTTAGGCCGTGCCTTTTGACCAAGGTGAGAGGACCCATTTTGTAACCTCTTTCGGTGAAGGAGAATGAAGATATCCTTCTTTGCACAAATTTGAAAGGAGACCCTGAGAAAATATGATCAATGCACCACAATTTAACTCTCACGAGTTGTCACTTCTAAAGAATGGTGATATTTTCTAAATAGGGCTAAGGTTACTAGAGACATTATGGAATCTTGATTGCTTCTGCATATTTTGGTAGTAGAATTTATACATTTGTGGACATACAGGGAAAACAAGGGTAGTTCAGGTAGGATTCATTTGTTTTGAATAATTTTGGTGGGAGATTAAGCAGGATAAAATTGATTATGCCAAATCTTTGAGAACCTTCACAACATTTGGAAAAATAAATGATAGAATGCTTCAGAATAGCTAAAATATTCCTTCAACCAAAAGGTGTGCATCAATGGAGGCCCATATTTGCACGGTTTCACACAATCTCCAAGAATTTAACACGAAGGCTCGAGCTAAAGACTAAACATTAAGATACCCTTGGTTCCTCGTGCTAAGATACACTCAAAGGCTTACAGAAAAACCTTTATCAACAAATGATAGTAAAGTGATTTTAAATTATTTATCTCATTACAGACATGAAGGCTCTTCTCGTAATGAAATTAAAAATGCCACTAAACTATCAAATGATATCCCAGTATCTTTAACATTATTTATAGGAACAAGAAAAACTACTTACAGACAAATAAAGGCAGTACTTCTCTCATTGAAATCTAAAACACAGAGAATGCAACTTGCAACTAACTTGACATGATTTCTAAAACATTGATTTCTCAAATTGATCTCTCAGAAAATGGGCTTTCTCAAATTTTCTCATAAAAATTAACACCCCCTTTTACAAGAGTATTCTCATTGCATTTATACATTTCACTTGCTCACTCATCCCAAATTTTCCCCCCAAAAAAGAAGAATATTCGAGGAACCTTTTCTTGTTACCAATTTTCCTCGGAAAGTGATATTTAACAAATTTACACCCGTAGTTGCCAGGTGGACAAATAATGAACTAATCACGTTTCTCAAACCCTCAACTAATGACTAGGATGCGATGCCATAACGTTTTGACAATCCTATTTTTTTTTATTCTTTCATGTGATAAATGCACGTTTTAATCATTTTCTAGTGGCTCTGTACACTGGATCTAATAGGAATCCTTTTCACCCTTGAGGAAACAACTTTTCATCCTTTGTGCTTCGCAACCTCCATCATTTCATCCTTTTCCCTTTATTTCCTCTCGTAACTCTACTCTACATCTAGCTTCCTAGTAATTCATGTTTTTGCAAGTGCCCGAGTAATTCCAATATTCAAAATATCAACCTTTGCATTCCTTGGACTCATAAATTAAACTCTTAATCCATTCAATTGCACTTTGTAGACAAAAAATCGAAAAGGAATTTCATCAAAAAATGATGAAAAAATGCTTATTCTCATCTCCAGGAGTCTTGGAGCAAAAATGGCAGAAAATCAGATGCAATGCACATCAACCATTGATTCTCCCCTTTCTCATATTTAGATTAGAGTCATCCACGTGTTTCCTTGGTGCAACTGCAAAGGTGAAGTACAAGGGCAAGTTTCCAAACAAGCGTGGGCCTTCCACATGCCCAGGGCCCAAGAAAATTGCCTTTTGGCCTTTAAAAGTCTCAATATAAAAGGGGCAAGTGGAAGCCTCCACATGTCTCACTGGCGCTCTTTTGATATGGTGCCCAAAAGCGGAGACCCCAAACAAGCACGGTCTCACCACGTGTCTCAGTCTGGAAGAGTTGTTGAAAATGTTTAAGGACCAACAGAAGGCGCCATGTGTCTGGGATCCGAGAAAGTTTCTTCGGCCATTGAAAAGTCTAAGTATGAGGATCTAGAAGAAACCTCCAAGTGTCCCTCTAGCACTTCTTCATAAATAAAGTAAAGGGGTAGGTCCCCAAACAGACGTGGACCCTCTACATGTCCCAAGCCTTAGAAAATTTCTTTGAAAATTTTAAGTATAGAGAGGAGCCGACGTAAGCCTTCACGTGCATCCCTAGCACAATGTTAAGGTAGGACCTAGAGGTGGATCCTCAAATGAGCGCCGGCCCTCCACGTGTCCATGGTCCATCAAAGTCAGACTGACTGTATGAAAAAATGTATAAGTCTTGGAAGGCAACGAAACCTCCACGTGTCTCCCTGGCACAACTCCAAAGGTCAAACCAAGAGGTGAATTTTCATATGAGTGCAGGCCCTCCACATGGACAAGACTTGAGTTGAAGCGGGCCTTAGAGTTTAAAAATTCCCCGCCGAGCCACATCCAATCAAAAAGGGCCACGTTTCCACATATATTGGGATAAAATTGACAGAGAAAACAAAATGTGACTGTGGAAAAAAATGAAAGGAAGGGGAAAAACTCGAGTTTATGCCCAAGTTACAAATTCTTTTACATGGATAGAGGAACGGAAAACAAATTCTGACTTTAAGTGATCTTCACCAAAGGAAAAGACTGATCATGGAAACCAAATGAAGGACAATGCTTTCACGTATTAATACGGGGAGATAGAATATACGACAGAGCCCGCAAACTGAAGAATTTTAAGGACAAACGGGGTGAGATCAAATTGAGCACCAACAGATTGTTGGATCTTGTGGATGCTTTCTTGGTTTTGAGGAGATTTGATATTTAATCTTGGAACAAGCTCTACTATGGAAAGGTAGGAGCTTTACCTTGCTTATGTTATGTTTTATTTTGTGTTTATATGCTTGTGTTGAGTATTGTTTTCTTTGGAATGCTTGTTGGGTGTGGGTAGATTGCCTAAGTTTGGAGTAGGAGGAGACTATGGGGAGATTTCATGTAGGGAGGCATAAGAGTTTACTTTCTTATTTAGAGGGAGTTTGGGTTGGGTGCCCCACCTTGGATAAGGAATGCTTGCATTTCTTACTTGTTCTTTTATGAGGGAGGCATAAGAGATTGAGGGAGGCATAAGAGTATGTGGGAGGTAAAAGGGGTACTTGAGGGAGGCATAAGAGTATGTAGGGGATTTGAGATATGCATTGGAGGCTTTAAGGTGGGCACCCATTCCCATTGGGAGGCATAAGTGGCCTCCCCATAGGTCTTGCTCCTGTGGCTTTCATTTTAAGCCTTGTTTTTGTTGTTTTGTTGTTCTTCTTTCTTGTGTTGTTGATTTGAATGTGGTTGAAATGGTTGTGAAATATTTGTTTGTGTTGTGGAATCTTGTTGTTGCCATGTGTTGGAATTATCTCCCATTGTAATGTGGTTGGGACTCGAGGCCAATGGAGAGGATGGCTTCTCCTCTTCATTGGATATCTTGGTTGGTGGAGAGCGTTGCCTCTCCCCCATTTTGTTGTGAATCAAACAAATCTTGGAGGAGATATCTTGTTGGAGTTGTGAAGCTTGGAGTTTTGTTGGAGACCTTGTGAAACTTCCTTTGTGTTGTTCCCACTTAGAGTGGAGGAACTTGTATTAATGTATTTTCTTTTGCTTACATTCTTGTATTATTTCCCACCTTGAGTGGAAAAATTTGTAATAATTTCATGGAGAAAAGTTGCATTCCAATATTTGTATATTGTGTAAGAGAAAGAATCAAAATGGATATATTGTGTAAAAGTTTAGTTGGAAGTTGCATTGTGAAAAGAAAGTTACTTTCATTGTGAAGTTGTAATGTTGTAAATGAGAAAGAAGAAATATAGAAGTTGTAGATGTTGAAAATGTATACATAGTAAATTTGAATGGAAAATAAAGTTGTTATAGTTATTTTGAACATATATATGTTGTAGTAAAAATGGGAACAAGAGAACAAATTTGAAGTTTATTGTTATTGGAAATGTTGATTTTGTAGTAAGAGAATAACAATGTAAAAGTAGATTTAAATCCCTTTTTGCTCATGGAATTTGAAAGAAGACTAGTTGAACATAATGGAATGAATTTGTAAAGTAGATGTGTTTTTATTGGATTAGATAATACTTTAAAATGAGTAGATTTAACTAAGGAATGAACAAATAGAAATAAATCCCAAAACCGAACTCTAGATGAACAAAAATGAGCTCAAAATGCATTTTAACACTTTTTACTAACTTTTAGTTTTTGTGAAATCTCGGTTTTTAGGTTCTTTTTTTCAGAAACAGGACTACCGCCCTCTATACAAAGTGGCATTCCTTTAACTACCACTCAGGCTAAGGCATCGGTCTCAAAACTACCGATCGGTAGGGTGACGGTTCATGGTTTATCACCTGAGGAAGGCGGTAGTTCTTTCACTCACGGTAGAACTTCTTGGATCCACGCCTCGTGCAAAAATTTTAACTTTTACACTAAATTTTAAGTTGTAAATTTGACTAGAAAACTACCATCAATCAAACAATGGAAAAATATTTTGGTTTTAAATAATAAAATCTTCAAATAGCTTAGTAAAAATTTCTTCTCATTTATATTTATGGGATTGGGTTTGCCCCAAATAGAAACTCCAAATACACTTAGTGTTGAAACAAAACCATATTGGTAAAGGAAAAACCTCCCAATCCTTGAATGGAAGTAATAACAACAATAAAACTTTAATCTAAACTAATCTAAACTAGATCTCCTTGTAGAATCCTCCATAGTTCTTCCTCCTTTTCTCCCATGGCTTCCTCCTTTCCAACCTGCAATTTTAACAAAACAAATAGACCAAATGAGGGGAAATGAACAAAGGAAAGGCTTTAATAAAAATTCATAAGGATTTTAGGGCTAGTTTGGAACCCTAGGATCTAGTGGCCAAATCTAAGGGTGGAGGATTAACCCTACTTTTGTTTGGTAGAAATGTATTTTAAATGTTTAAATTAAATACTTAAGGGTATGTGTAAATGGGTGAATGGGGCCATTTAATTGCCTTAGGAATGTAAAGTCTTTATTATCCCTTAGTATGTTTTAGTAAATTAATAAAAGGACTTTATACTATTAGGATAATGAAACTAAATTAATTAATCATGAAGTTAGTCATTTTGGATTGAACATTAACTAAGAAGAGAAAACCATTAACCAAGTAAATTAAACTATGGCACTTCCTAGTTGACCTTTAATTTAATCGACCTTAGAGGTAAAGTAATTTCAATATTTAATATTTTATCTAGACCTAGCCTATCTATCAAAAAGTTGAGTTTAGTGGTGTTAGTTAGTTGTTGTACCCTAGGGGATTAACATCCTTATAACATGTTTTATCCTCTTTTCTTACCTTGTAATAAAAAAATTCAGTCACAAATTTTGGGATAAGTTTTAGGTGTTAGCATGTTTTTAGATCGTCGTTTTGATGGGCGTTACATTAAGATTATGAAAATTGAAGATTCCAAAGGTTTAACTTGAAACAAGTGTAAAATGACATCAAACCCTATGATAAAAAAATAAAAAAGGTTATTAGAATGTGTGAAGATGTTGTTAGTGCAAAATCACAAAGACCCCGAATTGACTTGTTTGTGAGTGGGGCATTCAGTGTGATTGTTGTTGACAATTTTTGCACTTGTACAAAAATGGGAAACTCGAAACTTTGTCGTTATGATGAAATTCATGGGTGAAGTATACCTAAGCTAAGGAAGTTCTGATGTTATTAGTTACTGCTAAATTAATTAATGATTAAGTGAAATCTACAGCTATGTGTGTTGTTACAAAATGTAACAGATCACATAGTCTACAATTTCATGATACCTTCAGCAAAAGAACACAAAGGCCCCGAAGGATAGCTGTGTTGTCTTGATGAAGACACCGAATTACAGAGTAGGTGAAGTGTTGAGTTTTGGAACAACAAACATAAGTGCAGATTACAAAAATAAGAGTTCATTATTGAATGTTACAGGTTCTCATTAATGTTCTTTCCTTCATGATTAAGGCATTCAATTATGTTACTGAGTTGTTTAGTTCATCATACACTCCATTCAGAAGCTTGAAATGCAGAAGGAAATACACAACTCAATTTCATAATTCAATGTTTTATTCACAAGGAAGGTCAAATGTCTCCCACACAAGCCGTGGGATGTGACTGAAAAGTAAAGTACATCTACTGAAGTAAGAGGTACACATGCATGAAATAGAAAGCAAAGGAGTATGAGTGAACCCATCATTTCCTTGCATATTCTTCGTTGTGCAAAGCATCTCCTTCCCAGCTTCTTTCATCTTTGTCTCCACAATTCAAAGCATGGTACCTGAAAAGTAAAAGAAAAGAAACATCAATAAAGAGCTCAGGGTTAATCCATATTCCTAAATTGTCCTAATTCGTGCATATGGATCTCTAAGCAACCGGAGATATAGGTTTCTCAAATATCAGATTACATAGCTCACTCGAAAGCGAGACATAGAAAAGAGAATAAGGAACATGCACACAAGAGAGGCCAAAAGCCTAAGTATTTTCTAACTATTTTCTTAAGTGTGCAGTGCAGTGCAGTTCAGAAATTAAGAAGAAAGAAGCATATACATGCTTAAAA
Organism: Taxus wallichiana var. yunnanensis; assembly: GCA_018340775.1. Taxonomy (NCBI): domain Eukaryota; kingdom Viridiplantae; phylum Streptophyta; class Pinopsida; order Cupressales; family Taxaceae; genus Taxus; species Taxus wallichiana. Next base: position 776,127,798 of record CM031234.1, on the reverse strand, counting down.
AGAAGACCAATGTAAATAAAACTCAGATATTTCCTACAAATGGAAGAGGATCACAATACTATAGAATAAAGAATATACTTACAGACAAGGTACATTTTCCAGATTTCACCAAAGAAAAGGAATTCTAGGAAAATTTTGACAGAAGCTTCGCCATGTAAAATAGACATTTATAACTTTACAATATCTATATCAAGATGAAATCAAAGCACGTCCAATAAACAAGACCCACTCATGGGTAGCAAAGTATCAGAGTAGGAAAGAGAACTCAATGAAAATGAAATAGTTTTCATGTTCGAAGATAAAGAAACTCACCCTTTTCAACATTCATAGTTCAAAGTTGCAGAGGGCCCAAACTAAGGAAGACAATAACTTCCATCGAAGTTTCTAACAGAATGATCATAACAGAGCTCCAATGGCAGCCAAGGAAAAGGTAGAGATCTCAAAACCCGAAGCTCATATAGCTTTGAAGAAGGCAGAAGTGAAATCATGGCCAAGCTCGAAAACAACAATGGCGGCCATCAAAAATAATAACACAGAACCATGTTTCAAAGGACAACAATGGCGCCAATAAAATTTTGCGAGGGCTTCACCCGCATAGTGAAAATCCAAATGAAATGGTCATTAGGGTCGAGCTTTCCTTTACCATGCAAACTCGAGGGGTGAGTTAACAGAACCCAGCCATGGTTAGACATCAACGATCAGAAATCAAAAAGGACAAAGATCAAAGGATGAGGATCAATCTCCACTTTTAATGCAAAACATGGTTCAATTCTTCAAAAAATGCATTTAATACAAGTTCGAAACCTTAATCATCCTTTTGAGATCAACGATAAAAAATTGACAAGTACAAAGCTCAATGCTCACAAATTTATCATCAAGATCGATGCAAAAGTAGTCCAGGTGAAATGGTGGTCGATTGACCAACTTATAATTTTCAAATTTTAGAAAGTGTCAAAATTTCCTTCACAGTCCCAAAGTCTGTAGAGTACACGTGGCACCATCACCACAGAAGCGGAAAAATAGAGGTCGGGAGTTATTTGCATTTTAAAATTTAAAATTGCAAAAGGTTAAAATATCAAAATAACCCCGCAACCCCACAAGGAAAAAATCAAAACAATCTGAAAGTCAAAGCATTGGTGGAGCAGCGGGTCCTCGTTGAGTTTTGAGATTTTTTGAAAATGGGTTAAAGTTTCAAATAGACCCCCTGGCCTGAAATTCTGCAAAGGTTTCAAATTACAAACAAGCCCAAAAGTCCGCCAAAGGAGTCAAAGTATCAAACTTTCACACAGGCCCACAAACGACAAATTAGAAGAAAAGTTATTAAGTCATCCGCGGGCCGCCAGGGTTTTTTAGTTTTTAAGCTTTTTTTTGTGGAAAAGAAGCAAAAGACGTAATTTCGAGCCATGATTCCGCTGCAATTAAATTCAGACACGTGTACAACTCGGGATTAAGAGCAAATGGCAAGCCGAGTATTTCAAAATGCACAAATTTAATCAAAAAACAATAAGGATGATTTTGCAGGGCTATTTTGGGTCAAATTTGTCAAGCATGGACATCTTCAAAGTGATAAAATACAAAGCTTCGTTAATGGCGATCATGGGAAGGATTTTGTAGAGTTTCCTAGCTCTTTTAGAGATAATTATTTTAATTACTAGAGGTCAACGTTGGATGCAGGAAAACTTCTGAATGGTTTAATTACCTTATTTTTCCATAAAATAAGAGATGATTATGATGTGCCTATGGATAAGTGATCCCTGCAGTAGATCATTTATTTCGTAAAATATTGCAAGTATTGCAATTATTTTCTCATGAATAGGGAGTTGATTCTGCATGCTTCACAAGAGGATGGAATAGACAAGAAGACAAATTTACATGCTCACAGAAGAGACTTGCTCAACAAGCAAGCTTATTATTAGCAAATTATTTACTCTTGCTTTCTTAAAAATAGATCAGTCAACTTCAGTTGACCAATTGTAATTAAGGCTAATAATGCCTATTTGTAATTGCATGCTCTATTTTTATTCCTTTATCTATTATTAAATAAAGGGTAAAAATAAGATGAATGGGCGAGTACAAGCCTTAGGCTATTTTTAGGAAGGGTGGGTGAATTAATTTTGCTATATATTGTGTGCCTTGCAAAGCACAAAAAGGAAAACTTCTCGGAGGACTTTTTGGATATAGGAGTACTGAAGCAATTTTTTCCATTTTTGCCTTCTGAGTGTGAAGTATTTTCTTCCTTCCCAATTATTTGTAATATTTTGTATGATTCTATTAGTCTTGTGAATGTAAATTCCCGATTAATCATCTTACTCATTGCAAAATTCGATAGTTTCGCATGATATTAATGTGCATGTTTAGCTTAGCAATTGTTGTAATAATCTCCCTTAATACCTCCAAGTGTTTTGCCCTTAATATTCTCGGAAAGAACCGTTGGTTCATGCACCCAAAATCCTTCACATATCAATTGTGCATATACTCACCAAAGTCCTCATACAAATTTGGTGTATCACCTTAGTTTTAATTATTTTACAGTCATATTTTACCCCTAAACCTTAGAATAAATTTTAGGATACATCAACAAGAAACCGGCCTTGATGCCGGAGACTACACCTCAAAATAGGTATACCCACAGACTGAGGTGTTTCCATCAGATCTACGAAAGAGAGAGATCAGATTTTGCAAGCTTAGAAAACCCGCAACCATCTCTCTGCAGGGTGCACTTTCGAGAGATAACAATTGCACAACATGGGACTATCTCTCAAGTTGTGGGACTTACAAACCTAAGATGGCCCTCCTGAGAAAGCCGCTTCTGCTTCCTAATCTACCCGCCACAAACTACTTTTCAGCAGCCAAAACTATTCTATCATAATCTAACCATTCCAAGGAACCAGAGAGAAAGAGAGAGGGTGAAAGAGAACCTACACTAAGTTGTGATACACCGAAAAGGAAGTGCGAGATATTATGTTGAGGGAGAATGAAACATGGATTAGGGGACCGAGGGAGGTCGAGGCTGCAAGTGACACAGCACCTAGATCCAGATTCGCCATGAAACTCCATGAAGCACAACGTCCCGTACGTGCGTGCAACGTGAATTACATGCACAGGAGCAATCACGAGATATAGAGGCACATAGAAACAAAAGAACAATGCCAAGGGTTGACAGACGCCATGAAACAAGATTTTATCACTCTGTATAGACTATTACATGTGGTGCTTAGAGGCACAAATACACTCTCCAGGTGTAGGAGAAGGCCTACAACTCAAATGGAGTCGGGAAACGACTTTGACATAGTTTCCCTACACCCAGAATGTCTCTCCTTCTCAAATGAGAAGTGTTACAATATATAGATGATGAAAATCGGAGGGAAAGAAAATAAACTTGACTCTATTTTTGAAATCCAACCACCAACCATCAATGTCCACCATGAATCGCCCACAACTGTCAAGCCTGGTTCACTATGTTTGTTTGGCGTGTTGAAGAAGGAAGAACAACGGATCGAATCAAATTAGATCTGGTAGTTGAAGCAATCAGATTTTGTAATAATTGCCCAAGAGACGTTTTCCTAATTTTCACCCACCAAAGCCTGCTAAAAATAGTATTTTATGCTTTCATGGCGTAGAGGGTGTTGAGACATTTCCAAAAAGTCTTCTCCGCCCAAATCTAAGTTTCCAATCAAAAGATATGGCTGTTTGAAAATTTGGGTCGCAGGTGCGCAATATTTAAATGAGTTTGTCTCTGCACTGGTCCACGTGGCGTTGTCGTGCATCTTGGAGATATGGCTCCTTCCTTATGCTTTTGAAATTGCACCGGATCGACATGTGGCGTTTCCGCAAGATCCTTAGGCTCCCTTTGTATTTTGGCTAAGTCTTTTATGCTTGGTGGGCTAAAAATCTGACCCTGGACACGTGGAGGATTGGCACTTGTTTGGAAACCCGCCCCAAATTTTACTTTTGAAATAGCGCCGCACTGACACTTGGCTCCCTCCGCTATACTTAATCGTTTTGGGCCCAAAATTCACCCTTTTTTATTCTCGGGACACATGGAAGCTTGACGCTTGTTCGAGTCCGCTTTTGGATTTAACCTTTGGAGGTGCGCCATTTGGACACTTGGCAACTTCCACCAACACCTTTATACTTAGCCAATTTTGGGGCTCGTTCTAAATCATTTGCAGAGCCCGAAGATTTCGAGCCTTCGCGCTTCTTTTCCTTTGAGCCTCTAGTTTCTTTGACACTGTCTTCTCTTCCCGACCTTTTATTCCATTTTAAAGCCCACATGCAACTTGATCGTTGTCGTTATTTGGAACGTAGGCTATTCATTACACTAAAATGACCTTTCGATTTCTTCCTGTGTAGGGTCGTTTTTGCCTCCTTTGGGCCTCTGGTTTCTTTTATGTTGTTCAACCTCATTTTGACCCTACGCTCCTTGAGTCAAGCTTGCCTGTCCCTTTATTTGTCATTCTGGAATGTGAGCTCATGGGTCTGAATCGTCCCCTTCAGATTTTCTTTATGTGTGGGGTCTTGTTTGACCAAATTTGCCGAGGGCGAATTTGGGATAACATATGCTTTTGTCAACATAACAAAAAACCAAAACAAAACACAAGGGATTGAACATAAGACTCAACCAATTAAAAAACATAATTAAGATTCCAATTTTTAAATTTAGTGTTGGTTTATTGCATTTAAATTTGTAATGCTACATTCTAATATTTATATCAATACTATTGAGGCTCTTGGATATTCGTATCCTTAGGACGAATTAACTTAGCAATGCAGAAAACATGAAAGCAACAATTAACATTTACCCACGTAATCAACAAAAATCATATTGTACAAGCCATGTAAACCCACCTTTGCCTCCCACTCATTTCAGAATTGCCTCTGTTGGACATCACTTACCTCTAAAGCTCAAATCATTTTTGACTTCACTTTTGCAAAATAAAGCTCTTGTCAAAAGAGTTATGCGCAAATATTGGTTCTTCTACTGGCAAAATCTCTATAGGTGTTGTGTTCACATCAATATAAAATTCACTCCTATAGGCTACGCATTAAGTTCAAAATTACAATTCCAAACAACCATTACCACTCTACAAAATTAACTCTCCACCTCTTTGTTAATGAGAAAACAAATTATTATAATACTCTTGAAGACCACATCAACCAATAACTATACAAACTTATATGTATTTCCAGAGCACACGCCACATGGACATGGAACAAATAAGGACATGAACCTACTCCGAGTCTCCCACCACCGCCCCCCTTTATCAGAAACCCTTTTGGCGTAGACTTGCTCCTATGGAGCAACCGCTAGTTTTAATGAAAAGGCAACCATTAGTAACAACGTGCCAAGGGCAATCAAATGTTTTAAGCCAAATAGTATCAATTTCTTTACTTGACAAAAAGGTGGTTGTTTTCGTTTTGAAATTGAAAACAAATATTTAGGGAGCACCTCGTCAAACTTTTTGGAGGGTTCATTTACCCGTTGAGCAATTGACAAGTCACAGGTTTGATTTTTGTTGACCAGAGTGCTAACTTACATGACAGTAGTTAGTTAGTCTCTTCCCCATTTATGGGACACCATACGGAAGGACCAGGACAATGTATTGCTGCCCGTATACGGATTGGGATGCCCCATTGTGCTGCCCGAGTAGCAACTGGTGCTGTTTAGTGGTTAACGTTACCGAGGATCCACCTAAGTAATGAAAGTTTCATTTACAGAAGGAACACCTGATGCAGATGACGTGCTCGTTCCTGAAGCATGTGATGTTCTGCCCTTTTCATGCTCTTCATACCCTAAACTTGATTTTGATTTTGATTTTGCCGGAGCAGGGGTCCCACTGATATTTATGAACGTAAGTTTTGTGGGATTTGGTAATGTCACTGAACTGCTAGAAATCATCATAACAACATTCGACATAGCTGGACAAATAGTCACATCTGCTTGCACACATAAAATCCCAACATGAATGCATCTCAACGCCTGCTCCTGCGAACACGCTTCTCTTATTGTTGAATCCAACATATTCAAAACGTCTCCTCCCATGCATAGTCTCCATGCCTGCATATCACACATCATCAATTCACTCAAATCTCGGTGTGAAGGAAAATGGATGGTGGGAAATCCAGTTTCTTACCCATTCTAACAGGTTTTGCATTTTCTGTGGAAGATTAATATCGGTGTTTTTTCTTCCACTAAGTATCTCGAGCAATACCACTCCAAAACTGTACACGTCTGCTTTAGCCGAAAGCTGCCCTCGCATTGCATACTCTGGAGCCATGTAACCACTGCAGCGCATAAATAATCACTTGTTTAGAAAAACACCCACAAAATGTTTAAGCACAAAGGGTACATCATTATCATGATGATTCCTTACTATGTGCCTGCAACTCTTGTTTCGATGTGCGTCTCGCCTTCGGGGAAAGCCTGGCTAGGCCAAAGTCGGCTATCTTGGGATTGAGTTTGTCATCAAGCAAAATGTTGTTTGCTTTAATATCTCTGTGAATGATTCGCAGCTGTGAATCCTCGTGAAGGTAGAGAAGCCCACGGGCAATTCCAAAGATGATGTTATACCGCTTTTGCCAATCTAACTCCCTGCGCTTTTCTGGATCTGTAAAAACCCCAATTCTATTACTTTTCTTACCTCTTCATCTTGTCCAAACAATTCGACGAAGCCAACATGAAAATAAATGTTGAATTGGTAACTTACCGAATAGAAATGTGTCCAGGCTCTTGTTGGGTAAATAGTCATAAACAAGCAACCTTTCATCTCTCTCGGCGCAACATCCCCACAGCTTCACAAGGTTCCGATGCTGAACGTTGGCAACCAGCTTCACTTCGTTCATAAATTCTTTCTCGCCTTGGGCAGATCTCGCAGACAGTTTTTTCACCGCTATCCCCTTCCGTCCGTAGTTGTTCCCTGAAATATCGAAACAGAGTTAGAACTTAGAGCTCTCCATGTCTTTTCAAACAAACTCCCTGTTCCACGAATACAGTCTAAATCCAGGTCAAGGATATGCTATAGTCCCACCCTGTATACCGCACCAAAACCTCCCTCTCCCAGCTTGTTCTTTTCATGAAAATTTTCTGTGGCTTCTGCCAGTTCTTGTAAGCCGAAGACAAAATGTTGCTCCTGCATAAGTAACCCGGATTCAGAGGAGAATTCACGCCTCTCTGTATCATTAGAAATGAGCATAAACTTAGAGGATTAATCATTTGTTACACTAAAACCAGAAAAGCATAAAACTAAAAGCCAGAAGAGGAGAAAACTGCAGAAGCACCTTCGTTGTGGGTAGCTAGGCTTATCGGCCTCCCAAAAATGGCAGCTTTTACTCTTTTTCTCATTCCAATCAGAAGAATAACTAACGCCAGAATGATGCCTCCCGCAAACCCTAACGCTAAGGGTAATGCTTTTGAGGACTTCTCTGCAGCAGGTCGTTACGGTTATTTATAGGAATCGGAGCACTCACATAATATGTACCCAAAGAAAATCTATTAAAAATAAATAAAGAAATTCAAGAGCATAACTGAAAACAAAAAGAGGTGTTTGTGCTTACTCGTTGATATCCCTTGTGAAATTCCATTGCTCGGAGTGCAAGCTGCTGTGGGCAGTGTAGATGTTGCAGGTGGCGGCGATTCCTCCGGAGGTGAAGAGGGCGTCGATGTAGAGCCGAAAATGGGTATATTTCATATGTAGAAAATCTGCAACATAAAAGAAATAAACATAATACTTAAATAACTTGCATAAATAGATGAATATTCGAACCAGCACTGCTTGTGCATAATCTCCATTAATAAAAGCTTCATCATACTCAGAGCTTCAGCTCTTTACAATCAAGTTGTGCGTGCAGCTGTGTGCTTTCAATGCACATCCTTCCTTGCTTGTGCAGATTTCACACCTTTGTGTGTGCATACAAAGCAATTACAATTGTTGTTATTTAAATAGAATAACTCACCCACTAACAACTCTTCAACTGAGCATTCTAAATCTAAACTCATGCTTTAAAATAGTTGCATGCTATGCATGAATTAAAACAGAATTTATTTGAATTAAATCTAATGATAAAAATAAGATAAAGCTAACTTAACTAAAGCAAACTAAAACAAGACTAAAGCTAAAATTAGCTTTCCTAAAAAAGCTACGGTTGGAATTAAATATGCAACACATGCATATTTCCAACACTCCCCCTTAATTTCAAACTGTAGCTTTCACTCTTCTAGAGTTGTGTTTGCTTTTTCAGATCTGCCATGTGCAGGATCAAAACTCCCAAACAATCTCTCAAATATTCAAAACTTCTTTTGCTAAAGCCTTTGTAAAAATGTCTACAAACTGATCTTCGATCTACAAAAATTCAAGATGAATTTCCTTGTTGTTTACCAGCTCCTTGATGAAATGATACCTCGTATCAATATGCTTGCTCCTCTTATGAAAAACATGATTTTTGGACAACGCTATGGCTGAGTTGTTGTCACAAAAAAATCTGTGTAGCTTCCTCTTGTTTCTGTTGTAAATCATCAACACTCTTCTCATCCAAACAACTTGACATGCTGCTCCTGTTGCTGCTACATACTCTACTTCTACTGCTGAAGATAACGTGACAATGGGTTGCTTCTTTGATGCCCATGAAACCACTCCTGTTCCAAAGTGAAAAGTATAGCCGGATGTGCTTTTCCGATCATCTATACTTCCAGCACTGTCACTATCTGTATAACCAATGAGTTTGAACTCATCTGAACTTGAATAAAGAATTCCATGATTTCTTGTTCCACGTACATACCTCAAAATTCTTTTTCCAGCTTGCCAATGTGAATCTTTTGGAGATTCCATGAACCTTGATATGAGGCTCACACCATACATGATATCAGGCCTTGTGGCCATCAAATACATAAGACTTCCAACCAACTTTTTAAACAATGTTGGATCCACAAACGATCCTTCATCCTCTTTGCTCAACTTCAAACCTACTACAACTGGTGTTGGCATTGGCTTACAATTCAACATGTTAAACCTTTTCAAAACATCATTTGCATACTTTTCTTGTGAGATAAAAACTTCACCTTCTTGATTGTTGAACTTCAATGCCCAAAAATAATGCATAAGACCAAGATCTGTCATCTCAAACTCCTTCTTCATGGCTGATTTGAATGACTCTTGTAGATAGATTTCCAATAATGATCAAATCATCTACATATAAACAAACAATTAAAATTTTACCTTGCTCATTTATCTTGGTGTATAAGGTAGGCTCACTTTGCTGCTCCTACTGAAACCATTCTCAATCAAATAAGAATCTATTCTGTTGTACCAAGCTCTAGGTGCTTGCTTGAGACCATAGAGCGCTTTCTTCAATCTGTATACTTTTCCTTCATGACCTTCAATCTCATAACCTTCTGGCTGATTTACATAAACTTCCTCTTCAAGGAATCCATTTAAGAATGCTGATTTAACATCCATCTGATAAATAGGCCATTTGTTTTGAGCTGCAATTGCTAAAACCATTCTTACCATGTCCAAACGTGCTACTGGTGCAAATGTTTCATTGTAGTCAACTCCATATTGCTTGCGTAAAACCTCTTGCAACCAGCCTTGCTTTGTGTTTCTGTACTTTTCCATCAGCATTGTATTTTGTCTTGTAGACCCACTTGACTCCTATCACGTCCTTTCCTTTTGGAAGATCCATCAGCTCCCATGTCTGATTCTTCTCTATAGCATCAATCTCATCATCCATGGCTTTTTCCCAAACTTCATTCTTTATAGCCTCTTCGTAATATATTGGATCTGCAGCTTGAGAAAATAATGCAAAAACTGAAAATGAATTAGTTGTATCAACATTATAAATCTCACTTAGACTTCTTGTTTTCCGCTTGCACGTGGGGAGTATTTGATGCAGGACTACTTTTGGTGATGGAGTAGCTTCGGTGTTCCCTCGTGTGTCTCTTGCATGGCTGAAGATGGCTGAAATCTTGGAGACCTCTGAACTGTAGATGGAGGTGTAGCTTGTGCTACAACTTGTGGTGCATGTCCAAGATTTGTAGATACAATACTTGTTGCTCTAAAGTTTCATCTGTCATATCATCATGCGGAATAGATGTTGCTATACTCACTTGTTTTCTCTATACTTCCATCCCATGCTTCATTCTCAATAAACTTGTACATCCCTGCTAATCACAACCTTTCCAGTGACTGGATTGTACAACTTGTATGCTTTTGTATTCTCTGAATACCCAACAAAAATACACTTTTCTCCTTTGTTGTCTAACTTCTTCCTTAGCTCATCAGGTACATGTGCATACGCTACACAACCAAAAACTCTGAAATGTGAAACATTGTGTTTCCTATTAGTCCATGCTTGTTGAGGAACCATGTTCCTAACAAGTTTCGTTGGACACCTGTTCAAAATATAAACAAAAGTTGCTACTACTTCTTCCCAATACTCATTTGGAAGATGTTTTGCCTTCAACATGCTTCTCGCCATCTCCATGATGGTTCTATTTTTCCTCTCTGCCACACCATTCTGCTGTGGTGTATATCTGGTAGTAAACTACTTGTGTATACCATGATATCTACAAAAATTCATAAACTCATTAGAAACATACTCACCTCCTCTGTCCGTTTTGAGAACTTTGATGTAGTATCCACTTTGCTTCTCCACTAATGCCTTGAACTGCTGAAATGTATCAAAGACATTTGATTTATTTCTCAGAAAATAAACCCATGTCTTCCTTGTGTAATCATCAATGAATGTCATAAAATAAATACAACCTCCAATAGAAGTTGTCTGCATAGGTCCACATAAATCTGAATGTACAATCTCAAGTGGTGCACTTGCTCTTGTTGTTTTGCCAACTGGGAATGAATCTCTATGTTGCTTTCCCAAAATACAACCTTCACATACCCTTTCCGGTTTCTGAATCAATGGCAAACCTTTAACCATATTTTTTCTATGTAATAAATTCAAACCTCCAAAATTCAAATGTCCATACCTTAGATGCCAAAGCCATGTTTCATCCTTCATGACTGAATGAAAAGTTGATTGTGTTCCTTCAGCATAGGACTCAACTATATTTACGCAGGAATCGGGACTCGACTTGCTTGTATAGGGACTCACTTTGTTGTAGCAGCGTAGACTCTGACACTAGCATTTCATTGGCGCAGAGACTCATCTGTTTGAGCACGGACTCAACAAAAGACTGATTTGGCTTAACGCAGGACTTTGCTGAAAACTGAGCTGCTAATTTTGCTGCAAAAGATATCTGATTTCTTCTTTTTTCTAGGTTTCAAAATCAATGGAAACATCCTATTGCTTGCTCATCTTCACTTTTGCAATCAACTGAGTGCTAGGAGCTTTTTCCACAATCACGCACTCATTGTCTTCCATATAGACTCGGTATCCTTTCTGTACCAGTTGTCCAATACTCATAAGGTTATGTTTCAAACCTGCAACATAGTAAACATCTTGCATACTTGTTTTCTCCCCCTGTCTTGTTAGAATACTAACCATGCCTTTTCCTTTCACAGACACAATATTGTTATTTCCAAGAGTTACATCACTCTTAACTGAATCATCCAAACTAGAAAACAAATCTAGATTACCTGTCATGTGATTACTGCAACCTGAATCCAAATACCATACATCACATGGACTCTCTTTTGACAAATTACATTCAATAGGGGATAAAGAAGGTATTGCTTCTGGCAATCCTTGTGCATGCAATAAACATAGGTTTAGAAATAGAACTTCCAACCTGATTTTGATTTTGTCTCTCCTGATCATATTGCTTTTTCTTGCAATCATAAGCATAGTGCCCATACTTCTTGCAATAATGACACTGAACATGAGACTTATCTTGTCTCTGACCATAACTCTGTTCTTGATTCTGTCCTCTTCCACCTGAGTTTGATGAACCGCTGCCACGTCCTCTAGATGGACTTCTTCCTCTACCTCTTGGGCTGAAACTTCCTCTTCTTTTGCCACGACTACCTGTGTCTGAGATGCAAAATCCTGATCTACACTTGCATGTGATCTATTCATCCTCTGTTCATGATTGATTAGTGATGCATGCAACTCATCAATAGAAAACTGACTCAGATCCTTAGTTTCTTCAATAGCAACAACTAAAGGATCAAATTTCATAGGCAAACTTCTAAGCAATTTTTCAATAATCCTTTTGTCTTCAAGAGTCTCACCATGGGATTTGATTTGATTGACTAAGCCAACTACATAAGTAAAAAATGATTCTACAGAATCTGAATCTTTCATTGCTAAATTCTCAAAATCTCTACGAAGTAACTGTAGCTTGTGGCTTTTACTTTCTCCTTACCTTGATATGCAACTTGTAAAGTATCCCATGCAGTCTTTTTGCTTGACTAGCTTGCTGCCACTCTTGGAAGAATGCTTTCATGCATTTCTGATGAATATAGAAAAGAGCTTTTTCCATCCTTCTTTCGTAACTCCTTCAAAGTATCTTTCTCTGCTTGAGAAAGTGCAGTATATGTTGCTTTGCATTTGTGGGCTCTGTGTACCCATCTTCAACGATCTCCCACACGTCTTGAGATCTGAATAGCGCCTTCATGGTCAACGACCAGTATTCATAATTCTTTCCATTAAATTACGGTGTCTACATGCCGGATGTAGAAGCCATAGCTTGCTACCAATTTAATAAGTTGCTGGAATAACCTTGCTCTGATACCAATTTGTAGAAAATCTGCAAGTCTTATACAACAAACAACATAAAAGAAATAAACAGAATACTTAAATAACTTGCATAAATAGATGAATATTCGAACCAACACTGCTTGTGCATAATCTCCATTAATAAAAGCTTCATCATACTCGAGCTTCAGCTCTTTACAATCAAGTTGTGCGTGCAATGTGTGTGCTTTCAATGCACATCCTTCCTTGCTTGTGCAGATTTCACACCTTGTGTGTGCATACAAAGCAATTACAATTGTTGTTATTTAAATAGAATAACTCACCCACTAACAGCTCTTCAACCGAGCATTCTAAATCTAAACTCATGCTTTAAAATAGTTGCATGCATGATATGCATGAATTAAAATTTATTTTATTTGAATTAAATCTAATGATAAAAATAAGATAAAGCTAACTTAACTAAAGCAAACTAAAACAAGACTAAAGCTAAAATTAGCTTTCCTAAAAAGCTAGCGTATCCCTTTTTGATTTATAAACCTGTTTATGGATAGAAGATCATGAAACTTGTATTAGCCTCTAAATTACTCATTATTCACGCTTGGTGAGGTTTTCCATCGATTAGTTTTGAAGTGAAATTAGAGTGTCATAGTGGAAGAAGTAGTCATCCAACCATATTCGCTTGTCATTCGCATAAACCCATTAAAATTATTTGCTTCTCGAGACATAGGAGCAATTTTCTCCGATATGTTCCCAATACACTCGTAGAAGGCCATAAACCCGTTGGGAGATTGGCCATCCGAAGAAGTGTTATATCTTGAATTTTGAGGCGTGTTATGAACAGGATCATCGCTGACAACCCGATTGTTAGAGGAATACGTATCACCATCTATGCGGGTTGAGGCATTATTGCAGTAGATGTTATGTAGGTACATATGACGTAAGGAAAACCCATTAGAAATAACAAAATAAGAAAAAATGGGAGGAGATTTGACCTGTGTAGCTCATCTTGTTGTCAACTAGAACTCACGAATTACCTATTATTCCCCAAGGTCTAAAACGTCACAAAGCTAAGATAATTATAATCTGAACGAGTTTTGCAAATGAGTTAATCGGTAGAAATGGTAGGGAGATGGGCAAAGTGTAGGTACAAACAAGAAATAAAGGAATTGAGAGATACGCATTTCTCCTATTGAGTCCTCACCCACATTTTCCGGATATTTTGTGAACGCTTCAACATTTAAGAAAAGTCTTGTGACTATAACCTCAATAAATATTAATTTATAACATTAATTACTACAAACGAGAGATCAATAAAAGACTTTGAGGATGTAATTTTGAAAACTTTTTATCAACCCTTTAAAAGTATATATGTGAAATACACTAGCAATCATACGTGAAGTGTACAATGGAAACACCGAAGGGGATGGAGTGAAGAATGAAAAAATGAGGAAGCGAAATAGAGGGAAAGGATGAGGGGTTATCAAGAAGGGGTTCATGGAGGGGTAGGACATTGTGTTGCAATGTATCGTCTCTATCTTACAAGTATTATTCACGGCGGTGTAATATGCATTTAAAGAGGATAAACTAAAAAATGGGGAAATTTGAAAAGGTTCCATGTTTGAGACCCAACTGAAATGCATGTATCACACATTTTCCACAGGTCAAATTGTAAGACCCTAATAATATTGGTTATCTATGTTCCATTTTCTTGAGACTATAATTTATACTTAAAAGAGGCAAAATAAATATTAGGAAGAATCCAATAGGTTTCAAGTTTGAAACCCAACTGAAATGCTTGTTTCTTGGAGCACTTTATAACCACCCTTTTCAATACTAAGCTCAAGTAAGTGCAAGGAAATAGATGAAGTGTGAACAATCATTGATAATTGAGTCAACATTATGCATGCGAGTGTAATTTGCACTTAAAGGTGACAAAATAAGAAATGGAAAATATCAGTACATTCCATGTTTGAAACCCAATTGAAATGTTTGTTTCGTGGCCTCAATACGCAGAGCACAATCCATTATTTCTAAACTCAAGGAAAGCTTGTTTATGCCAAAAATACCATAGTCAAAGAAGTTATTTTATCGGTTGAAGGTCTCAGTTTGTTAAGCGCTTTCGTACACGAAGCAATGAATGACACCCCTAAAAATGTATTTTTCATAAATGGAAGCAAAAATGTTGCATGCAACAACAAAAGTATGTGGATTAGTAGAATGTACTTCCACCATGTGAAGAAAGCCGAGTCTAGACCACACACGATGGTAAATAAACAGAAGACAAATAAGGTTTATTTTAAAATAATAGATAGATCTACTCGAAAATTGTATATTGCTTGACATATTCCCATTGAATTCAATAGCTAAGTCATAACCTCACTGCATCTTTTTAAAAAAATGGTGTGATAGGAGTGTTAAATTCAAATAAATCAATGGAAATATTTCACAATGTAGCGGCAATTTACTCCCAGCCTTGGAACAATTTGAATAAAGAAATAACAGATGCTCAAGTAAACAAAATTGTAGCTTTAACTAATATTTGTGTCACACAATAGTTAAGTTTTCCTTATTCCAACGAATGATCAACATTAATAGAAACCAAAATATTGTGCCCAAAAGAGATTTGGTAAGAAAGAAAATGAAAAACTCACTATAAGTCCTGAAGTGAAACCCATAATAACGTTGATGACCATGGAAAAAGCAACAAGGTCAAAGTTGCCAATACGCCCCACAAATGCATATGTAATAACATTCAGACCAAATGTTGCAAGTCGACTAAAGAATGCAACGCTTGTAATTATCCACAAGGCTTTTGATTCTATAGCAAAGTGGAAGGCATTCTTGTTTTCCTTTCCTAGCATGTGAATACAATTTGGCGCCAACAATTCCATCGTTATTCAATCGATTACTTCAATGTCCATCAAACAATTTTGTCCACCATTGATGGTTCGATGACTATTAGAGCCTAGGGGTGCCACTCAACTTTGGCATACACCTTTCGACGTAATTACTAATTAAACACACAATAGTACATATAATGTATATATAGGTAGATGATTGTGACAACTTGTAGCTATATGATCCATGCACGTGGGAATGGGAATGGTCTCAAGGACCGACCAATTACACTACTCTCCATTAATTTCAACTTAATTACGAATTAAATAATATTAAAATAAAATTGAAAACAATTATTTATTTAAAAAATACACAATACCTTTATATGTATATATTGTGAATTATGAATTAACTTTTTTAGATATTTTTTTTGCAGAAGTGATAGAAAGTTGCTTAAGATGGCATGTCCATTCCATGTTCGAAACCCAATTGAAATGTTTGTTTCATGGCCTCAATACACAGAGCACAATCCATTATTTATAAACTCAAGGAAAGCTTGTTTATGCCCAAAAAAGCATTGTCAAAGGTGTTTTTTTATCGGTTGAAGGTCTCAGGTTTGAGCACTTCCGGCACACCGAAGTAATGAAACACCCCTAAAAATGTATTTTTCATAAATGGAAGCAAAAATGTTGCGTGCAATAGTAATCTGTGGATTAGTAGAATGTACTACCCTGTGAGGAAAGCCGAGGTCTAGACCACACACAGATGGTAAATAAATAGACAAAGTAAGGTTTATTTTAAAATAACAGATAGATCTACTGGAGAATCATATATTGCCGACATATTCCCATTGAATTCAATAACTAAGCTGTAACCTCGTTGCATATTTTTAAAAATTTGGTGTGATAGGAGTGTTAAATTTAGATAAATCAATGGAAATATTTCACAATATAGCAGGCAATTTACTCCTAGTCTTGGAACAATTTGAATAAAGAAACAACAGATGCTCAAGTAAACAAAATTATAGCTTTAACTAATATTTAAGTCACACAATAGTTAAGTTTTCCTTATTCCAATGGATGATCAACATTAACAGAAACCAAAATATTGTGCCCAAAATAGATTTGGTAAGAAAGAAAATGAAAAAATCACTATAAGTCCTGAAGTGAAACCCAGAATAACGTTGATGACCATGGAAACAACAAGAAGGTCAAAGTTGCCAATACACCCCACAAATGCATATGTAATAACATTCAAACCAAATTTTGCAAGTTGACTTAAGAATGCAATGCTTGTAATTATCCATAAGGCTTTTGATTCTATAGCGAAGTGGAAGGCATTCTTGTTTTCCTTTCCTAGCATGTGAATACAATTTGGTGCCAACAATTCCATTGTTATTCAGTCGATTACTTCAATGTCCATCGCCAAGAACTTTTGTCCACCATTGATGGTTCGATGACTATTAGAGCCTAGGGGTGCCACACAGCTTTGGCATACGCCTTTCGATGTAATTACTAATTAAACACACAATAGTACATATAATGTATATACAGAAGAGGATTGTGACAACTCGTAACTATATGATCCATGCACGCCGGAATGGGAACAGTCTCAAGGATCCACCAATTATTCTACTCTCCATTAATTTCGACTTAAATAATATTAAAATAAAATTGATAACAATTATTTATTTAAAAAATACACAATACCTTTATATGTATATATTGTTAATTATGAATTAACTCTTTTAGAGATTTTTTTGCAAAAGTGATAGAAAGTTGCTTAAGATGGCATGTCATACCATATGGTGGATATGATGAATAGATATAACCAAAATAAAAAAAAGGTAGCCTGTTAAATTTAAACCGTGCATAGGCTTTATCCGAAAGGAGCCTTACTTCAAACAAGGCACTCAGGATGTCGTTCTCATGCTCAGCATTGATAATCCTCAAGATATCAAATTTGTCACTTCGTTTCCACCAACACCAGAAACTTGTTTAGTTGAGGATCTGCTTGACTTGCACGGTGAAGGAAACACATGATTTGGAGATGAGGATTGGTAAAAGTCAATAGATATTCCAGATGCATACAATTAGCTCTCTCTTCTGATAAAAATGAGCCTCAATTCCATGGGGATTCGAACATCTAGAAGCAAGCGGTGGAGGCCCTTCTAATAGGGAGGAGGCAATGTTGAAGTTGAGCCAGTACCACACTGTTGTTCAAGATTGTGATAAGGCGTGCCACATAGCTCTCATTAATAGTCGTCCTAAAATCAGCACCATCATGGGTTAAATCAGACGTGCACACGAAGATAAATCTATATACAAATTGATTGATCTGGATATGTATCTAGTATCTGTAGCGGGTTCAAAGGTCTCTAAGAGGAAACTACATCGCTTTCTTGATTTCTTTGTTGTGTGCAGTCAAGTGCTTACTGGAAAATGTAAACTGATCATGGTGGAGACTTGTTTGTTGAATACAACTAAATAGCATGACTATCTCGAGAGGGAACCCATGTCTTCTATACGCTGCCATAATCATTTTCCATGAGAATCTATCTCATTATTCAAAAATACACGAGAGTATTGGTTAATGCCGCATGGATTTCAAACCACTAAAATGCACCTACATGTATCCGTTGAATTTTTGTGTACTTATTCTTCATATTTCACACGCGGTACCGTAAATGTCAAATGCATCAACAACGAGCGTTAGAGTAAGGGGCAATTGCAACGTGGAGGGCGAGGATTCATTTTGTCGTTGATGTCCGGCCTTCACCACATCCATCGATCTCTGCCTTCTCACCAATTAAAATACTAGCAATCGCACGCGAGCAGTGCGATGTAAACGCCGAAAGGGGAGCTCGGCGAAGGAGTGGATAGTTGTTCCTTGAAGGAGGGGGAGAAAAGACATATTTATAGGAGAGGATATGTTTTTGTTAGACACAAATAGGGTGACAAAGTGCAATAGGAAACAGGAAAAAGATTACACAGTCAAATTTCCAAGAAGTTGAAAGAGTTAACTTTGACTTGGGAAGTAAAGCAACATAATATTACATCGTTTATAATTGGCAAGAGAATTATTATGGAAGAAAAGTGTTGCAGATGGCATTCTTTGCCAAAATTGTAGCATTTCTACATGCTTTGTAAAAAAACTACACAATGAAGCTTGTCAAATTGACATTTCAAAAAGAGGAAAATATTATCCACTGAAAAGCATGAATTATGAAAGATTAACTAATGAAAGACATAATCTATTAAGGATATGAGGTTACTTATTTTTCGAAAGAAACATGGAGTAAGTTGAAGCAAACATCGAGGCTATTCTAATTTTATGATAATGCCAAACCGAAGCTAACCCTTCGACATCATGATTGCACAAGATTGGACTTTATAATGACAAATTTTGCAAATATATTTTTGAGGATGATGCATTTGTCAAATGTTTATGGTCAAAGCAATATAAGTTAGTCTATCATTCAGGAAAGAAATCCATTATCACCAAACTTCAAAGGAAGAGAATGAAAAAAAAAAGGTAAAGCTACCAAGGCCTTGGCAATTTTTTTTGTATTGTAAAGAAAATGAGGAATCCATACTAGTAAAAGACTATGGGGCAACATCTAACAGAGGCACTAGTTATCCATGTATATTATTATTCATTAAAATACCAAATGCTTTAAATGAATTGTTTAAAAAAAATGCAGATGGGGGGTTACGAGTTTTTCACACTTCCCAGAAAATTGGAGATTGAAAGAGGAGATAAGTAAGATACTAAATACGCAAGCAAGTGGAATAGCAGATAAAAAAACTATAGAAGATGGGTAACAACCTGAAAATGAAATTTAGGGACAAATGTTTTCTCAAATTCCCTATTGTAAATGTGAAAATAATTATCCCACAACAATCCACAACTATCCACTAGACCACGACAACTTGAAGGAATCAAATAATGCCAATGATTCACTAATTGAAGAACTTATCAACAATGCATTAAGACATCAATTATGACCAATTCAACATGCCACCACAAAACTCAATTTGGGTTCAAATACTGCCCAAAAAAATTCACCAATACTTGTAGTATATGCCATTAATGTCTTCACACACTTGAATGTTTTAATCAAATAAAGTCTTGAAATGATTGACTAAAAAATTTAGAATTCCTTTTGACATGGCATAAAATCTAAGAATAACAAAAAGTACTCCGTCAATAAAGGATTCAAAAATTGGCATGCTAACTTATTTATTTTATATTGACCATTTTGAAACTGCATTTTGTGTTCCCAAAATGTTTTTCCTTGTATCACCTATATGTTCCATTTTTTGTTGAATTTTTTGCAACATTAAGGCAAGTCTTAATGCACAATTCATTACACATGTAAAGTTGGCAACAAAGGTGGAAATACTTAATAACTTTAGCTCCCTAAAAAGGTTGAGCAATAATTATTCAAATCAAAACAACTATCAAAGAAGATCTTGTTGGCAAATGAGACATTTAGGGAAGGCTCTTAAAATTTGATCCCATTTAAAGATGATTCAGTTAGATGGAATATTAAGAAAATATAATTTCAACTATAAGTTTATTGTATAAATCATTTCATGTCAACACAACTTAAAAAAAAATAGCATCAAGCTTAAATCTTAAGTTTAGGGATGATAAGAATGTAGAAGAAGAAAAAAATTGTGTAAAAACTAAAATGCATTGTATGTTACATCCCAAAAAGCATCTAATGTTATAGTTTCTCTTTGATTTTGTTATTTGAAACCAGCAATCTATCAAAATATGAGTTCAACATTAGCTCTAACAAGTAGAAAATAGAATTTATCACAAAATATGAATGATCTCATGGATGAATTTATACCTTCGTTGATAAAGAAAGAACCTGCTTGTTAAAACATCAGCAGTTTCCACTATGATGGAAATACAAACAAGAGGTGGTACTTCCTTAGGACCATAATATCACCATTTTTCCCTCCAATCTGCAACACAAAACAACCATCAAATATATAATTATGGAACAATATTTTAAACAAAAAATAGATGACTAAAAGAGAAAATGCTATAGTCTGAAAAAAAATCTTGAAGAATATTATGATTTTGGACAGAGTTCAACCAATACTGGAAAAAAATATAAGCTTTAGTCTTGATTATACTTGCACACACGCATAATAGAAGAAATAAAAGAAAAAGATAGTAAACCTGAACCTAAAATATGCTAAACATACTGATAGAGTGGTCTGTGTAAAAAAATTTACATTTAAAATCAATAGTTTTATGGAAACAATGTAAATGAAAACTTCCACCGAAGGAAGATGCTAGATTTTCATTTTACAACTTAATAATTAATATTTTAATAATGAAGACATCAATAATTAGCCAATTTTTAGAAGAAATTCATGATTGCATAGACCTGCTTATAATATAAATCGGTTAAACTGTGCTTGTCTAAGCTCTTGGAAAAAATGGAAATCAAATTTACAAACCAAAGCCTAAAGGGCTTGACACTTGGAGACACCATAAACAAAATATAACTCTATATACTACAAAACCATAAATTCAGCAACTCGCATATGAAATGGAGGCACCATAAAAAAATACAACTCTATATACTACAAAACCATAAATTGGGCAACTCGCGGATGGAATGAATTTCTTGCAAGAATTTTTAAGCATTTGCATCAGCTCTAACTTGTAGGAATTTAAATTTTCCAACTACATTCAGCTTGATGCATTTTTTTATATCTATGGGTAAATAAGTTGGTGTTCCAAATGGACAAATTCCAGTGCAATTTCAGAATTTTATAATGAATATTGGTATTCTATGTTGTATGGAAAAATATGTTACCCAATACCCCCTCGAATAATATAATCCCAACATCTCCCAATTCAGAAAGTTTTTCACGATGATTGTGGTTCACCCAAATTCATACCTATATGTTCACTTAAATTACAGAAATGTAAATGATTAAATAAGGATTTAATTTGAAATCCTTATAAGAATTACTATAATAGAGTATGTTGAATTTACAAAATATAAAAGATCAAATAACAATTTAATTCCAAAGTTTCTTATTCATGATGGCATAGCAAGGAACACAAAAAATGAATCTCTACTAATCTACAACACTCTTGCAAATCATAGCTATGGCCAGGACAATTGTGAAGAGTTCAACTGGTAAATCACATTGCGGTCATAGCAAAGTCTCAGGTTTAAATTCCAAAAGACATGTTTACATACTGCATCCAAATGTGGGTGTGAACAGGGTCATTTAAGCCACCTTCTACGGGTGATTATGGTCAAGTTTTGAGGCAAGTCTCCCCAACTTCAATTGTTGTCACCCACCATAAAACAATAGTGAACAGTGTAAACAAAACAAATAATTTCAGTTAAATTACAAAATTGTAAAGGATAAATAACAATTCAACTTTAAATGCCAAGCTATGGTCAAATTTTTAGGTAAATGTCAAAGGCAATATTCAGATTTTTAGGTAAATGTTCTTCCACATAGAAGTCACCAACATAAACAGGGCCCGACACAGAATGTTAGCAATTGAAATTTTGGAAAAAACATGGGGGAATTTTATTTTATTTTTAATGATTTTAGCTATCAAATACTTAAAAGGAATTTCTAAGAATAAAAACACATGTAGTTTGAATATTTAAAATTTGCAAATTATAAATATGTATTAAAAATAATCAAATAAAAGTAAAACAATTAGGCAATATTCTTTTGTACTAGCCCCAACTGTTCATATTATGAGCTACTCGCATCGCATACCCTGCAGGGATGACATCTCTTGGGGGCAACCGTGGTGTCCGCTTGTTACTACAGACTCACAGCTGTTGGCTGTAGTTGTTATGGAGGCCTGCCAAAAAAAGCAAAAACATTTTTCAAAAAACCAGCTATTGAAACCAATTGAAATCTAGTGCAACAATCCTTAACATAAAAAATTGGTAAATATGCACAAAACCAAGAATAATTAACGCTAAAAAGCGAGGATCTATAATGGTCACCCAAAAAATTAACTGCATCTACAGTCCCAAAGAAGATAGTAAATCTGGAAAGAAAAAATGAGGAAATCCACGCATGGCAGCCCATAATATTTATTGCACTAGTCTTTAAAAACATAAGAAATCCACGCATGGCAGCCCATAATATTTATTGGACTATTCTTTAAAAACATAATAAATCCACGCATGGAAGCCCATAATATTTATTGCCCATGATTTGATCGAGGGAATAGAAATGTTGTTGTTCTGTCTACAGGGATGTTAGTATCAAAATAAAAAAATCAGTAAATAAGTAAGTGAACTCATGATAACAATGCCGACATAATATGAAAGGAACATTGTATATGCACTATACTTATTAATGGATGTGAGAGTAACAATATTTAAAAATGCACATGAAGGAAATAAACATAATTATATAACCTTAATATTTAAACATATAGTTCAAAATAGTCTTTACAAGAAAGGTATATTAAGATATAAATAGTTTTTTGTTTTCTTGGAGATTTAACGCATGAACATATTTAATTTGTAAACTATTAAATGCACCCGCTTATGGAATCAATAAATATACCTCAAAGAAATCTTTAAATAACCCAACCATCCTTTTAATTGATATCTCACAATCTATCGATCTAGAGTAACATGCATAAATAGAGATTGTCCAAAAACCTATTGAATTATAAAATAAAGTAATATTTGTCCAAATATTCCTAGCAACAACTATTTGCTCATCAACCTTAGCAATCCAAACATTATGCAAACAAAATTTAGCAAAGCTCAAAACTATAAAACAAGTAAAACTAACGAATGAACACGGGAGAAAATAATTAATTAACTTTGCATTTTTCCAAGATTAGGTTGTTTTGGACATTGGAGAGTGAGAAACACTACAAATTTTACAAATAAATTGTAAAATCTGTATATTTTTCAGATTAAAAAATATTAAATCATAAAAAATACACTAAATAAATAAAAAAAAAATACACCATAAAAAGTAATTAACTAAGATAACGACTAGATTAATAATATTTTGTAGGAATATTTGATAGGAGCTTTCCTCCTCTTTCTAAACCTGGTTGGAAGAAATCTGCAGCAAGGACTTCAGAAAAGGAGAGCTTGAGGTGAAAACAACCGCCAAGGCAAAATAGGAAGCTACAACTTTTCTCTTTAGGAGAGCAGGGTCGACTGAAGATTCACTGATGAAGGTAGGTCAGTTTAGGCAATAGCCCATTAAATCTACACATGCGCCCATGATTCTTATAATACTTTTCCAAGTTTTCTTGCTCAAACACCTCATCCTCAAGATTAATGACGGGAAATACCCGTCTTCCACACAGAAGGGACCAACAGAAATAGGGTTTGACACAAAATTCTCAACAACTTTGTAAATCAGAGGAGGGCCTTGATAAGAGGGAGCAGTGAAGGCAGTGTCTGACAGGACAGTGTAGGAGGTGGGAAGTGGTGCCTTCTTACACACATGTGAGGACACAACAGTAGAGCCCGAATGTTGCGGAGCAGCACATCTGGATAGAGGCATGGGAGAGGAATAAGCTCGGGGTTACAAGGGAGAAAAATGGCCGTTGGAGGGACACATTGCAAAAGCCATGGAAACATGTTTCCTGGTTGGTAGTCTATATTGTGCATTTGCACTTATTTTTATCTGTATACAAATGCAACAACTGTAAGGAAACCTAAAAAATCCCATTTGCACTCACTTGTTATCTAACTTGCATTCTAGTGATCCCTTTCTGGATAGCAAGTAAACCTAAAAACCTTTCTGGAGCACCAGATCCTCTACCAAAATTTTCAGCTCCAATCGCAAGCTTTTACCACACAATGCAGTGTATGGTTCAGTTGTTGAAAAAAAACTCTGCTACAATAGCTTAAGAAGGGAAGACTTGCTAGAGAGAAAAAGATGTGTTGGAATTACATGGGGATGAGATCTCCCCAAACAAACTCTGCACCCATCATCACGCTTGCAAACGCTACATCCTTCCCCTACGCAAGAAACATTGGCTTCCTTAACTTTCACAATGTCCAGTCGAGTAAACAATTTACTGTTGTAAGGTTACCACATGGAAAACAAGAACAAATATTAACAACAGCTCCTTGGCGTCTTCAACCATCCTTCTTCCCCTGCGCAAGCAACAATGCTTTCATTGCAAACTGGTAAGGATTTGCCCCCCTGCACAAGTAAGAACGCTTTCATTGCAATCTCATACGGATTTTCCCACTGTAACCTTTGTTGCATCATTCCCGCAGTAGTCGAGTCAAATATGAAAAGGAATAAAACATTAAAAAAATGATGTTTTAATACCGAGCCTTTGATCACGACGTTGATACGGAAACCAAATCAGAACCGCTCTTAAGCCTGGGATGTGTCAGAGCCATTTTAAATCGACGACTACGCATTAATCGTATTCAACGTCTTCGTCCTTCGCGCATTCTCAACTGTCGATCTCCCTGTCATGTGTCAGAGCCCTCTCGGCCTCGACCCAACTGAAGAACGCCTTTCGGCATAAATATAAGACAATATTTGATATTTTGGAGTCATACGTGAAGACTCTAAAAACATACAATTTAATGACTTCAATTTTAAGTGTCTACAATATAAATCCTTGAATCATTGTTATTAAGAGTGCTACAAAAGATAATGGTTGTTGATATGTGGTTTAAGTGTCTACAATATAAATCCTTGAATCCGGAAAGCCTTAAGTAGCACGCATAAATGCCTGCCCGTGCTGCCAGGACAGAAATGACAAACACATCTGGGCCGCAGTCGAAAATCTCTGATTTCAATCAAACCGGGGTCGCTTCATCAATATGAATCGACGATGGCTGGGAATGCGGCGATCGAAATCTGCAGTTCATGGCAGGTTGGGCAAAAAAAATTTGCGAATCGACATCGGTCGACGGGCAGACATGCGGTCGAATGGTTTGTGTGGTGTTGTTTACGCTCAGCTCATCTGTGACAGCTAGAGAGTAAAACCGCCATACTTATAATAGAATATGCAAGATCCTTATAGTTCCATCGTAATCTAACAAGATTCTGATTTTTATCTTTTAAAATTTTGACATGACATTATAATTTAATCAATTGACATTATATCCATTTATTTGAATCTTCCCAAAAAAAACATTACACGACATTGTTAAATAAATATAAACAATTGACGATATATTCATCATGTACAAGTTTGCATTCATGTTTGAAAGAATATTGCAAGCATCCGCAAATGAATGCTAATATTTGCATTTGTAGCTTTGTTTCTTTATGATGATAGTTCGAGTTAAAGTAATTTGATGCTCTATGCACTGGAAGAGACAAATCCCTAAAAAAGAGACGGTTTATGCTGAAAATAAAAAAGGCGGTAACCATTAAAAGTAAATCAAAGAATTGAAATCCCTTATTATTCCAAAAATACTGATCAAAAGTATGAAAAAATATGCAAATGAATGGTATGGTGGCATGCACAATGACAGGGTTGTTATGGAAAACAGTATAAGGTGGGATTGGAGAGAAGGAAGGCCTCCATCTTCTTAAAGAGGGTTGTGCTTTGGGCTTTCATCTGCTCCACTTGTCTTTGGTCGTGAGGAAGAAGCGAGGGTGCGTCTCTGTCACGAATGCGTTGACACATCCACCCTCTTTGATTTTCAGCTAAAGCGTACGGAAACCAATTTGTTCACCAACTCTCCCCCCTTGACGTGGCTGAAACGGTATACGAAATTGTCCTCGTCGAGCTCGTCCACCCGCTCCCTCACGTAGCTCGAGCCCGGCCTGTTGGCTGTATTGTCAATTTCACATCGAACACAGAGAATTATTGTATATAATTTGAGGTAACTATTCCAAGCATTAACAGATTATTAATATGAGATACCGGTGGTAATGAAATTGATTTGCTTGATGCTGCCAACACCTCCGTCTCCGTGCAGGAATGTGACGCCTGAACATATCTCTGGTAGCTGCTTAGCCAACAGATTATGGCCGTCCACCACCAATGCATTCCACAGTCTCTTCGCCTCCACGGAAGACTCTATTTGCACTGTTACACGTTCTGTAACCATCTTTATAAATTTCCTTCCTATTCTTTTTCTGTGAGGAAAGAACAGGAATATGGATTTTATTTATACAACGGTAACAAAGGTTATTGATAAGAGGGAGCAGTGAAGGCAGTGTCTGACGGGACAGTGTAGGAGGTGGGAAGTGGTGCCTTCACATGTGAGGACCACTAGCCCGAATGTTGCGGACCACATCATAGAGGCATGGGAGAGGAATAAGCTCGGGGTTACAGGAGAAAAATGGCCGTTGGAGGGACGTTGGAATTACATGGGGATGAGATCTCCCCAAACAAACTCTGCACCCATCATCACGCTTTACATCCTTCCCCTACGCACATTGCTTCCTTAACTTTCACAATGTCCGTCGAGTAAACAATTCTATCATTGTAAGGTTACCACATGGAAAACAAGAACAAATATTAACAAAGCAGCTCCTTGGCGTCTTCAACCATCCTTCTTCCCTGCAAGCAACAACATGCCTTCATTGCTGTAGTGATTTGCCCCCTGCACAAGTAAGAACACTTTCATTGCAATCTCATACGGATTTGCCCACTTGTAACCTTTGGCATCATTCCCGTAGTAGTCGTCAAATATGAAAAGGAATAAAACATTAAAAAAAAGCAGATGTGTCGAGCCATTTTAAATTGTGACTACGCATTAATCGTATTCAACGTCTTCGTCCTTCGCGCATTCTCAACTCATCTCCTGTCAAACGTGAGCCTTCGGCTTGATTAAGAAACGCCTTTCGGCGTAATTACTAGTTGTGAAAAGAAATAAGTTGAGGATTCTAGATATTTTAATTTAAAATAACTATTTTTAATTATGTCACTTTAATATAGACTAGCAATTGCATATGAGTTGTAACGCATATTGGAAGGGATGTCAGTACTTGATTTATATATTTTATTTTTTATATAATATGTTTTCAAATATGTTAGATTTTTTGGTCAAATAGTTTGTCTCTACATTGGTTTTTTTTTTAAATTATACAAAAACAAAATGAGAGGAATACAAAGTACATGCCATGTCTAAACTTTAATAAGTATTATGTGAGAAAATTACATATAATTTTTCTACAATAGTTTGGAGGAAGTTCATTGCAAAATATACCATTAAATATGAAAAAGAGTTTAGGAGGACTAAACAAAGTCTCCTTCTAAATGCTCAAAACGCCTTTCTTCCCATTATTTTTTCCAATCGATCACCTTCCACAAAACTCATACTCATGAAATGTCTAATGTAATTCTTTCCACCTTATAATTTTGTTTTCCATGGTTTATAAGACATTCGAACGATGAGTGAAAGAGAAAGAGCATCCTGTGTAGTTGCATAATGCAAACTTATCCAAATCATAAAACTTCTTCCTAAAAACCTCTACCTTATGATCATCTAAAATAACTTTCTTTTGTTTCATTACAATAATAGTTAAAATAACAAATAAAGTGTGTGGAATCTAATGATGCATAAATAATTACCATGAAACACAATAGAAATTGATAGAAGAAGATGACAATAATGATGTCATTGTGAATGGTTGTTTGAAACAAGTAGTATTTTCAAATTTGTATTGATAGTTTGAGTTGAGTGGGGGTGAAATACGAGTCAAATTGGCATATTGGCTCTACATTGTTTGCTTGCTCTCATTTTCTCTAGCCTAAAATGTCTTGTTGCTTTCTTCCCCCAAATCTCCTCTCTATATTAAATTGGTCTAATAGTTGAATTTCAACTTAGGGTATTTATAGTTATTTCTTTCCTCCCAAAATTTTGTAAATGGAAGTGTTGCCTTTTTGTTTCCCTCTTTCTTATCATAATATTTTCAATACCTACCTTTCATGTCATCGTCTCCTCTTTCTCTCTCTCTGTGATATCAATATCATGACTCCCTTATTACTCTGGAGCTTGTGACCAAGATTTCATTATTTGGGGTGTACTTTTCGATATCTATTTGGAGGAAGACAAAGTGGTTGCAATGACCTTACACTTCATCTTGACTATGATTATGGGCATCTAATTACTTTTAATGACAACTAATATTACATATTACTTTCAAAATATGGTTTATCACATTAACACCATTAGTGCATACTTATTTCTACTCCCATAAAATATCAACAACCATCAAAGGTTTGCCAATGGCACATTCAAGAGCTCTAACACGATATATATAAAATTTGATTCATCGGTGATTCTTTACTAGTCTAAAAGATCTATTAAAGGTGTTCTAAGTTCCAATTGATCATGGTGCATATTGTAGTTTACAATAGTTAGAGGACACCCTAGTCACCCTTGCATTAAATCTCGTATTAAATAATCTACTATGAAAATACCATGTTGGAAAAAGACTCTTTTTGGTAAAACTCTCTCCAAAGATGGACACCTTTGCCATAATAAACTCACATGAAGAAATGGTGTACATAATATGAGAGAAAAGGGAAAGTCATTTTAATGTCCCATTATGTCAAACACCTTTTTTAGATTGAGAAGGTAGTTTATAGCATATGAAACCACATTGTACTTTCATCATGTAGAGGCACCTAAAAACACTTCAAGTAACAAGTGTACATATTCTAGCTCTTATAGGATTTACACTTGTGACCTCCCTTTTAAGAGAACAATTTCTTCACCACTAGGCTAAATCTAGTGTGTTAATTGAAGGTTCTTTACTCAATTATGTGCATTGTGATGGAGTTACTTTTGTGTTCATGTTGTAAATTTTCACCCCACAACACATGTATATCTAGGAATGAAGAAAAAATCCTTTGGTGTTTCGTTATAAATTTGGTGACTAGTGTAGGACTATCTAGCCATCTAATTGTCAAACCCCCAAAAAGTCACATTTATCAATAAATGAAATCTAAAGATTAGAAATTCAATTACATCAATATCTTGAGATAGGGCTTCAATACTACTCCAAAATATAAATTTAACTCAAACAATGATAAAAGTTCTAACGAATATGGATTTCGGTGACCATCTAGAGAATAACACTTGTTAATTTATTACATGATGACATTTAAATTCAAATAAAACAATACTAGCAATCGTGTTGACTTCCAAATGCTAGTGAAAAAGATGAAATATGGGGACATGGGACCCAAGTTAAAGAGGGTCTAAAACACAAGGCACACAATAAGGATAAGATATGAAATTTAAAAAAGTAAGGATAAGACAGGGGATGTAGAAGTATGACGAATAAGTGAAAAGAGTTTGCGAGAATCAAATCGGAAACGAGGCACCATGAAGTAGTTGCACTCCAACGGAATCGTGATAGCTCCAGCAATTGCAAGAAAGAATTGATCAGTAATGGAAGAACTTGCTCAACAGAAACAAAGCTTGCATAGAGGAAAGACAACGGAAGTGTCTTGGCATGCTCATAAATGAATAGAAAAGGGGTATAGAAAAGGGGTACATATAGGGTGTTGAGTAACCCTAGTGCATGACACACATGAAACCCTAAACCTAACCCATGTGAGATGACCCTCCAATATGAGAGGAGGACACATAGGATAACTCACACTAACACCCCCTTCATCGAAGCTAGGGTAGTGGCTATGATGAGTCAGATGGAAGAGGAAGACACTCCTAAACAACTAAGAAAGATGTGTCAATGGGGCCCTAAACTAAAGGCTTGATAAGGTGCCCATATACAAACACAATCTTCCTAGAAGAAGAAGAAGAAAATGGGTCCGGCATAAAGCCTGATGAGGTACCCATGTACAAAAGAAGTCCCAAGTAGCGAAGGAAAACCTAGTGGGAAAAACATCCACCACAAGAGAACAAAAATACTCTCTAATCTAAGAAAGATGCCAAAGATGGGTCCTGGCCATAGACTAGCCTGTAAAGGTACCCATGTACAAAGGGGAAATCTCTCGAAAAGATGAAAAAGAGAGAAGATGAGGGAGATGAGATGGATGCGGAAGATGCCATGGATGGATCTGAACTCTACAACTCTAAGAAGTCTCCTAGAAGAATGTCGATGATGAGATCCTCTGCCTCTGGACTAAAGAAGAGCCATCTGCACCGTACTGTGTGTCTACCCTTAGGAAGGATAGAAAAGATGTGCTGGAAATCTGCCCACTCCATGAAGGAAACTGAAGGTAGTAGCATGAAGAACTCTGAGTCTGGTCCACGAAAGTGTGACATAGGTCTAGCAAGCGAGTGCAAAGGAGCCGAGGGTAATGTCACGAGTGTAGAACTATCAAAGTATGAAGGGTGAACACTTGTAGAAAGGATTTCCAACTGATGTGAAGGCAATAAAACATCCCCCACGACAGAAAATGGATCCACAAACAAGGGTGGATTAATGAAAGTCTCTGGTAAAGTGGAAGTGGTAAGAGTCCCAGAAGGGGCACTCCCAACAACGGAGATGATGAACTCCTCTGAAATACCTGTAGATGGATGAAGAACATGTAGTACATCACAAGTGTACTTGTATAGGAGACTGCTCAATATCTGATGAGATGTGGGATGTGTCAATACTCTCTGGAATAGTGAGAGAAGGAGGAGAAGAGTCCTCTGTAGTACTCTCGACATCAGAACTAGGTGCACAATCCTCATCATCAGAAGTAGAACCAAGTGAGTCTGTATTAGTGGAACTGTCATCACATGAAGAAATAGAGGAGACAACTAAATCAGAAGCAGAGGCGAAGAAAGAGTGGGGTCCAATGAAATCTGAGTATGTCTCATATCTGAAGTATCTCCAACTAAATCTCCAACACTTTGTAAATTTTTCCTAGCCCAAAGAGGACCAGGAGAATCAAGCTCAGAGTTAGAAGATTCTTCACTCGAGTGAGAAGGGACATAGTCCTCATCATCACTACTATCAGAATCGGAAGACTCAAAAGTCTGAGGGTCATGAAGAGGAGCACACTCAACAACATCATCATCTGAGGAGTCAAAGTCCAAATCAGAGAGCTGAAGAACCTCAGTAGGTAGAGAAGTAGAAGTTGAATTAGAAGTAAAGTGGGAAAAGGTGTACAACTGTGAACGGTGATCTGCCTTTCCCTCAACCACTGTAGTGTCATTGTTAAGCTCACGAATAATCACCGAGTTAGGACCAAATTCCACTCGCATTCCTTCACCAAGGTGAGTAATTTGGTAAACCGATAGGTGACTAGTAGAGAGATCGGAACACTCAACACTTGGTTAAATGTTCCCCATCCATCTCTACCGATCCACTACTGAAAATCGACACTATCGTGTCATTACCCATCGTGATT
Source organism: Taxus wallichiana var. yunnanensis (assembly GCA_018340775.1). Classification (NCBI taxonomy): domain Eukaryota; kingdom Viridiplantae; phylum Streptophyta; class Pinopsida; order Cupressales; family Taxaceae; genus Taxus; species Taxus wallichiana. Next base: position 776,096,016 of record CM031234.1, on the reverse strand, counting down.
TGGGACATTCCATAAGGTTTGATGTTGGAAAATTCAACATGTGAAGAACCCATGTGGTGCGAGGCACCGAAATCTATAATCCATTTCGATGAAGGAGCAACTCGCTACAAGGATTTTCCTTTCTTCTTATCATTTTTAGCACCTTTTGCAGCAAAAGACTCGGCCTTCGAGCATTTTGTTTTATGGATTCATGAACACTTATTTTATTCTTCTTAAGTAAATGAGATAAGTGATCAATTTGTTTTTGAAAACAAGTGTTTCTCGTCGTGACCAGACTTCTTGTAATAGGAACACAAATACATGTCTTTCTGTGCTCTAGGCTCAGAAGTCGAAGTGTTTGTGTTAATTTTAGTTTTGGTCTTGGTTTCTTTCTTAGGTTGATCCTTTTTCTCTATCTCATTATCAATATTCTTTTCCTTACTAGTACTTGCTACAAGGGCATGTGACTTGGACTTGAGAGACCCCATTTGAATGAGTTTGTCATATTCTCGAATGAGTTGGGATGAAAAATCAGTCAAAGGAGGGCATATTCCAATCCTTGCCCAAGGCAGCTTTTGTAGCGTAAAAATTTGACACAAAGATAGAATATTCAGGACCTAACTTAGAGAGAATCGACAAGATCAGTTGAGAATCTTTCTTCTCTACTTGACATCCCTTTAACAATGATCTAGTGTGGAAAAACTTTGAGAAGAATGCTTGTAGGTTTTCAAAATCACTAGGATTTAACCCTAGTAGTTTGTTTTCCAACTCATGTGCTCTCATGTCATCGTGTTGTCTGAACATTTCATCTAACGTTGTCCACGTAGACTTAGGTGTTTCAGACGCCTCAATGTGGAAGAGCAAGTCAGGAGAAACAGACATGCAAAGAAGACCTAAAGCTTCATCACTACGGTTTAACCACTTAGATTTTTCAGGTTCATCGTTTGGTTCAGTCTCAGTTCCCATGGTGATGCGGAATAACCCTTTGCCTCTTAGTTTCATTATTATTTTTTATCTCCATTCAAAAAAGTTGAACGATGTAAGCAAAGGAATTGAAAGTGCATCCATAGTGAGAGAGAGAGAAAGAAATGCAGAAAAGAAACACAACCACCCAAGACAATAACAATCCCCTTGTTTTTAGCACTTTATAGTTTAGTGTATTGATTACAATTGGGTCCATGCGCACGGTTTGAAATACTTGGTAACTTGTCTTGTAATCAGCGTAATAACGCGCAAGAGAGGAGACCACAAAAGTGTTTCATGGAGCACAAAAAAGGACACGTAAACAAGCACAAGCAAAAAAAAAAAAGGAGGTGAAATCCAACCCCGGTGGTGAAAAAAACATCTCACGTCGTAAAAGGAAACCCCCTTGCTGCGCAGATCAGTGGTGGACGTGCTCACTAGTCGCAAGCAATAATAAGAGTGAAATACAAAGTTTGGGAACTCAAGGAGTTTAGATATCTTCATAACGCTAGAAAAAACGCCTAGAAGGTAAAAAGGTGCTCAAAGTGAGCTGCACACTAAGTGAACAATTAGTGAAAAAAATCGACAAGAACGCCTAAATTTTACCATTGGGAAACGCCCAATTTTGCTATTTTTAGAGCTATTGGAGTTTTTAAAAGGGCGATAAAAAAGGGTTATTTAGACGATTGTTAATTAATATTTATTGATCGTGAATTATAATCGTAAATAAAATTAATTTAATTTATTACGATTATCTAATAAAAAGAAATTAATTAAATATGATTAATTAAGGATTTTTTTAAAATCCTAAGTTAAAATATTAAAAAATACTTTCAAAGATTTAAAAACTTTAAAAATGCGTAAGGCTTTTTTGATTTGTTTAGAAAGAAACTTACCAAACTTGTAAAAGCTTTTTGTTTTGGTTTAATTAGAAGGAATTTTTTTTGTTTTCAAAAACATAGAAAAAGCTTTTGAGATTTTAAAAAAGTTGGAAAGTATTTAAAATTGGAAAGATTTTAAACTGACCATGATTTGATTTTGAAAGAAATTTAAAAACACTTACCACCGTATTTTTAAAAAATGGAAAGGATTTTTTGTTAAAACACTTACCAAAAATGTAAAACGCTTACCAAAAATGCAGTCTGAATTTTAAAGGCTTTTTGTTGAAAAGACTTTCAAAAATAATGAGTTTTTAAAAACACGTACCAAAAGGGTGAATTTAAAATACTTACCAAAAAAAATAGCTGTCCTTTTCATTTTCGCGTAGGGTTTTGGTTAGAGCAGGTATGGAAGGAAAAGCCGTGACAAAGGTGCGTAGGGGGGGAGGGCCATTCTTTGTGCATTTTTTTGTTTTATTTTTGTTGCTACAGATTGGAGGGGCCGTGGGAAAAAAAAATGCCACAACAAGAAAAAGACGAGTTCCCATGCAAGAACACCACAAGAGGCACCAAAAATGTGGCCTTCCACGCAAAAAAATGCCACAACAAACACCACAACTTGAATCCACGTTTCAAACAATGCACGAGCCCACGAGATCAGGAAAAAGCAAAAAAAAACGTGTACACCAACCCAATCAGCAAGCCAAAGATCCACCAACACAGGCCAGAGAGGAGAGAAGGCTCGGGACAGAGTCCAAACCCCAAAATTTTTTTACTTGAATCTGCAAAAAAACATAGAGAAAACCAAAAACAGAGATAAAAAATTCCAGTTTTAATAAAAAAATTAAAAACTAGAAAATACTCTATTTTGGATGATTTGCTAAATTGTCCACAGATTGCTCAAGGTATGATGAAAACCTACACATGCACAAAAAAGGCCACAAAAATGACACAAATTTATGAGAAAGCTTGTTAGAGAGATTAGCAAAAAATTCCAGAAAATAGTGATTAAAAACTTGCATGCAGAGTAAAAAAATGAAACCAAGAAAGAGTAATCGCAACTAAAAAATAACAAGTGCACATTTACCCGATCTCAACTCTGATACCATGAAAAGAGTTTGTGAGAATCGAATCGGAAACGAGGCACCATGAAGTAGTTACACTCCAACGGAATCGTGATAGCTCCAACAATTGCAAGAAAGAATTGATCAGTAATGGAAGAACTTGCTCAACAGAAACAAAGCTTGCATAGAGGAAAGATAGTGGAGTGTCTTGGCATGCTCATAAATGAATAGAAAAGGGGTACATATAGGTCAGCTTTGAGTAACCCTAGTGCATGACACACACATGAAACCCTAAACCTAGCCCATGTGAGATGACCCTCAAATATGAGAGGAGGACACATAGGATAACTCACACTAATAATAAGAAGATAAAAACCAGCAAGAGGGTTCTTATTTCCCCTTTTTAATCAGTTTTTCTAACCACACAAAATATTTTTGTTCTAAATAAACATAAATAAGTACTAAATAAATATCGTGCATTGTCATTTTAGATATATCTATATTTGTATTTATTTCGAGGTGCATGTCTAACTCACAAGTAGATAATATATGAATACATCCAAAACATAACATAAAAATGATAACAAAGATCTAGGTGAGTGCAATATAATGAACAATAAAAAGGGGGACTTAAATGACAACGAATTTTAAGAAAACCACCATACCTCAACTTTATTTGATATTTGAGGGGGCTTCTATGAGTAATTGCAACATATTGTAAGAAGATAAATTATAACATTTTGAATGTATTTTATGAGCTTATATTATTAGTGACTTAATCCAATTTGGTAGATGAATATCGACAATTTCAATGTATTACTCACTATATTTGTAGTGGTTTTTGAAGAGTAAGCACATGTATGAAAAACCTTTTTTGAATCAAACGAATGATTTCATTCCTTTTTTTTTTTTTAGTATGTGCAAAATATGATGAAGAATATTTTGGTAATCATTTCTTATTTTTAAATAAGGGTGAGTGCATCAAGTTGGGGGGCCAAAAGGGGGTCTTAAGTGGATGCATTTTTCGAAAAAAATTCAACTTGTATGAGTTTTTGAAATAGTTACACTCAATATTGGAAAATGTTGTAAAAATATGAATCGTAGAATTTTGAGTCTAGTTTCTAATCTACTAAATTTTATTGAAAACGGATAAGTTTAAGTGGGTCAAATAACTAAAATACCAATAGATGCTCTGTTTTTGTTAAAAAACATAATAGAGTGACTTTCGTGCCCCCACCATTTTTTTAGCACCATTTAGTATTTTTGAAAACCCTTTGGTAGAAAGATAACTAGGAGCATCTAGTTTGGGCTCCATTTTTAAGATTTTTTAGCGAGTATTTTTTTATTTATGATTTTTCTAGTACAAAAATTTTATGTTTTGAAAAATAACGGAGCTCCGACCGTGCCCCCCCCTAACTAAAAAATATCGAAAATTAGATTATTTTTTTGAATATGTATAGAATTATGCCTAGTTTGGGCTAGTATATATATATTTTTAATTTCAATCACCCAAAAAAAGATACACCATAAAATATATACATATTTACACTTCAAAATATAGCTATAAAAAGGAATAATTAAAAAATAATAATATGGAAACCTTATATTAGTCGAAAATTTAGAAAATTATATTTTTAGAAAGAAGAGACTCTGCTCTACGTTGTGGTATAATTTTTTTAAAATGGATCAATTTTTTTATTTTGATTTATCATAGAGGAAGTTTCATTTTTACATTTTCTTGTAAAAACTTATTGTTTGTTGTGTTTGTGCAGGTCCATGCCTCAGGCTTGGGGATCCAAACCGGATCCCAAGCCTTGAGGCATGGCTTGGGAAAAGAGAAAACACAAAACGCGTACACATTTTTCTTTGTTTTATATATTGTGACCCCCAACATCCCTTTCATCTCTTTCACAGGAATTCTGCAAACATTATGTTTTATCTGCAATATTCTCTACATTCTTGCACGATTTTTTAGTATTTCATTTTGTCCCCTACCCCACTAGCTGATTTTTTCTAATCATGGGTGATAAACATTGAACAAGGACAAGAGGAAAGTCAAAAATAAGACACCGAAGCAATTGTAAGAGAAGAGAATAAAGAAATTGAAGATAATGCAAAAATTCGAAGCGGGGAAAGGTACATTTGCTATATCAAATGTAGCTAATGTATTAGAAAATTGAGATGAAATACATGATAAAAATTTAGAGAATAATGATTTTTCAATGAATAATGATATTGAATTGAATGATAATGTTGGTATGGATGGAGAAATTGATATGAATCCAATTGTTGAACCCTTACTTGAGAATCCAAATGTTAACCCCAAATTTGTATGAAAACACTTTGAATGAAGAAAGTAACCTTGTAAATGAATCTTCACCTCTAAGAACACCTCCTTCCATTTCACGAAGAAAACCAATTCACTTAATTGAAATTGATGAAAATATTATAAAACCAATGCTTAACAAAATTTCTGAAATAAATGCGAGATGAAAAGCTAGTGGAATTTGGGATAATTACTTTGAGAATTTAAATGACACACAAAGATGTCAATTATTTGTTTTATTGATGAAATTATTTAAGATGAGACCTATAATGAAGACCACAGGTTTAAGAATATCTAATGTTGTTGATCAAAATGTGTCCATTGTTGAAAACATACATAAAACATACCAAAAGCGTAGGTGGCAAAAGATGCACCAAAGATAGTAATGTTACATGACGTGCACTAACTAATTATATAGTAAGTGATAAAACAGCTTAATAAACACTTAATTAAAAAAACAAGCAAGTGCTTTGAAGCTAAATAATTAAACGCTAATGAAAGCAATAGAGAGACTTAAACATCTTGAGTTATTCATTAACATTGCTATTGGGCTTTCTCTAGCAGATTTCCACGAAAAGACAAGAATACATCTGATATTCTAAAAGAATTAATCGTAAAATTTTGGAATTAGAACACAAGGGTGTCATTGAATAGAAGAGATACAAGTAAAAATAAGAATATGTTCTCGTAATCGTGAATTGTGTGTAAAACATTTCTTAGATATGACTCAAATAGAATTTTTCTCTAAGTTTAAAAATAAAAATTCACAAATTAACATTAGCTAAAGATTCTTTGAAATGAGCAAACCCTTTTATGTGAAAATCAATCACTCACGTACCACTTGTTGTTGCGGACATCGTGTTGAATTTTTAATGCATTATGATGTTTTTGTCAAATACATAGTGTTTTGCATACTTGACATCATGTTGGAGGAGTGTGGAATAAATTTCCCACAAAAATCTTCAAGGGAATTTATTTCAAAATATTTTGTGAAAAATCAACAAGACAATTTTTATCACAAAACATGTTTGGATGGAACACACAATGTATGTGGTGGCTTGCCAAATCTAAAAATTTATATCCACGAGGAGAGTACATATTCAACAGGAAAAGAATTGGTTGATTTCACCAAATATAAATTGGTGGAATATCAATTAAAAGATGGAAAATAATCTAAGAGGTGTGAGCTTGTTACAAAACAATTACTGTATCAATATATATGGTCAAATTTAGAGATGAAATTATTTATGAGCATGTAAGGCACACACATAGAGCTAAATGGTTGGATGGACAATTAAAGTTAAGCAAGGATACATTCTCACTTGGTACTATTGTTTCAAAAGAGTTGAATTTGTAGAGAATTACACATTACAACCACAAATGGAGGTTTAGTCTCAATATTATAACTCAGTGCAAGTTTCTATTTTTGTGCATATAACATTCATGCACTCTCCTAAAAACACTGAGAAAGATTAAAAATATTTAGAGAGTATCATTTCTACATCAGTGATGATCGGACACATTCTACATAATATGTACAAGGGTGTTTCCAGGTGTTTTATGCAAACTTAAATGAGAGGAACATTAGTTTCGATCAACATTACATTTGGTCGGACAACTGTACATCACAATTAAAGAATGAACAGATGTTTTATTGGCTAAGCAGGATGTACAAAGAAATAAATGTACAACATATCTGAATTTTTACTTGAGGCAAGGCATGGAAAAGGAGAGCATGATGGTGCAGGAGCATGTGTAAAAAGAGCACTTGTAAGAGAAGAGTTAAAGTTCAAGGATGGTGCTAAATTTACGATATCAAAAATATGTTGATTGGCATGTTAAGAATATGGGCCATGAATCAAGAGAGATCAAGGGTTCGTAGATATTTTTGTTGATAGAGAAACAACATCCGTAAACTTTGAAGATTGTATGACAGAGTTATAGGATCAAGTGATATGCACTCATTCCGTAGTTCGATGCAAATGATTGGACTATTTATACTAAGTGCATGACATGTTTTTGTAGATAATGCATTGATTTTGCATGGAATAAATGTTAGTCACGGCAGTGGGTGGATGAATGGACTTGTAGACCTCTAATTCCACTTGACACACATCAAGTTCTACAAGCATTACAACTTACAGGTCTTCGATCAAATGACAACATCACCCGACATTGACCAAGTCTTTGATTTAGTGTAACAAGGTACATACATATATGTACATGCCATGTTTTAGATTTATAAATTATTAAATGGTCATCTCTTAATGTATTTATAAATTGACTGAACAATTTTACTTTGTGATACATAGGGCACGTTTTTGTAGTTATTGCGACAGAATTTAACGAAAAGGGAACAGACTACTTCTTATCTCATTGTGTAGAGGGGAAAAAAATTGACTTCCACAGTCATTGATGGTGAAGACCTTGAGTATCCCACTTGATCAGTGGTAGTCACTGGAACTTGGCTTCGACGATATCCTATCAAAAAATTAAACATTTGGTTGTTTGAAGACTATGAGGTACATCGAATATACTTCACTATTCACATTTAGTTCTTAACAAATATTAAATTGATCAAATATCGAGGTCGGCCATCAAACAAAAATCATGGAAGGTTCGTGAATCTAATCATGAAGCAACTCTTACTACTCTCAAGAATAGAGTTAATCATTATGGTTCATTGGATTGAATTTGCAAAGGTATGTTCTTCATGAATTTAATTTGAATATTTACTTAAATGATTTTGTTTAAATTTTTTATGATTTAAAATTCTATTTAATTACTTACTAACATGTTTATGTAGGTTAGTGGTGCCAAAAAAACTTCCACCTTCATGTGGTTGGCACTGTCAATAGAGAATTTATTATTCTCAAAGCCAAGTGAAGCTAAGAAAAATTAAATATTAGAAAGGAACAACAAAAGAAAATTCTCATTTCACCACCTATATTGTAAAAATATCTTATTAAAATTCTCATTTCACCACCTATATTGTATGAACCACCTATATTATTCAGGTGATTGGCAATGTACAACCTTACACTGACTCAGTCTGAATGGAGACGGAGAAAAATGTGAGAGGCTTTCGTAGAGGGCCCCAACATGGAGGTCTCGGATCTAACATGATGTCTCTAGGTGCCACGGAGTCCGAGAAATCACCCGTCAAAGATATGGCGTGTTTGGGCCTCAAGGCTCTTAAGCGACTACGCCCGAGATGAGGTAGCCCGAAATCGAGGGAGCGTAGGGAACAAAATAAATCCTCCACTAGCATTAACCTAGCCACCCCGATGTGTTGGCATAGTTGGTTCTGTCCCACTAGCTTACATTTGCAAACCACGGCGTCGATGATTACCTACACTAACTCAGACTACACTATTTCGTGTGTTTGTATACAATAGGACATCGAGAGACCAAATGGAGATGGAAAAAACTACGAGAGGTCTCATAGAGTGCCCCAACATGGAGGTCTCGGATCTGACGAGACATCTCTAGGTGCCACGAGTCGAGAAAAATCACCCGTTGAAGATATAACGTGATTGGGCCTCAGGGCTCTTAAGCTACTACTCTCGAGCGAGATAGCCCAAAAGCACGGGCAGCGTAGAAAACCAAAAAAATCCTCCACTTGTTTTTACCAAGCCATATAGACGTGTTGGCCCAGAGACGGTTCGGTCCCACGAGCTTCCATTTGCAAACTACAACGTCTAATGACCCTACATTGACTCAAATCACACTATTTTGCACATTTGGAAACAATAGGACAATGAGAGAACCGGATGGAGATGGAGAAACCTCAAGATTATTTTGTAGATGCTTTAAAATGGAGGTTTTAGATCTGATGAGACATATCTAGGTGCCACAGAGTCTGAGAAATCATATGTCGAAAATATAAGGCGTTTTGGTCTCAGGGCTCTTAAGAGACTATGCCTCGAGCGAGGTGGCTTGCAAGCACGGGAGCGTAAGGAACAAAAAAATCCTCCAGTAGTGTTCACCAGGTCATTTGGACATGTTGGTGTAGTTGGTTCAGTCCCACATGCTACCATTTGCAAAATACAACAGCCTTACACTAACTTATACTACACTATTTCGTGCATTTGCAAATAATAAGACAGTGAGAGAACCGAATGGAGATGGAAAAAACCATGAGAGGATTTTATAGAGTGCCCCAACGTGGAGCTCTTGGATCTAAAGAGACGCCTTTAGGTGCCACGAGTCTAAAATTATCCCGTCGAAGATATGGCGTGTTTGGGCCTCGGGGCTCTTAAGAGACTACGCCCGAACGAGATAGCTCAAAGCACGAGGAGTGTAAGGAACCAAAAAAATACTCCACTAGCATTCACTAGGCCATTTGGACATGTTTTCCTGCACGATTTGGTCCCAAAAGCTACCGCGTTTGCAAAATACAACATGTAGCAGCCTTACACCGACTTAGACTACACCGACTTAGACTACACTATTTCGCACATTTGCAAACAATAGACAATGAGAGAACCGAATGGAGATGGAAAAAACCGTGAGACACTTTTTTAGAGTTCCCTGCCATGGAGCTCTCGGATCTCGAACGAGATGTCTCTAGGTGCCACCGAGTCCGACAAATCAGGCTGTCGAAGATATGGCATGATTAGACCTCGTGGCTCTTGAGCGACTACGCTTGGATGGGGTAGCCCAAAGCACAGGGATCGTAGGGTACAAAAAATAATGCTACAATAGAATTCACCTAGCCACCCCGACATGTTGGCGTAGTTAGTTCAGTCCCACGAGCTTCTGTTTGCAAACTAAAGCCTCTGGCATCCCTACACTGACTCAAACTGCACTATTTCTCACGTTTTTAAACAATAGGACAACGAGAGAACTGAATGGAGATGTAAAAAACCGCTAGAGGCTTTCATAGATTGCCTCGACATGGATCTCTCGATCTAATGAGATGTCTCTAGGTGCCACGGAGTTTGAGAAATCACCCGTCAAATATATGGTATGATTGGGCCTCAGGGCTCTTAAGCTACTACGCCCGGATGGGGTAGCCCGAAAGCACGGGGAGAGTAGGGTACCAAAATGAATGCTCCACTAGCATTCACCTAGCCACCTTGACATGTTTTCGTAGTTATTTCGGTTCCACGAGATTTTGTTTATAAACTACACCTCTCCGACAACCCTACATTGACTCAAACTGCATTATTTCTTGCGTTTGCAAACAATATCACAGTGAGAGAACCAAATGGAGATGGAAAAAACTATGAGACAATTTTTTAGAGTGCCCCGACATGGAGCTCTCGAGATTTTATGAGATGTCTCTAGGTGCGACAGAGTCCGAGAAATCACTCGTTGAAGATATGGCGTGATTGGGCCTCAGGGCTCTTAAGCGACTACGCCTCGGACGGGGTAGCTGAAAGCACGAGGAGCATAAGGAACAAAAAAATGCTCCACTAGTATTATCTTGGCCACCTTGACATGTTGGCATAGTTGATTTGGTCCCACGAGCTTCAGGTTGCAAACTATAGCCTCCGACACCTACTGGCGACTCAAACCGCACTATTTCGCACGTTTCCAAACAATAGCACATCGAGAGAACCAGGATCAAGACGAAGAAAACCGTGATAGGATTTCATAGAGGCCTCAACATGGAGGAATCCAATCTGAAAATACTTCTCTAGGTTCCACGGAGTCCGATAAATCACTCGTCGAAGATATGACATGATTTGGCCTCGGGGCTCTTAAGTGACTATACCCAAACAAGGTAGCCCGAAAGCACGTGGAGCGTAGGGAACCAAAACAAAGCCTCCACTAGCATTCACCAAGCCACACTGATTTTTGGTGTAGTTGGTTTCATCCCACAAACTTCCATTTTCAAACTACACCTTTGTGACATAACCCTACACTAACTCAAACTACACTAATTCAAAGCGTTTGCAAACAATAGCACATCGAGAGAACCAGATAGAGACGAGAAAACCACGATGGGATTTTTAGAGGTCCCGACATGGAGGTCTTCGATCTGACGAGACATCTCTAGGTGTCACATATTTTGAGAAATCACCTATTGAAGATATGGCGTGATTGGGCCTCAGGGCTCTTAAGCGACTACGCCCAAACGAGGTAGCCCAAAATCACGGGAGCATAGGGAACCAAAATGAAGCCTCCATTAGCGTTCACTGGCCACCTTGACGTGTTGGTGTAGTTGGTTCAGATCCCATGAACTTTCGTTTGCAAACTATAGCCTCTCGACACCCTACACTCGACTCAAATCGCACTATTTCGTGCATTTGCAAATAATAGCACATCAAGAGAACCGGATGGAGACAGAGAAAACCGAAGAGGATTTTATAGACTATAGAATATAACCTAAATAGTCATAGTAATAGACTAAATCAACATTCTATTTCTTACATATAAAATGAATTTCTACCTTAAAAAAGAAACTATGGGTGAATGCTCAATCAAAAATAAATTACAATTCGAAATGAGTTTCAGTTCAATTATCAATACTTCATTGTAGTTTTCTTGCCACATGTGCTACTTTTGGAACTACCTAGTTTGATTTGTGAAGTTGAAGCAGTGAGATTAATAAAAATAGTCAACTTGGCATGTTTTCCTTAAGATTATCCATGATTTTATTGACAACATCACATAGATCTTCCATTCCAGTTAAGTTGTGATCCTTCCATGGTTCCCATTTTCCTTTTCTTCCACTTGTATCTTCTCTTTAAGTTCTTCCAGATGTTTTTGGGTAGTCAAATTGACTCTTTACAACTTTCAAGAGGTATTTCTTCTTGAATCATAGTGACATCTTCACCTAATTGTTTTTCTTCATGATGTTCATTGTCATCTGAAGTTGAAGATTGAATATTTATATGGCCTTCGGCTTCTTTTTGGCACAAACAATCTTTTGTATTGTCCAAAAAAATTTCGCTCTTCATTCTCTCGTTTGATTGAAGATATTCATTCTTTCAAAGTGAACAATTGGAACATTGGTGGTCTCCCCAAAAAAACTAAGTTCATAGTCTACATAGTTGCATCCTATGGAAAAATCATTGAACATTGGTGGTTTCCTCCACCCGTGCTTTCAGGCTACCCCGTCTGGGCGTAGTCGCTTAAGAGCCCTGAGGCCCAAACATGCCATATCTTTGACGAGTGATTTCTTAGACTCCTTAGCACATAGAGACATCTCATTAGATCCGAGAGCTCCATGTTGAAGCCCTCTACAAAATCCTCTCACAGTTTTCTCTATCTCCATCCAGTTATCTCGTTGTCCTATTGTTTGTAAATGCGCGAAATAGTGTAGTCTAAGTCAATGTAAGGTTGTTAGATGTTGTATTTTGCAAACGATAGCTTGTGGGACTGAAATGTCTGAGCCAACACATCCATATGGCCTGGTGAACACTAGTGGAGGATTTTTTTGGTTCCCTACGCTGCCCATGCTTTCGGGCTACCTTATCCAGACGTAGTCCTATAGAGCCGTGAGGCCCAATCATGCCATAACTTCGACGGTGATTTCTCGGACTGCGGGCACTAGAGATGTTTTGTTAGATCCGAGAGCTCCATGTCGGGGCACTCTACGAAATCCTCTCGCGGTTTTTTCCATCTCCATTCGGTTCTCTCGTTGTCCTATTGTTTGCAAACACGTGAAATAGTGTAGTCTAAGTCAGTGTAAGGTTGCTAGATGTTGTATTTTGCAAATGGTAGCTTATGGGACCGAACCGTCTAGGACAACATGTCCATATGGCCTGGTGAACACTAGTGGAGGATTTTTTTTGGTTCCCTACGCTTCCCGTGATTTTGGGCTACCTCGTCCGAGCGTAGTCCCTTAAGAGCCTTGAGGCCCAATCACGCCATATCTTTGACATGTGATTTCTCAAACTCCATGACACCTAGAGATGTCTCGTTAGATCTGAGAGCTCCATGTTAGGGCACTCTATGAAAGCCTCTCATGGTTTTTTCCATCTCCATTCGGTTCTCTCGTTGTCCTATTGTTTGCAAATGCGCGAAATAGTGTAGTCTAAGTCAGTATAAGGCTACTAGATGTTGTATTTTACAAATGGTAGCTTGTGGGACCAAACCATCTTGGCTAACACATCTGTATGGCATGGTGAATGCTAGTTGAGGATTCATTTTAGTTCCCTACACTCCTCGTGCTTTCGAGCTACCCCGTCCTAAGGCGTAGTCGCTTAAGAGCCCTGAGGCCCAAACACGCCATATCTTCGACATGTGATTTCTTGGAATCTATGGCACCTAGAGATGTCTCGTCAGATCTGAAAACTCCATGCTGAATCCCTCTATGAAATCCTTTCTCGGTTTTCTCCGTGTCTATCCGGTTCTCTCGCTGTCCTATTGTTTGTAAACGCGCGAAATAGTGTAGTCTAAGTCAATGTAAGGTCATTAGATGTTGTATTTTGAAAACAAGTGGCTTATGGGACCAAACTGTGCTCGGCTAATATGTTTGTATGGCCTGGTGAACACTAGTGGAGCATTCATTTTGGTTCCCTATGCTGCCCGTGCTTTCGAGCTACCTCGTCCGGATAATCGCTTAAGAGCCCGAGGCCCAATCACGCCATATCTTCGACGGGTAATTTCTTAGACTCCATGGCACCTAGAGACGTCTCGATAAATCCAAAAGATCCACATTGGGGTCATCTAAGAAATCCTCTCGCAGTTTTATCCTTCTCCACTCGGTTCTCTCGTTGTGCTATTGTTTGCACACACGAGAAATAGTGAAGTCTAAGTCGATGTAGGGTTTCAGAGGCTGTAGTTTACAAACAGAAGCTCATGGGACCAAACCAACTATGCTAACACATCGAGTGGCCTGGTGAATGCTAGTAGAGGCTTCTTTTGGTTCCCTATGCTCCCTGTGCTTTTGGGCTACCCCGTCTGGGCGTAGTCGCTTAAGAGCCCTAAGGCCCAAACATGCCATATCTTCAATGGGTGATTTCTCGGACTCCGTGGCACCTAGAGACATCTCATCAGATCCGAGAGCTCCATCCATGTTGAATCCCTCTATGAAATCCTCTCATGGTTTTCTCCATCTCCATCTGGTTCTCTCACTGTGCTATTGTTTACAAACGTGAGAAATAGTGTAGTTTGAGTCAGTGTAGGGATTCCAGAGGCTGTAGTTTACAAACAGAAGATCGTAGGACCAAACCGTTTGGGCCAACATGTCTGTATGGCTTGGTGAACATTATTGGAGGCTTCGTTTGGTTCCCTAAGCTCCCCGTGCTTTTGGGCTACCCTGTCCGTGTAGTCGCTTAAGATCCCATAGGCCCAAACAACTTATATCTTCAACATGTGATTTCTCGGACTCTGTGGCACTTAGAGATATCTCGTCGATCTAAGACCTCCATGTTGAAGCTCTATACAAAATCCTCTCACAGTTTTCTCCATCTTCATCTGGTTCTCTCGTTTTCCTATTGTTTACAAACGCGCGAAGTAGTGCACTCTAAGTCAGTGTAAGGCTTCTAGATGTTTGTAGTTTATAAACGGAAGCTCCCGGGACCGAACCAACTATGCCAACACATTGGGGTGGCCAGGATAATGCTATTGGATCATTTTTTTGGTTCCCTACACTCCTCGTGCTTTTGGGCTACCTCGTCCGGCGTAGTTACTTAAAATCCCTGAGGCCCAAACACATCATATCTTCGATGGGTGATTTCTCGGACTCTGTGGCACCTAGAGACATCTCGTCAGATTTGATACCTCCATGTCGGGGACCTCTACGAAATCCTCTCGCGGTTTTCTCCATCTCCATCTGGTTCTCTCATTGTGCTATTGTTTGCAAACGTGTAAAATAGTGCAGTTTGAGTCAATGTAGGGCTACCTTATCCAAACGTAGTCACTTAAGATCCTTGAATGAATAGATTGGCTTAAGAATGAATTTGATAAGGGTATGTCTAAGAACACATAGGAGTTATTAATTTCCTAGTAAATATTTCTTATTTATTTTTGATGGGAGTCGGTTGGCCTACGACTTAGTGACCTTCCATTCATTGATAATTTATGTTATGATAAACCCATGGATTCTTTCAAAATCACCTTAAAAGGATAGGGGTAGTCATCAAGCCTAGTGAAGGGTGTGAAGTGATTTCCAAATAACTTGAAATACCTATAGATTTAAAGGTAGTAACACGAATTAGACAGATTAGACAATCAAGAATCATTGAGTGTCCGAATCGAATGTCATTGCATCTTGAGACATTCTTAAGTATTGGAGTAATGTATATGGAGAGACATTATCAAAATATCATCAGATGTAAGGCATCAAATTGTGACGATTGTCGGGTGTTTTAACAGGGGAGAAGACTATGAAGCATAGAAGAATGTAGTAAGTACATGATAAGATAGGAACCAAAGTCTAAAGAGACCATGAGCAAGAAGAAGCGTAAGTAAGGTAAATGCACATATGTACATTGATAAATTGAATGAATAATTACTTAAATTAGGTAACTCTTTATATACATACATTATATAAATATTAATTTCCAAAGTTTGATGCATATTATACATTGAAAATGCTAGTACATGTACATCACCAATAAATGAAAAAATAATCCATAATGTCTTAAATATTGTCAAGTGCCCATCATATTAGATTCATGTGAAAATAATATCATAAATGTAAGGTTTCATAAAAAATTATCAAGTTTCAAATAGTATTTTAATGTGCATAATAAATAAAAAAATGCCCAAATAGGTCATATACCATCAAGTTCAAATGCCATATAGGCTTATATACAATGCCATGCACATAGGCATACAAAAATAATGTCATGTAAGACATATATTTCCTACTCATCAAAATCTATCCCTCTCTTGGCCTTTCTCGAAGAAGGCCAGGCTCCCTTAGGTGAAGATGGAGATCCATGAGATGACTTTGGATCATCCGAGCCCATGCTTCGAGTCCTCTTCCATTGAATACTCACCTGTAGATGAGCCTATAAATGTAAACAATGTTTTTTTGTCAAAAATTAATTTATATATGTTTTCAACATGTATTTAAGACCATGCTAGAATGAAATTATTTACATAAATACACAAACTTACCAAATTTTTTTGATCATGTTGAATTTTCATCTCACGCTCAGATGAGTCATCATAAACTCATGCGGTATGAACGGGGTATGAAGATGATGAGATGGAGGAGTCTATGCCCTCGAAGTCAAAATGGAGGGGGTTGATGTAGTGCCCACTTCTCTGTGACACCTTTTAATATTGATCTTGATACTGTTTGATTACATTATGGACATTATTATGGTTTTGATTTAGTATGATGTTAGATGTTGGACCATGGATTATTGTTGATCTTGATTTAGTTATAATGCATGATTATTATTAGAGACACTTCATATGTGGAAGATGATATACTATTTGACATGAATATATTATGAATGTTGTTTAGACATGTGATTTTTAGATATTGTGAGTAGACCTAGAAAATGGACATTATATGATGATGATATAGTTGTTGATATAAATTATAAGTGATATTGTTGATTGCCTTTATGTTGTTGTGATTCATATGTATAAATAATTTTGTGATTATATTTATATCATATTAGATGTTCCGATATGACCACGAGACCGAAGGAGGTATTTATGTTTTGCGGGTTAAAATATCACAACAAATATTGGGGATTGAAGACCAACCACATTGGAATTCTAGATGAATTCAACAGGGTCACCATGGCAATATGTTTTGTGTGTGTGCTATTTTTGTTAGGGATTCCCATGAGGGATTACCTTTTAATGTTACCAAGGGGATTTATCTATTTATTAATGTGGTTTCTTTTATTAATGTTTGCATGTGTTTATTTTGTGGTGATTTTACCCTTTTTCTTTAGTTATTAAATGTTGTGTTAATGTTGTGAATAATCATGTTGTTAAAGTAAACAAATCAATATGTCATAAGAAAGTAATTAGTGAAGTGGTTGGATTTTGTATTAAATGTTGTAAGTATGTGTAAGTGACTTTGTAAGTGATGTGTAAGTTTACTTCTGAGTGTGAAACACTCCACCTTCTTAGAAATTCAATATTGTCTTTGGAGGCTGATTTTGGAGGCTTGTGGGACAAGTAAAACTTGTCCCATACCTCTTAATTTTATTTACCAACCATACCTATGGTTGGAGGGTTGAATTTAGACCTTTATGCATTTTGATATGACTAATTGTAAGTTTTAATTGCACTCTTCTTACATTTTATTAAATTCAGTCCTTATGGGGTGTGGGCTTTTTGGAGTGTGTAAGTTTATTGTCATATTATTCACCCACCTCTTTATTGTGCATTGGAGAATGAATTTGACTTTTGTGTTGGAGTTGAGGATGTGTGATGTGGCATCCTACATGGATCCACCTCATCCTCTTCTCTTCCTTCTTCTATAAAATTGGAACTCCTTGATTTGTTTTAGGTTGTTGAATTGTTGGAATGCTTCCTTGGGGTGAATTTTCTTATTCATTAGAGCTTTTGGGAAGATTGGTACATGTTTATGCTTGGCTGTTTGGATTGATTGCATTGGGATAGAGCTTGTTGTTTTGGAACTTAGACAACTCCATCATGGAGAGGTAAGAGCTTGGATCTTGAAATAATCCTTTTATTTATGAATGTACATGTTATTGTGTGAATGTTTCAACATGTTAGTGGGCTATTTGGGTAGATGGCCTAGGAATGGTGTAGGAGAAGACTATGGGGTTCATTTTGTGGGAGGTATAAGTGTGTTTTTTTAGGGAGGTATAAGTGTGGAGGGAGTTGGGATTTGGGTTCCACCTTACAAAGAAATAGCTTGCATTTATTTACTTGTTATGGGGTGCCATAAGAGGTTAGGGAGGTATAAGGAAATGTGAGGAATAAGGGGTACTTGGGGGAGGTATAAGGAATGTCAGGGTTTTTGATACACTATATTTGGCGGTTTGAAAATAGGTGGTGATACCCATTTCCCCTTTAGGAGGCATAAGTAGCATCCCCCATAGTTTCTTGCTCCTTTGGCTTACTTGATAAAGCCTTAGTATTGTATGTGATGTTTATAATGTAGTGCAAACTACATTCTGTTTTGGACTTTTTTTATTGTAAAATTTGCATGTGTGTTTGTGGAAACTTGTTGTTGTCATGAGTTGAAATACATTTCTTATTGCATTGTGGTTGGGGCTCGGGGGCCAATGAAGAAGGATGGATTCTCCTCTTCATTTTATTTCTTGGTTGGGTGGAGAGTGTTGCCTTTCCCCTACTCTGTTGTGATCAAATTGGATGAATGAGAAGAATGCATGTTGTTGTTCTGGAGCTGAGAAAAGACAGTTTGACAGTACCTTGTGAAATGAAATCTCATTGTAACCCTTCCCACTTAAAGTGGATGAATTTGTAAATGTTTTGAAATGGAAAGATGTTGTATGGATTATGAAATTTGTAAAGTGAAATGTAAAAGAGTTATACTCTGTATTCTATTTTGGAAAGAATGTGAAAGAATGAAATTATTTTGTATACTATATTTTGAAATCAAATGAAAAGGCGGTTGTATGAGTTTCATTGGAATTAATGGAAGTGTTTACCTTGTTCATATGATATTCTTCCATTGGAAATTTGTGTTTATCATGCACTATGAAGTCCCTATTTGAAAAATGGCAAAGTGGAACACGTGAAAAGAAAATGTAATATTCTTTATGTGATTAATAAATGATTTTGGAAGAAATAAAAGAAAGAAGTTGTAAAATTGCGTTTATAAATCAATAAATGAATGAAATGTTTTTCCCAAATTGCATTTTAAATTGAATTTGATCATATCAATGTATTCGAATCTCTGTTTGAAAGGAAGAAATGCGTGTGAGAAAAATATAGTATTTTGTCTCTTTGAAATGTGAAAAATTAGAAATCAAACTTCGTATTTTGGCTCTTAAATGGTTTGATTAGATCACTTAAATGTATTAGAATAGAATGGAAATGAATCTCCATACTTGGAAGAAGCAATGGAAAATAGATCCATCAACATTTGATCCCTGTTATTTGTAATTTTAAAACTGGCTCTAAACCAAAAATACACAATTCGAACTCAGTAAGCAAGAAATAACAATGAAACATTAAAATTGAACATGCCAGGGTATAAATGAGTTCAATTTGACAAAAATACTTAAGGAAATATTTTAAAACTTAGCAAAATCGAGCTCGAACCATTTTGCATGTTTACATTATAAACGAAAATGTTCAAATTATAAATCATTTAGACAAATTGAACCTTGAATCCTCCCTTAAATCCATTTAGGAACAATCCTCCATGTCTATTTGACATGTTGAGAGAGGAGGAAGATCAAATTGAACAGATCTAACAAGTTAAAATTTACCAGCTCGCACTATATAAGCTGCAGGCCTGTTTTCTTAAAATTGACCCCTTAAACTTTATCAAAATCAAAAATTAATGATCCATGTGCAAAGAGGACGTCAAGATATTTCCAAAAAGTCTTCGTTTTCCCAAAACCGAGCTCTCTATCAAAAGTTATGGCCTTATGAAGTTTTCTTCACTTGGCGTTAAATTTTGGGAAAAATTTCCTTGGCGGGCTCGCGCCCCAATTTTTCCCTTAGGACTTAGGAAAATTTTTGGGAAAATTTTCCAACTTTTCCCCGCTGCTCCGTTTTCCAACAACCAATTTGAAGCTACCACATGGCCTTGCAAGGAATGACGGAGGTGCGAATCCGTTTTGACCTTAGCGTTTAGAAAAATTTGGGATTTTTTCTAATTTTCCTCCACCTCCCCACCGACCTGTAGCCAATCAGGTGCTGCCACATGGCATCACCGGACGATAGTGGAGGAGTGGAGTTGTTTTGACCTTGAAACTTTAAAACTCTTTTTGGCAAAAATTCTAAAGTTTCCCCACCGCCGACTGTGACCCGTAACCAATGGAAGGTTAACACGTGGAAGCCTTAGGCGTCGGCAAAGGTGCAGAACATTTTGTACCTTTGAACTTTTTACCCTTAAAATCTTAAAGTCGAAAATCTCTCTGACGACCTCACTTCCCACCGAGCTTTCTCTAGATGACATGTGTCGTCTTTGGGCCTACGAGCGCACGGAGGCAAATCACGATTTTTCCCTGAAAAGGGAAAAAACACCAAAACATTTCCCCGCTTCGCTGACCCGCGCAAGGGAAAATTTTCTTCCTTAGGCCCGCATGCTCGCCCTTGGGAAAATTTTCCTCCCAAGGTCCATCGGCCCATAACTTGAAAAATATGAGGAGTTAGGAGGACTTCTTTATATAAATGGAAATGTGAGGAAATTTCCTATCCAATGGGAGTAGTTTAGGAAAATTTTGAATGTGTTAAGTGTGAGAAAAACGAAGTTGAAACTTTAATCCTGTTAGAGAGTGGGTTTGGTGAGGAATTTTCCTCTGAACCTAATTGAAACTTCTAACCCTAAATTTTTGACCTTATGACCTCTAATAATTATTAATAAAATAAAAGTATGTTCTAGTAGACTAGAATTGTTCTGGAACTTGTTAGTGACAACTGTTGTCTTGTAACCTAGTTGTAGATTCTTTTAATCAAAAATTAATTATTCCATAATTTTCCCTAACTAACCCTAGGTTGTTTCTTGGGTCTCAAGTGGGTTGTTTTAGTAGGCGTTACGGTTGAATTTCCCTACATACACATGAGATCGAAAATCTAACATCGAGAATTAGTGAAAATAGAGCTAAGTACATGTATCTACATAATGACAATATTTTAACTAATTTTATCAATATAGAACTATTATTTTTACCCCGCCACACCTGTGAATCAAATGAACAAGGTTGCGCCTATCCCAGGTAACTCATACATACACACAATGAAGGACATTATTAACATAATTTAATAATTCTACAATGAAAGACATTACTAACATGTAATTTAACATAATATGAATTACACGAGAAATTTAACAAAATTTACGTGTTGTTTGAATACCTCAGTGAGTTGCTACGCAAATGAAATCGCAATGGCAACACCTTTATCTACTTGTCATAGAGATGGTGGGGTGTCTAGTGAAGTCAACATCTTTATCAAACATGTATATCACGTGAGTTATATGGACATATAAGAACATACATATATTTGACTTCAAAACTAATACACACACACACACACACACACACACACACACACACATGAAAATACACACACACACACACACACACATGTATGTGAAAATTTTACATAATTAACATTCTAAATTACCTCTGTGAATGTATGTGTATGCATGGTGCTCACTTGCCTGTGGTCGGGATGAAGATGCACCTCCCGCGCATTGTAATATCAATGCATGTACATGTACAAATACAATTATTTCAAAAATTTAACATATATAAGTAAATCAGGTACTCCAAACTTTTTGTAACACACATAACAAAACATAACAAATTTACCTGCGAAGGTGACGCTGATGAATGTAATCCAAATGTCTCACTCAAAATGACATCTAACATAGTGACATTATCGTGTTCACCCCTAGCACCAGGTGCACCAAAATCAATAAGCATGAAAGTAGCGTCCTCCTCGGGCCCCAAACATATGCTAGCACATAACGAGAAAAAAAGTGGCCTCATGCTAGTACTCCCGAGGGAATACTCTATGTACCTCCGTGAGCATCCGGCTCAAATCTTCCCCGTATGTCTAACAAGGGTCACAGATAGCCCCTAAAGCACGTGGAGTGTATCAATCTCTATTGTCTCCTTCACTGCTTGAGGGACAATATCAGGGTGAGGGGGCTTCTGTGCGGGGAATCTACCTTGTTGAATAGGTGCACGTTGTGCACTTGGTCGATCCTATGTAGATCCTTTACCTTGGCCCTAGAAATCTTGGAAATCAAAATAATTTGGGATCTCCTTGAGGATAAACTTGCAATAGACTTTCCTCAGAAAGTATAGTGGCACCTCATTATTACAAGGTGGAAAATCAAACACCATCCACCATCGGTCCCAAATTTTTTTTTAATCAAATTATTATTGCACCAATGGATGGGAAATCATTTACATGTCAATGGAATAGTAAGATTAGTGCGGGGGTCCGTGAATAAGGCACATATGAGTTCTTTTGAAATTTCTTTTTCCTTTACATCCACATATGACAATTTTTTGGAATAATAAACCCTACAAACCTCTCTCGTAAATTGTCTAATGATCCATTTGCCCGTTGCCACATAAATTTGAACAAGTAATGCCTCCAATGTGTTTGCAAGAGAGGCACAATGGGGGTCTGTAGATTGTGCATCCCTCATTGTTTTGATTAAATCCTTAATTTCAATTTTGTTTTCAACTATTTGGGCTACTAAATCTTCTTGACTACCCGAGGGATGTTGAGTAGTTGTGGGAGTGTCGAGAGGGATGTCAGGAATAACAGGGTTTGGTTGTGGTTGATTCCCTCGACCTCCAACTATAACAATAAAAAATATGTACTCAATTCAAATTTTAATATATAATTATCATATTTCAATGCAATTTTGAGAAAAGAATTGTGTTTTCCTCTTCTCTGTGGCACCATCGTCGATTCAGATCTTCCTAGCGATCTAGAAATGATCCTTTGAGATTGAGATCCAACCAATGAAAAACACGAGGGTAGGAATAAGCTCAAACTCGAGTTTGAGGAAGTAAAATGATAGAGACTTGGGTCTTTTTTGTTTACAGTTGACATAACGTGTACGCGTTATGTAACATGTACGCATTATGCTTTGGTGATTCCCAAGCCAAACAAATTAAAACGCGAGCACGTTTTAACAAAATGCGTACATGTTTTGCTTTTTTCAGATTCTTGTCTACTTTTTGGTCCCCCAACTTCGTGCACCTACCCATAAATATAATTTTTATGGTAGATGCACAAAGTTGGAGGTCAATTTTGTGGCCATTTTGGTCACTTTTCGTAAAGGGCTTATAACCTTATATAAAGAGTATATGCCAATTGTAAATCCCTTCCTAAACCTATTTTAAATAGTTATGGGAATTAAAAAGTAAAAGGGTGTACACCCTTTGTAGTAAAAAAGTGTACATTCTTTGTAGAATATAAAAATAGTTTGTATCTTACTTTCCAGACTTTGTGACTTGCAAAAAAGGCTTTGGAACTTAGAAACATAACACATAAACCCTTTGAAAACCCTTAGGCTCATTATGATTCATCTGGCACATGCCTAAAAGTCCCCACAGCCCAAGCCAAGTTCATTCTATCAATTTAGTTTAATAATTTGTTGTTTTAGATAAATTAGGGTTTTTGAAATAGAAAGTAAATGTTTTCAATTTTATTTTTCTTAATTATATACTAATGGAGGTATTTTCTACGAAATGTGGGGGGGTGGATGTATAAAATGTTGATAATCCACCAAAAATCCCACTTGAAAAACCCTACAAATCCACAAGAGGTCCAAAGCCATGAAGAAGAGGAGCCATTCAATCAATATAATACAAAAATATAGTAATTGGAAATAATTATTAATAGTTTTCTCAAATCCTTGACAAATAATGTATGTAGTGTACTTGCAAATATGTGTGAAATTATTTGAAATGAAGTAAAAAAATATTAGGGTTATTATATTTAATACAAACTAAAAGGGCTACATGTAAATAATTTTACCTGTGATGGGTTTTCATATGATGTCATTAAACACATGAAAATATCAAAACAAGAATTTTTTTGTTCGTTTCATAAGCTTGAAATCAACAAGCCACCGATGAGTAGGAAACCTATTAGCATTGACTAGCTTAGTAACATAAAAATGGAAAAAGACATTTGAGATAGGTGGTAGATGGAATTTGATGAGTCCCCATTCAACAATAATGAGGTTCTATTTTATTTTTTGATAAAATGATATTGTGAGAATTTTCTTAACAAGAAGCCACATTATTGTGAATTTAGAACATCTTAGGGAAGGGGAGGTGGATCATCATAAGATGGACATGGCGCTAGGCGAGACCAAAAGTTACAAAACCATCCCTCGAGAGGTACGAGGATAAAATTACATGTTGTCATCCATAGTGAAATTCATTAGAATGCTCACAAGAAGACCATTCGGGCACTTAGTAATTTGAAAGATACATTGATTTCCCATGGGAGGCATACACTAGATACATAACGTTTTCAAATAGTAAGGGCTATAGGTAGTGGTGGTGGTATAGGTAGTGGTGACATTATATTTTTATGCATCAATGTACATCATGTGGGATGATCTCATACCAAACCATATACATAGACTACATATTTAGAACATACATGCTATTTTGTAGAGCTGAGGATACCACTTTGAATACTTGATGTAACAATATATGCCATCTATAATTACTCTACCATACAGGGATTCTACATAAAATGATGTGTAAGACATCCACATATCCCCTCTAGCTACACCCTAGTAAAATAGACAACTTAGGAGGATGGGTTTGAGTCTTTGGAAATCGATTCATGGAGCAATCTGGAATGCTCCAACTGGGAGTGTGCAACGTGAAAGAGGACCTGAGATTCAACAAAATATTATGATATCCATGTCAGGAATTATAAGTCCAAAAATTTCCTATGGAAGTCATTTTCCATGCCCTACATGGTGGAAAATACAAGACATCTTGAAGCATCATACACTTCCCAAGGTAGTTCATTCTTCGGTACAACAGAAAAATCCTAAGAAATAATGAGCCATTTAGAGGTGATAAAGTAAAATTTAGATCTTTATACTACCACCATTAGATTCAATGGGTTGTTTTCATGTGAAATCATATAAAATTTCACCCCAAAACTCATCCAGGAGCTCAAGATATCACCTTCAGAAGTTGGCCTCCAGGGTTGGTCGTCAGGTTGGATGCACGGGGTTAGTCGGGTCACCAAGGTTGGATGGTATGACGAGGTTAATTAGGTCAGCAGATTAATGACCATCAGATTGGTCGGATATCTCATTGTCAAACATCAGGTTGGACAGGCACCAAGGTTGGTCGACCCAATAGGTGGATGACCATTAGGTTGGTCGGGTCGCTGGGTGCAGGTCGATGGATGGCGTACGAAGAGGTTGGTCGAGTCACCGTGGTTGGTTAGGTCGCTAGGGTTAGATGGTATGGTGAGGTTGGTCAAGTCAATAGATGAATGACCATTAGGTTAGTCGGGTAGCTCATTGTATGGACATAAATAAACATCCATCCAACCCCCTCGGGTTGGATGATCCACGATGTAGAGATGACGACTTGGTTTGGTTGGTGACCATAGTAATGTATAGCCCACATAGTTGGATGATCAAAGTCAGGTGATGCATGGATGGACGTGTCACATGGTTGGGAGGCTCATGAGTCCTAGGTGAGGCGCAGGTAGTTGAACGAATGACAACTCAACAACCATATTTAATGTGGTATGGCACCCTTGTCTTTTATGATAGAAGTACCCTCAGGAAGTGAAATTGTATGGGTGCCCATACCTCTTTAATGAGGGTAGGAGAAAAATGGCTATATATTGGAATCAAACTGCTCATTTTTTGGGAGAGACATTTTGGGAGTTGGGAAAAATCTTTCAAAATTTTCCCTCAACTCCATTTTAGCTGTAAGCCTTCTCTTGCACTGGAAAGTGCATTTATGCCTCTGAGCATCAATGTAATGGTCTGTGCACCTTATAGAGAAATAAAATCATGTTTTTGTGGTGTTTTTCAACCCTTTCTCATGATTTTTGTTTCTTGTGCCTCTCCATTTCGTTTTTATTTCTTGTGTGTGTATTTCACATTTGCAGGTATAAGATGTTGTGTTTTATGGAGTACAGATGGAAGATGGAGCTTGGGTCTATGTCACTACTATTCTAACCTCACCCAAATCTATTTTTCCTCTTCTTCCTCCCTCAACAGAGTATCTTACCCCTTTTTCTTATGTTATCAACCCCTTTTATTGTAAGATTTCCCTCTTCATGTACTTTCTCTCTCTGTCTCCTTGGCATTGTTAAGACAGGTTGTAGTTAGGTGTATTTTCTGCATTAGGAGTAGTTTAGCATTAGGATTAGGTAGAGGAACTTGACCTTCTCTGAAGGGTTATCTCAAGTTTTCAAGTCCCACATCTTGAGGGATAACCCCATGTTAGCAGAATTACACCGATTTCCCCACACACATAGGACAAATCAGGGGGTGATGTAATTTTGACATAACATCTACTAGAGTTTTCAAGGGCACTACTTAGTGAGATATTAAGGACATAAATATTTCTAATTACCTATTCACATAGGTAAATTAATCAAATTTTTTTGTATAAGTAATAATAAATCTATCTTAATATATGTTTACAAGTAATTGATTCATAATTCTGACTTCTTCCTTTTTTTATAGTTGATGGTAAAATCCATGACAACCCCACTTAGATTATATTTTTTTATTGCAACGACCAAGCATCCATGTTGTGTGAGAAAATTGTATCTGCGATCACAACTAGAAAGGGACGTGAACATGCATGTATGTATGGTATAGATAATGACATACAAGAGACCTATCTAGCACGTGTAATAAGACAAACATGGAAAAGCAAATGCAAACAAGAGTAAAAGCAACCAATAAATGTAGTATGATGTGGATGGATGGAATGGAATGCATAATGGATGATAGGATTCACCTACCCCCTAAGTGAATGGAGTTGTATGTAGTGAGGTTTATTTATTTTTACCACTCAACAGTCAAGAATCAACTCAGTAAACAAGAGTAAGTCATCAGGAAATGGTCAAACTGTGTGTTGTCTGTAGTGCATTGTGGTGAATATGTATATGATCCATAAACTTCTACTTTAGAACTCTAAAAATCACACAACTATGATGTTCTAATTTCAACTTTGGAAAATGATAGATTTTCTTGAAAAATTAGAGCTTCGTGATCGATTATCTAGTGCTTTATAGAAAGGAAATTGCAGAGAAGGAAATAATTCAAAAATTCAAGACCAAAAATTTTATCCTAGAAACGTCCAAGGAGGAAAACCAGTCGGGAAGGATAATGCTCTTTTTTCCCACCTTTATTGGTCTAATATAGACAACTATAGATTACAATAAGTATGAAAATAAGCAACAATGTAAACCTTCTCTCCAATTACTTGCTTGCTCTGTTTCTACACCTTGCTCCTACAATTCCATTCCAACATTGAAGATCTTTCTCACTTCTCTAATTAAAATATGCTTCTCAATCTCTCTGGATCTTCAAATATCTATTCTTGTGTTCCTTTCATGCATTTATAGGCCTTCACATGTCCTCCCATGCACTGGAGAATGTGAAAGGGCATGGAAGGGAAGAGACACGACTGGGCGCTTCAAATTCACGTCCATTCATGTTCCATTCTTCTTTTCTATTTGAAAGTATCAGGACCACCACCCTGAGCAGACCGGTGGTCTCACGACCTCTAGCTCAAGTTGGGTGATGGTTCTAAACTGTCACTCTACACGAGCGCGGCGCTTCTTTCTAGAACCTCCGTTTACCTCAATTTATTCATTTTTCTTGTTTTTTTCCTTCTTGGTGCTGATGGAACTGATGAAGTGGTGTGTTTTTCTGATCCCTATGGATCATACCTCCCCTACTTAGGAGGATTTTGGTCCCACAAAATCTTAGTGGGGGAGTGGTAGAGGAATCAACTCCCTCTTGTGCTCATTCGAGTACCACTGGGTCTACCTTGGTGTCTTCTCTCGTCCAACCTGCCAAGACTCTTATGGATCTCTGGTTTGTTGCTCCAGTGCTACATCCTCCTCCGAGTTGCCTCAAGTACAATCCTCTTTGGAAGGTAACTTTTGTATCTTTCCTTCTTTGTCATGCATAGATGGTGTTAGTGGATGCGAGCTCTTGCAACTTACTATCGTGTGCATCTGCATGAAGTATGGCCTGAAGGTTTCTTCTCCAAGTGCTCAAGTATGGAAAAGGTCCCATACTATAGTGGTTTAGTCCTTGCCTATCTTTGTTTCTTGAGATGGATCGGCTGAATCCTCTCCAAGTACGCTATTGCTATAGTCACCATCGTTCATTGTATCTCCTCTTCTTCTTGTTGCCCCATGGTTAGGTCTAGTGAATCTATAGGTAGATACGGTGACTTCATAACGGAAGTTTGTTTTGCTCCTTGAATGAGCAATTACTGTGGTGGCTTATTTTACAAAAACTAACAAGTGCTATCCAAATTCTCTATCCTTTGGTCAGAAATATCCGTGCTCTCACGTCCATTTTTATTTTCTTCCAATGAAAGTAAATAAAACTCGATGATTTTCCCTGAATAATCTTGGTGCTTGGTCGGCACTTACTAAAGCCTTCTTTAATTTTCTCTGTGTGCCCGGATGTTAAAACTAACTCCATCCTTGACCCATATGTACTAGTTCTCCCTCCTTATGAACACAACATCCTTGGTATATAAGTAAGGACTTCCGAAGACAACATCAAATGCATCAAGTGGAATAATATCAGCCTCTAATACATCTATGTATTGGGTGTTTATCCCAAACTGAAACTTACACTTCCTTGTAACTTATATTTCTACACCCTTCTTCACCCATCCTAGTTAGTATGGATGTGGATATGCATAAGTCTCTAGACCAAGTTGTTTTACAACCGCATCATAAATCAAATTTGACTGAGAACCATAATCTACTAAAGCATTTACCTTAGTCTTCTTGATTTGGATTCTAATTTGAAATAGCTTACTCATCTCTTCTTATTTTTCTCCCCGTACATGTTAGTGGTCATGCATCCCAGCCTCTCATCTACATTTGAATCATGCTCAATCTCCACCTCTCTTTCGTCTTCACAAAGTGGCCATGGATTTCTTGGAATCTTTGGTTCGGTGCTTTGGGTGCAATTTTGGATGCAACTTCCAACATGTGGCATCAGTATGTCCATTCATATCACAATTCTTACAGAAATTCTTAGGATATTTACAAGTATGAAAATCATTAGTGGTATGTTTACCTTTCCATTTACCTCTGCTACTTGTCTTCCCTTGTTCTTTGTCCTAATAATTTGTTGATGGTCTCCCTTTGGCTCTATTTCTCCTTGCTTCTTCTCGTCATCAATGTAGTATGCTTATACATAAGCTTCATTGAGATCCTCGGGCTTCATGGAGATTACCTTCCTCCGAAGGTGAGTGTGAAGTCCTCCCAAATACTTGGTCAAAATGTCCTCATCCTCCAAGTCCATATTAAGAAACATGGCTTGTCTCCGAAATTCTGTAGTGTAGTTTTGCATGCTTTGACCACTACCCTATCTAAAGTACTGCCACTTAATCATCATGTCAATCTTATGGCCAATAGGATAGAATTTATCTCTAATCAATTCTTTAAAACCCTTCCAAGTACTGACAATAGGACATTTCTTCTTCTCACAAGTGGCTAGATGGGTTTCCCACCAAACCAGAGCATGACCTTCCATTTTGAGATGTGCAAAGGTGACCCTTTGTGCCTCAGTGACATTATGCATAATAAATTATACTTCCAACTATTTTATCCATTTATCCAGTAATTATGCATCTACTTGTCCTTCAAAATTCTTTATTTCCACTTTTGTTTTAACTTTAAAAGGTGTATGTGTAGATTTTACCTTCTCTCTTACAATTGGCATCTCTTCACGCTCTTCCCATTCTTCCTCTTTGTGGCTCTTTCGATACAAATTTTTCGGCTAGTGCTCGAACCACCGAGTCCATGGAATCTTTCTTAACCAAAGCTATATTTTACAGATTTGAAATCTCTTCTTGTTTTCTATGTAATCTATCCATCATGGTCTCTAACATCTCGACTCTACGGACCAAGTTCTCTTCCTCCATTTGAGCTCAAACTCTCTGTTTCCACTTCTTAGTAGAAATATTTGGCTTGCAAGGTAAAACTTCTTCACCTTTGGACCTTTTCATTGTCATAAAAAATCACAAGAAAGATTCGAATACCACATCCCTAGATATATAATCATCTCTAATACCAAAATGATCCGTAAACTTCTACTTTGGAACTCTACGAATCACAAAACTATCAATTACTTGTTTGCTCTGTTTCTACACCTTGCTCCTACAATTCCATTCCAACACTTGAAGATCTTGCTCACTAATCTCATTAAACTTTGCTTCTCGATCTCTCTAGATATTCAAATATCTATTCTCTTATTCCTTTCATACATTTATAGACCTTCACATGTCCTCCCATGCACTGGAGAATGTGAAAGGGCGTGGAAGGGAAGAGATACGACTAGGCGCTTCAAAATTGAATCCATTCACATTCCATTCTTCTTTTTCTATTTGAAAGTATTAGGACCTTTTCCCCGAGTAGACTAGTGGTCTCAAGACTGCTGCCCTAGCTAAGTGGTGGTTTCAAGACTGTTTCCCTTACATGGCGGCAATTCTAAAACCGCCACTATGCACGAGAGCGACGGTTCTTTCAAGAACCTCCGTTTACCTCAATTTATTCACTTTTTTTTTTCCTTCTTGTGGTGATGGAACTAATGAAGTGGTGTGTTTTTATAGATCCCTATGGATCGGTATATGTGGTGATGATATGCAAGCTAGTTATGATGTATGCATGACTCTATAGTGAAGCATATATCACGATAAGATGATCGAAGAACTGATGATGTAGCCTAAAGTGTATAGCACTACAAGATGAACACAAGGAGTGGTGATGTAGCCTAAATCATATACCACTATAAGATGATGGAAGAGGTGACCATTTAGCCTATATAAGCATAGGTCACTAACCCGAGAATGTTACATGATAGAAGGTTGAATGATGAATGTACAAAAGTGATGAGGTCCATTTGTGATGTATACCCTCAATAGTCTAGTACAAACCATGAGACTGGAGTGCATCATAGGGTAGTGAGTACAATGTGTAAAAGTAGATGTATGTAGTATATGTGATGATGAGAGACAACCATGTGATGTGTAAAATGTGTAGTATGTATAGTGATGGTAAGATGTAGTGTGAGATGTGTAAAGTCTATTGTGTAGTGTGTGTGGTTCATGTTTGTGAAATTCCCTCAACAGTCAAGTGTTAACCAAAGCACAAGAGTGTGTCATCATGTAATGTTGATGCTAAAGTGTGTCAAGATGTATATAGTGTATGTGATAGACTAAATGTGAAGTGATGAGGAAATAAGACACTTGTCAATGTTGGGGAGAGAAATAAGTGTGATGCCCCCAAGTGTACTATGATGATGGAGATATATGCAACGATGTGAGAGGTGCCATGCCATTGTGGGAGAGCATTATCTGTGTCATGATAAGAGTGAGGTCCAACACAATGGTAGGCTGAAGCAACAATAGGACCATGCGATGGTGGTAGAATTTGAAATGTGTCTTGGCCATCAGTAGGAGTATTTGCTTTGACAAAAGTGATTGGTTGGAGCTTATGTGGGATTGATGATGCTGTAGAAGACTTGATAAGAGAAGAAGGTGGACTGATCTTGAGAGGGGGTTGCATAATTTGACTTGGTAATGTTGTGGATGAATTGAGAGGAGGAGGTGTTGAACTATTTTTTAAAGGAGGTTGCTTATGTTGACTTGGTGATGTCATAGATGACTCGAGAGGAGGTGTTGTATTGATTTTGAGGGGTGGTTGCTTAGGTGGCTCTTGAATTTCCTTATAAATAATGGTATGATGCTCATTAGAAGAATCAAATTTAAGAACCCATTGAGATGTAACAACCGGAGATGTCCATGTAAGAGAACGTCAGTTGTGCGGTGAATGAGATGAAACCTTGACGCTCAAGATGTTTGATTCTTCATTGTAAAGCATAGCAATCATTATCATTATGTCCATTGATTTGATGATAATTGCAATATGGAAGACCTTGATATTTTACAAGCTGATAAGGAGGATAATAATGAGTAGATGGAAAGCTGATTAATTGATGAGTTATGAGTTTTGGAAGAATATCTTGTTGCTTAACATTGATTGCAAACTTGAGAGGTGTGGGGAGTGGCAAGATTTGAGGTTCACTAATATGAGCACATGTAGAAGACATAGAATGAAGATAAGATGTAGAAGGAGAATAAACATGAGCCTGAGAAACATCCTTGAGTTTTTGATTTCATATTTAAGAGATGTAATTGTGGATTCCATAGTCTGAAATTTATCTTGAAATAAAGAATGAAGGGCTTGAATGGATTTGAAAATAGATTGATTGGATTTGGAATCAAGAGAGTCCTCAGAAAGACGATCGAAAATAGCATTGACTTGAGCAAGAAACATGTTAATAGGCAAATACATAGTCTCTAGGGTTTTTGGAGAGTGTCTTTACAAGATGGGTACATTTAAATAAATTGAAGCAAGCAGACTTGAAAAACCTTAGGAGCCACAATGGAATAAAAAGAAAGATATAAGAGCATTCGAATGTGGGTT
This sequence comes from Taxus wallichiana var. yunnanensis, assembly GCA_018340775.1. Lineage (NCBI taxonomy): Eukaryota > Viridiplantae > Streptophyta > Pinopsida > Cupressales > Taxaceae > Taxus > Taxus wallichiana. The sequence goes on along the minus strand of CM031234.1, from coordinate 776,063,542 downwards.
CACCAAAATGATTAAACTAAAATGGAAAATGGAGATCTATTCTAACTTAATCTGATGTTATGTAAAGTAGTAAATAAATGAAATAGTATGTAGTAAATAGACCCAAGCAATCTAAGTAGTGAAATATGAAACCCTAATGTGCAAAAGGGGTTAATAATTCCTTAGTTGATTCATAGATGCAGTGGGACTGTGTTGCAGTGGAGACCGATTAGATAGGAGGAGGAAACGAACACCCAAAACTCATAAAGGTGTAAATCCAAGCTACCTAGCCAAACTGGGGCACTTGGAAAGGGTTAGGGGTGCACAGGGGCACCCTGGTTTGAGATCTAGGTGCCCTAGTCTACAAAAATGACCAAGGAACCTCCACATAAGTGTCGTTGATTGATTGTCTTTGCTCATTTCTTTTCAAGTTTATGTTGTTGTATGTTCACCAATGTCATGAATAAATCTTCAATGAAGGAATCACCTACAAAATCCCATGTAGACACCAATTTTTGTTATAGCGCCCCTCCATAATCTCACATTCATGAAAATTCCCCTCTCTCATTTCTATTTCCTAAATTTAAATAAATCATATCTATTTACTCACCTTATTTAATTGATTATCAAATGGGCTCCATGTGGACCCATTTGATAATTAAGATTTTGGCATTTTCTCCCATATCAAATTATTCAATTCATGGGTATTAATATACCCATCCGACACCCCTTTCTTAATTTCAAATGGAATCTTTTATCTCACCTACCCATTCAAATCATGCTCCCCACTCCATCTAATAAGTCAAACCGTGGGCCCCACGTGATCACATCATACCTCTTAACTCAGGTTACTCTACCCAACCCCGGTTACTCGTTAACCCCAATCTAACCTCACCTCCAAGTTATAAATATGGGTTTTTTCCCCATCTTTCAAGGACTGGCAAAAAGAAAGGAAAAAGGACTTGACCCGAGAAACCCGGAAGGAGAGACTGGACCTAGGCCTAGAGAGGAGAAGAAAGAGCTTAATTAAGTTCTGTAAGTTTGAAGGAGAAATATTTTCCATTGTTTGTTATCCTGCCATCTTGATGCCCATTTCATCTCCATATCAAGCACAAGCTAAGTCCCTTGTCATTTTAGTTACTTGTCATTTTATATTCCATTATTTCTGCATGATATCTATTGTTCATGATCTATTGTTATCTTTTTAGACACGAGGGTTGACATCCTCCAAGGGATTTAATATCCTCTTGGAACCGGATCATCTAGGAAACCCTCACATATTGTTATCTAATCCCATCTCTTTCAATTTTACAAATCTATCTTCTTTGTATCACACATCTATCTTTTTTGCGCTCGTAGATCCACATCTCGCATCTGAGGTCCTAATCCCTCCATCATTCAAAGTTGGTGGATTCTAGTATCGGATTTCACCCACGTGAGAATGAGGTTTCTTATACAACATTTGGCACGCCCGGTGGGACCGGATCCTAGATCTGGTCATTTTGTTTGTTATTTTACTTGTCTTTTCTAAATTGCTTGTTTGCAAAATCTTAGTATTTGTCGATCTCAGGGTAGTATGGTCACTCGTTGAAATCACCAAGAGGTATGTGCTCTTCTTGTTTTCTGTTGAAATCTACCCACATGGGATATGAATATGGAAATTAACCTTATTCTCCTAGTTGTCATCACGTGATATATATTTCACATCTTTCATTTTTTTACTCACATGTTCATTATTTTTTATCTTTTTTGTTTGTTTGCGTGTTACACTTTTTCATCTTTTTCCGTCATGAGGTGAAATCTACGATACACGATCAAAAAATAATGTTGTCAAAGACCAATATTGAAATCAAACACATCGCATAAAACATTTTTATCAACCTTATCCACAATTATAAATGGTGCAATTTTAGGGTACTTTCGCATTCTTGCCACCGAAAATTGCCTCCACGTATCCCATCATCACTTGCAATCTAATCACGAAGGAAAATGATAAGCGATTCTCTAGGTATTCCTCATTTTTCTCTTTTCTGCATTGAATTTTCCCTTTTCTAAGTGATTGTCTACATCGAATGTCACATTTTATTTTGGATTAAAAAGAACCTTTCTTTTCTACATCCTACCTGATCACATAGCCTAAATAGGGGTTTAACCAAACATCTCACTTGTCACACACTGCCTAAAATTTCACAAACAAAATCAACACATCGAAACATTACTCTCACCTGGTTAGCTGATTGGGACTTAAACACCCAACATGAAACCATCTCAGACATCTCCTAAGCCAAAACTACCTGAAACCATCCTTGTACATCCATTCTTTAGTCACCTTCCTTATCCATCTTACTTTTCTTTTCACATCTCATACTTAATCGTGATGATAAAAAATATGTTGCTTGATTTGTTTGTCAAAAAATACATAAATGGATGTTTCTCTAGTTCACACCTATTGTTACTCTCTCTCAAATCGAGACAAAACAACAATGTCCTCCACCCAATAAAGTTACTTCCTCAAACGACCTTGCCCAACAAGATTCTAAACTCAAAATCATGCCTTCGATTACTCAACCTCTAGTCTTCATGACCTCACTTCCTAAGAACCATGTCATGCATGATTATCTTGGTCTTAAAACTGACCCTTGTATCCCTTATCAATCTAATCTTCCTAAATTGGTGGATCGCATTCCACCCACATCCCATTTTGACAATTCTATTTCATCCACTACTAATAGGCCTGTCCAACCATCTCAACCTCTTCATACTTACATTCTTTCCCATCATATGCTCCAACCGTCTCAAACTATTAACACACATATCCCCACTTATCATTTACCACAACAACCTACCCAACTTCAACAAACACATCATGTCCATAGTGTTCAAATTCAGCCTATACAACAATCTCAACCCTTGACACATGTTAATCCTTACCAAACAACTCCCCAAACACCCACACATCTGCAAATTAATCAACTATCTTATCAAACCATTCCACAAACATCCTATCCACAAACTTATCAACCACCTTTTCACACGATTCCCGAAATACCCATACATCCACAAACACATCATTTTCCTTATCAAACTACTTTTCAAACCGCACAACCAATCGAATCTCAATCTAAAAAAACCTTGAGTGATCCAATTCACGCTTTAATGAATCAGTTGGCTAGTTTAGAAGCTGTCACCTTGGCACCCAAGAACACCTTATCTTATGAACAAATTTGTAATAAACCGATTCATCCGTCAATTCCAATAAAACCCTACCCTCCTCATTAGAAACTTCCTGCGTTTACTAAGTTCAACAATAAGGAATATCCCCAATAGCATCTCTTCACATTTAAACATGCATGTTTTCTGTTGCGCATGATCATGATCTAATTCTTCACACTTTCCCCATGTCTTTGTCTGGTTTCGTATTGGATTGGTACAACAATATCCCGGGACATTCCATATTCTCCTTCACCCAAATTACATAGTTATTCTTAGAACACTTTTTAATCAATATCACACATAAAACCACTATCGATAACCTATACACCATCCGATTGCGGTTTGAATATGAGCCCATTTCCGACTTCATCGCACGATGGCATGGTGTTATAAACCAATTGTCCTTCACTCTTCCACAAATTGAACTCATCAAACTCTTCTCGTGTTCTTGTGCAAAACATTTATCATCTACTTTGCAGATCCAATCATTTTGAACCTTTGATGATGCATTCACAATGGCTCACAAACTTAAAACCCATGCCATTGAGCAGGGTCATCTCAAACTCAGATCGGCCAAACCTAAAGTTGAATGTACCAAACCATTCACACATAATGAAAAATTTAAGGGTGCAACCAACACTGTGGTCATTAAACCCTCATCAGCATCTACATCAAGCACATGGTCTCAACAACAAGCCCCTCAACCAATGGTCAACTATACCCCCTTGGGAGAATCATATAGCTCCGTATTTGACAAATTGATTACTGTAAACTCCATCCAACTTCCTCCCATATGACCTATGGACAACTCGCAAGCCAAGCCTATTTAGTATCATGAATCCCACTATTGTAAATATCATTGAGTCAAAGGTCACAACATTGAGAAATTTAGTTCCTTCAAAGATCGTGTCCAACAACTCATAAATCAAGGGGATATCTAAATCGATAGCTCCACGGTGCAAACTTATCAACCACCAATAAATCACATCACCCCCTTTACATCCCAACTATTCTTATATGATTGACACTGTTAGTCAAGGTCTTATCTTATCACCAACTCTGCATGTTCCTATAGTGGACATTATTCCCACTCCTTATTCAGAAACTATCACACCTACATCAAATTTTACTACTTGTGCTAAACCTACACCTTCTCCTATCCTTATCACATCCACATAAAATTTGACTATACCATCCACTTCCGTCACTTCAAGAATACCCAAATCTAACACATTAGATTCATCCTTAGCACCTATTTCAGCCCCATTCATGTCCACACATATCTCTACATCTATTCCTTCACCCAAATCTATAGTTATGACACCTACATCACTTATCTCTACAACCAGCCCAACTAAACTTAGTTCTACTACATGCACCTTTACAACCCTACCTCCAACGTCAACCCCTTTAGAAAACATATCATTCTTACCCCTTGAAACATTTATGAAACAACCAGTCCCATCTACTTTTACACTTGAGAATACGCCTACATTTGTTATATTACCCATAAGGTCTATTCCATCGGTTATCACATCACCCACATCTCAAAATATCCAAAATATGCCTACATCCCTATCTATCCCAAGTAACCCTATATATATCATATCAACAAATCCACCTATCCCTACCTTGACATTTGTACCTATATCCTCTCCCATTGCCACATCACCAATTTTATCTCAATTCTCTTTGCCTAACATGTCTATCACACCAACCAAATCCTCTCGATCTGCAACCCTATCAAAGATACCCTTTGAAACATATATTGAACCAATATATCCACCTAAATCAAATAAATATGGTTCTCCCTCTACAAAATCAAATCTCTCCATTCCAAAACCAAAACAATCCACATCTCACATAGACATCATTAATCACATCATACAAATACCTATTTCTCCATTAACATCCTCATCCTATTTTAGGAAATTTTATCCATTAATAACCACATGACCACTCTCCGATCCTCTGGTTGAGATTATTTTCATCCCTGATAGGAGTAAATCTTCTCGGTTGAAGTCTAAGGCTCATGGAAACAACCCCGATAGTCCCTTACGCATCCTTGAAAACATTCAAGTTTTCCCTCTTCTCAACAATCCAATGCCACGACATCTATTTTAGGATCATTCACTCTATCTATGACATCTCGCAACGATAAATTTATAGCTAAACAATCTAATCCTCTAATCAATTTGATTTTTCATCTAAGACATATAATCTACCCATCTAATGTACATCCTCACCTAAATCTGAATCCAAACAATACAATCCTTCCAACCAAATTTGATTTATCTAATTCACCCATCCAATCTACATCCACTTTTTCTCCTAACTCCAAGCTGAGATATCCTATCAAAACCCACAAGAGTTACCTTCCCCATGACACTTCAATGGGGTCTTACGTAGATATCCTTCAACATTTAACTCGAATATCTGCCATCACACTTCCTCCCATTAAAGCCTTTAATCCCTATGGTCCCAAGCCATCATGGTTCAATCCTAATTACAGTTGTGCTTATCATCATACCCCAGGTCATGACATCAAACATTGTAAGGCCTTTTGAACGATCGTCCACAACCTTATTGAGAAAGATGGTTTCCTCATTCAGGGGAAAGTTCCTTCTCCATCTACATTTAATCCCATTCATATCTCATCTGTTGATTTTCCCATTATTCTTCCATCCATATCATCCCTTAATATCCCTCCAGGACCATGCCATTCCTCCTAAGGAAGGCCCTCCATTGTTCATCAATACGCTTATCTTGCTAAGCATAATTGTGGTCTCCAACCATTTATCCCATCCAAATCTATAACAATCTCATCTAAACTCTTTCAAAGCATCCTTTAACTCCTCCACATTTAACTCATTGGGGACTTTGCTCGGGGGGACTTTGCTCAATGACATTGTTTTATTTACCTTCTTCAAATTCATCCAATCTAAACTAATTTTTCTCAATCCTCATCTAAGTCCACCATTATGGCCATATTTGTCCTTCTGTGAGGGATATTTTTTGTTATTTTGCTTATCGAAGTCCTCTTTTGAGGCCATGTTTGTCCTTCTATTAAGGAACCTTTTTACCAAAGTCCACCATTGTGGCCATATTTGTGTCTCTTTTGGGGCACCATCTATTTCATCGAATTCCTCCTTTGAGGCCATGTTTGTCCTTCCGTTGAGGGACCTTTTTACCAAAGTCCTCCATTGTGGCCATAGTTGTGTCTCTCTTAGGGCACCATTTATTTTCATCAATATCCACCATTGTGGTCATATATTCATTTCCTTCATGACATAGTTTTTCTTCTTGCTTGTCTATCATCTCATTTTATTGCACCTTCACTGTCTTCCCTCTCATGGTGGTAAACTAGAGATGGAACCTCTTAAGGAATTGCACTTATGACCAGTCTACTGTATTATCATATCTACCAATGAGCACTTAGTTACATCCTTAGATCATTCCTCCATCCTTAGTCATTCCATTTGTCATGATAATAATATGAATTATGCGGTCTACCTTCACTGCTTTGATATGACCCCATAACCATTACATCCATCACCTTCTCATTCTCCTATTGCAGCCATGCAAAGGGTTAAGGGGTGTCTCTTTTACATTCATTATCCCCTCCTAAGTGGTCTACTTTGCTATTCCCAGCTCTCCCCCATGTAAAGCTAAAATTCATGTATGTAAAAGGAAAAATCAAAGTTATAAAAAATAGATTGATCCCTCGAAGGACAATTGTTCATGAAAAAAAAATATAAGAGAAAAAGAAAAAGAAAAGCATACAAATCAAAAATCAAAAGAAATAGACTAATCCCTTGAAGGATGGCTATCATATTATTCTTTCCATCCATATTATGTATAAAGTAGACCATACCCTTAAAGGATGGCTACTCTATTATTATGGCATCTGGAAGGTTTCTCGCATTGATCAACCTTCATTTTATCAACATTTTCAAAGCTTCCCACATTGATCAACTTTCTGCTATTGTTCTTTCCCTTTCCCAGAGTTGGGGCATAGACTTAAGGAACACCACCTTTGGAGAACCTTCTTCCCACGTACAAGTCACATCTTTAATCCCTTTGTCATGTCAACATTAGGATTACGAGCATCTTTCATCCATATTTCCCTCACGGTCTTTTGGTATAACTAACTATTGTTGGTTATGTATTAACACATGTTATTGGCTACAAGTGTAATGCCTTGAGTGGTAACCTTTCTTGTTTATCTCCAATCCAGTTCAAAACATAGTTTCTGTACGCTCTTGCTACAACTATGTTTCATTCATCTCATCCAGATCATCTTTTATAAAAATCACATCAAATTTCACACTATCTATCCATAATATCCATGAATGCGCTCACAAATACACTTTTTGGTTTACGAATTCTACTTGATTGCTATTACAATTTGCGAATCCTACTTGAGGATCTTTCTCAAGGAAAGTTTGTTATCCTGCAACTCCTTATCTCCCAACATGTTCAACAACGTCTTTGATCCATTGCTCTTCGCTCCCCATTTCCACTCATCCCCATTTGTCTCCACATCATCCTTCTCACCTTTCTATCCCCTTGCACCATGCCAGATATCTTACTTGTCTTTCCTCTTGAGTTTCCCTTTCACTCTTCCACTTTCAGTTTGACAATCTTACTTAACCATCCATACAACAAGTGAATCTTAGTTAAGGTATATCTTCTTCCTCGAATCATTCGGGTGTTGTAGGAGCTTCTCCACCATTTCCTCTTTCAAGACATAATAATCACACCACAAACATCTTTCCTCTCCACCTTTTTCACTTGCCACTCTTACATCTTCACTCCCACCATGTGTGAATCCCAATTAAGGATTTCCATTACAGTCTCCATCTACACCGCATATATTCCTTCATCCAATCATGTCACACTCCTTTGTTTTCTTGTTATCACCTTTATATCACCTCCTTTCATATTTTGTTCCATTTTGGTATACATTTCTAAGTATTTTCATCATTCTTTTTCTTCTTCACTTGGTGATCCTACTTAACCATCCACGTTACATGAAAATCTTACTTAAGAGTCCCTCTTAAGAATGGTTTTCCATCTGAACCTTCCACCTCCCATCATTTATTCCTCATCTTCTATCTCCCGCCTCTCATCGTACTCATCCACTCCAACCAACAATTCCACGCAATTACCTAGTAAAATGTTGTCTTTCTCCTTCCATATTGTCACTACCGGTTTGGTGATCTTACTTAACTCCTCCTGCGGCATGGTGATCTTACTTAAGAGTCCCTCTTAAGCATGATCTGTCATCCTACACTCGCCCACCACTCCACATTATCACCATCTACATTTTCTCGTCATTCCCCATCATCACATCCTCTCACCTACTCTTCCATTCTCGCATGAAACAACACTTCCTCATTGCCACTGTTTTCATCCCCATCATCCGTCATTTGGGTAATCTTACTTAACCATTGCTTCTCCATTGATTTTGTGTCTTTTTTTCTTCATTTTTATCTCATTCATTCTTGTCCACCGTATCCTCTCCTCACCTTCATCTTCCTACACATCATTATCCCTCCTTTCTTTACTCTTTCCACTCCATCTTCTAGAGTTCACCCACATGTCTACCCCCATACTTACCCATCATTCTCATTGATCATTCGCTAATATTATTTCATCCCCGTCTTCTTTTTTTGCGCTAATAATTATCGGTGGACTTCTCCTAAAAATAACTCATCCCCATTATGCACATCCTGGATCCTTTTCTTTGACCCTCCCATTCTATCTTCATTCCTTCCTTCCTCTATGCCCTCTGGTCATTATCAAGGGACTTGTCCTAATGTCTCTTCATTGGCGTTCCCCCTTCCATTCTTCTTTTACTTTCCGCCTCGTCTTATCTTTTGTCCCATCCTTTCCTACTGATCATTATCGGTGGATTTATCCTAACATCCATTCAATGGCATTTCCTCTTCTATCCCTTCCTCTCTTTTTCCTCGCCACCTCTCCATCTTTCATTCTTCCTTGCCAATTTCTTCACTATCTTCATCATGTACCCCCTCTCTATTTTCTCGTCATCAACTTATCCCCATATCATACATCTCCGCATTTTCTAATCCGTGTCATTCCTCCCCTCAAGATTCTCTTTACGTTCCTTATGATTCTCACTCTTTATCGAATATCTTCGTCCTTGGTTCCTTGCCATCTATATAATTTTATATTTTGTCTTCTCCTCGTTTTTGATCCTCATCTTATTTCACTTCCTCTATATTGTTTTCTTCCCCTTTTTACCTCGCACTTCCTCCTTACTTCCCTGTCAATAACTTTGACTCACTAGCGTTATTCCATATTTTTTATCATCCCACCATCCACATGTATTTCCATGTGATCAGCTCCATATTCTTTGCCTTGGATTTCCTCACTATGATCTGCTTCCTTCAATTTTCTTTGCTCTATCATCTCTTTCGTTTTCCATTACTTCTCTACCTTCCTCTGCTTCATCCTCCTTCACACCTTTCGTTTTAAATAACTCTTTTTTTTTTCATAATTTCACCCTCTGCTTTGTCCTTTTCTTGTCTTCTCTTTGCTTGTCCTTCTTCATTTCCCCCTTTCTCTATAATCCTTCTTTGTTATCTTCTTCCTCCCCTTTCATTCCTTCTTTTCTCCTCCTCCATCTTCGTCCCTCTATTCCATACCTTGTCACCTTCACATTTGGTCTTTCTTACTCTTCTCATAATCAACCAGTCCTCCTGTCTATTCCCTTTTCTCTTTCTCAACATCCCTCACACTTGGCATTCACGGTCAATTCTAATGTTTCTCCGTTTATGTACCACCATCGATCCATTTCATTATTGTTCTCATTCTTCTCTCTGCAGCATTGACCTCTTCTCTTTTTGAGAACCCTGTCACATATTTTATCTTCATCATTCCTCTCACAAGGGCATCATCATATCCATTTCTAAGAATCTCTTCCCATCTTCCTTTGACATTTTTTTCTTGGAGGATACCATAATGGCCATCACCTATCTAATCTTGTTCTCTTCCATGAATATTTTCTCTGCTTTTGTTTTGTCACAAAAGTATCTTGACTTCTTATCCTACTTATCAAAAAAATGGACTACTTTTTCTTTTTCACCTTCTAATTTGCTAACACTTATGCATCTTTCTTATGAAACATGATTACCATCATATTTATCACCATTTTACAACATTTTATCTCACCCTTCTATCTTATCTATTCATCATGTGCACATTTATGATTATTCCCCCTCGGGCATTTTTATTTCAACATCCGTCTATGTCTTACTGGGGCACATTTTCATCCTTGTACTTGTCAACGCATATAATTCACTTTGTGTTCTTCTCGTGCCCGTCTAGGCGTCATTATCTTCATCATCGTTCCTTTTGTGAACACATGCTTTTTCATTCAATTCCTCATCGACAAAGGATTGCACATACTTTTTGCATTCAGTTACACATATTTCGATGTTTTCCTATGACCCATTGGTCATCACGGTTTATACCCATACTATAGTGATCTTCATCCATTCACTGGTCTATAGATCATTGTCGCTTGTCTCCATTGAGACCAAAAATGTCCTCTATTGATGTGATATTCGAGTCACCGCCATATTTTTCATAGATATTGCGATCTTTTTTTTTCCTGGGGCATCTTGCCTTTGGTCATGTCTTCATCCATCCTCGGACACATATTTCATCTAACCCTTTTTGTTTTTTTTCTGGTGGCTTTCTATTGCAAACCACTCAAAAAAAGGGGCAAATGTAGACACCAATTTTTGGTATAACGCACCTCCATAATCTCACATTCATGCAACTTCCCCTCTCACCTTTCTCTTTCCTAAATTTGAATAAATTTCATCTATTTACTCACCTTATTTAATTGAATATCAAATGGGCTCCATGTGGACCCATTTGATGATTAATATTTTTCATTTTCTCCCATATAAAATTATTCAATTCATGGGTATTAATATACTCATCCGAAACCCCTTTCTTAATTTCAAATGGAATCTTTTATCTCACCTACCCATTCAAATCATGCTCCCAACTCCATCTAATAAGTCAAACTGTGGGCCCCATGCAATCACATCATACCTCTTAACTTAGGTTACTCTACCCAACCCTGGTTAATCATTAATCCCAATCTAACCTCACCTCCAAGTTATAAATATGGGTTTTTTCCCCTTCTTTCAAGGACTAGCAAAAGAAAGAAAAAGGACCTGCACCCGAGAAAACCCGGAAGGAGAGATTGGACCTAGGATCAGAGAGGAGAAGAAAGAGCTTAATTAAGTTTTGTAAGTTTGAAGGAGAAATATTTTCCATTGTTTGTTATCTTTGTGAGGAAAAAATATAGGAGAGAGAAGAATGTGGAGTGAAATGCTCTCAACACATTGATTTTATTATGAAAAAGCATGTACATTATATAGGAGAAATAATCAACTATATTCCCCTAAACTGAAGGAGGAAGATTTGGATGAAGGTGAGAGAATAATGGAATACACCAAGGAAGAGATAATAAAGGGATAAAATAGAACAAACACTCCTAAAATATGAACTATGCAACGTATGCTAACATTCTCCCCTTATTACATTATTCTTACAAATGTGACCCCTGAAAAGTTCAAATTTCACTTTTCCAAGAGTTATAGTGAGAATTTTGCCAACTTGTGCTTCGTAGGGACAAGATCTTTGGAGCTGAATTTGATGGTTCAAGATGTGCTCTCGAATGAAATGGAAGTCAATTTCAATATTCTTTATTCGTTTATGAAATATTGGATTACTCGCACAAGCTTTAACACACTCGATTATCGTAATAGAGAATAGGTGATTGTTTTTAGAAATTCTCGGGGCATCCAAAATGCAACCTAACCATATCACTTCACACACATCTCCTCATGCGGTGCAATATTCGCCTCTATGGATGAGATAGAAACAACATTCCGCTTCTTCTTGCTTATCCACGAGATAGGTCCAGATCCAAGATGAAATATGTATCCTGTAGTTGACTTCCTGTCATCAACAGATCCAGCGTGGTCCGAGTCGACATATCCTGTAAGAAGAATTGATCATTCTTCTTATATTCCAGACCATAATTAGTTATTCCTTGAACATATCTCAAAACATGCTTTGATGCATTCCAGTGACATTTCTTTGACTCCTGCATGAACCTAGAAAGATAGCTGATAACATAACAGAGATCTGGTCTGGTATATGTCAAATAGATGAGCCCTCCAACAAATTTCCTATAGAGAGTAGCATCTACTTGAGGTGAGTCCTAGAATCTTGAAAGTTGCAAGCCTTTTTCCATGGGAGTGGATATAGGTTTACAGTCAAACATTCTATACTTTTCCAAGAGTGTCTTGGCATACTTTGTCTAGGAGACAAAAATGTGATGCTCCTTTTGCCATATCTCCAAGCCAAGACAGTAATGTAGTAGCCCCAAATCTTTCATGTCGAAGGTTCTTTTGAGATCATTATTTACAATATCAACTTGATCTTCTAAACTTCTAGTGATCATAAGATCATCTACATACACAACAAGAATGAAAATTTCTTTGCCTACCTTCTTTATATACAAATTGGAATCTGAGGGGCTATGAGTGAACCCATGTTGTAAAAGGTGATCATTGATCTTGATATACCATGCCCTGGGAGCTTGTTTCAGTTCGTAAAGTGATTTGATGAGATGACATACCTTCTTAGGCTGCTCTTCATCAACAAATCCTTTAGGTTGGGTCATGTATACTTCTTCTTTCAGATCACCATTTAGGAAAGCACTCTTGATGTCCATCTAGCTGAAGTCTCCATCCTTTCTGTGTTGCAAGTGTGCAAACTACTTTGATGGTCTTCATCTTCGCAGTGGGTGCAAAGGTTTCTTCATAGTCGATGCCCTCTTTCTGAGCATATCCTTTTGCTATAAGTCATGCTTTATGTTTGTCGATGGATCCATCTACCTTATATTTTGTCTTGAAAACCCATTTATAACCTATGGGTTTCTTTCCTATAGGTAGATCAACAAGTTCCCATGTCTGATTTTTCATGAGTGAGTCATATTTTGTATCCATGGCTTCCTTCCACTGAGGTTGACTGAGTGCTTCACGAACATTATCTAGCTCAGAGCTATTCATCAGTGAACTCATGAGTGCAAAGTTTACCTCATTTCTTGTTTGACTCCTTGTTTTGACTCCGGATGATGTATCTGGGAGTTGTTACAAATGTGAGTCCTTGATAGTGCTTTGTACCCACTTCGGACGAGAACTTGGTTGCTTTTGAGAAGAAATGTTTCGTTGCCATGTGGATTGATGTGGAGTCACATTCTCCAATTCTCCAAGGTCAACAAATAGCTCTCCTGGTAGCATTTCTTTTCTCTGAGTAGTCTCCTCTGGCTCATCATCTGATTCGAGAATAGTCGGTGAGATGTGGTTGGAAGTGGATCTTCTGTTGACACTATTGAGTCAAAAGATGACTCGTCACAAACCACATCACGACTCTCGTATATTTTCTTTATCTCAGGATCCATGAGACAATACACCTTTGAGGTAGTGTTGTAACCAAGAAGGATACAGGTGAGTGTATTTGGCTCTACCTTCTTTCTCTTATGAGCTGGGACATGCATGTATGCTGTGTAACCAAATACTTGCAAATGAGAAATTGACGACTTTGTACCACTCCATACCTCTTCTAGCGTTTTGTTCTGTAGAATCTTTTTCGGTGCCCTGTTGAGAAGATATACAGACCATTTGTACTACTTCAGCCCAATAGCATTCTTCTAGCTTTGTAGTTGATAGCATGCAGCGAGCCATCTCCATCACTGTGTGATTGCAACGCTCAACAATGCCATTTTATTGGGGGCGTGTAGGGAGTAGTCAAGTGTTGCTTAATGCCTTGTTGGTTCAGGAAGGCCAAGAAATTATTTGATGTGAATTCCCCCTCGATCTGAGTGAAGTAGAAGAAGTGGTTGTCCAGACTCTTTCACAACACGATGATAGAAGTTATGGAAATGTTGAAGAGCCTCACTTTTCTTCTTTAGGAAATATACCCACATCTTGCGAGAGTGGTCATCCACAAACAGTTGGAAGTACTTGTATCCTGAAAATGAATCAGGAAATGGGTCATTTAGATCGATATGAACTACCTCCAGACACTTCTTGGCATGGAAGGTGTTCGCTTGAAATGGATCTTTGTGTTGTTTTCCTGCAAGACAGCCAAGGCAAAATAGGCAAGGAACTGGAAAATTTTGGTAGTCCACGGACCATTGCTTTTGAACTCATCTGGTGCAATGAACTGATCGACAAGTATCCATATCTAAAATGCCATAGGGCAGTTGATTCTATTGTAGAAGCGAGATAAAGCTACTGCAGAAGATGAAACAATATCTAAAGCAAATAACGTGTCTTTTACAAATGATTTAGCAAGAACCGTACCTTGTTGGGAGATTAAGCATGATTTAATGCCATTTTGAATAAGGAATTCTACCTTAAGGTGATGATTCAAGAGTTGAGTAACTGACAAGAGGTTGCTAGTCAAGCCAGGAACATATAGTACCTTTGTAAATGTACATTTTTGTGGTCCTAGAGGAATGGTGACATTCCCTATTCCTTCTACAATGTACTCTTTTTCATCCGCTATCCAAACCTGATCTCCAGTTGGTTCTTCGTGTAGTGAATCAAACAGCTTCTTGTCACCTGACATATGCTTGCTTGCACTGAGTCTATCAACCAGACTTTCTTCGTGGGATGAGAAGTTTGAGAGATGAGTACAAGGTTCTTACCACAATGGGCTCCTTCTGATGTCTCCTCATCAGATTCATCATCTTCTTGTTGGGCTATGAGATGTCCCTTGTGATTTCTCTAGTGGGGATTTCATTTGGACTTTTGAAAATCTTCGCACCTGATGTGCTTGTATGACTTGAAGACCCCTGTTTCAAGCTATTATGCTAGCAGTGATCAGTGTCGTGAGTATTGGTTCTACAAATGTGACACCATCTCTTTGAATTTTGATCTTTCTGTTGTTTTTTGGTTGTGCTTGATTTGGCTTCTCTGGGGACCCTTCCGATTCTTCTAGCCATGGTAAGGCTTTGAGAATAGGGCTTTATCCTAAGACTCCTCATGGGATGAAGTGATGGCCTCTTCCTGTTGTAGAAAATTCACAAGCTCTTCGAATGTCACTGTTTGTTTAGACACATTCAGTGTCATAACGAACACTCAAAATTGAGAAGGGAGTGCTCTCAAGGTGATTGTGATGAGAAGTTTATCATCCACTGTTTCACCAAGCGCTAATAACTCCAATCTCAACTCAGCCACATGACGTAAGAACTCCTCCACTTTCTCATCTGACCCCATAGAGAGGGTGTGTAGCTTTGACTAAAGATGAAGTATCTTCGTTTGATTTTTGGCTTCATAAATGGTTGTCAACTTGTCCCAGGCCTCCTTGGGTTTCTCCACATTTCGAACATGCAGTTGCACATCGTCATTGATACTGAGCATTATCAGCATCAAGGCTTTCACACTAGCCATCTCATACTTTATTAATTCATCAGGGGTTGTGGGAGCGGGCACAGACCCTGTGACAATGCCCCATAATCCTTCAAACTGAAGGATTGTCTTCATTTTTGTCTTCCGGACATCGCAAAATTGGACCCTTTGAGCAACTGAGCATTGAAAAGAAGTAACTTCAGAGTAGACATCGTAATAAAAAATATTTATTTATTTATTTCAAGAGTTATTACAACTTTGACTCACTGATGAGAATTACTGGCTCGTAGATGCTCATGATATTCATGTGCTATGAGATGGTGATGCTTTGTAGGGCATTCTTCTTCGTCATCACAGTCGGCGTCGTACCCAACTTCTAATTCTTCTCATACTCACTTTGCTTGACAGTTGACATCAAAAGGAAATATTCAAGAAGTCCTTCTCGAACTAGCTTGTCAAAGGCTAGATTGCCGATGTTCAAGCTCGTTGAGCAATGCAAAGTAGAACCCAGAGCCATTAAGATATTCTTCACAGTGTTCTCTTGTTGGTGAGTCGATGTTCTGGCTTTCAGCTATGGCAACTATGTTATTGATGCTCTCAATTGAGTTGTGTACACTCGACATTCGGCGAAGTGTTGTAGGATCAACTTCACGTTGCCTTAGTAGAGTATCAAACTTCCACATAGTATTTTAATTCCAACTCTTTGCTTTGAGACATGCAGATCGTGAAACAAAAATTAGAGATCTTCTACACTGCAACAATGATTGTCTTCCCACGTGGCTACGAGCAGAGAAATGCTCCAAACGTAGTTTCAGATTTCCATGAAGGAATCAAATATGTTGGCCACGTTTTTATTATTAACAACAACTTTTGCATACAACTCTCCACACAGAGCAAGAACCATCACCTTATGCTAATCAAAGAATCTTCCATTTAGAATATCCATGCATGCTATTGATAAGAATAATAATTTTTTCCTAAACTTATTTTACCACGCAGATCTTGTTTTGTATTTGCTGCAGCAAATAAGACAAAAGACATAAAAAACAAGTGGATTCTTCCACGCAATACTTAGATAGAAATGCTTCTATCCACACCACGCAGTCATCCAAGATGGGTCTACGTAGCAAGATGAGTCAGCAATCTCCTTAGCACAGAAATTGAATCTCCTTCTTTCTCCGATGTGTAGCACGTTCATGTAGGTGTTCACGCTGGTGTGGAAGTCTTTTCACTCAAAAAAAAAACTTTAATCTTTTCCAAGTAGTCTCTCCTTTCTCCACGCAGGCTGAAGGTTTATTCTACATTGAAATTGCAGATGCTTTGTTAGTATTCTTTTTTTTCACACAATAGTTAGAAACATAGATGTGAATTTACACAATCTCCCACAAAACCGTAGTTTTAGACATCTACGTAGCTTCTCCATGCAGCAGGTTGTAGAAGACTTCCATGTAAGTTTCGTTATGAACAGCGCGTGATGTAATACTCTTATGGCAATTTTTTGGTGTATGCAGTTCCACGCACTTGTCTCCTGCTGCACGCACTTTTCTCTTGGCTCTTTACTTAGATCCTCTCCCTCGTATGCAAGGCAAAGAATAAGCCTTTCTATGCACAAAAAATAGAAAACTCCTTCAGACGCACAGGCAGAGATCAAGTTTTCTCTATTACCAAAATGTGAGGTAAAAAAGGAGAGAGAAGAATGTGGAGTGAAATGCTCTCAACACATTGATTTTATTATGAAGAAGCACATACATTATATAGGAGAAATAATCAACTATATTCCCCTAAACTGAAGGAGGAAGATTTGGATGAAGGTGAGAGAATAATGGAATACACCAAGGAAGAGATAATAAAGGGATAAAATAGAACAAACACTCCTAAAATATGAAGTATGTAACGTATTCTAACAATCTTTCCATCTTGATGCCCATTTCATCTCCATATCAGAGCACAAGCTAAGTCCCCTCGTCATTTTAGTTACTTGTCATTTTATATTCCATTATTTCTGCATGATATCTACTATTCATGATATATTATTATCTTGTTAGACATGGGGGTTGACATCCTCAAAGGGAGTTAATATCCTCTTAGAACCGGGATTTACTGGGAAACCCTCACATATTGTTATCTAATCCTATCTATTTTAGTTTTACAGATCTATCTTCTTTGTATCACACATCTATCTTATCTATGCCCATAGATCCACATTTGCATCTAAGGTCCTAAGCCCTCCATCATTCAAATTTTCTGGTGGCTTCTAGTATTGGCTTTCACCCACGTGAGAATGAGTTTTCCTATACAACACCCCAAGAAAAACATCAAAACCTAAAAAGGAAAGATGCATATGAAGGGGTCAGACTGTCCTCACCTACCAAATGGATGGACTAACCACTAAGTGATGCACTACATCTCAGACCCAATGTAGTTCTAGGTGTGTGTGTGTAAATTGTGCACTAGGTGCTCTTGTTCCACTCACAATTTGTGAGTAGAAAGCAATAACTAGATGTATAATGTAAGTAAATGGTGCATGGAATAGAATGAAATTACCTCCTATGAAGTGTGATGCAGATGAACCAGCCTTTGTCCTTTGTGATGGAGCTAGATGGATGCAAATGGAGCTATAGATGCCTTGGATGGATGCAACCTTAGGTGGATATACTAGTGCTTAGTGCTTGGCCCCTCATTATGGTCTCATAACTTTATATTTATATGGTTCTCTTGTTTTAATTTTATAATTAACCCCGAAAATTCTCGACCACCAAAAATATGAAAAGTTCAAAAGGCTAGAAAGTGCCCAAAAATGAGAGTAAAGTGCAAAGAGGATCAAGGTGCTCGAGGGGGACCGGGGTGCCCTAGTCGGGGATAGGATGAACATAGAATAACAATACGGACTAGGAAAGTGTGGGTGAGAGGTCAACGATATCAACAAAGAGCAAATAAAAATGGCCAAAGACATGGGTTAATTAGTACTCTTTTCACTCGAGAACCATATAAATAATAGTATGACATTAGGACTAAATAATTATCCAAAGTGTGTGATTTAGTGTCTACAAACAACTTCTGCGCATCTTGGTTGTATTTACTCTTGTTAGATTATATTATTTACATGTTATACTTTGTTTGCCATGGTAGCTGGATACTTAGTATGTCATTATATTTTTCTATACACACATGCACATTCACATGGTATCTTGAGGTGAATGCATGACTTTCACATATTCTTACATGATGCATGATGTTTGACACTACTCTTTACCAGTCTTGTTGAGGCTCCTGAGGGCATCTACCTTTACTACTTTCATACTCCACACATCACAGTCCTATCGTTTCAGTATTTATTATTTCTTGTCACTTATTTTTAATTGATATATACATGCTTTGACATACTATTTATCTTTCTAACATGTTAATGGGTGCTTCATGTGTAGCATTTACCTTATAGGATTCTATACAACCATGGTTATCTGTCACTTCTTGCTTGCTATTGTTTTCTATTCTTTACTGGATATACCCATTGTCTTGCTTGACTATTGTTTGCTTATGGATGCTTCACCCTAATTGTCTTGTGAAATTGTGAGCGTTTGTGGTCCATCTTGTCTTCCTAGTTTCTTGTTAGATTGTCTTCTATTGCATGCTAGCTCATTCATACTAACACTTGTTATTAGCCTATCTTGTTTGCATGTGCCTTGGTTTCTACCATGCACATCCCCTACCCATTACAGGTATCCACTCTTAGATATGCATATCAGTATCGGGTCCTCTCATTTGGGCCACATTCTTTGCATGCACCCCAAACGAGGGGGCATCTATCGGGTGAACAAATCACCCTTCCAACAGCTCAGAGCTACAGATTATAACAAAATAACACATAAATGGCACAAAAACATAGTTACAGAGTGGTCTAGAATCGTACTTGGGCCACAAACACATAGCATAAACTAGCGCCCAGTAATAGATAGTAGTGGTGGGAGCTTGTGTCCCCCTGGGTGGTTGTTTCTGGGAAAACACAACCAATTTCTCATTTCAACATAGTTTCCAGCAGTTCATAGTATAGTTATCCGATATCGGGAACTTGCCTTCAGTTTATAAAATTCATTCAATCAATTACATTTTATTTACAATTCGGTTACAACAAGTTGCAAAATCTTATAAATTAGGGAAATTCCATCTCATAAAGGTGATACTTAGGGAAACATCACGGAAGGAGAGAAAAACAAACCTCTCTTCCCAACACTCTTCTCTTGACATGAGATCATAAAAAAACTCACTCTTTGTGTGAGATCGCACCTAAAAAAATCACTCTTGGCATGAGACCACCCATAAAACTTGCTCTTTACATGAGTTAATGCCCAAAAAACTTGCTCTTGGCGTGTGATTGCCCAAAAAACTCATTTTTGGCATGAGATCGCCCAAAAAACTCACTCTTGGCATGAGATCACCCAAAAACCTCACCTTTGACAACACGAAACTCAAATTCAAAAGCATTTCCAAAGAAAACATGAAAAATTTATATCTTTTTACTCTCTCATACAATAGGTGCACTCTTTTCTTTACACACTTTTTACTTACTCATGCATACATTACTTTAATTTTTCATATGCGGACTTTGAATACTCTCTTTCTCTTCTTTTGCAAGTCCATCCTTATATGTAACAAGAAGCATCTCACATCAATAACAACACGCTACTATGTATACACTTCACCCTAGGGTATACCTCCTCCTCCTAATTTCAACGCTTCATATTACGATCACTTCATGCTTCACTTGTCCACTCGACACACTATCGACAACACTCTTATCCATAGGATTACAAGGTACACATCTTCTATCTACTTTATGCTATAGAGTATTCACTCAACAACATAAAGTGTGGGAAAATGTAGACATAAAATATATGCACTTTTAGTCTTTGTTTACCCAATAATAGAAATGTGCGCTGACCCTTCATCTATACAAGTCTAGAAGCTCACCCAAAGCGTATGCAGCCTCCAGTCCCTCCTTTGTTTGTTTATCAAGATTTTAGCATGCATACTCATAATCATAACCATAACAACCATTTATTCAAGAAGATACATCATAGCATGACAATTCAACAACACATATAATAAGGAAATTAATCTTCATACAGAATTACCAATAGTATTTGAACTCCCATTAAACCATACTCAGATATAGTAATCTTAGCAATCCATAAGAAATTATCCATAACAAACATAATTCATTACATAATAAGAATTTAGATTACATCAACACTAATTAGAACCGGTTTTGGACCATGCACACATATAATACTACTATCAATGGTGTACCCAAAGAATATACACATATAGCACTCTAAGAACTCAAACTAGTATAAACATAGATGCATCACCTATATATATATATAGTTTCCCCTCACTTGGTGGGGAGTTTCTAACTTTACTGTACAATGACTCAAGTTATAAATAAATTTCTATACTCATGCGTTAATTCCTATTTTTAGCCTACTTTCATGCATCATCTTTGTCTTTACCTACGCATGTGTTTTTTCCCAATTATAGCCTTTTCTTGGCCACCAAGTCATTATGCATTAGTGTATTCCTATATATTTCTTGAGCAGTAACCTATCCTTGCTTTGTTATATTTATCCCTTCCTTCAAAATTGGATAAGTCCTTAGTATTTTGTATGCATGTGTGTAACCTTGTGCACTGACATGTTCCTCCATGGTGTGCACACCTTCATGCACTATCCTATTCTTACTTTCTTTTCTTTTGTGCAACTCACAATTCCCATGCATGGCTAGTACTTAGCCATTTTCTCATATCAAAACACTTGGGTATATTTTTAGGTCCTATAGTATGCTAATGTATACATGATTCCTAAGCAAGAAAACTAGTGGTTGATAGCTCCTTTAGGATTTTTACCTTATCTCTTCCACTTTTATCATCCTTACATATCTTACAACCCTATCAAACCTTACTGATTTATTTATTATGGCCTCGTATACTAGCGCCTAGTTAGGCAAGAAGCGTGCAGTGCTCATGTCCCTCCTGGGCACTCCTGGCCTTCTTTATCTTCTTCTTACTCTTTTGGGTCTCTTTTACTTTTTGGTCACCTTTTAAAACTTTGGGTCAGCTTTTCAGTTGTCAATTACAAAATTCAAACAAGGGAATCATATATATACTTAGTTATTGCTCTCAAATAGGGGTCAATCAATATAAGCATTATTTATCGTTACCTAAGCTTGCACAAAGGAACAAGAGCATTACAATGCATACATCTAACACATCCATACAAGGGACAAGAGCTGCATCACTTCTACATACATAACATAGGAGAGGAAGCTCATTTTATTCCATCACACACATTTGCATACTTGGAGCAATCTAGATCTAGCTCGCTATCATAGTGTAACTTACACAAGGGCAACCTAGGGCATCATTACACACACATACACAAAGAACTACATGGAGTTTGAGATGTAGTGCAATGCTCGATTGTAAGATCACTCTTTGGGTGATTGTTGGGGTTAGTTTGACTCCCATTCTACATCTTATTTATTAGGTCAATGTGGTTTATGGGCATGTGCAACTAGTTATATATTTTCTAGGTTACATATGGAAAGACATTGGAGCGTAACCAAAGAGATAAAACAAGATCAATAGAGAAGCTCCTCCAGCCCAAAAGAGGTCATAATATGAGCATCTAAGTGAACACTATAACCCATGTCACTCACCAGTGCCCGAGACGCTCTTGTCATCCTATGGGCACTTTTTTCCTATACAATTTTGAGTTCTAGAACCCTCGGTGAGCCTTAACGACACTCTTTTTAGTCTGTTCCAGTTGCTGCTTAGTCCAAATCACTCCTAGTCTACATGGAATCAGCTAAGTCACCCTCTCACTATCATTTACTTAGGGTTTCATATTGTTACATGCTTATTGCTTACATCTTAATGTAGTTCATTACTTGTATATCATCACTTACAATAGTTACTCTGAAATTACATTTAATTCAATTTAGATTAAATTAGTTCTCATTGCTCATGTATGGTTATGATTCTTGGTGAATTCATGTTTAATGGTTAAGTTGAAATGATAATCGATGAATGCTAAAGTGCATGTGAAAGAAAGTTTTAGGGCACACTGATTCACCCCCTCTCTCAATGGTTGTGCTTCCATCATACATCATACTACAATCCACAATCCCTATCTCTACAATCCACATCATACTACTTAATTTGAGAGACTTGTGTGTGGAATAAGTCCTTTATTTTGTATTTATGTGGGCTACGATATTTTACATCATAATGTAATGCCCATAATGACATTTTTCCAATGGAACATCGGTGTGGGGGTCTCGACGTCGACCATTGAAAATTTCTTACCAATATTGACCACATAGAGTCTTGATAATACCTAGGGGATATTAGATTGGGAGACTAGTGTCAGATGTTTGGCTATGTTATTGACGTTCCCCCAGAGCTCATGTTGCCAAGTCGCATCCTTGCCACAAAGTTAGGTACCAAGCTTCTTGAAATGAAAATTACATCTTTAGCCCATGGCCGAGGCCTTCTAGAAAAACCAAAGTGACTTTCGAGTCTAGGACAAAGATGGAGGCCATGGCTCATGAGCGCATGGAAATTTTCATCATCTCTACTTAGCATAACAAGACCACGACCTTGAGACTTCTCCTCCCTATAACCCCTTTTTCATCACCCCATTTCCTCCTACAATATTTTTCTCCCTCAATTTTAAGTTCTTCCATAAATTTCCTTCGACGTATCCATTGCACAACTCACAACTGATTGCTAATGATATATAGAAAATAAATAATTCAAATTTTGTATGGAATACAATAGTCATTTTCTTTCCACTATCATTTCACACACAAAAAAAAATTTTCTTTCTTTTTATATAATAGGTGAGCTCAATTATAATGGTAATGTATATGTCAAGTTGAGAAAACCTTTATAAAATAGTATATTCTAATATTAGTGTTATAATTATATGATAGGTTTTACAAATGATAAAATTGGGAGTCGAGGTAGATAGGGTTTTATTGATGTGAATGAGCTCTTTTACTTACATTGTGCATTAGATATTTAAATAAAACTAGTAATCGTACGTGAAATGTACAATGGAAATGCCGAAGGGGATATTTTGAAGGATTCATATTGGAAGGAGAGAAACATTGGGAGAGGAAGAGGGGTGAAGATGAAGTGGTTAGATGGTGGAAAAGTGCATGGGTAGCAAAAATATAAAGTAGAAACTTGATGTGAAACTCAAAATTTGAACAACATGACATCGTATATGGAAATCCTTTGAAGGAGAGTAGGGGTGTTGATCAAGACGATGTAGAAACAATTTATAGGTATATATGTGAATGTAAGGAGTGGTAGAAAAATATTTCTGAAGTGAAAATGAGTTTGTAGTTTTATCCATAGCATTTAGAGACATGAAGATGTGGAGTGCAAGTAGCATCCAAAGGAAGTGACTTCATGTGAAGTTCTCCCCATCAACGATTGTGATGGCATCGATATTCAACAATCACTGAAAAAAGGATAGGTGTGGGTTGTTGTGGATTTTGATTGGACAAGGGAAATTAATCACCTACATGGGCCACACCTTTTCCATGGATGAGATTATTCCTCCCCAAGAAATATGTGGTATATGAGCTCAACTATATATTAGATATTTCACATGGACTATTTCAATCTCGCTTGTATTACTTACATGTGTGCAATTGGTGCTTTAGATGTGAATTTTCCGTTATGTGGACTTTTAACACTTGGCATTCCAATTATGAGACATGAAACATAAAAATGCATACATATTTCACCATCCCATGCAGTTTGATGCACACATTTTCCTTTATTTTGTATTATTATAATGGAAACTTGAGTGATAATGTAAAAAATTTTAGTGGTCAATTTTTTTCAATGGCCAATAATTATATCTGTAAATTTAGTATCAAACCCTCTATCATCTATCATGACTGCAATCTTGAACGTGTACTCTCACATTTTGTAGTCGACATGTTACGAGGTAATGAACTATAATTTGATTTGGTACAATTCTATAATAAAAACATATAGATACAAAGTTTTTCAATCAAATGAAACACAAGTAGATTCAAGTTTAGATAGTAAAATAACCTTCATAAATTGTTTAATTTGCAAACAAGAAACAAGCTTGCAGATACAAGATCTTATAATTCATTTTTCTTGTCCCAAGTGATCAATGTATGTAGATATAAGGAGATTTACAAAAATTATCTACCAACTTTAGTTTTAATATCTTATAAATTAAAAAGTGTCTCTTGAGACAAATGGATTTATGAAATCCTTCTAATAGATATTTTAGCTATAACAAAGTGATTGAAGTATTTCTCATTTTGTATACCTCTTGAAGTGGTAGAATATAAAGGATTTGTCAGTGGAAATGTTGTTTATGAGATATATAGAATTGAATAGAGGAACGATATAATGCTTGGTAAAAAATAATTGAGAGCTTTCAATAAAAATACCATAATAAAAAATAGCGAGTGCATAAGAGAGATCCTATGACCTAGCTATGTACTCCACAACTTATATTTGATAATTCTATACATGATTCGTGAACCTAAAATTCCTAATAGTAGAGTTGATAAGATCTAGTATCTACGGAGCATATGGTTTGAATGTAAATATGGTTACATGTAAAACGTCAAATAAAATGCCTATGGTGGCGAGTCCACTTGAAATTTGAGTTACGAGACTTGTATTCTTCATATCGGTTGTAAACCTTGTCAAGATAATCAAGCACGTACAGGTAGTGACGATGTGTAGTTTGGAGAAAAGGGGCAAGGTGTACATCCTTTCACTGGTGGGGGTCGACAATCACAAGTTCAATCCCACCACTCTCGATGCATTTCCAATGCCCTCAAAGTGCTCAAACAATCCCTCGTGCGTGATGAGTCTATTCATGACTAACATAAGCATGCACATCCTCGACGGGGGTGGTCGGTGTTGTATATGAGTGAGATTGACCACGAAATGCACATCCCCGGTCATTTGAAGAAAACTGCAACATACCGTCTTGCAGCCTCATCATGGTCATTTGAAGAAAAATCCCCGACTTGACGACTCTATTCATGACCAGCTATTCCCCGCAAGCATGCACTTTGACAGGGTGGTCTGTTGTATATGCGAGCTCCCATCCCAACAAATCATGGTGGTCATTTGAAGAAAATCGTTCATCCTGCATGTCATTAGTGTGGCCTCCATGTCTAAAATATTTAAAGGTAATCTACAAAGTCATGTGTCATGTGACTTCTTTTGCAATAGTTGTTTGTTAATGAATTTCAAACTGCAACACAACTATTTTATATTAATAATTGTGACAGAGACATGGAATCTCAGAGTGGGCAAGGGTGCCTCAATATAAATTTTGACTGGAAGCGCACCTTCGATATAAAATTAGCAGGAGCCACTATGTAGGTTCCTATACTAAGCAAAATCAGTCGCATGTGAAGGCTTTTTGGATTAGAAAAAGTACAAATGAATACTAATAATAAAAGTGAACATCAATGAAGTTGAAAAAGTGAAACTGAGGTAATAATGTGAAATTTGAAATCTTGTTCATCGACTTGAAGACCGACACGTAACTAAGTTCTAGGTTGTAGATTCAAACATCACACTTTACACCTAAAAAGTCATTCCTCATTGACACATGTCATTTCAAAGAATGGGGTCCATATATCACTGGCTCATTCATACCACTAATCCTTATCCTCACTCATTAGTGTTAGGACCTACTCAAATCAAGTCTTATTGATATGACAATAAAGTGATATGTAATTTATTTGGTTGAATATTGAAGGAGGATTCCCATCCGAGTTAGGGAATGTCGGTTTAATCTGACTATGCATCCTTTTTACAAAATATGACTCTTTGACGATGGACCCAAATTTTTTGACTAATTAATATAGTTTTTCTTGAATAATGACAAACGAAGATTTTGACAATAACTTTTGAGGATTGACTCAATTTCTATAAACTATCAAAGGTTAAAATTTATAATATAGCTAAAAGCTATAATTACAAATTTAACAATAACATTTAAATTAAAATAATATGACTATAGACTTTACGAATCTATATCATTGCTTAAAAAATATTAGCATGCCTTTATATTAATCACAAGCCGGAAATAATATCTAGGAAAAAGCTTTGAGGTAGACCCGATGCACAAATGAAGAAGGTAGAGCTTTGAAGATGGCGGTGAGGACTATATCACATCGCTTCCAATACTTGAGGTGTGGTGGTGTTGAGTTGTTAATGCCTTTGAAAGATGAAACCAAGACCTTACACACTAATCCAGGCTGTGTATCTTACTAATATTTGTAATGTGAGCGGTGGAGTCCGAGGGAGATGGAAACACACCTTAATCCTTTTACCAATGTCCTTTTAAAACTAATCACACAGAGCTTACAAGATTCCACTCACTAGCGTTGAAGCATTATGGTTATTGTTGCACAGGTAGTCGATACACAGGCAGTCAATACACAGGAAGATCAAAAAACATCTTTAATAAAAAAGACGCAATCCTCCAACACATAGGTCTGGGCTTTCTCACACACTGGTAAAAGAAACATGATGTTTGGGTGCTTACAATCTGCACAAAATTCCAAATAACATGAATACACGAAGATAAAAACTCCACGCAGGTTTTCTTGAGGACAAAAACGTAGGAGAGAATTGATTTTAAAAAATACGAAAATAGAAAAATATTTGAAGCAGGTGGTAGTTTTTGGAAACATTTGCATGGAAATGTTTTGGCCGCAGGATTTCAATGCACTTGCCAAACTCCTCTCCACCCTCTGATTTCTAAAAGTTGTCAGACTCAGCCAACCTTGTCTCATAAGCAAAATGCCTTATGGCATAATGAAGCTCCACAAAATTTATTAATACATGAGATGTTTTTATTAGACCATTCATTTACAATACACATTTGATAGTCAAAACTATTGAGGTTCAGACAACGGGGTAAAGAATACCCTAAAAAATCAATGGGTTTTAAAGGAATATCTAATCTATTGCAAATTCAAAGACAATTGTCAAAACTAGACATCACAGAGCAGGTCTAAACAGTGAGGTGAAGAAGAAAAAAAAGGCAACATGAACAAAAAAACCTAGGTAGAATCATTATATTACTCTCATGGGACCATTAATGCAGTGCCAACTGTCATCTAGCCAAGTATGTCAATGAGAAGAGAGGCTTGGGAACAAATTTAAAACTTAGTGAAGGAGGAGGTATAATCACACTTGATTCACTAATAAAACCATTTTGTTAAGTTAACAAGGAAGAGAGTAAAACTGATTTTATTCCATTCACTATGTTGCAAAAATTTACAAGAAGAAATGTATTTCAAGAATGGTAATTTATTTTCATTCAATAATGCTACAAAATTGACAAGAAGGAGAATCCCACTAAAATATCACATTTTCTTCCTAAACATTTACCATACTAACAAGGATATAAAAATAGCATTGTTATATATATATATATATATATATATTTTTAAATAACATATAACAATCAACTCTTTTATTTGCAAAGGAGAAACTCCAACCTTAAAACAAGATCTTAACAAGAGTAACTCTCAACCAATTTCTTGTATTGCATTACAAAGTTTAAGACTTTTACAACATCTATCATACAAGAAAAGTTTACTTTCCATGGAACTTAAGCTCACAATTACTATATTTCCAACATACTTAAACTACTCAAGAAACCACATTACAAAGCTTCTTTGCAAGATTGAAGGAAGGTTACACAACAAATGTGACACTAGTTTTCAAGTGATCCCAATCACAAAGAGGAAACTTTACAAGACAAAGAACTTCCCATATAACCATATCCATAAGATTACAATGAGAGTAGTGTTCACAAAAATTGGAGAAAACAATGAGAAGCCATGATATCAAGAGACTCCAACTATCTTCCAAACTTGAGCTCCAACTTTGAATGTTTTTCCAAGAGACCAACACAAAGAGAAAGACTTGTTTTACCACCCAACCTATAAGCATCATTACATGTCTTTCCAAAGGTTGGAAGACATGCTAGCCTCCCCCAAGCCCATGGGAGAGAGAGCTAGCTTCCACAAATGTGCACAAGATTTAGGGAGACATAAACAACATATTCACATACAAGACAAGTCCATGCACTAAAGAAAACACAACAAATACCAAACAAAGGAAAGGAGGAGAAAACCATATTCATCCTCAACAATGGGGAAGAGAAGATGAGATATCCAAAAGTGCCAAAAAGTGTGGTCCAACCATAGGATGCACACTAACAAGATTCTTCACAAACCTCCTTATTCCTCCAAGACAACAATCCCTCCTTATTGCTCCACCCATTCACCTAAATCCTCCTTAGGAGGATTTTCAAACCCATTGGGTTTCCTCTCCAAGAATGGGGAAGGGGGTTCAAACCATATGAACCACCTTCCCCACCTCAAACCATATGAGGGGAGTGAAAAGAACCTACATGGCTTGCCCATCAAGCCATGAGGTTTAAGAGGGAAAATCCCTCCCTCTTCCCCCATAAAACTCCAAAATCCATCAAGCCATATGATGGATGGAGAAAATAATACAAAAACATAGAAACAAAACACAATATACAACTATAAGCAAATCTAAGATTTATCATGCAAAATAACATATAGAGATACCAAAGAGCCTACCTCCAAAAGCTCTCCAACACTCTAAGATTTTCCCACTTCCTTATCCAAGCAAACTCTAGCTCCAAAAGTCTCCAAGCACCAAACAAAAGCCAAAAAAAAATTCTCTTTCTCCCCCATGAGGGAGTATTTGAATAAAAGAAAACAAAATTCCTCACCAATGAGGGGGTGACATGTGTCACCCCTCTCTTCCCTCCAAGTCAAAGATTCCCAAAATAAAATGGAGAAAAGATAAACTCACTTTTAACACTCTTCTCCCAAATTGCCCAAAAAGAAAATAAAACAAGTTTGTGCAACTTTTTACAACACACATATTCCAATCCATCTTACATGGATGGTGACTTTGTTGGAATAGATCATGTTGCCATATATAGTGAAATAAACACAAACAATACAAAGGTGATGTAATGCATATGTTAATAAGTGTGTAATGCGGCACTCAAACCAAGTGACAATGTGGTGCACAATAACATCACTATGGATGGAGCACACTCTCTAAATGATTATGTCACAAAGCATGAATGTGGTGTTACAACTAATGGTAAGGCAATGCGAATGTTACAAACCAAATTACTGTGCATTTTCCATCACATGGAAAAAAATTTATGACTTTGTAGATAACAACACAAACGATTGAGATCTTGCAAGTTGTATCTATTGATATAGAGAGACAATAGAGCTACGCCCTTTTTAAGATTTGAACCACATAATTGTCTTGTACCTTGTATAGAGTTAGAACTTAGAGCTCTCCATGTATATTTAAACAAACTTCCTGTTCCATGAATACAGTTTAAATCCAGGTCAAATATATGCTATAATCCCACCCTGTATACGGCACCAAAACCTCCCTCTCCGAGCTTGTTCTTTTCATCAAAATTTTCCGTGGCTTCTGCCAGTTTTTGTAAGCTGAAGATAAAATGTTGCTCCTACAAAAGCAACCCGGATTCAGAGGAGAATCCACGCCTCTCTGTAGCATTAGAAATGTGCATTAGCTTATAGGCTTAAATATTTGTTACACTAAAACCAGAAGAGCAGAAAACTGAAAACCGGAAGTGGAGAAAACTGAAAACCAGAAATGGAGAAAACTGCAGAAGAACCTTCAATGTGGGCAGCTAGGGTTAACGGCCTCCCAAAAATGGCAGCTTTTACTCTTTTTCTCATTCCAATCAGAAGAATAACTAACACCAGAATGATGCCTCCCGCAAGCCCTAATGCTAAGGGTAATGCTTTTGAGGACTTCTCTGCAGGTCGTTGCCGTTATTTATATAAATTGGGGCACTCGCATACTTTTCAATACGTAAGTACCCAAAGAAAATC
Organism: Taxus wallichiana var. yunnanensis; assembly: GCA_018340775.1. NCBI lineage: Eukaryota > Viridiplantae > Streptophyta > Pinopsida > Cupressales > Taxaceae > Taxus > Taxus wallichiana. The sequence goes on along the minus strand of CM031234.1, from coordinate 776,032,856 downwards.
TATTAAAAAATAAATAAACAAATTCAAGAGCATAACTGAAAACAAAATGAGGTGTCTGCGCTTACTCTTTGATATCCCTTGAGAAGTTCCATTAACTCCATTGCTCGGAGTGTGAGCTGCCGTGGGAGGTGTAGATGTTGCAGGCGGCGGCGATGTAGAGCCGAAAAATGGGTATATTTCATATCTTACTGGGCAGCTTCCAAGCAAACATTGACCTCCTTCTTTTGAAGAACAGCAGTTTTCCAACGTTTGTCTTGCCGTGAACAAGCATGTTCTGCAATCCTTGACGGATAAATCTCTCCAACACTGAACTCGACCATAAACCTTGTCTGCAGAGGAGTAGTTGGCTGAACCTAGAGCGTATCCCTTTTTTTCAGGGTCGTTATAAACTTGATTAGACAAATTGGATAGAAGATCAGTGGTAATGGACTTGTAATTAGCCTCCAAACTGCTTGCAACATCATTGACGTTGGTTTGGTAACTTCCATCGGTATCTAGTTTCGAAGTGAAATTAGAGTTGTCATAGCGGAAGAAGCAGTCATCCAGCGATATTCGCCCACCTCTGTCATTGCCGCAAACCTCATGAATAGAGTTATTTGCTTCTCGAGAACAGGTGGAGCAGTTTTCTGCTGATATTTTTCCAATACACTGTAGAAGGCCATAGACCTGGTTGGGAGATTGGCCGTGCGAAGAAGTGTTAAATCCTGAATTTTGAGGCGTATTACGAACCAGATCAGCGATAACCCGATTGAAGTTAGAGGAATATGAATCGCCATCGGTGTAAGTAGAGGCATTATTGCAGGTAGATGTTATGTAGGTACATGTGACTGAAGGAAAACCCATTAGAAACGGCAAAATAAGAAAAGCTGGGAAGAGATTCGACCCTGTGCACTCATATTGTTGTTGCCGGAACTCACGAGTTAGGGGAGAGGAGCCAGTCATCTTAAATTGAATTTTGGCGTCTATTTTCACATATGTATTTATTAAATTTCAATTTTTTAAAAATACCCTTTTATACTTTAACATATTTTCGACTTATAAATTTCATTTCAACTTAGAGCGACCACTCCACATACATTTTCTAAACCAATTTTTACAATATATTAAAATTGCATGTTAAAAAAATACACACCATCCATTGGGAATTCATCACCCAATGATAAACAAAAAATATATGTTATACTATTCAATTTTAATGTTATTACATTAGATATAAAAACTAATTTAAAATATAACATCATGTATTAAAAATGACCAAACTTTGTTTATTGTTAAAAAGTTATGGGTTTTTTAGAAATTAAATGGGACAGATGGAGTGCATTTATACCTGCCATTAAGTTCTCATCTCCGCTGATGTTAGGAAGTCTAACTAGTTAATTGATAACACCTCCACCATTCAATGGCGTATTAAATCCTATCAACTTTTAATTAATTTGCCTCCCTTTGCCTCGTAACTCCAATCCTGTTTGGTGAAGGCGGTGGTGTGGGAAAGAACGCACTGAATATTCTCCATTATTTTCCCTGTTGAGACTTCACCGTGAGCAGCTTCCACAAAGTTCAAACCAGTTTCCTTGCAGAAATGGTGGGCTTATTACCTATCAATACTGTTAGCATTTGGTTCACCCGTAGGCATTTGGTTCAGCCGTAGGTCAGTGGGCTAAGAAATTCTACAACCATGAAAAGGAAATGTGGATGTTGAAGGATGTTCGGTCATTTTCTAAGCTCGCTGCTCACTGGAGGGTAAAACTATCTTAGGTAATGTGCTTTTGCGTCTGTATTTAATTTATAAACTTAAAGAATATTGCTCCTTCTTTATAAAAAATCAGAGAGTTCTTTTTTTTTAATCATTGAAGCACATACCCTTTTGAAGCCTTTTCCCTGTTGTCATAAAATCGGATGACCATATCACATTCACAGTCATTGGAAAATATTGGTACAAGGATTTGAAATCCAAGGAGTGTTCAGGTAGGGAGGAGGTTTTGAAGATGTGCAGTTCTTGCGAATGGCTGGTTCAGAACCTTCTCGATCATGCTCTTCCGCCTCTACTCATTTTCTCATCTGAGCTCATAATCACTACCCGTTTCTCCATTTCCTGAATTAATTTCTTCTGCAAATAGTCAATGCACCTCTATATTTAATGGCAGGACCATCAAGCAAGTATCATTGAAGCACATTCAACGCTTGGAAACGTGGTTGTTTTATTTTTATTTTTCTTGGTCGATTTTTTGTTGGGGGATGCTTTTCAATGTTAAAACTCACCTGGTAAATGCTCGATTATTTTTCAGTCTGCAAAGACTCGGCAGGAGTTGCAGAATGAGATGTAAAAGATGTTGAACAACGTGTCAGAAACAGAATAACGCCAAAAGCATAAGCATTTGCTACAAAATCCATGTTGGAATGCAGAAAGCAAGAAAGCCACGGTTTCCCCATGTTCACAACTCGCCCTCAACTGATAGGTGAATTGTGTTTTTGAACACAATAAATGTCATGGGAAAATTTTTGTTACCTGGTTACAATCTAAATACAAATTTTAAGAAGAACTATATTTCTAACCATTTGATCATGAATTGTTCTTTTGCATCCTTTTTTTTTGCAGGGAATCAGATGAATGAACATCCTTACTGGTACTACCCTCATTGATACTGGCAAATTCGGTGAGGATACTGCCCTCACTAAGGCAATGATAGGAACAGCATGATTGTTGTGTTCAATTTGGATCAAATATTATCAATCGTATTGCATCTAATTTGTTGAAAATAGAAAAGATATTACGATTTTGTTTTAGAGAAATATATGAAACACAGTTTGATTCTCTTTTATGGAACATAGAGAAACATATGAGTTCTCTTTTATGGAACATAGTTTTTTTAGAGAAATATATGAAACACAGTTTGATTCTCTTTTATGGAACAGAGTTGTTTTAGAGATATATATGAAACACAGTTTGATTCTCTTTTATGGAACATAGTTGTTTTAGAGATATATATGAAACACAATTTGATTCTCTTTTATGGAACAAAGTTGTTTTAGAGAAAATATGAAACTATGTTGTTTTTCATTACATATTTCAAGCAAGTGTACATATAAAAACATATATTGGTCATCTATTACTTATGATATCATATGTGGCTACGAGTACAACAATAAAAAACAGCCATGGCCTTACAACGATTAGAAATATATTTGGCCCACAAAATTATCAAAATATATCTGTTATATACTATTCGAATGGCCCTAACAAGCCTCCAAAATTTTTTATACTATCTATGGCACCTGCTTCCAAAAACCAGGAAATAGTGGTGGTGAATCTGTAACCATGCTTGAAGTTGATGTGTTGCATGTTAGTGGTTGAGTTCCAATGTTGGTTTCCTGCAAAGGTAGTGTTGAGGATGGATAGGAACCACTTACCCCAGGTTGAACATTATGTACTGACATTAACTGGGGACAATGCATGGAAATTAATTCCCTCAATAATGGGTGTTCTTCAGGCAAAGGATTTTGTGGAGTACTAAGTCTCCTTTGCCTTCCCAACTCCCTTCTTGCCTTCTCAAACTCTTTCTCCTTCCTTTCTTGGTCTCTTTGGATCCTTTCTTGCTCTTTCTTCATCTCTTTTTCTTGCCTCTGCATCGATTTCTGATGTTCTTTTTCTTGCCTTCTAATTTCCTTTTCGATCTTCTCTTGTTCCTTTCGTTCCCTTCCAGCAATTCTCTCTGCCTTCTTCTCTTGCATCTGTACCCTTTTTCTTTGCTTCAACTCTTCAATTTCTTTCTTTCGCTTCTCTTTTTCCTTGAGCAGCTCCATATATTGATCGGTAGTGATGAGTTGGGATTCTCTACTTAATCGTATTCCATCATTGCAATTTGACCTTGATGAAACCTTCACCCTTTCCATTGGAAGTTTCAAAAATTTAGAAATGGAACTTTGTCCTCTGTTTTCCTCAAAAGTTTTGTCACAATTTTTGTTCTAATATATGCTTCCTCCTTTGCTAGTATCAATTTGTTCCTCATCTAGAGTGTTGACAAAGTAGTGGACCACATCTGACTCATGAAGTACTGATGGTTGTGAGGGAGTACATAAGGTGTCTTCTTCAATGTTGTTTAAATTGACACCAAGATTAAGAGCAACTTCTTTCATCCAATCAGGACAACTAACTTGGGTAGGTAGTGCTAGCGACTCACCGAATTGACTCCCTCTAGTCTGAGTTGAAGCTTTTTGTTGAATAGATTCATTTGTATTTTGTTCAATATATTCAGCATCACATTCTTTACCTATTTGTGTGTTGAGCACAATCTCAACACCTTCACTACACATGACTCAACTTTGTTTGACACCTCTAAATTATCTCTAGCTAGCCTTAATATATTTTCTGTTGCATGTGATTCATCTCGACTAGTTGTGTCAAATGTTCTATTAGGTGCCATGTCCTCATCCAAGGCATGTGGATTAAGAGGCCATATACCTGTCCTCTTGAAACCTGCTTTAATATTTTTAGGGGAAAGATCCTTTTGGAAAGCCCTACTCCCCAACATAGCTAATTCTACCCTATTGACATCTATCCCATGTTTCTCAAATAGCCATTTACGCCTCTCCTCTTTGAAGTAACTTTTGAATGGAGCAAAAACACTGACATCTAGTGGTTGTAATTTGTGAGAAGTGTGTGTTGGTAAAGTAAGTAAATCTATTCCCAAACTCCGTACGCCTCTTGAATTGTTCCTAGAGCCACATGAGAACCATGACCATCAAAAATCAGTAAATTCCTGTTAGTTGGAGACACACCACCAGGCACACATGTTGCAAAATGATGCAACCATTTCATAAATAACTCCTTTTTCATCCATGCATGAGGTTGTGCTACCATGCAAGCACCAGGCTCACAACCTGCTATGTAATTCTGCAATTGTTTCTTCCCTTTGAAAAGATAGAAACCAGGGATGCTTTGTCCAGCAACATTGACACAACATAATATGGTTATCCATTCTCTTCTTTTTGGGATTATGTATGGGACACTTCTGCTTCCTCTTCTAGCAAGCACTCTCATACCACAATTTCTTCCTACTTGTAATCTAGTTTCATCACAATTCCATATTTTTCTCAGCTCATATAGGTTAGCTTTGTAAATAGAGGACAAATTCAGATAGAAAGAATTAACAATAGATGGTCTTAGACTTACTTGCCCTATCTCTATCAAGGCCTTCTGTTGTCCTCAAAATTAAATCTGGGTGCCTTCTTTTAAAACCTACCCACCATGAGTTTCCAAGGATACCATCTATGAATGGGGTGGATCTAGATTTGAATATTTGTGCCACATATGCTTTAAGTTGTGAGATTTATAACCCATGACCCATATCAGCCATTTCATGACACCATTGCACCAAATCAAGTTCTTCTTCTTTAGTAAGAATTGTGGGTGGTCCCTTTGTTTTCTTAGTGGTTATCCCCAACAACATGAAGTAAGTGTGCTTAGAGGTATGCCCCACTTTCTTGCAGCATCATGTGTTGAGGAACCATAATCTTTGACTTCTTTGATGGCATTATTCATGCTAGTCTCATCCCAATCTCCGCGTATTCTGATTTTTTTGTTGCTGCCCCTCCACTGATTTCGGCAATTACAACCTGTAGTTGGGGTCCATTGTTGCCAACCTCATCTTTGTCTGGTTCACTTGGTGGAAATATGACTCCCCTTTTTTGGCGCGCAGAGCAGGTGAACTCTTTTGAGTGATCGTTTTCTCCTCATGTTAGCAAATAACACCTTAAAAACACAAGGAATAATATCGTGCATTTTGAAACAATATGAACAACCAAAGCACGATTCATCGATTTTGAATGCAAGATGTTATAGGTATATAATTAGTTTTTATATTAAATGTAACAACATTTGAATTGAATACTAAATTGAAAATGTATGTGACGTGGTCACCAAAAACTAAAATGAAATTAATTATAATATGAATAATTACCAGCAACAAGATATTCATTATCTACTTCAGTTTTATATACAGTTATAAATACAACTATTGTCATTTGCAGTGTGTATATGAAACTCAAATTATATAGATTTATATATTCATTCACCTTCTTATGTGCATGTTTTTGCGTGTATTGGAAACTGTAGTATGCATATATGTATACAGGAAAATGACACTGAATAAATATAGATATTCTAGTTCAGGCACATAAAATCTGTAAATAAGATATATATATGAAACATGCATAAAATAGTCTTTTTGAATTGCATTTTCTAAAACAGGTTTCCATGCACACAAAATTCCTGCAAATAAGTTACGCAAAAAAAAAGATTAACTTGATTTGAGTTTGTATACACACACACATTAATGAGAATATATTTCTTATTATATACTTGTATGTAATATTGAACTAGCTAATGAATATCATGTTCTGGTAGTTGTTTAAATTATATTTACCTTATTTTTAGTTGCACGTATTTTTCCTTTTCAAATTTGCTTGGGAAGAATAATATTATTTGTAGGTTTTCTGAAAACTGAACTATAAAATAAAAACAAAGAAACTATTTTATGCATGTTTCATATATATATTTTATTTGCAGGGTTTCTGTGTACAGTAACTAAACTAGAATATCTATATATATTCAAAGTTAATTTCTTACAAATGGAAAATTTGTAGGAAAATGACTTGAGCTGAGAATGCAAATAATTTAATTATAATATTGGAATATTTTCAAACTCTTACTTAATCTAGAACTGCCAAACAAGATTGGGTCGATGATCCAATTTGACAAAGGAAAACTTGTGAAATTTGATTGTTGAACAATGAAATGTATTTATAGATGTTGTTGACCTTGCATTGGGTGCTTGATCCATGTGCTTGTTTGTGATTGGTTGAATTTGGTTAGTGTGGATTGAGAGTGATGAGATGATAAATCTAATGGCTATGGTGAATTTTTAGGTGAGATATATTTGTTTGAATTCCACCCTTCAATAAATGCATGTGTTTCTTGAGCCTTACAAATTTGTATTCTTTTTGTAGGTTTATCATTAATGCTTGTAGATGGGATGGAAAGAAGGGGCAATGTGGATATGACTTGACATTTTATTATTTGAAATTTTTTCATTTAATGTGGTATTTGATTGGAGTTGTGCCCTATTGTGACAATGAAGTCTTTTAATTTTGTGGATGAAAGTGTGTATGATTAGAAATGACATGACCTTTTTAAGTTTAAAAATATATTCAAACTTAAAAAAATGTTTGTAATAATGAGAGTTATCTCCACTACTCATTTTAAAATATAGATTGAAATGTTGAATACATAGATGTATCAATACTTGCATCATTTATTGTCTTTTTAATATTATGTTTCTTCTTGCTATAATAAAATGTACACTTTATATTGTCTAATATTTAATTACAAAAAAGGCCATTTTATTTCTATTTATTAAAAAAAATTCATGCAAGTTTAGGGATTTGAATATTCTACTATTAACTAATAAATTAACATAACTTGTCACGGTCATTGGCCAATACACGATGACTGGCTCCTCTCCCCTAACTAGTGTTCTCCAAAGGCCTAAAGCGCAGCAGAAAGATAAATTATAACTAAGCGAGTTTTGCAGATGAGTTAAGCCGTAAGTAGGTACAAACAACCAATAAAGGAATTGATTTGATGCAAGTGGGTACACTTTTCTTCCTCACCCACAATTTCCAGATATTTTGTGAACGCTTCAACATTTAACAAAAGTCTAGAGGCGACATTCCTTTAAAAACTTGTAATTAGCTTGGTTAAATTTGACAGCCATTTATGGTGTCAAACAATTTTAACGTGTTGATAATATTTGTAATGCCCAAATTGGGCATCGGATCCTTTTTTTTCCACCTGCCTCCTCTGCCACCGTGGCCTCCTGCCAACCACCCGGCCTGCAGACATTTGACCACAGCGTCTTTTCTGTCCTTGCATGCGGGAGACGGGAGTCGGTGGACGTGTTTTTTCTTCACCTAGATCTTGTTTTGATCCTTTCATTCAATGCATGGGCGCAGTCTGGTTGACGTGATGGTTAGATGGAGCTTCAAGACCAATGAAGCAGAGGATAAAGCGGAAGGCGTGTGGCTGTAGCAGTCCCTGCTAGGATGTTCACGACTGGTGGATGCGTTGAAACAGGCAAGATAGACTAACCATATACATAATATGCTAGTATCTAATAAACCTCTTGAAATGAAACTTTTTCTTTCTAGAAATTGGTTTAAATCCGTGATTTTGTGGATTTGCATTCAGTATATGGTTAACAGTTTGTTACTTCTGGATTTGCCTCTGTTGGTTGTTCTTGTTGACGTGATCAACCCATTTATATATATTTAAAACAAACAAAGGTTCTCAGTGTATGCTTTGATTGATCATATGAAATATATATATATATATATATATATATATATATATATATATAATTTTAAAGTTACTTCCTTCTGCAAAAATGTCGCTGTTTCTTTTGTGAACCTAGGTATGTAATCGCCCCTAGAACGTTGCAGCGTTGACTAGTATTGGTTTCCTGTTATGTTGTTGCCCTAGAGGAAAACATACAGTTAATTTTATTTTTATTTTTATGATAAGCGTGATTATGCACTTCGTGTATTGTGCAAATTATTAGGGCTTTTGGAAATTAGAAGTTCAATATATATGCTTGTTAAGAAGGAAGTTTTGGGCCGAAAATATGTCCTGGGTTGATAGAAGGGCATAAATTATTGATAGAACCCCATTTTGATTCTACTCTTTCTATGAGTAAAATTTGATAAAATTAATGACCTTTATGGTGTTAAGATATGGTATGTTGATGATTCCTTGTGTGATCAATTTAATCATGTATAGACATAATGCCTTGATGGAGTAAGGTAATATCTTTCATGGTTCGTGAAAGTTAAGGTTTTCATCAACTGCTTAAGGTAACATGAAGTTCCTTAATTTAGTCAAACTTGTTTTGTACTTCCTTCTTGATGAGTGACCTTTCATTGCAAATTTAGAATGATTGTGATGGAAGGTCGTGAATATATTTTGTTGTCAAAAAGGGAAAAGAAGCTATGGAATAGTTTGTTTTTGTGTCGAACGTAATAATTGTAATTACATCGTTATAGAAGTTCGTTATTGGAGGATATCTATCTTCAATGGTATATTATGTGTTTAATCCCTGCATAGGTTACCATAAACTTAGTGATGAGATGTAAATTAAGGAGAGTTGAGAGACATTTTCCTTTGTATACATCGTTTATGATATTAGGAAGTGAGTTGATGTCGGAAAATTTCAACCAAGTCTAGATTCATGGCTATGTTCCTCTAAACGGGAGGATTATAAATCTAAGGTATTATGAAAATTGCAAGATGTGTTTAGAATGCTAGATTGCCTACTCAACTTGGGTATTAATGAGGCTTGTCGCTATTCCAGCCCTGGTTATGTTCAGTAGGTAAGCTGTTAGGCAATACCTATTCCAGACATTCTTACCGTCCTTTCCACTCATCCTTATTAGCTATGAAGTCACTTATTACCTAAGATATAATGGTTGTGGGTTTGAATATAAGATTTTCATCCTTTAAACATTTTTGATTACATGATGGAACTTTTTTTTACCCTCGTTGTTCGTTTATAGCCTATTAGGCCTATGGCCCTACTAGAGCGATTCCAAAACTATATTCTTTTTGGCAAACTTAAGATCGGTCTGGTTTTAATCTTTTGACTTCTCCTTGAGAATGTGGATTGATGGGTTACACCTTAGATTTCAATCACGTAATCTACGAGATCACATAATTGAAATCCTAATACTCTCAACTCTTGTGTCTAATCATTTAAATTTCACGATCTTGCGTATTTGGTTGTCAAACTTTTGTAGTTTTCAGGTATTCTTCATAACTAAAACTTATTGATTTCTTCTTAGTTCATATGTTGAAAATTATATCTTGTTTCAAAAGGTTGTTAGAGGTTAGAACTTTGATCCATTTCCTGAAATAGAATGTTTCCTTTCATGGTATTGTTAGCTAGTAGCTTATTGTTGCTATGTATAGTCTTATCTTGCTCGATTCTCACGAACCGACTCGGGTTATTAATTGTTGCGAGATGGCTTACGTGGTTAGATGATGGAAATACTTGTAGATTATTGCATCAATCTTGGTTATGATGTTCCTTTGTGTGTATTATGTTATAAAAATTTGGAAAGGGCCTTTGGACATTTTAGAAGAAGGGTCGGTGCTAGTAAATGTATTGTAGAGTATTGTTGTTGTAACTGTTGAAACTTTGGCTTGTTTGGTTATCATGTGAAAGATGAAATTTGATTTCCGCTTGGTTATGGGATATTCTAGTGAATTTTAATCCTTAGAATAGTAGCGGGGCATGTCCCATGTTATTACTCTCTTGCTCCCTAGTCATGGTTCAATAGAGATGGTATGTCCCTTTGATTTGTGCATCATGTTGGAATGAATTGATATAACCTTGTTTTGTTTCCGCAAACGAGTACTGTTAAACTTTGCTCTTGAGTTAAAATGTTGAGTTGTAAATCCTCCTAAGGCTTAGTAGCAATGAGTTTGTAAGCACTATGAAGTGAGCTGGATAGTCCTGATAAAAGTTAAACCAAAATTTATGTATATGAACATATTAATGTAGATGTGATCTACTTGATAACCTTTGAGACCTGGAACAATCAAGAGGAAACTATCTTTTGTAACGAAATATGATAACTTATTATTATTATTTTTATTCGAGCCAAGCTAATAAACATTATCCTTTTATGGTGAAATCTTAAATGACCTCATGGTGAAAGCAATGGTTAGATTTTAGAAGATGATAGGATTTAATAAGTAGGAGGGAAATCGATTAATTAAACCTTAAATCTCTCTCTATCGTTTGGAATGTTTTCCTTTGTCAAACTTAATTAAGTAAAGTCTAGATGGAACATTTAACCAATCTTGATAAACCCTTAACCTCAATAAAAGACGGATAGTAAACCATGTGACCCTGAAGCTAAATTCTGTTGTCCTGTTCTGTTAACCCATGCCTTAATTCATGGTGATATTTCTTAAGCAAGGTCAAAATTTGATCCTTAAACAAGAAGGTTATTGTTATGAACCCTAAGCGGTACTTCCCTCAATCGGAACTTATGCCTTCACCTGTGCAACAGAGGTGTGGAACTTGTGTTAGTGGCTTGAATAAGATTAATTAACCTTGTAAGAAATGGAAAATGTTCTAAAATCAAATGAATAAGAAATATTTGGACATCAAATTGATGATCCCAGTTTAGAAAGCTTGGCCTTAAGCTATTTAGTCAACCGTTGAAAATAAAGAAGTTCTCCCTTGTGAAAAGAATTGTGTGAATCATTACATGAAATTTTATAAGAACGTAAGTTAAGAATTAAGAGACACTTTAGTAAACAAGAAAATTTAACAAGAAATTCCTCATGGGATGCCCTAGCTGTGAGTGTGTCATGTGGATTGGACTTCCATGTTGTCTTGTCAAAAGAAGAGTACATTGTCCTTGATAGGTGTGAACGTTTCCATGCTGACCTTGTGGTCTCCCCCGTAACAAGTGGTTCCTAGTGTTGGTTGTAACCTTGTGACGACATGTTGTGTCGTGTTGTGTCAAAGCAAGTCAAAAAAAAAAGTTATCCTGTATTTCACTGTGTTGTTCGTGTGTGCTTGGTTTTGGGTCGTTACAATATTTCAATATTATTTTTTAAAAGATCAATCTTTGTTTCTTTCATTTTTGAATATATATGATGGTCATGTTTTAAATATGTAAGTTATATGTGATGGTTATTCCAAAATTTGTAAATATTTATGATTAAAACTATAAAAATGTAGACATATATGTCAAAATTAACTTCTTACTTGCAAGTCTAATTAATGAGATACTACTAAAAATTTTACCAAAAAGAGGACCCTTAAACTAAAGTCTAGTCTTGAGAATGGCATCCTTTGAATATCTATAACTTCAATTACTACACTTCAATAAAAGACTTCAATCTTTTAAACGCCTTAAAGCTTAAGAAAAATCTTAAGGATGACATCCCCTTAAAAATAAACACATAATAATTCCAAAACTTTTTATCAATCCTTTGAATATATATAAGGTATAGACTAGGAATTGCATATGAGTTGTAAAGTATGTTGGGTAGGATGTCAATCTTTGACTTATCATGTTAATATGTTTTCGAATATGTTAGATTGTTTTGGTCAAATAATTTGACTCCGCATTGATTTTTTTTTTTAAATTATACATCTAAAAACAAATAACAATAACAAAATGAGAGGAATAATACATATATACTATGTCTAACCTTTAATAAGTATTCTATGAGAAAATTACATATAAATCTTTTTTACAATAGTTTGGAGAAAACTCATTACAAAATATACCATTAAATATGGTAAATAGTTTAGGAGGATCTCCTTCTAAATGCTCAATAATGCCTGTCTTCCCATTATGTTTCCCAATTAATTATCTTCCACAAAATACATAATCATGAAATGTCCATTACAATTCTTGTCACCATGTAATTGTTTTTGCTATGGATTAAATATAGTTACAGTAAAACCAGAAGAGGAGAAAATTAAGAGGAGAAAACTGCAGCTTTTACTGAGAAGAATAACCAGAGTTATCGGCCTCCCAAAAATGGTAGCTTCTACTCTTTTTTCGTTTAATCAGAAGAATAACTAACGCCAGAATGATGCCTCCCACAAGCCCTAATACTAAGGGTAATGTTTTTAAGGACTTCTCTGCAGAGCAGCTCTTTACCGTTTTTTATAGGAATTGGGGCAGTCGAATGAAAATCTGTTAGAAAACAAATAAACACAGTCAAGAGCATAACTGAAAACAAAATGAAGTGGCTATGCTTACTCTTACATATTCCCCACAAGTTCCATTAATTCGATGTAGAGCCGACAAGTGGGTATATCTCAAATCTTACAGAGCAGCTTCCAAACACAGCTTGAGCTCCTTGATTTGAGCAACAACACCGTTTCTAACAGTTATTACGAGGTGACTGATTTTTTCTTCGAGTTCAGTGTTTGAGAGATTTATCCGTCAACTATTGTTGAGACCATGTTCTGCAATCATTAACAGACAAATCTCTCTAACACTGAACTCGACCGTACACCTGATCTGAAGACGAGTATTAAGCCGATCCCTTATTTGCAGGGTCGCAATAGACGTGTAACTAGCCTCCATTCTAAGAAAAACTGGTGAGGAGAAGTGGCCTTGTGCTCCTTATCTTGTTGTTGCTGGACTCGCAAGATTGGTTTTCACCGAGGCCTCCTCAAACGCAGCTATAATTATAAGTGTGCGAGTTTTGCGGATGAGTTACGCAGTAGAAATTACGTCATTACCTTTGAAAGTAACGGGTAGGGGATGAGTTAAATCGGTAGGTGTAGGTACAAAGAATCAATAATGGAACCAATTGATACAAGCACATGTTTCTTCCTTACTGACCAGGTCTGGAAACTAACAGCGTGTGGGCCGTTTTTTTGTGATTTTAATCCAATGTGACCCCTAAAAAATTAGGTAGCCGTAGTCAATGACATGTTGAAAATTTAGAAAGAGTATAATTTTTAAAGTGGTTTTATTTAAATATATAAAATATGTGAAAATATATAATTTATTTTTATTTATGTAAAGAAAAATTAAAAAAATAATTTTTATTTTTTTTTTGGAATTTACAGCCACCTGAAAGAATTAGGCCGTTGATTTGACACAAACATTAAATTTAAATCCTAAACATGTTACCCACGTTTTCTAGATTTTGTAGAATGCTTTAAACTTGTTCTTTGATTTTTTTAGGACCTTAAGCTTAAAAAAGGTCTCGAGGATGACACCCTTAAAAACAAAAACATACCGATTCCACTAGTTTTATAATAGCAAACACACTTAAGGGGTGCAATGGAAACACCAATAGGCGCAAAATAAACAATTATTTCATGTGCAGAGGATGATTTGAAAGCCAAATGTTATATAGAAATGCACCTTCGGTGTATATGAGTGAAGATATAGAAGGAAGTGCAATGAAACAACATTTTAAAAAGGAGGGAACATCAATTATTGAATCTCGGAAAGAAGCAAGTATTGAAGAAGGTGAAAAAGAGAATGTTTATGACATAAAGGTAGGAGTAAGCAATAAGTTGTAGACATAAAGATTTGCATAAGCACGTAAGAGGTGTAGAGCTAAGAGGTGGTGCTTCTATTTTTTGCAGGTGGTGGGTGCACCACTGCGAGTCATCTTGGACTACCTTTTAAACAAAGAGGCCAACGATATGAGAAGGTTTTTGTGGCTGCAAATTCTTGAGACATCTATGATTGAAAGACCCGTGCCAATATTTATCTCAAATGTCAATACCTTTGCATATCCTTACAACAAGGTTAGGTAGAGCATTGGGCAATAAAGAGCACACCTTTTAAAGATAAACATGATTGGTCTGATTATCATAAAAGAAGGTAAATGAGATGCAAAAATTATAGTCGACCATACGTTATGTTTTTGTCACTGTCTCATCACCCAAAAACATGGGAGAAGACAAAACAATATCATGCGAAGCCATTATAATTGTTTATAGGTTAGATTTTTTCTACTTTAGAAGCAGACTTCATGGAGGGATTCAAGGAGGACATGGGGAAAATCTCACTTCCGTTAGGTGTGGAGACTGTTAAGCAATAGATAAGTGAGGTAGAGAATCTTATATCAATGCAATATTGTTCAAGAAGGAGGGAAAAACTATTCACTTTTAACATTGATGGTGGCAAAATGCAAAGGCGAATTCGAGAACCTTGACACCGTCATTACTTGACTATTTCAATATAGTGGTTGGAGTGGGCAAAGGCATGGATATAGATGACAATGCACTCACTTGTAGATATGGAACTTGCATATGTATGACTCGACACCTTGCCCACCGCTTTGGAAGTTATGTCAATTATCGAGGAAATTTGGCGCCGCTTGTAGAAAACTTTGGCATTGTGTTTTTCAAAATGATGCATGGAATTCACCTCCAAAGAAAAATGTCAATAGACTTTTTGCGATCAAATTAGATTAGATAACCTCATTATTAACATTGTCATTATTATTTCTTGATGGTACCCATGCTTTCCGATTTTTTAGAATGCTTTAAACTTGTTCTCATATTTTTTTAGAGCCTTAAGGTTAAAAAAATGTCTCGAGGATGACACCCCTTAAAAAAAATACATACTAATTCCAATAGTTTTATAATAGCAAACACATTGAAATGGTGGAATGGAAACACAAATAGGTGCAAAATAAGCAATTATTTCATGTGCGAGAGATGATTTGAAAGCCACGTGTTATATAGAAATGCACCTTCTAGTGTACCTGAGTGAAGATATAGAAGGAAGTGCAATGAAACAACATTTTAAAAAGGAGGGAACATCAATTATTGAATTCCGGGAAAGAAGCAAGTATTGAAGAAGGTGAAAAAGAGAATTGTTATGACATAAAGGTAGGAGTAAGCAATAAGTTGCAAACATAAAGATTCGCAGAAGCACATAACTAGAGGTGCAGAGCTAAGAGGTGGTGCTTCTATATTATGCCAAGGTGGGTGCACCCTGCAAGTCATCTTGGACTATCTTTTAAACAAAGAGGCCAATGATATGAGAAGGTTTTTGTGGTTGCAAACTCTTGAGACATCTATGATTGAAAGACCCATGCCAATATTTATCTCAAATTTCAATACCTTAATTTGCATATCATATTAACAAGGTTAGGTAGAACATTGGGCAATAAAGAGCACACCTTTTAAAGATAAACATGATCGATCTGATTATCATAAAAGAAGGTAAATGAGATGAAAAACTATAGTCGACCATATGTTATGTTGTTGTCACTATCTCGTGGCCCAAAAATATGGGAGAAGGCAAAAACTAACATGCGAATCCATTATAAATGTTTATATGTTTTATTTTTTCTACTTTAGAAGCATACTTCATGGAGGGATTCAAGGGGGACATGGGGAAAATATCACTTGCGTTAGGTGTGGAGACTGTTAAGCAATAGATAAGTGAGGTAGAGAATCTTATATCAATGCAATATTGTTCAAGCCGGAGGAAAAGCTATTCACTTTTAGCATTGATGGTTACAAAATGCAAAGGCAATAATTCGAGAACCTTTACACCGTCATTACTCGACAATTTTGTTGTAGTGGATGGCATGGGCAATGCATGGATATAGATGACAATGCACTTGCTGTTAGATAGGGAACTAGCATATGTATGACTCGACACCTTGCCCACCGGTTTGGAAGTTACGTCGATTATCGAGTAAATTTGGTGTCGCTTGTAGAAATCTTTGGCATTGTGTTTTTTCAGAAATGATGAGTGAAATTCACCTTCGAAGAAAAATGTCAATAAAATTTTTTGCTATCATATTAGATTAGATAACCTCATTATTAACATTGTGATTATTATTTCTTGATGTATCGGGTCTCTTGCAAAATACCTTCACTTGATGTTAATATTCTCTTTTGATTTGTTTTTTTACCATTGGAAGCTTCTGGTCAAACCCTATACAGAGGACATAAAAATTACAAAATATCATTTTTCCTCTTTGCAATAAGGATTTGTGTTGTGATATGTAGGTGATTCAAATTTGCATCTATTTAGTGCACAAAATTGAATTCGAGGTGTAAAATTATTTTACGTTTGTATTTTGAGGGGACTTCCTAAGGTTTAGAAGATGGGATGGAAAATAAGAAAGAGAATGGGGGAGAAAGCAATGTCAAATGTGGATTTGGAAGGGAAATTAAAGTATATGGTGGAACTCACCACCTAAGAAGAGGTCTCAGAAGTCAATTCAAATGTCAAGAATTTTGATAACCTTATGTAGGCTTGTAAAGGGTGTGTTTTTAATATCGTTCATGGTCTCGCCTCACATTATTCACGTGAGTGAAATTTACATTTAAATGGGAAAAAAATAAAAATGGGGAATATCCAACGCTAATTTCAATCCAATGGAGGGAATGCCTATTGGTGTAAATATACTTTCGAGAAAATATTAAGGGTAGTTTGGAGGTTACGTCAATTGTCAAGTAAATTTGGCGTCACTTGTAAGAAATTTTTGTATTGTGCTTTTTCGGAAATGATGCATGAAATTCACCTCCAAAGAATAGTGTCATTAAACTTGTTGCAATCTATAACTTTACATTTTTTACATTCGATAGCCTCATTATTTACATTTTTTTATTAGGGGTAAATAGTTTTGAAGGGACTATACCCTGTTACAAAACGTGCTCAAAAGCCAGATAAAATAGAAAAGAATAGTCCATAGTTTTGAAGGGACTATACCCTCTTACAAAAAGGCTCCATAGCTAGATAATGCAATAAAAACATCAAGTTTGGATCAACATCCAAAATATACATGTATGTCCAACTATAGTTAACCAAGGAACTATACCAAAGGATCAAAATAGTAACAAAACTACAACTAAGCAACATGAAAACAACCTCCTAACAACATCAAAAAAAAAACTTGTAGTAAGGATTGTCCTCTTCACTTGTCTACTTTGTCAATATTTGTCCTTACCTTCTGTAGAGAGGTGAAGAGTGCCAAGCGCAAGTGACATGGGTGGGATCCTTCTTATCCAACTGTGAGAGAGTCAAGTTCCTTACTGGTTTTGGCTCCAAAATGGCAGCAGAATGTCACCAAGCACACAAACAATTTTGACATGTTGCTCAAAAAAATTGTAAATAACCTTAAGCATAGACATGGTATAGTCATGCCTTCCTTTTGCATTTCCCAGCATGTTATCCAGTGAGTTAAGCTTCTTGTAAATTTCAATAATTTGATCATTATCCTGCTCAAGGTCGTTGTGCATCTTCCTTTTGCCTTCTCTCTTGCAAACCTACTTGAGCTCTTCTTTCAAAGCCCCAACCTCCTTTTCCGATTAACAATTCTATTGAGAAGGACATCCTCCCCTTCTATAGTAGAAGCACTAGTTGGATTGTTGATATGAAGCAGATTTTTAGCAGACTCAATTTCTTTGTTGCTACGAAGGATTCTTTGGGAGGGGAAGGGATGATTGAGGGGGTAAAGTGGATTTTTGGTTTTGATTTTCCTTTGACCAGTAGTAGTGGTGGGGGTAGTGGAGTTAGGGTAAGGAGGGCAAGGCGGTGGGAATTGAACAATGTTGAGAAAGGAAATGGCGGTGAAGCAACAGAATGAGGCCTTGGTGAAGGGGGTGGCACGAGTGTGGTTTTGAAACTCAAGAACAAAGTGTTCCAGTGAATTTAAAAGATAATGCAGAAATCTAACATGCAAATTCCTTCTAAAATGATTTAGGAAAACCAAATGTTTGAGAGGAACTGTCACATATCTGCCTTCTAAAGTGACATACCTAACAATCATCCTTGTAATTTCATCGAATGGCTCTGGAATGGAGGTCACTTTTATGCTTGCCATAACAAACTTGAGATTTTCTCCATCTGCTAGGAATTTCTTGGCTTTGATTTTCTTATCAACCCTCTTGCTGAAGAATTTAGCACCTTTGAGACTCAAACTTCATGACCTCAAAGCAATAATCTCTTTAGTGATTTTAATGCTTATCTCCCCATATTCAACTGTTCTTTTCTTCCACCCAGTCATGAATTGAAGAGAAATGTCTTGATCAGTGACCCTGCATTTTTTTCAATGAGGTTTGAGACCCCACCCATTTGTAGATAAGTCCATAGGGTCACATCCTCCTTCCAAGTTGGGTCGTAGGTGGGTTTAGTTTGACATGGAGCTCCACCCATTCTGTCACTGTTGTTTCTTTGTTTCCCAATGACAATGCTTTTCCCCCAAAACTGCTTCTTGACAACGTCTTTGTATACCCAAAAAGCGTGTGAAGGCTGAGTGAAATTATTAGCCGCATGTGAGGAGATAATCACTCTCAATATAGCGAAGGGCTTCTTAATGATAGTTTTTGATTTCATATTTATCCTTGATGATGTCATTATGTACCTTTGCTAGGGAGGATGTCATCACTAAACCAAGTTTGCATGTTATTACTAACACCATAGTTAGCAAGACTATCCACCACTTTTTTCCTTCATGGTATGAGTGGATGATTTGAAAATTTGCAAAGGATGTACAAATCTCAATAGATTCATAAACGAAATCCCTAATGGTCCAACTAGGGAGTTGTGCTCGATTTAAGATATTTATTATGTTTAAATATTCCCCTTCATTTATAATATTGGAAATATTACAATCTCTTACAAGTTTGATCCCCCATAGTATTGCAAGGGCTTCAGAATAGTGATTTGTTTGGTGGCCCATTTTACCAGCAAATGCAAAAACAAGGCAGCCTCTATGATCCCTGATCACCCCACATCCTCCTGATGCCTCTGGGTTTCCTTTGGATGCCCCATCAAAATTTAACTCGTACCATAAGTTGGGTGGTGAATATAATGAACTAAAGATCTATCAATGTTATTTTGATCATTCCTATGTGTATTGCTAGTATCAATCTTCCAAGCAACAAGTATATGTTCTTCATCCTTGGGGTATGGTCTATTTTTTGGAGGCCTAAACCTTTCAATGTTATCTTTTACAACAATAACAATTTCCTTAAAGATCTTGTTGCATACCTATCTATTGTTTCAAAGATTATTCCATTCCTAGTTTTCCACAATCTCCAAATGGTATGAGGTAGGACCAAATTCCATAATCTTCTTATCATGCAATGTTTATAAGGTGGATCCCATTGCTCCCAGGCCTACAAGAAGGTATTAGGAAGGGTCCAATGCAGATTAAAATTGGAAAAGATGAGACTCCAGACCTTTGAGGTATATTCACAATGCAAAAGTATATGTTTGATGTCTTCAACCTCTTTTTTACACATGCAACACATATTAGGCATAATGAAACCCTTTTTAATTAGGTTATCATTAGTGAGGATCTTTCCTTTTAAACAAGCCACGAAAGAAATTAACTTTTGGGGTTAACTCAGGCATCCAAATTTTACTCCAGTTTATATCACTTTGAATATTTTCAAAATAAGCATTGTATCCCGATTTGATAGTATAGTCCCCATCAAAAGAGTCAACCCATATAAGCTCATCCTTGGTATCCTTTTGATTGAGAGGGATGAGTGCAAGTTGTTGTTGCAGAGAGGAGACATCAAGTTGTAAATTTTCCTTATCCACTTTGAGTTGCTTCCAAGTTCTCTTGTTTCCATCCAATTCAATGTAATCTTTTACTTTATTCCCATATTTCTCACTTAGAATATCTTTGATGGAGCCAAATTTATCACTCAACCTAAAATTTGTCTAGTTGTCTTTCCAAAAATGTATATCCTGTCCATTTCCTACTTTCCATCTACAACCTTTTGTAAGGATGTGTCTGATTTGAAGCAAGTTGTTCCAGAAGATGGATCCATTGGGAAGTTGGTTTTCAAAAAGAAAAGAATTCATATTTTTCTGAGCTAAGTACTTTATCCTAATGATCTTTGTCCAAGTTTTTTTCCTTTAGAATTCTCCAACCAAGTTTGGCAATTAAAGCAACATTCATCTTCCTAATATCCTTTACACCCAGGCCACCAATATTTTTGGGAATACAAACCTGATCCCAAGAAACTAAATGGTATATGAATCTTTCTTCCATTCCATGCCATAAAAATGATTTTGAATTCTTTCAATGTTGTCAACAATTATTGGGATGTTGTACATAAACATTATATATATGGGTAAGTTATGAAGTGTGCTTTTGATTAACATGCATTTTCTCGGCACTAGAGAGAAAAACACCTTTCCATCCAACCAATTTTTGTGAAATCTATCTAACAAGGCATTCCAAACAGCATTAGATACTTTATTAGTGCCCAAAGGTAAGCCTAGATAGGTAGTGGGAAGAGAGTTGATTTTACACCCTAAAATGAGTGCAATTCTTTTTTGTCTATCATAAGGAGTATTGAAAAAAATACACCAAGATTTTTCAAAGTTAACTTTCTGGCCAGAAGTTGCTTCATAGAATCTGAGAATAGTCTTTATAGATTTTGCTTCAAGAATAGAAGCCATCAATAGAAAAATTGTGTCATCAGCAAATTGCTGATGTGAAGTTGTATGATTGGTGGAAGTAGGTTTGAACCCTTTTAGCATGCCAGTATTCACAGCCTTAGTTATGGATCTACTAAGGTTGTTAGCCATTATTATAAAAAGTAAGGGGGATATGGGATCCCCTTGTCTTATACCCCTACTACTAGAAAGAATCCCACTAGAGTACCATTAACAACAACTGAAAATCTAGAAGTGGTAATGCAGCCTGAATGATTTTTCTAAATTTGCTTTGAAATCCAAATTTTGACAAGACCTTATCTAAAAAATTCCAAGACACTCTATCAAAGGCCTTATGCATGTCTAATTTTATTTCCATACCTGATTTTTTACTTTTATCCATGGAGTGAATGGTTTCATGAACCATGATTACCCCATCTTGAATAATCCTTCCTTTTATAAAGCCACTTTGTTGTTTAGATATTAGATCAGCTAGCAAAGGTTGTAATCTAGTAGCAAGAATCTTGGTAAAAATTCTCAGAAACCACATTTACCAGCTGATAGGCCGGAAATCCTTGAAGTCTTTAGCATCCAACTTCTTTGGGGCTAACACAATATGAGTATTATTCAGCTCCTTTATCATATTTCCTATTCTATAGAATTCATTCATGACTTTCAAGTGATCCTTGATGCACGGGAGGCTTTGTAATTTCCAATTTTTTTCTTTTTATCACTATATAAAGCTTCAAGAATCCCTTCAAATCCTTTCATTCTTTATTTATTTGATTTAACTTCAATGAATCCATTATTCAAATCATTCTCATAGTCAGTGAGTATCTTGGATGGAGCTAGGGTAAGCTCCCCTTCTTCTTTTTCATAATCTGAGTCCTCCTGCTATGAAGTTTTTGATTTGGTATTGAATGAAGGCTTTTACTGGCAGGAGTAAGGAGATTTTCAATATCAAAAGACAGGGAAGTGATTTTCCTCATTCATGAGATCATCCAGTTCCTTATTCTCTTCTTCTTTAGTCAAATATTCTAATATGGATTCTAGTAATTCTTCAGTTTCTGGATGAGCCTTCATCTCCTGTCCTTCGATGCTATTAAGGTGTTACTTTGTCCCTATTCCTTATCCTTATCCCGAGAAGAATTAATCGGTTGATCAATAAACAAATCCTCCAACTTATCTTGATTTGATGCTAATAGGTTAATGGAAACCCTTACATTATCTTCATCCACTTCTATATTTAGCTTTACAGGCTTTTGAAGATTCAGATCATTGAGCTTGTTTTTTCCTACAAATCATCTCCTCCATTTTTACTAAGGGATTGTTTGGTCTCTAAATAGTCCTACAAAATGGTTGTCGTCTTATAGGGTTTTTAAACCCTTTTTGTTCCTTTTTTATTTTAGATCTGGCGGATTAGAGATATTTTTATCTATCCCCTTATCATTTTAAATCTGGGCTTGCATTCTTTTCTTGAGGTGACTCTTTTCCTTCCATTTTTTCTTCTTGAGAGATGTTTTCCACTGAAACCCCTGATCCATTCAATTTCTCTTTATCCTTAGGCTTCTTTTCAGTCTCTTTTAAGGAATCTCTCATTCTTTTGGTTCTTGTCCGTAGGGCATTTCCTAGTGAAATTCCCTAACTTATGGAATTTATTGCATCTTAATTGAAAAGTTTCATATTCTATCGCATGTTGTCATGGACCAAACTTTGATTGCAGGATGATGTGATCAGGTAGTTCTTTCTCCATTTCAGAAGAGATGCAAAATCTAGCAAATGCTAGCTCGATATTTTTAGTAGGCCCATCTAATCCAACTGGAGAACCGATCGATCTTGCAATATGAAGCAAGATCTCATCATCCTAGTAATGTAGGGAAGTCCTGGTAGCCTACACCATATAGGAATAGTGTGAATATTTTCAGTATTAGGGTTAAAGCCTGGGTACCATCTTTTTAGGAAAAGCCCCATGTTTCCCATACACCAGGGTCCACCAAGTAATATTGTTTCAAGATCTGTCTATTGATTGAATCTGGCAAGGAAAAAACCTCTAGACATGGTTGTAATAACCAAATATCCTTTAGGTTGCCAGTGACGCATGGCCCACTTTCTGATGGCATCGATATTGGGCCTAGCACCCAAGAACTTACCCACAAGGGTGAGATTTATTTTCCCCGTGCTCAATGCAAGCATCCATCATGCACATGGATGTGGGTCACCCCCTCCTTGTCCTTTGTGATTTTGAATAGTGATTGATTCTACATAGATGCAGGAGATTGAGGACCCACATGTTTGTCAGGAGGTACCTTAAAAATGTCCACCCAAGCGTCGATCCTGGACTAGAGGTTTTGATGGTAGCTGAATGTAAAGGTGACATTTCAACAGGAGGTTTATCACCGCCAATTAACGAGACATTTTGTAGCTAGAATCGGAGACTATACTTGCAAAACCCTCACTCGCTTCCATACTTCCATTTCTTAGCATATTAGGTCTCTTACAATGACCTTCACTTAACAGTAATATTCTCTTCTGATTTATTTTTTTGGGTTTTGACCATTGGAAGCTTCAGTGCAAGCCCTGGACAAAAATTACAAAATATCATTTTTCCTCTTTGCACTAAGGATTTGTGTTGTGATATGTAAGTGATTCAAACTCTCCATCTATCTAGCACACAAATTTGAATTCTAGGTATAAGATAATATTAAGTTTTTATTTTAGGGGGACTTCCTAGGATTTGGAAGATGGGAGAGAAAATGAGCAACATAATGGGGAAAAAGCATTAGCATATGTGGATTTGGAAGGGAAAGAAAAATATATAGTGGTACTCACCACATGAAGAGGCATCTAAAGTTGATTAAAATGTCAATAATTTTGATAATGTTATGTAGGCTTGCATAGGGTGTTTTTTTAATATCATTGTAAATGACATCCAATTATATAACATATCAATGAAATATTTAAAGAAATTCACCTATTGTTGTCTTGAGATGCACCAGGAAGTCATCAAGCTAATATTGTAAAAAAGGGATATTTGGATTGCCACATGAATGGCTCAAATGCAAACTAACAAATCCATACGTCATCGTAAAAAACACTTTGCAAAAATCAATCCCCTAACGCTTGTCGTAACCTACCAACTTCAATCCAATAGAGGGAATGCCTATTGGCATAACAAGACATGTGGAGCTCCTTTAAATATTGAATTTATGAAAATTATTGATTTGTAACCATCATTAAGTAATGCAATCTACAACTCGATTGTTGAAGGCTCAAGTTTCAACCATATGCTTACTCTTAAGCTTCATGAGAGAAGTTAAATTTGATAATTTTTTAGACATTATTAATGATTTTAATTGTAAAATACTTGTAAATATTTGAAATAACCGTCACATGCAACTTGCATATTTTAAGTATGGCCGTCATTTTTACATAGATTTATATGTAAATTATACTAATATATATTAAAAATAGTTAAATATATAGCTTAATATTTTATTAATACTATAAAAGTAACACTATTTTACATTTTTGAAGGGCAATATTTGAAAATTACCATCACCTCAATTTTTTTTGGTAAGCATAGGTTGTCAAATTTAATTCTTGATAGAATGAACTTGCCCATAGTCTATGCGTATATTAAGTTATATTAATAAGTTGAACTCGTAATTGTTGGAATTGTTAAGAGTCCGAGGAAAAATGATAACCCTTCCTTGAAACTTGAATTCAATCGGAGTTCCTCAAACTCCTCGACCCACCCCCCAATTTACAATTGTAGACACCCTAATTTCACATCTGTCCTAAATCAATTAATTCCCCTTCCTCATTTCCCACAAAAATACACTTCGAATTAATCAAATATAATTTGATTAATTATCCATTTCAAAATCTAAAAAATAACCCAATCCTCACCACATGTCATTATTCTCCATGTTTTTCTACTATTGAATTAAAAATTCAAATTCAAATCCTCACCCACCCTTCGTGGTCCCCACTCACCTAAAATCCTCCACTTATGAATTAAAAATATAATTCAAATCCTCACCCATTCTTCGTGGCCCCCACTCATCTAATATTGCCCACATTTTCAAATCACTCACCTAATCTTGCCCACATTTTCAAACCACTCACTTAATCTTGCCCACATTTTCAAACCATGATTACTTAAATTACTCTAAGTTAATCACTCCCCCAGGCTATAAATACAACCTTACCCCTCCCCTCTAAACACATGGAGAATAAGCTTGAATGCCATATATAACTTCTTGCATCATTTGAGCAAAGAACATCCTTTTACTTTGTCCTAATGCCCAAATAGCCTCATAATCATTTTTCCCATCTAGTGCAAAGTAAGAGGATCGTTGTTGCAGGAAGGCCTTGTTCCGTCTTGAATAAAAGCACTTACATATCACAATCGGGGCTCAATCCAAGTTTCCTAGCCCATTAAGAGGTTTGCTATGGAACGTGAAGGAGGAGGTATGATTATTGGTCTTTACTTCCTTATTCTAGTGTATTTTTCCTAATTTACAACAATAATGTAAATATCCATTGTAGTAACTTTGAAATCGAATATATTTTATAATATATTTGCATGTTTATTTATTGGTAAACATAGTTTTTGTAAGTGATCATCATACATTTTATGAGATTTTTTACAAAATATTTTTTAATAGTTTGTGGCCTTTCTATTGTTAACATATCTAATTTCATGACATTAGTTACATCAAAGATCTCATTCCATCACCAATCCATCATCCACCATTGTGATGATTTGGAATTATGTGGTCTCGCGTCAGTATCTTATATTTACAACCTTAAAAATGAGTACCATGACTCTGCTCATTGCATTTTCCACATGGAAAATTTCCCCCTCATAAGTAGGAACTCCTTAATCATTACTTCCATCTTCCCCTTATTTTACTAACTGAAAACATGTTAAGGGTACATATGTGTAGTTTTTACACATGTCTTTTCCCCTCCCCAAATGGTCTCCTAAGACAGCATCAATTTAAACAAAGTCAAAAATATATGTACATATGCATATTATAAAAATATAGGTTGATCCCTTGAAGGAAAACTATTACATTAAGTATTACCATCATAGATATAGACTGATCCCTCGAAGGAAAACTATTAATAAATCTAAATATGGCCATCAAAAATTAAAAAAATTGTAAACCACTCCCTTGAAGGATGGCTACCCAATATCATAATGGATACAAAAGGCTTCCCACATTGATCAACCTTCACATCAAAATTCAAAATAATCAAAAGCATCCTAGGAAATCTTCCGCATTGATCAAAATTCCAATAAAAAAGTAAACTTCTCGTATTGATCAATTTGTACAACAAAAATACAGCTTGGGGCACAATCCTATAGACCACTAAAGGAGATCCTATTCTCCCCATATAAACTATATACATATCTCTCCCATGTTGAAAGAAGGTATATAAGCTCATTCCATATATCCACGATCCTACATATGGATATCTATTGTTAGTTTTATGTTAACATTTTTTACAAGGCCTCAAGTGCATTTTCATACATATTAAATTTACCATCAGATTAATTAATTATATATATATATACCAAATCTAGTTGAACAACAAACATATTACATTTACTCTTGATCTTGATAAAGTGCATTAGAAGCATAAAAATATCACTATACTTGAGTCGCGTCATACTAGCATTTAACAACATATCCACACATCTAATCTATCCAAACATCTCAAAATTCCATCACAAACTCATACACAACATTAAATAAAAATCAATCACATCACATAAATCCAAAATCATATATATATATATATATATATATATATATATATATATATATATATATATATATATATCATATATATATCATGTTTATACAAAAGCCTCAAATGACCCAATACATCTCGATTCATATACAAAATCTACCAACTAATTGATTAACTAAAAATCAAACAATCTACCACCACCCTAGCCTCCCTCTATTCCTCCATCATGTGTGGGATCTCTCCAAGGATGTACAACAATATTAGTTCTCAACAAGGCAGCCTACCCAGATAATCTACACTCGTTTGCTCTATACTCTACATAGTAAGGTGCATCGATGAGGCGCGCTATGTCACAAGCCACTCATAATATCACATCTCATCTCCTAAAGCATGATATTTCTCTATAATCACAAAACCTATAGGTCTCATCTAACCTTCACCAGTTGTTGGCACTCCTCATTCAGAACTACAACCTGCCCCACATCCGGCCCTACTCCTTGTGCTCCACTCACTAAGGCCTCTGAAGCTATTCCTATCTCCCCATATTTCACCCGCAACACCTCCTGCCGCCGGTGAAATCTACCCTCACTTCTAAAAAGTATCATGCTCTAAGCATGCTTGATATTGCTCCCGTGAAAGAATGTCTCTCTCTCGATGAGTGGTATCTTGATCCATTACCAATTGGTACCTCTTTATACGAAGGGAATAAAATTACATTTGCAATCTCTCCAAATATCCATCATCCTCCTCCTCCTGTCCATCCTTCTACCTCTACCCCACTTTGTCCCCTCCTCTCTCAATCGTCCACTGTTACATCCACCACTTTGAATCCCTTTACAAATCCAACATCATCAACATCTACACCCTCGGGCTCCCCTCCTCTACCACCTTTTTGCCTCATATTTCACGGGCGCCGTCAAGTCTAACTCGAGTCATCTTGTCGATAGAAAATAAGCTCACCAATTATCTAGTGTGGTAACCAAAATTGTCTCCTTACCCTGGAAATTGTACAACCTCAATCATGTCTACTCATTGCCCCCAAATCCACTACACTCATCTCAATCCAGCCAACTCCACATCCATATCGGCCATGCCATAAATCTAACTTATGGCATCCAAACAATATATTCCATGAAAAGGCTCAATATAATATGCCTCATCATGCTCTACACCATCATCTCTCATCCAATCAAATCTCCATCTCATGAAACCCACTACATATTATGTTGTGTTCCCAGCCCTCCAAGGTAAACTTGGTGGCCTCACTACAACAATATACTCATTAGCCCAATAGTGAAGTTGAAAGCCCACATCCAAACCAAACCTCCTCCAAGAAATAAAACCCCATAGTTCATGGTATACTTGTTCTAATAAGGTACACCCCATGGATACATACAATGTTTGATGCTCCATGATCCCAACTATAACACCCGCTAGTGTCCACAAAAACCTACCCCCTCCCGAATATGGCAAAGCATAATAGGAAATGGATAACATGACCATCTCGTATCATCATCTAATTCCTCGGTACTCCGCATCATAATAACTCTCAATATGGAATCCCTTGTTGTATATTTGATATCTTGGGCATCATCTCCATACAGCCACCTCATAATATCCAGACGGGAATCCGTGTAATAGTACTATCCTCTCCCCTAAATTGGTATTATGAGAATATGATACACATCCTCCAAAGAGTGTGATCTTCATCTCCCCAATGTAGAACCAAAATGTTCTTGTACTCGGGTTCCACCTATCCAAAAACTTGCAATCAATCTGACATCTCTAGGAATCCATTGGTAGTGGCGTAATCCCCTAAACCAATGGATTTCAAATGAGACAACTATGTTTCATCACATTACCTCTAATGTCCTCCAACATGTCTAGCATTCTATCTTGGAGGTATATAGTATCTCTCTCCTATAATAACAAAGGAAAATCACACCAATTAATCATTTTGTTCAACAAATAAGCTAATCACCACCGAATGTTAATCAACAATTATTTTTACATTCATATCGATGGCGATCGACCCAATAGCCATCAATCATCAAATCGACGACGATTGGGCGTTCCCACCTAAATAATTCCAAAACATACAAAATTTTAAAAAATACACACAAATGAAGACAAAACTACAAAACTAAAACCTACT
Organism: Taxus wallichiana var. yunnanensis; assembly: GCA_018340775.1. Taxonomy (NCBI): domain Eukaryota; kingdom Viridiplantae; phylum Streptophyta; class Pinopsida; order Cupressales; family Taxaceae; genus Taxus; species Taxus wallichiana. The sequence continues at coordinate 776,003,959 of CM031234.1, read as the reverse complement.
TACCCTCTCCTCATCCGCTGCCTCTTTCAACCACTCCCACTCACCTCCATCTCTCAAAGCACTCAAAATCAATCACTTAGAACTCTCAAATCACAATTTAAGCATGTGAAAATGAATTGTTTGCGTATCTGAATCGGTTTATATAATCCTATTTATACTATCATCGTCGATCGAAATCACTGCAATCATATCCGTAAGCGTTGGTGATCTACAATTGCGACCGATCCAATCCATTTTTGTACATTTTATCCATTTTTGTCTCGTAGAAATTTCCACATACATTTGAACGCCATCTTGACCTTATATGTCTTTGCTTTGATGCCTAACACCTTGTCAAAACTCTTTTTTAACCATACATCCATTTTTTTGCACACATTGTGGATATCAACCTTTGACCCATTGGTCTCATGGCTTCACACATCCACACGAGATGGCTCCCATTGGATCCTCTCCTTGTATTAATATTCCCAAAGCACGTGTTTGTAGGATGCTCACATTAACATTGCCCTCCTGAGGCCGTATAATGTCTCCTACCAAGTGTTTCCATGACTACTACCATTTATACATGTTCCTCGGCATGGTCATTTTAGACTATAGTCAAGCCCTGGAGCATCTTTAAGAAAACCTATTCAATCAATCTAACTCTTTTTAATCCAATGACCAACATAGTTGGCCATTGGCTTGAGGGGGAACAATATCCTTACCATAAAATTGTGGCATCTCCACACTAGTTTTTGTCTCACAACATGTGCTTACAAACTACTCAACAAAAAGGGGCAAATGTAGACATGGATTTTTCACCCCTAGGTGACCCTATACATCTTAATCGTATTATCATTATTTATAATATTATCACTATCCTAAGTCCATTATCCCTATAATCTAATTTTCATCGTAGAATCTCGTTTACCCTCCCTAACCACCTCCTACCCGTCATTCCCCCTAACCTCCCACCATTCTTAAAACAATCTCAATCCTTAGATGGAAAGTAGTTTCAAGTATTTTCCGTCCTTTCATATTTGGTTTTTAACCTCTTTGACAAAATTAACGGCAATCATTACGGACGTCGTCGATCCTATTTAAGCACCACCCTACCTCATTTCTCAGTTAGATAGAGATTGGATTCATGGGTGAATTGTTGAGACCTTGCACAACCTCACGATGTTGGAAGATCTTTCACATCATGTTGCCACCTCCTTGGAGTCCTTATCCAACATTTATTCTACCATTTGGAGCTCTATCATTCTCATCAATATTCAACAAGGTACCATGTATTTATTTTCATCATTTTCAATCATATCTTACAAACATTCGTCTTTGTACTTTTTCTAACCACCATACCTTTTGTCTCTCGTTTAACCATTTGTTCAAATTTTTTTAGTATATCTCCAATTTTACCAGGGATCATTGTCGAGTGGATCCCCAATACCTTTACAGTTTATTTAGGTCCTTATATCTAATGTGATCTCAACTCTATGTATCCATTTTGTCTCCTCAGTCCCTCTACTTCACCTTAGCATTGCCATCTTTTATCTTGCATAAAACACAATCTATTTTGTCGGCCTTGTTAAAATAGATCATTTTGGCCCCGATTGCCACCGATTCCCAATCATTGTCAATCCTTATCATTTCTCCTTACATAGATATATTATCATATGATTTTTCTAACAAACAACTTTACCATCATGTCTTGTTGTTAGATGATGTTCCAGAAAGGTGCATCCCATTACAAGTATATATGACATCCCGATCGTGCAACCCCTTCGTGTGGGAATAATTTGATATCTCACATGAACTTAGCCTATGTGTCATTGCCCTTATGCCTGAAATTGAAGGCATCGAGGAACAATTGGATATCATGCAAATACATGACACAACAAAACAAGCTTGGTTCAAGTATTTCTTGGACTTCAAGCTTGCTACAACCCTATACTTTGGGTCACCTACAACACGGAGCAGGATCTATCTTTCCCTTTGGATTTTTAATCATATTTTCATTGTCACTTTTCATATCATATCACTTAATTGTATAACATGAGTTGACACCCTTCAAGGAATCCCTTTGGATTCCTAGGATTGGCCTTTGCTTGAGTAACTCATTTAATCATTATCTAATATTTGTTTTATTTAGATGTATTTGTACACAGGTCCTCTTGTTCGGTGAAAAGAGGGTCTTTAGCATTGTTCATGTATCCATTCATCCCGACATTACATTTATTGGCAGTGTATCGATAAACCTCGCTTTGTTTAGAGTTTTTGTATTTCAAAGATAATAGTAACAAATCAAAATTCACCATAACAACTATATTATAATTATTATCATTATGAGTATTGCCTTAGTTATATTGTTTTCAAAATGCAATACCCAAAAATTACCATCACTAAAAAAATTGTTTGATGGTCGTCAAATTGTTGAAATAGACGGACAAACATGGATATCAAAAGCGGGAGTTAAATTTGACAACCGTTTAAACGTTACTATAAATTTCAACCATAAAACACAATCAATTTATATTGTAGGCGTATCACAAGATGGAAAAAAATTCCTACAACTGTCGTCATATGACGTCCATATTAAAAATCCAACCATTTTTCAATTTTTATATATGTCTTGACTTGGTTGGTGCTTGTTTAGTGTTTAATGTAGAATCACCTATATCCTCTTATATACCCAAGCTCTTAAGCCCTAGCCATATGCGTGTACCTCAGTGCATCCCATTAGGTTTGAACCTTGAACCCCTTTGGTTAGAAATTCAAATGTTTAAGTGGTTTGGGTAAGAGGTAAAAATATTTTTTCCTTTACATAAGCTTAAGATATTTTTATTGATATGAACGGTGAATTAGAATTATATTTAAAGCAAAACAATATTCATGGAGATGGTGGATGTTATGGAAAAGAGTGAGTTAGTTTGTGAACGTCGTTGTAGTAACCGGTAAGCATAAAACAACCAAATCCAATATTTGAAACATATGCAAAGTCAACACTAAGAGAAGACATAAGACATTAGATTTGGGAATTTGGAGGGAAATGCCCATTTTTGCTAGGAAAAGATCAACTAATATCGAAAGGAAAAGAGGCGGTTATACATCAATCTTCAAGATATGTAATTTAATCTCTTCAATGTCTATTTTAGGGAGTTGATTCATTTTAAATTGATTATATATAAATTATCTTTTTATCGAAGATGAATATATTTTGTATTATCAAAAATTATAAAAATAAAAAATAAAAATAAACATGTACAAAGTGACGTGAGTTTAAAAACCGTCACAAAAAAATTCTTGAAAGGTAGAAGCGACCATCAAATTTAACCCCACGTCGAAAACACGATCAAACGGCAGTCTATTTTAAACCGTAGAAAGGTAAATATATATATCCCAATTTGTTAGTCGTGGAAATTATGAGTATGGGTGTGCTCCATTTTGGCATAATTGACGTCTCCCACACGATGAGATTTTTCCACAAAATGATTTGGAAAATGGTGGTGTCAAATTGGCTTCCTCATGTTAATTAAAGACTTTCTAGGCGGCTTCAATTAAAAGTCTCCACACGTTATTAGAAGTTAGGGCTACTTTAAAAACATTGACTTGACTTTGTTTCGTATTGACTCCGGAAATGATGTTTCAAACTTTAGAGAGTGTTATCTTATGTAACAATTGTGTGAAATAGTTTGTTTAGAAATATATTAGAATCTATATGGAGAGTTTGAAACAAATTTTACTTATAATAGATACTTTCGTAAAATACTAGCAATCGTACGCGAAGTGTATGATAGAAACGCCGAAGGGATGGAGTGAAGAATGAATAAATGAGGAAGTGAAATGGAGGGAAAGGATGAGGGGTTATCAGGAAGGGGTTCTATGGAGAGGTAGGACACTGTGTTGCAATGTATCGTCTCTATCTTACGATTATTATTCACAGACGGTGCAATATGTCTTTTAAGAGGACAAAGTAAAAAAGGGGGAAATTTGAAAAGGTTCCATGTTTGAGACCCAACTGAAATGCATGTATCGCACATCTTCCACAGGTTATCTGTGAATAGTATCGGTTATCTGTGAATTTTATTTGTTTAAAACAAATCCACAACATGGACAAAAAACTCCTTGACATCACAAAAAAATGTGTGAAGTCTCCCAAATGAGGTGATGGGGACGTGCTCTCTAATTGTTTATGTCAAAACTGAATAGTCAAATGTATTTTCCTAGTGGTCCAAGGTCTCATATTTGAAAGCTTCAGATACACTAAAGCAATGAAGCACCCCTAAAAATAAAAATACCATTTCAATCATTTGGTGCTCTTGCTCCTCCTTGCGCCTCTCAATCAAAAAATTTCGAGCAAGAAGATTTTTATGCTCTGTCTCTATTGTCTCAAGTAAGACGGGTACAAGCAGAGTCAGTTTTGTTGCTTTCTCAATGGTTTAGCATATCAGGAAGGGATATTCTAAAAGAAGGAACCCATTCCTGCAATACAAAAATAGCATAGGGTAAGACATTAAGAGTTTATTAAATAAAGAGTATAGTAACATTTAAACCAGAAAAATAATAGCTTATAAATAAAGAAAGCTAACTTCTAAATTGCCACTCCCATCTTCATTCAACACATCTTTGTACCAAACCTTTATTCGATGCGGCACCCTCTTAATTATTGTGAATCTAAACGAACAACATATGATGCCACTATCTTGACACAGTAATTCAATCTTCTCACCACTATCAAAAGACATGGATTGTTGTTCACATGCACCACCTTTTTCCTGCTTTCACCGACACCCAATGAAAAGCATCTTCTTTTAGATATGCAATTTTCTAGACTTCCATTTGCTCCACCATCCAATGTCTCTTTGTAAATGTTTCCTGAGATGGTTTTATTTTTATCTCCTGGTTTTCTTTCTTAAACACGATCAGAAGCACCAAGAAACTTTTGGGCACATCTATTTTTCCTTGGATGTTTATTCACTACTGTCCTAGTAGCCACATCTTCATCCAGGTCAAAGTTGTCACTAAGCTCATGTTTGCAATAATCTTGCAGATTAACCAAATCAATACTTTTGAGAATTTTTTGGTGGCAATAACCTTGTACCTCATTTAAATTAAAAGACTTGATACCCTCATTGTCAAACTGCCTAAAACAGACATATATTTGAGCCAATAATTCATATGGGAATTTTTCCAAGCATTTCTCATAGTGCTCAAGAGTAAGAATTGTAGCTTGTCCATCAACACATTCAATAATGAGAACTTGAGGAAATGGAGCGATAAAAAGTTCCGTTTCATGAGCTAGTGGAGGGGGGATAGTTCTAACCACTTCGTTAGTTTGATGAAACCAGCGGACCCTAATTTTCTTCTGAGCTTTCTTGTGTTCATACATATCTTCTAAATATGTTGTATGATGAATTTTTTCTTCAGCCATGACATGAAAATAATTTTTAACCTGATAGGCAAATAGAACAAAAATTAGATCCTGAACAACTTAAATTTACATCAAACACTACACTGTAGTCAAAAGAATAAAAAGACAAAAAGCATACCAAAGAAACAGTCTTCAGACCATAATCAGATTTTAAGCCAAATTTCATGTGTAAATTTATGACCTGCATAACTTTAATTGCGATGTAAAAGATTATAGCATGATTTTCAAAGAAACAGTTATAGGGAACTTTTTCTTACTGAAATAGTAATGCCACTTCGCTGAAAAGACTCATAATGCCTCACACTTTCTACAAGTCCATGAAGAACCTAGCCATGTAATACCCTTGCTGGTAGCTCTGATCTTCCTTTGAAATTTATCCTGCAAACCATGTCACTGACATCAACAACTTCAAAAGAAAAGAGTAAATAGAAGGACTTCTGTAATCATAAAAGGTATACCATGACAAGAAATGAACGCATGAAAAACCTTAGTTCTTACCTTTGTAATTATGAACATAGCTATCTAGATCATCCATATCTTCCCCATTTGAAATATCGATGTCTGAAATTCAAGATGATTCGTGTTTGAATTCTGAATATCAAAAACAAAAACATTAAATTTGACTTCCTTGTGCAAACATTTATTAGGGAAAGAACTTATAAAAATCCAACCAGCATCAAACACATCCCAAAATGTGAAACATAAAAATGACATGAATAACCAAGTTACGTACTATATTCTTAAATAGTGAAAAGGCTTAATTAAAGAGTGTAATGGCAATAGAGAAATATGCAACTTTTGGGAAATCCATTAAAAAAAGGATCGATGCATTTAAAGATAAAAGAGGCACAATATAAAATTAACAACTGAAATATTAAAGAGAATGTTAAAGTATTTTGAACATAAAAGTGGAACTATATTTCTCAATTTTAAGGCGTTCATTATCTCTGCCACCAACAACTACTTTTGGTACGCCTTCTTCGTTGAGATGACGGGCACGTAGGAGGAGACCATGAATTCTTTCACGTCCACATTCAGCACCCCCTCAAATCGCAGGGATGCCGGCAACGAGGATATCACCTACAAAACACATTTCACTTCAATTCAATAATGTTTGATTTAGGTACTTACACAAATGCATTATGATGTTTCTGTAATTGTCTTCTTGTTAGAAACGTACTTAAGTGATTTACATGCCATCTACAAATATGTGGCGCATCTCATCTAATCTCATCTTTATAAAGACGTTTGGAAAAATTTAAAAAATAGTTACAATTAACCTTCTCCATGTAATGTAAATTTTTAAAAATGTTGTATCAGACTGTGAGTTTCAAAAGGAAAATTTTAATTACACCTCAAAATTAGTTACTCAGTTTCGAGTTATAATTAAACCTCAAAATTAATTCACATGAAAATTGGTCGAATGGAATTTTTTTGGTGAGATAAATTTACTACCCAAAAATATGCTTTCAAATTGCATAAATGGAAATGCTAGATTTATATAGAATACAAGTCCGCAACAAAAGAGAACAAAAGAATGCCATTAGAATACAAATATAAAAACATTCTCATATAGAAACTCCTTCCCCAATGTTTTGGTCTTTTCTAAAGTGGGACGTGCCAGTAACTCAGTAAAAAAATTGCATTGTAGGTTAAAGAGAAAATATTACTCCTGGATTGTTGCTCTAAAAAGACACTCAAAATATATAGATACTAAAAAGTGTTGCACAAGAAAAAGTGTTGTTGCTCTAAAAAGACACTCAAAATATATAGATAATAAAAAGTGTTGCACAAGAAAAAGTGGGTCATATGCTACAGTCAAGAGTTGAACAACCTGCATCTCGATTATACTTCCCGATTTCCTCAATGAAGAAAGGACACTAAAAATGACCAGAATGAAAATATAAGAATGAAATAGTTAAACAATCAATAGATCTTTAGAAGCAAAGACGGTTCATTTGGGTGCATCAAAGCTTTTTTTTAAAACGATTCTTTTTCACATATGCATTCATGATGGCAAGAACATAGCATAACTGTGAAATATGAAGAGAAACTCTTGCTACTCAATCTCACCCGTGCAATGGCCAATACTTGTCAGAGAAAATAGGTCGCAGCCCACTACAAGAACGCCTTACGGCGTAATGACAGCGACCTTGCGTAACTCGCATTCCACGCTTTCCCCATTTTTTAAGCGCACAACTTTAAACTTGGAAATATATCAGATGTCAATACAACGACCAACATTATCGTCTCCCTTCTTATGGTTATTTAGCTATAAATAAAAACACATATAAACCTGGTTGATATAATCGTGTTGCATGAATCGTGCCCCGCACCTTTTCAAACATATTTGATTGAAAATTGCCACTCAAAATAGATTTTAGAAAACATCCACGAGGAATATATACATCTAGTACTATTATGGTCTAATATATACTGTCATCAAAGGCCCAGCAAAAGAATTTCATTCCAGTCTAACAGCGGGGTAATGTAAAGAAATTGATTGTGAAAACTCACTTAACATCAGAAAGACATTCAGATGGAAATTATATTTAGTATTATAAGAAAACACTACATCAACCTCATGTTTGACGGTGGTCAAATCATAAATTGAAAACGAGGGCCGAGGGCAGATTAATTGCTCCAAATGACAATATTCGAAATATAAAATAAGTAGCCAAACATTAATTGCTACATTATACCCATCAAACGTTTTCCCATTACGAAAAGAGGGCGTATCAGTCTCCACAAACTACAGCCGCTGGTAACATTATTTCGAGTATTTTAATCAAAAGGATCAGTTCAAATATTTCTATCTGTAAAAACCTGCATTAAAATGTTGTAACCCTGAAAAATGCGGCTCAAACAAAACAGGCACAGAGGAGCTCAGATCTTTACATTGCTAAGCTGTAAAAATGTTCAGACGAATAACAAAACATGTCAGAGCCCTCAATACTTCTTCTTCTAAGTCACGATACACCATTATAATCAAACGAGAAGAAAAATACAGGTAAATACACTTCATTTAATGGGGAAGAGGAGGTTATATATGAAGATGAGAAAAAACATGTAAAGCACAATACGAGCACGAACGCAATCTTCTCCACCTCCGGTCTCTGCATTTGATCGTATGGAATTATATTTGGCGGTGCAGCAGCCTCCTCCACGAGTGGTGGCAGAAGTAGAGAAGAAATCACATGCAGTTAGCCATCTGTCTATACCATGCAGCGAGAAAAATGAAAACTGTCCACAAAAATCTATAAAAATACCTGAAATTTTGTTATCCCTTGGATTTCAACGAACCTGGGAGAAGGAATGAAATGCGTACGATGTCTGACGATTGTCAGAATTCCTAGGTCTATGTTCACTACAAGAATGCCTTCGCGTAATAATAAAAGAAAGTTTCCGAAAAATAAAAAATCAAATTTCATATTCTATCATAATGAAGCTGAAAATATTGTCTTTGTTGTGTATATGTGAGTTCGTTCAATGATGAAGAACTTGTACTTTTTAAAGAGAGGTTATAAGTTTGAACCCAGTTGAAGGTTGGGTTTGTACGTCTCATATTTGAAGTATAACTAAGTGTCTCATGTATAATGGGGTACGGGGTAGTCCTATATGCTATAAGTCATCTGCAGTACTGTAGGAGTATGAGATAGTCCTATATGTTATAAGCCATATCCGGACCCAAAAATAGACCACCTAACATTGTGGACTATAAAAACAATTATGAATATTATGTATTGACTCTCGAAATAATATTTCAAGTTCTAAAAAATATTAAAATACAAGTGTTATATAATAACAACTATTACAAGTAAAATATTTTAAATGTTAATGTACCGTCTTGATCAATGTATAGATTACTAGAACTCATAATGCCCTTTTGTTGGCACCTACTTTTCCTATTATTATAGATCTCTATTTAAATGATGTCCATGGACTCACTTTCCTTAACAAGTTTTGTGCTTTTTTTTTTTTTTTCTAATTAATGTCATATCTTTAGTTCTTACATAAATTTTGTCAAACATTTTACAAAATATGTCATTTATGTATAGATCCGTGTTACATAAAATAATAAATCTTTAATGTCATACACTTGAGACAATGATAGTTTAGAAAAGTTTAACTCAATTTTTAGAGAAAAACAATATGTGTACATCTACATTGATATACTCCTAATAACATTTTTTTTAAAAAGCTGTAAACCATATATATATATATATATATATATATATATATATATATATATATATAATGGTTACAGATCACTTTACAAATTTGAAAATTAGCATTGATGTACACAATCTTTATAAAAACCATCTATATATTGAAAAAATAAACAATCCAAAAATAATCATTCCAAATATTAATATCATTTCATTTACTGAAGGGTTTGGGTTGAACAACAAGCCAACCGGTGCAATAATAAAATTAGGGTTGATCTAGTTAAGATTAAATTACTTCAATCATTTATGATGATATGCAATGGTAAATATAGAAAATACATTAATTTTAAATCATGTGAGCATAAATATTTAACCAACAAATTTTTTTCGAGAGTAGCAATTAAAGTTACGATTTGAAATATTATATCACTCTAAAAGGTCTAAGAATGTCACAATGATCTAAAAAATTCAAGAATAAGTTATACAATGTGTCATAATTGTGTTTGTAAATAATGGCAACCTTTAAATGAACTTTGGACAAAATCACATATAATTGTGTCCTAATTTTTGTCATTTTTCTTACACAAGAAAAATATTCCTCACAAACAAAACATGACCAAACATGTGTTTTTAAGAGCTTAAAAATAAAAAGAGGAAGTGCATAGATAATTTCTCTAAAATTTTAAAGTTCGTTAAGTAGTTTCTAGGATTTATTTAGCACTCAATTTTTAAAATATTTTTGGCCCACCGAGTGGGTCACAATATTATGTTTTGACCCAAGTTTTAGATATAATTTCTTGAAAAAAATTCTTTAGTGGAAGATTTCAATATTTTCTATTTTGTTCTATACCCCAAACTTTGGCAATTGGTGTGCTTGTGTCTCTAGATTTGGATATGTACTTATAATCCGATTATTGCATTTTTATACAAGTTGTAAAATGGCTCTTTGTTACCTTCAAACCCTTGTTTCCCTCTTAATACCTAACAAAGGGTTAGTATGGATTTGAGTTGAGCCACAATAATGATTCATGCTTAGAAATACTCTAGAGAAGCCTCAAACCCATATAGTTCTACCTCCTATTGAATGTGTGTGAATGTGCATAAACAATGATTTTTGGAAAGATCCTAATAAAACCTTTGACACTTGATAATGAACTTTGAAATCAATTGTGGTGCATAAGAGTGATCTAGGAAAACAATAGGCAATGTATTTAGACTTATAGTTTATTATGGTTCCCTAAGGAATTGAAGCTTCAATGATTAGGACCCAAATTCCACTGAAGTGTTCTTGAGTGTGAGATCTCACAAATGTCCATAATAGTTTATGGTGGATATGATTTTATAAGACCCATTCTAATATTTCCTACTTAATTGGCCTTAAACCGACTAGGTAACTTGTAAATTTGAAAATATGACCATTGCAAGTACAAAAAAGAGAATCATCATCCTTGACATAAACATCGGCCGATTTTATCATTTATCATGTGATTATATCAAGGCTTCTATTGGAACATGATCACATACATGGGTTGAACATTTTAGAGTCTATAGAAGTGTCATGTATAAGTTGTCTCAATTTCATAAGTGTTAATTTAACAAACAAGTGGCAATCTAACGAACTCTAAATGCCGAATTGAGCAACATTCTTTTCGATTATGTCAAAAATGCTTAAAGGGGCTTATGATGATAAATTTCAAATGATTATTTCTATATATTGTAGGAATAGACTTTAGGTACTAAAAATGCCCCCGTTTTATTCTAATAATGAAATTGCTGAATTAAAGTAAAACATAATAAGCAAATGCAAACCTCCCATTAGGTATAGTGTATGCAAGACTAGGAAAGTTTTCCCTATGCACCATATGTGTGCAATGTGAAAAATCACAAGTGTTAGGTTATTACTATTGATGAAATTAGAGTTAGGGTTCATATTATGACACAAATATCATCGAGTTGCAAACAAAAAATGACTTAACACAATAAGAGGATAAAAATGCATGATGAAAAATCAAATTGATGTTCGACATTTTCAAGTTATATGTTTGAAAAGCATCACATCTAATAAATCATCATAAATTCATAAGAAGTCTAAAAGGAATCAAATCTTAATGAAATGAAACTTTAATCTTGCCACCATTTTTAAAAAATAAACCATAATATTAAACATTAAAATTTTAAAAGTCCATTAAACACAAGTAACATAATGTATTTACTATTAAAAATATGGTTCTTTTTTAGTGGAATTTGAAATTTATGTGAAGAAAATAATTAATGGTTAGTGATATTCTATTCACAACAAACTTACGTCAAAAATTGAAAGGGGACGAAAAATGCTTAAAATACACTTAGTGTAATAATTCAACATGTATTAGGAATTGATTCACCCCATTAGTGCCAATTCAACCCTAACAATGTGTTTTTAGGGATCCATTGGCCTTTAGCAACAATCAAACTATATTTATATGTACTTAATGTGATGATTAGATGTGTATTAGGGATCATTGGCTAATTTACACCAATCAAGTTATAATTATATATATAATGTAATAATTTTATGTGTATTAGGGATCAATTCACCTATTTTCACCAATTGAGCACTAATTATAAAATTAGTGTAGTGATTTTACATGTATTAGGGATTGATTGGTCATATTTGTGCCAATTAAATCCCAAGTATACAACTAGTGTGATATTTAGACATATATTAGGGATCAATCAACCTATATTTTCCAATCAAAGCCTATTTATGCATCTAGTGAGATAATTTAATGTATATTGGGAATTAATTGTCTCATATGCACCAATTGATCCCTAAATTATACATGTAGTATGATAAAATTTTACACTTGTATTGGAGATTGATTGGCATCATTTGCATGAATTAAACACTAAGTAAATACATATTATGATAATTAGACATGTATTATAGATCAATTAGCCTATATATACAAATCAAACCCTAATTTCATGTACTTAGTGTAATCTTGTGACCCTTATTAGGAATCAATTGACCCACGTTTGGTAATTACACCTTAAATTTATACACCTAGGGTGACAATTAGACATGTGTTAGGAATCAAATGGCTTATTTAATCCAATCAAACATTAATTATACACAAGTGGGACAATTTCACATGTATTGGGAACTAATTTTCATGTTTACACTTATCAACCTAATTTTACACCTAGTGTGGGATAAGTACACCAATCTAGGGGGCCAGAGGGGGTCTTAAGTGGAGTTTTTTTTTTTTAAATAAAAATCTTCAGCTTATACAAGTTATTTGAAATAGTTACACTCAAAATTGGAAGATGTTGTAAAACATGAATCGTAGCATTTTGAGTCTAGTTTCTAAGCTATTAAATTTTATTGAAAATGATTAAGTTTAAGTGGGTCAAATAACTAAAATACCAACAGGTGCTCATGTTTTTGTTAAAAAACATAGTAGAGTGACTTTCATGCCCCACCATTTTTTTAGCACTATTTAGTATTTTTTAAAACCCTTTGGTAGAAAGATAGCTAGGAGAATCTAGTTTGTGCTAGAATTTTTATAGAATTTTTAGCAAGTATTTTTTTATGATTTTTCTAGTACAAAATTTTTAAATTTTTAAAAATAACAGAGCTCCAACCATGCCCCCTAACTACCTCAAAAATATCGAAAATTAGTTTTTTTAATATGTATAGAATTAGTCCTAGTTTGTGCTTAAAAAATATTCAATTTCAATGAGTCAAAAAAAAGATACACAACAAAAGATAAGCATTTAAAATCACTAAAAATAGAGGTATAAAAGACATAGTTTGAAATAAATATAAATGGAAACCTTAGAATAGTCAGAAAAATATAAAAAATTACATATTTAGAAAGAGGATAGTTTTCTTGACGTTTTAGGCAAATTTGTAAGAAAGATAGAGAGCGTTTGTAGGATTTAGCATGGTGGAAGGTGAATTTTTGCATATTTTGTCAAAAGCACTCAGTTTATTGTGTTGTTCCAGTCCAAGGTGCAGTTCAGAAACCAAGGCAATTCCAAGCCTATAAATTCTTGGTTTAGGGGCATAAGAAATGAAACGCGTGCGCGTTCGTAGAGTATAGGCATTATATGTGCTTTTGACATGCATAAGTTTTTCATTTATTATTATTTATACTTTATTATTTCTTATACTTTAAATTTATTTTAGTAAATATAAGAAATTAAGGTCACTCTGCACCTTATGGAACTAGTCTCACAACTCCATGAGTCACAATTTAGGAGATAGTTTTTATAGTATAATTTGGTCAATACATAGGTAATTTTCAATATTTCAACATTTAGCCTAAATATTTTAGCATTTAAATTCTATAATCAAAATCCTAAACCCTAAACCCTAAGCAATAAACTTAAATCCTAAACCATAAACCCTAAACCCTAAACCCTAAACCATGATCCCTAAACCCTAAAACCTAAACCCTAAACCATAAACCTTAAACATTCAACCCTTACCCGTGAGCCCTAAACCCTAAACCTTGAGCCTTAAGCCCTAAACCCTAAACCCTAAGCCCTAAACCCTAAACCATGAACCATGAGCCCTAAATGTAAACCCTAAACCGTAAAAACTAAATCATAAACCCTAAACCTTGACCCCTAAACCTTAAACCCTAAACCCTAAACCCTAAGACCTAAACACTAAACACTAAACCTAAAATTTGTGACCTAAACCCTCACCCATCAACCCTTAACCATGAGCCCTAAACCTTAAACTATAAACCATAAACCCTAAAACAAAAATAATAAACCCTAAACACCGAACACTAATCCATAAAACCTAAATGCTAAACCCTAAACCCTAAGCCCCGAGCCCTATTCCTAAAACCTAAATCCAGAGCCACGAGATCTAAACCCTAAACCTTAAACACGTAACTCCGAACCCCAAATCCCGATCCATAAACCCCGAACCATGAACCCTAAACCATATGCCCTAAACTCTAAACCATAAACTCTAATCCCTAAGCCCTAAAATCTAAACCCTAAACCCTAATCCCCACCCTAAACCCTAAACCATAAAACCTAAACCCCGAGCCCTAAACCCTAAACCTTAAAACCTAAACCCTAAGCCTTAAACCCTAAACCCTAAACCTTAAGCCCTAAATGCTAAATCCTAAACCCTAAAACCTAAACCCTAAACCATAAACCATAAAACCTAAACACTAAATCCTTAACCCTAAACCCCAAACCCGTAAACCCCAGAACCTAAATCCTAAACCTTGATCCATAAACCCTAAACCCTAAATATAAACCCTAAATCATAAACCATTAACCCTGAACCTTGAACCTTGAAACCTAAACCCTAAAACCTAAACCTTAAACCCTAGAACCATGAGCCCTAAACCCTAAACCATAAACTTCGAACCATATTTCATCAATATTTCCTAGTCTCGTGCTTAGAACCATCATTGAGTCTGCTTGTAAAACTACCTTGTTTATGAAAGGTGGGACAAGTAACTAAATGGATATGACATCTACCCGGTGCCTCAGTAATGCATGTTACACATCTCCATCAAATCTATTTCTCCCCACATATACTTGCACTCTTGAATGTCAATTTTTTACAATCTGAAACAAATTTCACATTTCTCAAATTTTCATGTATGGTATTATGCAAGCTAAGATGACCCATTATAATATGGAAAAATAAACATCGCAACACAAAAATTAATTTCAAAGGAAATGGAAGAAACATAGAGAATATACCAACACAAAGGTGTAGGATCAAAAACAAATTACCTACAGTATCCTCTCCTTTAGAGAAAGAGAAATATCTTCTGCTACTGGAATGGATAGAAAATTTGACAAAACTTCTTGAAGTGTTCAAAATAAGCATAGCAACAAGGGAATGGATAAGAACATAAAGGGGTTATCAATCGCCTAGTAAATATTTCTTGTTTAGTTCTAAATGGGAGTTAGTTGGCCTACGACTTAGTGACCTTATATTCATTTATAATTCCTTCTATGATAAACCCATGGATGTTTTCAAAATCACCTTCAAAAAGATAGGGGTATTCATCAAGCCTAGTGAAGGGTGTGATGTGATTTCCAAACAACTTGAAATTCATACAGATTTAGAGGTCATAACACAAATCTACAAATATCTCTATCGTTATAAATGGAAGCCAAGTAACATTGTCTCCCTGTTTCCAATGATGAAGGACTACTGGGGTCTGCATGATAGTATTGGATATTCATGAATCATTGAGTGTCTGAATTAGAATTTTATTGCATCTGGAGAAAAATTTTCAAACATTGGAGTAATGCATCTTGGAAAATAAAATTGAACCTCATAAATCCTCTCAAATTGCCAGCTTACACAAGCACTGGAGATATCAAGATTTATTCTTCAAATGAAACCTTCGTTCCCAAAAGCTTTGGCACGAACTAAAAAATTATTTAAAATAGTGTCAAAAAATTTTCTTTGTACCAAATTATTCTTGGATATCTAGCATTTCCCTCCTTCAAAATATCAATAGATGAAAGAAATCAAATTGTGATGACTCTCTTTGAATGTTTTTCCTACAAATCGATGAACCATTTTTAGTTGAATACTCTGTGTCAATACTAATAAGAATGGGTAAGACACAAAACATTACAGTGAGTGAAATAGTTCCCATGCGAAGGGAAAAATAAGATAGTTGTATTGGGTAACATTTCTTTGTACCGAAATGTTCTTAGATATCTGACATTTCCCTCCTTAAAAATATCAGTAGACGAAAGGCATAAAATTGTGACAACTCCCTTTGAATGTCCTACCTATGAAGCATATGAACCCTTTTTAGGTGAATACTCTCTGTCTATACTAATAAGAATGGGTAAGACACAAAACATTACAATGCGTGAATGGGTGAGCCTAAACCATGAGCCCTAAACCTCGAGCCCTAAAACCTAACCCCTAAACCCTAAAACCTTAACCTTAAACCCTAAAACCTAAACCATGATCCATAAAACTTGAACCCATAAACCCCAAACCCTAAATCATAAACTCTAAACCCTAAAACCTAGACCATAATGGGAAGTATTATACAAGATGTTCATAGGATATAACTATAAATACATATTTATGTCATATATTATTTAATTCCCAAGATTAAATTTGTCATTCCATAAAAACAAATATGAAGAGTGTGTAAGATGATAAATAAATGTAAAAGCAAAATACATGCTATTAATGTTTGGTTTTCTCACTTAGGAATCATGCATATAATGACATACCTAGAGGTAGGATGTAAACAAAAAATGTGTGATTTCATGACTAAATTTTCCCCACTTTATGTTAGTGAATGAATATTCAGTAACATAAAGTAGATAAGAAGAGCATACCTTTTGGAGAGCCCAAGGGAGTTGTAACTTGTAACATTCTCAATGAGGAATGTTTTTCATACCGTGTTGAATGGAGATTGGGAAGCGTTTATCACGAGATCTATAAAAGAGGATAAGGATCCTAGGGGTGACCTTGTGTGCATAGTATAATTGATGTATACGTATGATCCTTGGACATTATCTTCTTTGGATCATCTTGTTCTTGAGATTGTTTATTATTTAATTTGTGTGTTTCCTTTTTATCGGGGTAAGGGCGCACCTACAAAAAGAAAATAAGTGTAGTAAATTCTCATGATAAATGAAATTGAGATTTAACTTAGTACATCTCAAAATAGAGATGCGTATTGAAAAAAGTGAATTAAGGATATAATATACATGTGTGTCATGAGAGAATAGATATAATTGTTCCTACATGTTTTCTTCCTTGGAGATGGTTAGAATAGTACTAAGGATTTGGGCATCCTATCACCAAACTACAGATTTGAGTGTCTTATCACTAAACTAAAGGGAAGAGTATAGGGAGAGTGGAACTAGATTTTCCCACCAATATTTAACACTTACCTAAATATAAGTGTCATTGTAGATGGTATCAAACCCAATAGAAATTGGTCATTCGGAAAAACAAAGTATTTAGTTCTATTTTGTAAAGTGTTTAACATGTCACCGATTTTGTTATTGTTATTCCCGATAGTAATCTATAACCAAGAAGGTTTTTTTGAAAATTAGATGATATTGTAACTAAGAACCTGATGATTCTATATTGTAGTTGTTTCTTCCCACATGACAGAATGCTTAGGTGGGGCACTAACACCCACTATTCATGTCTTTGTTGGGTGCTTCACATAAACTAATTTTAGGCCCAATTTTGATTATGAACCTATATATCAGCTCTTTTTATCTTGATTTTTATTTTATCATTCTGTGTCTGGTTTTAAACTACTAAGATGTTGATAGTCACCGATTATTGCCCTACTCATTTGGGGTGTGTGATATGAAAAAGGTGAGTGTGGCCTAAATGAGGAAAGATGAAACTAATATGCATGTCTAAAATATAAATCCTATAGGGGAATAGGGAATACACATGGTAATAACCATGGCACATGTAAACCAATGGAAAATGATAGCCAAAAGTGTTAGTCATAAACAAGTATACATGATGCAATAGAAACAAGTCAAAACACACAATAACATGGAAAAGACATAATGAGTAGCTAGTTGAATACATGGGACACCACTCAAGATGTCACAAGACACTCAAAGCCTTCAAGGAGATACAAGAAAACAAACAATGAAACATAGGGAATATCCTACAAAAATTGACAATCAAGATAAAAACAAAGAAGACAAGATATAAGAAAATCATAGAACCATGATTGGAAGTAGGCTTCGCAATACAAATACTAATATGAAGAATGTGTTAGCATTTTATGAAATTAATAGTATGCCACATTTATACTAATGAAAATATAAATTAAAATAGTATATTTTGCAAAGATAGAACATGCATATAGAGAAATATAAAAGGTATATTCCCCCGAATCCTCAAAGTGTGATTGGTATGAATGTGCCAAGTATCATACATTATGTAGAAATATGTAAATGACCTTCATTCACCTTAAAGAGTACCATGTGAATGCACATGTGTGTACGAAAAATATAGATCATACTATGAATCTAAGTAACATGATAAGTAATGTGCAATATAGAATAGAATGAGAAAGTAAGGATACATCTAATCAAGATCTAAGCTAGTATTTTTGAATTTTTTAAATATGTGAACATGAAATAGAACAACTATGAGAGGGGAGAAAGGTTCTCCCCAATGTATGTGTGCAAAGTGAGGTCCATGTAAGTAAATGCACCCTCAATAGTCATGTTTGAACCTAGAACAAGAGTGCATCATTGGGTAGCGAGGAAGGAAAATATGCCCCCAAGCATGAATACCACGTTGATATATCTAATATGGATATGGGAAAGGATTCACTATCTTCTAGGTGAAGGTAGTACACATGTGATCATGATAAAATAATCTATATCCATGGGGGAATGCATGTGGAGAAAGACACCACACAATGGTCCTATATGCAATATGAGTAGCTTGCATCCTATAGGAGACTTGTGTGTGAGGTGGAATATGAGATTGATGTAACCACCATGAGCAATAAGTAGAAACCACTTGTGGATGATATTTAGGTGTAGATATGACAATATAAGTATGAATTGTAATGGCTCTAGATTCCAAGGAGTATGTTCCAAATTCATGGGGCCATCATGATAATATGTAGAAGTAGGTGGATAGTGATAGAAGTAACTAAAAGTATGGCTGTAAGAGGAGGAAAAGATAAAGGTGTCTGGGGTGGGATGCCTCAAATAGTGATAAGGTGACTCTCCTATATGAACTTGAGGCATATGTGAACTATGGATGGTATGAATGTGTCAGCCCCGAGCCAAGGGATTCCTAATAACATGTCACAATGCACAACTATAGATACAACAATGAAAGGCATGAAGATAGTGAGAGGCCCAACAATGATGGGGAGAATGAAATTCCCATGAGAAGTAGGCAATCTACGGGTCATATGAGATAATGGAAAATTGATAGCTTATAAGAAGGATAATGAACATGCATTACACTTATAAGTAGGATGCACCATAACATTGTTGATAGCATGAGAACCAATAGAAGCATCAATGTGTAATCTATGTGATGAAAAAGAAGCATGAAAATCAGCATCAATGAAAGAAATGATAGGTGAAGGTAGATTAGTAGTTCCAACAATAAATCCAATAGGATGATATGAAGATGAAAGTGGAGGAAAAAAGTGATAAACGTGATTTGAAGAGGATTCAAGAGCTGATTTTTCATGCTTAGGTAATGGATCATTGAATATTTTAAGCTTGTCATTGTCATTAGTAGATTTAGAAATAGAAATAGTATATTTAGGAAACTCAATGTCATGATTGTCAATCAGATCTTGAATGATATGTCTAAGCTTGAAACACTTATTAGTAGAATGGCCATTGCATCTTTGATGGTAAAAATGTCATGTTCATCATTTTTTTGCCACGAGGCCTATTGGGATCTAGTTCGGATGAGGAAAAGAAGAAATCATATTGTTTTCAAGGAGTTGAGGCAACAACATATGTGGTGGGTATGGAAATGGAGAAAATGTGTGGCATGTAGGATGTATTTGTAACTTTGTAGGTTAAAATATAACATTGACAATAGATTAAGGTCACTCAGATTTCCTCAAGGAATATTTTCTTGGGAACTTGTTAGTAGAAACATTAACACCATATTTAAGTTTTCTAAATAAAGTAACTTGATCTCACGAATTTTCAAAGTATGACATATATGATCAAAAGAGTGAAAATAATCAAAGAGTACACATTATTGCAAAGGAGGTAATAGGATTTGGATGAAAATATCTTGTAATTCAAATTTAACCAAGACATTGTTCATTTTAGAAATATTATTCTTATAATGCAACACATAATCACTAGAGCATCTTGCTTTATTTTAGCTATTTGTGCAAGTGACATCTTCATGTCAATATTTATAGAAAAGTGAGCTAGAAATTAATTTTCAAGAGGAGTAAAAGATCAAATAGAATGCAAAGGAAAATCATAAAACCATCATAAGGTTTTGTCCTATAAACTCATAGGAAACAAAGTGGTCAAGTGTGTTTCATCAAAATTATAATCTAAGCATACAACATGAAGTGATCAAAGGTGATCTTAGGGGTATCCATGATCATCAGAGAGTGAAAAAATTGTGAGGAAGATTCTAGAGGAAGTGGATGAGAAGAAATTGTTGACAATTATATTTGCAGATGAACCATCAAAGTTGTGGGAAATCTCAAGGATGTGGGACTTGATCCCTAAGATAACCTCCAGGTTTTATAGAAGTTGGATCTTCTCTAATTTGGATTGAGATAAGGGTTAGAAATAAAATGAAAAAAAATATGTAAATCCTATCTAAGGTGATGCGCCAAATATTTACTAAAATAACAAAAGATCACCATTAAAATAACTACTAGATCAGTTGAAGAGCATCAAGCATGATCAACTATTTCAAAGATATTTCAGACCATCAAAGGCTAGATAAAACTAAAACATAATCACATGCACAATGAACATATTTATGTAAAATATATAAGGGAATGCAACACAATAGAAATTTAAACATTCATTAAGAACTGAAATAAAAGCAAACAAGAAGCAACAAAGGACACAAAATATTGTGAAATTTTAGTGCATAGAGAAAGAACTCTTATTTATAGAGAAAAACAATACATAAGGCTAGGATGGCATATATTATAGCATATCCTTACAACAAAGCCTTACTAAGACCAATGAACATAATGGACTAAACCTAAAATCTTCTCCTCTAGAGCTCTTGAACTTGCTTTCTGCCTCTTTTTCCACCGGCACAAGAACATTATCTCATATACCCCGTGGTTCTAGTTCCAATGCGCCTTCAATCACCGAATCCCCCATCCGCATTTAGTTTATACCTAAATTATCTTTGAATTTGGGAGAAAATTTCAACTACATACTTTGGGCCTCAACATCGTATCCAATGCACTCGAACCTCAAGCCTTCCGCTTCTTTGTTTGGTCCTTTCAACAAAGCGGTGGTAGTTACCTTGTTAGACACGTGGAGACCTCACACAATTTTAGAGGCTTTCCTTTTCTCTCTCTTTTGAATCTACACCTAGGCGACACATGGAGGCCTAGTGTTCTTCTCCTTAGTCTTTGACTTTTCAGCCCACTTGGGTTACCTTTCCGCGCTTTAGCCACGTGGTCAATTCTCGTTGCTTGAGGGCTCCCGATTCTTTGTGATTTCTCCAAAATGTGCTAAAGGGACACGTGGATACCTTCTACATCCAGTTCCATACTTAGGAAAAATTGAGTCCCAAAAACTACAAAATAAAATGCAAAGGAAAAGGAGACGGGCGAAAAAGATAACAAAAATAGAAGAGACCCGACACAAAGTTGTAAAAAAATCTATCTACATTTATGGAGACTCACCAAGAGACTCCGTGCCATAAATGAAAGAATCCGAAATCCTTCCCTTCCATAAAAATCCAAAATGTGGCTCAAAGAGATGCCACTCAAAGTTGCTTTAAAGTGCTTGGTACTCACCCATTCATCCTCTATCATGTAAGTTTGTCATTGTAGAGCCTGAAAGGCTCTATCTAGCTTAATTATCTCCTTATGAGAGAATGTCTAGAGATTTTACACCGATGTGTGTAAATGGAACTCTAGTTGTTCAATCAGGGTCAAAATGGCATCCACCTCGGTGATGCTAGATTCCTCCTTGAAAGACTAAAAGACAATATTATATTACTTCTTATCCAAAGAGTAATTGTTGGATTTGGTCCTCTGATAGGATGGTGGAGTCATTGGGAAAGGGAGAGGGGAATCTTAGTTGTACTATTTATTTTATGCACTACTTCCTCTCTTTGATCCCTAGTTAGAGATGATTCGGAGATTCTAGCACTTGATAGTTGCCTTGTTACAACTTAGAATCTTACTAGCCTATGCTTATGATCATCCGCATTTCGTAATGTGAGCCCCTTCCAAGGCTGAGTCTAAAGAGTCGTATAGTTTCTAAATGAGTATTTGTGATT
This sequence comes from Taxus wallichiana var. yunnanensis, assembly GCA_018340775.1. NCBI lineage: Eukaryota > Viridiplantae > Streptophyta > Pinopsida > Cupressales > Taxaceae > Taxus > Taxus wallichiana. The sequence goes on along the minus strand of CM031234.1, from coordinate 775,981,401 downwards.
CAGTGACATTGGCATATATAAATAAGAGTACATGCCCTAGGTCTGTTGCCATGGTGGCAATTATTTTACAACAGAAGTGTATAATCCATGCACCAACATGATAATACCCCCTTGCTTTGGAGTTTTGAGCTAGTTTCTAGGTCAAATCCTTGACCATGTCTTCAGCTATCTTACACTTTGTTTGTAGGCTACCCTTTTTGGTTTTGAGGCACACAGCTTCACTTGAAGAGTGGTAACCTCTACTTTCTTGGAATCGATCTCCTACTAAGGAGCTTCTTCTCCCGATCACACAAAATGACAATAGTCTTGGATTTTGTTAACTCAGCTTCTAATGCTCTAGTCTTCTCTTGAGAAGCTACAAGATCTTCTTGTCATGCCACGCATTTTAACTACTTGTGGATTTATTCTATTTCTTTTCCTTTGCCTTTTATTTTGGAATTTAGGTGGGCCACAATATTTTATGTCTGTAGGAGGATAACCTTTGTTTTCTTCATCTTGTTGTTGAGATTTAGGTAGTCTTTGGTGACCACGACATGTTTCACTCATCAATTCGACCTTATCCTAAGGCCAAAATATGTCAGGTCAACCGTAATAACATTGATGGAATAATCATAAAGTTGCATTTTCTCAGTGGGTTTGAATACATTGGGGACCATCTACGCAATGGTTAGAGAGCTCTATTGATGGTCATATAATGACCGCATCTTCCTCTCAACTTGTGTTGCCATATCCTTTTTCTTCTTCTTCTCCTTCCTTTTATCTTGAGTGGCTTTGGCCATCTCGAATTGATTCAAAAATTCAAGGGAGAAGGGACTATCACACCTACTAATGGGAATCCTAGTGATAGGATGTAGGGGATTATAACTGGTTGTGGGGCCTTAAGGTTCCATCAAAACTTCAGGAGAGAATGTGGAAATGGTGGTGGGTAGCAGAGGAAGGAAAGAGGAGTTAGGGGAGGAAGAGTCTCGGGTCGTGGTGATTAGAATGGGAGAAGCCCTAACTAAGGAAATGAAAGGAGGAGGGGGAAAATATGTAAGAACATGAGGAGGTGAAAGGGCGAAGGAAGAAGAGACCTCGACCAATTAACTTCTTCTTCGTAGGGCTCTGGGAATAATGCATTCACCGACAGTCATGGAGGGTGAGACTGATGTCATACTAAGGTGAGGCCTTGGACTAAATCTAGCACCGGTTGTGCTTACTATTTCCAAACCCTAAGGGCTTGGTGTTGTCTAAACCATGGGCGTGTAGCCCGAGGGATCCTACTGAGGAATGGAGTGAGTGGGTCATGGTCGTGTTTGCTGTGTGGAGGGACCAAGGGACTCGATGTATTCCATGTGAGATGCTCTTTGGAGACCTCCACTTTCTCCTCGCTATCTCAATCGACCCATGCTCAGTGTCCTAAAATTATTCCAACTCCTCATTCAGGGTACGGCCTCGAAATTGAGGATAGTTTGCTCATTTTCCTACCTATATTTCCAATAGGATTCTATTTTCTCTAAGCTCTAGTCCTTGTTATGTAGGCCCACCCTCAAGCACTTGGTCATTGTTATGGAGGGTCATACCAGATAAAACTAGATGAAATGACTCCCATAGTGGAATCGGGATGTCACTTAGTTCGACAAAAATATCAGGAGCCTCTACCTAGGGAAACCTCATGTATTCAAAAACTTCCTATGCTCATCTTTGGAAGGAATCGAGACTTTGTTTCAAGATAGGGTGGCAATCATCCCCCATCCGATTCATACCTCTAAGTTTCTTTAATCAATGTGAAGTTGTAGTGAGCCAAATTTTGTGTGAGTATATACTTTGCGTTGTGTTTAATTATAGTAATTCCTCCCCTATGCAAAGGGAGGTCAAAAATTCCTTCTTTTTGAATGTCGAGCCATACTCTGCGTCAAGGAGCACCAACTTCCTGGTTATCTCCAAACCCACCACTCACGATGTGAGGATCCTTGGGAGAAATAAGGATTCATCTCAAAATCCATGCAACTAGATCATTGAATGTGTGGCCCCGAAGAAATAGTTGCAGGGGATGTAGGGGTCCAATAGAATGGCTCAGACTAAATAATTCATTCTATTACTCGACCCCTTCGGGTCAAATTCATGCAGGAGAGGTGTACTTTGAAATAGTTAGAAAACTCATATGCGTCTGAGGATTAGGATAACACATAAGTCCATGCGGACACTGGGATAACCTTTTGAGGATTCACCTCCATGTCCCGTAGAACCGTGGTCATATTTTAACCGAAGAACTGGGTGTTCTGGTACAAAATGAGGTGGAATAAGAAGAACTAGTACCTAAAAGTGGATTTCATAGAGAAATAGGCCAATTGTTCATAAATATAGCTTGTTATGGCCTCGAAGAAGTTGAACCAATATGGTTGGTCCTTCATCACTAATATCATCCTAAAAGGGATGTAACTTTCCAGTCATAGACATTTCTATATGAGTCTTGGCTGAAATTAAATGCCAACATGGAGTAGGTATCTTGAGAATCCAAATGAACATTTTTTAGTGTGATTGGGAATCCTGGTGCTCCAAAACTGCTTGAATTTGATTGCCGCAATTCATTGTTGATGAATGAAGCCTTATTCGGCATTGATCCCAAACTCCTTAAAGCTTGGCCATGTCATAAAAACTAGCCAATTTTTCATAGGGTAGGGACAACATATCCCAGATGGTCTGTGGTGTAATTACCACATGCATGTCTTTTCCCTTGATGGTGTTAGAATCATGGTCAAAATAACGTGCACACATTTGTATGAGCTCTGGATATGGGTGCACAAGAGGCACCATGTATTAGGCGAGTATAGAGGTCCAAATTCTAGAGCCAAAAGATTTAGAATCTCCCAAATTTAGGAATCTGGCATGAGCAGCCTCTCTCAAAGCCTTCGGTTTCTTGGTGAGGACAGGATCAAAGACCCCATCTGTGAAGTTTGTGACCATGGAAGTGTCATTTAATTGTGTTCCTTTGTATGATAATCTTATCCTTGGGTTGAGAGAGAAATGTGGCACTCGGTGTCTTGTGTAACATTTTGACTGAGGTAGTGAGCCAAAAGTTTCCATGGATGCTCTAAAACTAGGGGAAGCTTTGGTTCTTTAAACTGGGGACTCGGGAACTTAGGGAAAAAAATCTTAGTGCTCAGTTGAAGCTTTGGTGACTTCAAAACTTGCCTCAAATAGCCTCCTCAACTCACGTGAAATAAAGGCTCACACATATATTGGGTCACATCATATAATGGTACTTTGATCGAATGACCCTTAACACCAAATTTTCATTTCCCAAGATATTTTTCATTTACAATCCAATCCTTTTCATTGATTATTCCAAAAGTCCATTAAGATCATTTATTTTAGGGAAAATTATGAAGGTATAATTCCTTTTAAAACTTCAAAAAGAGGCAGAAGGGTCTCCACAGGAGACATGTTTCCAAAGACACTTATTCTAAGGGTCTCCATCATAAAACAAGGCAAAGACAAAGGAAGGAGGGGAACTATACATATGGTACAAAATTTACAATATTAAAAAGATTTAATGGAAAGGTTTAAGGTGGATCTTGTTCATCAGAATCGCCAGGGGCTTACCTTCCATAGTCTCGAGCTCAAAATCATTATGATGTTTACATGTAGTGATATTGAATGGTCCTATCTAGAGAGGGTCAAAATTTCCATTATTTTTGGGCTTGGAAGCCTTGCATCCCACTTTAAAACTAAAGTGCCAACTCAAAATTCAAGTTCTGAAGTCTTCTGATCAAACCAAGTCTTGAAAACTTATTGATGGCTAATCATGGATTCATGGGCTACCTCCTATCTTTCTTGAAGCTCTATCAACTCCATGAGTCTTACCTACATCGATCCATGTTCCTCGAATCTCAATTTGCATCAACAACCGTAAGGTCGGGACCTCTACAGGTGATAGGCATTATGACGCTTTTACCATATTCATATGGTGAGACTTTCAAGATTTTTTTGGGCGTGATTTAATCGACCCATAAGGCCATTTTTACATTCTCATGTCACGATCTCTTATGTTCCTCCCCAAACCTTTTTATGATTCTCGATTAGATTCTTTTGGTTGATTCATGCAAATCATTACCCCGGGGTAGTAGTTAGAGGATGTCTTATAATAGATCCCATGCCTCATCGTAAAGTCGAAAATTTGGCCCCGAAAATCCTTGGCATTATCTCGATATGACCATGTTGAGGGATCCGAAGTAGGTAGTGATATCTCAGAGAATTTATAGGATCATATTCTCTATGGAGTCCTTCAACGAAATTACCTCCTTCCATCAATTGAAGTAATCAAGGTGGTGAGAATGCACCCGTGACTGCACTTGAAACTGGATTAACCATTCGGATGAAATCTATACCCCATTGTGTGAATTTTCCTCGGGTAAGATAGGGTTAAGGGGTAGTGTGGAATTTCTCTATAAGCCCATGTAGAACTAGAAAATTTTGCATTTACTCACTATAGGACTTTTATAGTAAGACTTTTATAATAAAGTAAGAATTTTCCGGCCTCCTCCCTTTCTAGGCATCTAAGTAGAATCCCATAAAAGTTCCTTTTATAAAGTAAATTATCAATTATGAGGAATTCAAATCCCTTTTTTCTGTAATAGCTTCTCTTTTTAGGATGGAGGTGACTTCGATACTCACTTTCTGCATGAAATGCATCCTATCCGATACCCAAGTTACTGAATTCATTTTATTGAATACGAAGCACCACCTCATATTCTTCATTTTTTGGGGTCATTAGATCTTGTGTGAGATATTGGCACAAACCTCTTCCTCTTACCAACTTCGTGGGCTTTATTTCAATGTCATATTCTAAGATATTAGTGATCCATTTAGCCCATTTTTTGTTTATCTCACCTTCTATGATGTATTCTTTGACACTGGAGTGTGCCACCAAGACCATGATCTTGCTATTGGTAATGAGGTGTCTGAATTTATTTAGACCTTTGATAATGGCATAAGCCTTTCTCCAAAAATTTGTACCTTATCTCATAATCATGGAGGGTTTTTGAAAAGAAAGCAACTGGATGTTTCTCTCCTTATGCCTCCCCTTTTGTGTCAACATGGATGTTACACTAGTGCTCACTCCCATATACATACATGATGAAATCCTTGGCTATGTCTAGGTTGCATAGCACTGCAGGGCAGATGAAAATTGCTCTTTTGATCCCCTTAAAGGCTTGATGACCTTCAGTGGCTCATTTGAAGCTTAAATTCTATTTTAGCATTAGTGTGATCGAGCAGATCATTCCAACAAAATCCGAGATGAATCTTCTAATGAAGTTAATATTTCCTAGGAAAGATTGTACCACCTTTTTGTTAACAGGTAAAGACAATTCCAAAATGGCCCCAACTCTTTTGGATCGATTTAGATCCAATCCTTTGAGACAATATGTCCTTGGAGTTTTCTTTGCAGTACTCCAAAAAAACACTTCTTTGGATTCAAAGAGATTCCAAATTCCTAAAATTTCTTAACTGTAACTTCTAAGGCATTGAAATGATCCTCTGTTATTTTGGTAAACACTGTGGGATCATCCAAGTATATTAGGATTATCTTGTTAATAAGCTATCCAAATGTGACATCCATGGCTCTTTGAAATGTTGACCCAACATTGGTGAGTCGAATGACATCTTTGCATATTCAAAGGTTCCCCACTTTTTTGTAAAGGTGGTTTTATGTTGGTCTTCCTCCTCAAGCCATATTTAGTTGTATCCCAAAATCCATCAACCTAAGAAAATATTTTTGAACCCGCCACTCTTTTGTTTGTAGTATCTATTCTATGGAAGGTAAGGGGCAATGATTCTTAAGCGATGCTTTATTCATATCTTTGAAATCCACGTAGAGTTTGATTTCACCATTTTTCTTTCATAACAATACTTTCAGATTGGACACCCATGTGAGTGCTTGATTGGGAAGATTATTTTATCCTCTACGAGTTTCGAGGTCTTCAGCCATGAGGGATTCTATCTTTGGATTCATAGGTCGCTTCTTCGACGCATTTTTTCCCTTCTTGTAGATCAATAGTTTGTTGGATGATGTCCTTATTATACCCATGTAGATCTTCATAAGTCCAGGATACTACCTTATCATACTTATGGCATAAAGCCACAAGTCTCTCTCTCTCCTTTTGAGTGACTAATTTCCCAACCTTTATCTTCTTTCCATTGGCTAATTATAGCTCAACATAACCTTCCTTGACTGCCGCAAACTTCCTTATGTCTATATTAGCATCATCGGAGTCAAAAGGATTTCCAACATTATCAATCCTTTTAGAAGCTTATTCATTTTGAGCTGGATGAATTGGTTTCGTAAGCTTCTTCAATTTTGGGTTGGAGTTGATCTGTAAACTCTTCAAATTATTGTAAGAAGATAAATATTTTTATCGCTTTCAAGCCTTGCTAATGATTTCTATTATCGGTATGGATGGGTGAATGATCAATTTCACTAAGATCTTTGTTTGTCATCGATCTCGGGTCGGGTTGAATTGTGATCCAATCTGGGACATTCTATCTGTTTCTATGTTTTGGTTCTAAGGTATAACCTTAATGTCAAAGGCCTTAAAGTCTTCAATAAGATCCCATACCCTATGATGATAGGACCTCATCCTTGGAGTTTTTATTGTGGCAGTGCTTCTAACTTGTGTCACCACTAATTTAGATTCCTTAAAGACTCTCAGTATCTATATGCCCTCTTTTCACACCAATTCCAAGCCATGCACTAAATTCTCATACTTTTCCTCGTTTTTGGTGCAAGTGAAGTGGAAGTGAAATGCTTGGAGTATCTTCCTTCTATCTGGTAAAGATAGGCATATTCTGGCTCATGAGCCATTCCTACTTCTAGCTCCATCAAAATGTAGAGTCCACATTAGGGAGTCCTATGTGAGATTCCTTTCATTTTCACTATCTTCCCTCATAATCTTTGGGATGTTGGGATTCTCATCTAAGATCACATAATTACCTAACCCATGGGAATCAAATTTTTTGAAGGGATCTTCGGGTGACATGTCAACCAAATAGCCTCCACTTTTTGGTCACCATCATCCATATACGAATCTTCCTCTTGGTTGATCATGGTCTACAAGGCCTTAAAACATGAGGCCACTTGATATGTAATATGTTCTGGAGAGGAGTTACGATAGCACCAATGGTTTGAACTGATTTCCCATCTAGTTGCATGAATCCTTTCTTTAGGGGCTCATATTTAACTCCCAAGGCATCCACAATTGATTTGGGCATAACCATAGTGCTTGCGCCAGAGTCTATCATGGAGTTATGTAGTAATTTTTTACCAATTATAAGAGTCATGAAGAAGGGTGGGGTCTCGGTTTACTTACCTCTTCTTTTTGGTTCATCAACACTGACTCTATTTGAGCTTGGGTCATTCTAAGTTTCTCTTTCCCCTTCCTATTTGTTTTGGATTTCCACTAGATTTCAAAGTGCTTCTTAAAGTAACTCCTTTTGTTATAGAATGCCAAAGATATCCCACAAGGATACATTGGATGGTGCCCTTTTTTCGCTTTCTTGACTACATTCATCGGTTCGAGTGGTTTCACTTTGGAGTGTTTCTATTATTTCACCCTCTTAGCCACTGTATAGAAGGTCCCTTGATTTTGAGTGGTTTCGAGTCTCTTGTCTAATTGCGGGTAGAGGGCAGTGAATGTCGGATATTCTTTCCTTACTCCATTCATTTTTTAGGAATAGGGATCACAACTCCCATCATTTACCCTCAAGTGAGTGTTATAATTTGAATGCACTAGATTCTTAGAATTAGGTTATTCATTTGTGAATACAAATTATTCTCCTTCAACCCAAGAGAAAAGAACATGTTCGGCATAATCTCCCCTTTTTTCTAGGGACATCCATTACATTTACGCAACTAAGGTTGCATTTTGAATTCTCGAGGCTTGGTAAGGTCTGAAAGTATTGACCTCATAGCCTTCCCTCACTCTTTACTCTTCTACCTTTTTCTGTAGATTCCCTTGGGGAAATATCTTGGCATATGAGGGGTATTACAAGGGAAACACCAAGCATTGGGATCTTTCACCAAATCATTCTATCCTAGAATCATCTCTCTCTCGCTATTGGGTGGGATGGTCTAGAGTGGTGTTGGTACTGGGAAAATTTGGTTAGATGGTTGTGTTAAAGGTGGTCTCGAGGAATTTTGATATTGTGGAGGATAAGCGGTTCTACCCCCTTGATAGCCTTGATAATATTGTCTTGGGTACATGCTTTGATTTTTCTTAAGATTAACTATCTCATTAGAGAAGTTCCTAAGGATGTTTTTTACTTCCTCCATCTCCGAAGAAGAAGACAATGATGTTGTGATAGGGCGGTGGATCCTTGAGAAGATGGGTAGCTATATATAGATGCAATATTTTGGGTAGAACTTGAGGTATGTTCTTGAGGAAGGGGAGCTATCTCGGGAAAAACTAGCAAAGTGATCTTCAGGGGAAGTTTCACAAAGATCTATCAAGTTATTCTCAGCTTGGACTACATATTGTATGCTTGTGGCAAAGAATCTCCTCCTAACAAATGAATCATAATGGAAATATCCGAGTTTAGAGATTTTAGATAAAAGACAATAGCCATACCTGCATGCGATCTGGCTAGAACTAGAATCCTTTTCCATGTCTTGTGGAATCTAGTATTGAAATCAGTCATGGGCTCTTGTGGAGATTTCTTGATATTGATAAGTTGTTGTAGAAGTGAAGATATATCTCCCTTTTCTTTAATCTTCTAAAAATAGACTTCTCAATTGATCTCAGGTATCAATAGAGTTAGGAGTCAAAGACCTATACCAATCAAGATCTTTTCCTTAAAGGAGGCAGCTAGTAACCTTAAGGAAACATATTTCTCCGTGATGTAATGTACCATGCATATCTCCGCAACGTCTTGAATATGTTCCTCTAGGGTCTTGAAGTCTTTACCATTGAATTTAGGCAGTGCCTTTAGTGCATTTGTTGGGATGGGATTCCATGTTTCTGGAGGTACTGGAAAGATGAGAGGACTTCCCTAATTCCATGAGATAAATTGTCTTGGAGGAGGTAGTTGAGCCATTTTTGCTCTCAGAGGATTCTTCCTAGGTCCTCTTACGATTGATACCAAGGGTGGTAACAAAAGTCCTAAATTTATTATAGTATGAGATCTGGTAACTAGTTTGGCTCTGATTCCCACTAGAATAAGACTCGTGCACTAATTGATCAAGCTTAGTTCATCCCACCAGGTATGAAAGGAAATTTTTTGACGATTATCTCTGCAGATGAACCATCAAAGTTGTGGGAATTAACAGGGATGTGGGACTTGATTTGAAAGATAACCTCTAGGTTTTATAGAATCTAAATCTTCTCTCGATTTGGATTGAGATAAGGGTTAGAAAGAAAACAAAATAATATTTAAATCCTATATAAGGAAATGAGCCAAATATTTACTAAAATAGCATAGAGATCACCATTGAAATAACTACTAGATCAGTTGAAGAGCATCGAGCATGATCAACTATTTCAAAGATATTTCAAACCATCAAAGGCTAGATGAAACTAAAACATAATTACATGTATAATGAATAGATTTATGTAAAATATCTAAGGGCATGCAACATGATAGATATTTAAACATTCATCAAGAACTAAAATAAAAGCAAACATGAAGAAACAAAGGACACAAAATATTGTGAAATTTCAAAGGTACACAGAGCAAGAACTCTTATTTATAGAGAAAATAGTACATAAGGCCATAATGGCACAAATTACAACATTTCCTTACAACAGAGCCTTACTAAGGTCAATGAACACAATGGAATGAACCTAAAATATTCTCCTCTAGATCTCTCGAACTTTCTTTCTGCTCTCTTTTCCACTGGCATAAGAAAATTATCTTATAGACCCTATGGCTTTTGCTTCAATACGCGACTTCAATCAAGGAATCCACCTTCCACATTTAGTTTCTACCTACGCAATCTTCAACCTTGGGAGAAAATATCAACTACATGCTTTAGGCCCCGAGATCATATTCAATTTTCCAAACCTCGAGCCTTCTGCTTCTTTATTTGGTCCTTTTTATGGTGGTAGTTGCCTTGTTTTACACGTGGAGACCTTGCATGGTTTTGGATTCCTTATTTTTCTCTCTTTTTGAATTTGTGCCTAGGTGACACGTGGAGGCCTGCACGTTCTTCTCCTCTGTCTTTGACTTTTCAGCCCACTTGGGCTGCCTTTCCGCACTTTAGCCATGTGGTCAACTCTCATTGCTTGAGGGCTCCCACCCTTTGTGCTTTCTCCAAAATGCACCGAAGGGACATGTGGATACCCTCTGCATCCAACTCCATACTTAGGAAAAATTGAGTCCCGCAAAACTACAAAAGAACACCAAAAGGAAAAGGGGACGAGGTGACAAAGATAACAAAAATAGAAGAGACCCGACACAATGTATAAATCATTCTATAGAAACCTTAGATGTAAGAGGAATACAAAGAAGAAGTGAAGAATCAAGAGATGGGGAGGAAGAAGAAAAAGAGGCATATATAAAGGAATAATTTGAGCTTGCAAATCATGATATAAAAACTATAAGGCATGGGTTCTTGAAGAAGTGTTGGGTTAGATATTAGAAATGATAGGAGAAGAAAGATGAATGTTAGGTTCAGAAATGGGAATATGGCTAGTGGAGGCCCCCACATTGATGAGAGGGGAGGAAAGTGGAATAAGAGATGTGATGGCTAGAGTGAGGATAATAGTGGTATCTAGAATATCATAGGTAGAGATCTGGTAAAATTATTTACTAGCAACAAAGAACAAGAGATAAATACATTTAGGATGATCAACAAGTTATATATTTAGGTTATTAATATTTTCAATGGTAAACTCGTGAGAGGTGCTCCGTGATAGAAGATAGAAAGATTCGAGGATCGATGCCTAAGGAATAGGTTTACCGTGATGATTAAAATGAAATTAAATCTTTATCAAAGTAATGAGATCAAATCAATATAGTAGTGATAAATAAGATCTAGCATATAAAGTACAAGTATCCAATATATGATATAAGAGTGACTTATCTTGTATTGGGAGATCTAGGCTGATTTTTGGCTGAAAGATGAATGTAACATGATATATCTAGACTATGTAAGCTCTATTTGGAAAATTGATATCTAGAACCTCTTTAGATGGGAGCATCCAAATGTGGACATGACTACTCGAGACATTGGTGTTTGAACTAGGTGCTAGTGTCCTAAAACAACTGTGTTTATTTTCTTTTAAAGGTTTGAACTTAGGTTCTTCCTTTCACTATTTTTCACATCCAATTAATTGTAAGGTTCATGTGTCACACATGTAACTAAAAATAAACCCTATATACCTACACAAGGCCCAAAAATCATTAGATGGAATAAATAATGCATATGATTAATTTGGAATTACCTTATCACCACCCCAATGTGATTATCATCGAGCATTACAATACATTTTAGACTCTATGTAGTTCTTTTTTTTTTGTTGTGTGTGTGTGTGTGTGTGTGTGTGTGTGTGTGTGTGTGTGTGTGTGTGTGTGTGTGTGTGATTTTAATTGTTTCCCTTGTGCCATTTTCACTAAGAATACATGCTACAACTAATTTTCCCCCAAGATTAATGTGTGAGATGGAATTCAGAATAAAATATCCTATGCAGTGAATGATGTAGCCCAAATGCAGTCTTTGAATGTTTCTCTTGCCCAAATAATAGATAATAAGTATTAGACCCAATATTATCCAACCTCTAATGATAGTAAGTCATGTATATATATGATTCCCTTGTTTGAATTTCATCATTAACAATAAGAAAAATGACCCAAAGTAATAAGAAAGATTTTAGAAAAGGTATCAAATGATGTGACATTTAAAAATTAAGAAAAGGAGGGAAAATGACAGAAGATCCCAAGAGTAAATTGGTCATTCCAAAAAGAAAATAAGAAGAGTGTGTAAGAGGATAAAGTAATGTAAAAGCAAAACACATGTTGTAATTTCTAGTTTTATCACTTAGGAATCATGTATATAATGACATTCTTAAAGGCTTGATGTTAATAGAAAGTGTGTGATTTCCTGACTAGAGTGGAAAATTATCTTAATGCGGATCCCTTTTACATAACTTTTCTTGTGAATGCGTGGAAATTTATCTTAAAGGGGATACCTTTTACACAAATTTTCTTGTGAATTAATGATTTAGGAATAAAGATCTCAACCACATATGAAATATGTTACGCTATGTATTTAAGAGAATTTCTTATGGTGGGTTGTGTTAAGGGACTTGTTGTTCTACTTGTAGCATACCCGGTAAATTCATAACTATGGACATTTTGGTAGTTGATTGTCCTCCCAAGTGGGGCATGTAATGTCATAAAGCTGGGATACTTTAGTTGGAGGTAACATTCAAATGGATATGTCTTTCGTAAAAATTCCTTTGTAGGGAGAACAATTGAAATGATATAGAGAGAAAAAAACATTGTACTTAATTGAAGATGCATAAAGGGATTAAAAGGAGGTATTGTATACTAATGTGGACATGTAAATTTTTGTTGGGAATATGTGTTTTATTGAGAATCCAATAGACCCAACTTGCTACCCACACATTTTTTATTTTTTCTTTTAACTGTATATGGACTGTGCTATTTTATTGAGCATGTTCAAAAGGAAGGGTAGGAGATGGAGTTGTTTTATATTCTCCACAAGGAAATATCTTCAAATTTTCTTACAAGTTGGACTTTTGAATGTACCAAAAATGTAGCTAAGAGTAAGACTCTTTTAATTGGTTTAATGATTATGTATATATTCAAGATCAAAGACATGGTTGTGAAGGGAGACTCAAAAGTGACTATGTAACAGTGAGGAAGGTATATTCATCTAAGAATGAGAGGTTGAAACAATATAGATTTTTTTATGGGACTCTCTTGAATTTTTTTATTCATTCAATATCATTCACGTTGATAGGTCATTAAACACATTTGTAGACCAACTTGTCGATGCTTCTTAGTATAAAAATCAGATGGTTATCCCTTGTTGTAAATATGATATTGAAGTATTATAAACGACCTCTATTCTAGATAATATAAACCATTGGAAATTCTTGAGGATTACAATCAGATTATGTGATTCATAAACAATACAAATGAGTTTGAAGGTCATAGTATGGACTTAGATCCTTTCATAAAAAATCAAGAAGTGAAAGATATTTTCTTGGTACAAGAAGTAACTCATTGAAAACTATAAGAATCAAGATGTCTATTTGCACTTGAGAGATCCTTTGATGTTGTAGATAGGGTAAGACAAAAAGATATACCAACAATGAAGGATAAAGAAGAAATGAATTTGGCTAGTGTTGTGTCTCCAAAACTTGTTTTTATTGGGAAATAAATGAAAGAAGATGAAAATAAGGTTTCAATTAGAATGTTAAGGAAATTTAGAGATTTAATGGTTTGGTATTATGATGAGCTAAAATATTACACAAAGGATTTGTTTCATCATGTAACGCTATTGCATTCAGATGTAAAGATATTCAGAAAAAATATAGGCCAATAAATCCAATGTTAGAAATCATGATTGAAGAAAAACTCAAATTATTGAGAGAAAGAGAGATCATTCATCCAATCAAATTATCGTTATGGGTTTTCAATCTAGTACCGGTGAGGAAAAGGGATGGGGACATCAAATTGTGTATATATTTTAGAAATCTAAATAAGATGTCTCTAAAAATACAATTACCTTTTTTTCCACTATGGATCATTTGTTACAAAGGTTACTAGTTTAGATCTCATGTCTATGCTAGATGGATTCTATGGCTATAACCAGGTTGTGGTTAAATAATTCAAGAGATTCAAGACTTCTTTCACAACTCCATGGGGTGCCTATGTGTATGTGTGTATGCCTTTTGGCCTTATAAATGTTAGAGCCACATTTCAAAAGGTAATGGATTATGTCTTTTCTTTAATATGATTAATGATATCATGGTGGTTTACCATGATGACATCACCACATATTCCAAAAAGAGAACAAATTATGTAGATTATTTAGAGAAAGTATTTTAGAATTGTAGGGAGTTTGGATTTTCTCTAAATCCCAAAAATATATTTATGAAGTAGAAAATGGGAAACTACTTGGGGCATGTGGTGTCCAAAGAGAGAGTGATGATAAATCCCAAGAGAATTAATGCTATTGATAACATTACTATCTCACATTCCATAAAAGGCCTCTTATCATTTTTGGGAAAATAAAATTTGTCATATAAAACATATCAATGTTTGTAGAAATCTCCATGCCTATTACTAGTATGCTAAATAAGAACCAAATTATCTAATGGAATTTTGAGGAGGAATAAGCCTTCACTGATGTAAAAGAAGCATTTAAACAAGATCCACTCTTGAATACCCTTTATTATGGTAAGGAATTTCATAGATTTTTCGTCGCATCCCCTTACACCATAGCTCTTTTTTTTTTGCAAGAACGATGAAGGAAATGAACAACCTATCAACTTTTTTAGTAAATCCTATATAACATGCATAAATTAATTATACCACCATGGAGAAAATAGATTATGCTTTTATCAAAGTAATAAAGTCATTCATATCTTATGTTCTAAGATTTAAGATCAAAGCATATGTGCCTCGTCCTATGGTCAAGGATATATTAACCCAATTGGAGACCTCTAGGAAAATATGTAGGTGGGTAAATAACCTTCAATAATTTGATATTGATGTGCACAACACCAATATTGTAAGGGGAAAGGGATTGGATATTCTTATGACTCAGTCTAATTTGGATGTTATTGAATTTAATTTATAAGAAGAGGGTGGTACACCAGCTGAAGAAGAGTTATTAGGATTAGATAGATACATGAATATTGTTTACTACTTAAAAATTATTGTTTCCCTCCTCATTTAGATAAGAATAAATACATATCTATGATATTATTTTGCTTAAGATATGTGCTTACTGAAGATGGGTTAGATTGGAGAAATACAAAAGGTGTCCTTATGAGATGTGTCAATGAGGAGAAATATAAAAATTAATTACCAAGTTTCATCATGGATTGTGGGAAGGCCACTATGCAACCAAGAACAATGCACATAAGATTATCGAGCTAGGTATTTGTGGCCCCATGTTGTTTTCTAATGTTTCCAAAGTTGTGACAAAATGTGATCCATGTTAGCATTTTACAAGAAGACTTAAAGAATCTAGGGCTCTTCATTTTGTCCTTATAAATGCAACAACCCCTTTCCAACAATGGGGAATGGATTTTATTGTGAAGATAAGTGACCAGGTTTAGTTGTGGACACGAGATGAATATTATTGGAAACTAATTACTTCACCAAGTGGGTCAAAGCCATCTTAACCAAGAATGAAACCCATAAAGTAGTGATGGAATTCTTGAAAACTAATATCATCACAAGGTTTGATGTGCCCAATAAGATTTTGTTGATAATTCTACATATTTTAGAGTTCCTCTTTTGAAGATGCATGATGTTGTCATGGAAATGTGTAACAGGGAAATTGACAATTTCGAGCACAACAACTATACCCCAATGTCAATTTTTTCATGTTTTATCATTCCTGTGCACCCTAAGACAAATCCGTCGCCTGGTCACCCATTATTTGATGTCAAATTGGTCCCCTAGGTGATTTAGGAAAGTCTATTCATTCCACCTAGGTGATTTTAGGAAGTTATGAAAAGACACTATCTTCTGGCAGTATAGATAAGGGCTATCGATGGCCTTCCCAGATGGATCAACCCCCCATGGAGGTGAATGGAAGACCTTATAACATCATGGAAATTATTTTGGAAGGCTTGGGGAAGTTTTGAAACACTTGGAGCAGTCTAAGTAAAAATAGGGTTCACTGAGCCTAGATAGTTCACGAGCCTAAAACAAGCTGTTGGGATTTAGAAGATGATTCCAGGAGCTCCGGATGGAGTTAGAAGCAAAAAAATATTCTAGAAAGAGAATTAAATACCTACATTATGGTCAAATATTTTTTTCACAACACCTTGGTGCATAAGATTTTCAAGCGGTTTTATCGGGAACAAGTGGAGTCTTAAATCAAAACTCTACTTTTTTAGGGATAAAATGGATCAAATCAAGACATGAGACCCACAATATTATATTTAAAAGGCCATTTACAGTCAATGGATCATATAACATTTTTCCAAAAAAATCCATCGAGAGCTCAAGTTATCACTATCACAAGTTCAGGACTTAGTCAAATTTTGGGAGGACACGTGTCGGCTCCGGAGCTTGTGGAATTTTATGTCCCTAACGTCCCTCAAGGTCGTGGGACATAAAAATTTTCCCAGCCCCTCCATCTACAATTTTTGAATATTCAAATCCGGCACTTAGCCATTTCTTTCCCCTCATTTCTCCTTCACAACTTCTCTCCATGCCATGGCCATGTTCTTGCTTGTCCAGACACCTAGTCCGCCATTGCTGATCTGAACCAAATTCATCATGATCACCAAAATATCCACATCATGAATACAAAAAAATATGTAGGCCTCATAGAAAAATGGAGTGGAATGACAAAGAATGAAGAGAAAATGGATATTTTTCACCGGATAACTACAAAGCCACCCGATCAAAAACTCATCATATCTTACAAAGTACAAGTTAGATCAGATGTCATCTTTTGTAAAATTTCACATTTTACAAGACAATCAAGATGTAATAAACAAGAGGTCAAATGGTGCCTAGAATCATTTGTTCCAACAAAATCCCACTTCGTGCACCGGCTCACATTCGTCAGATTTCCCATCATTCCGGCAATAGGAGTGAGCTAAAAACTTACACATGAGCTCCAAATGAAAAACCTATCGCAATGGAGTTGTTTTCATCTCAAATAGAGACAAAAACTAGACCTGCAAATTTCAAGCTCCATTAATGGCTGCCATGGTAGCTCCATTCCCGAAGCCACTGCAGTCAAAATTTCAAAATTTATTTCCAATCATTCTAGATGTAAAAACTATGTGAAATTTGAAGCATGTGATCGTAACAACAAGATGAGTCTAAAAAATTATGTTCCATCTCAAATCGAGCAATGGAAACACACTTTCTAAAAATAGTAAGTTTTCCTATATATACTTGCTATGTTTGGAAAGTCATCATCAAAAGAAGCTGAGACAAAGGCAACAAGCATTGAAGATCATGAGGAAGTTAGAATGAGTGTTTAGAGTAGAAAACAATGAAAATGACCACTTACTAAAAATAGTAAGTCCTTTATATGGGTGCTTACTAAAAATAGTAAGTCACCCCAAGAAGTAGGTGAGGCAAGGGTAGTGTGCACAGGATCAAATAAGGGAGTTCATTACATCATGATGGTCAAGAAGAAGCAAGAATCATCCCTTACTTAAAATAGTAAGTATCTCATCCAGAATTTACTAAAAATAGTAAGTCACACTCAAAGGGCAGTTTTGGCATAATGGGACATTTAGAACTTCATCACATCAGAGCTTTCCATCAGTGAGGATCATCGGACTTCATCTGGGACAACATCTCCTCTTCTTCTTCCTCTTCTTTCTCTCTTTCTCTTCTCTTCTCATACAACACTCCCTCTCCTCAATGTTATATTTTTGCATTGAGGGTTACACTTTTAATATGACTTAAGTGACTTTAGAAATATAATGTAACTTTAAGTCACCTTGCTATTATAAAAGGGACTTAAATATTTAAAGTGGAATATGAACAGTCTTAAGTCATATTAAGGTATTTGAAAGGTCACGAGGAAGACGAGGAGTCAATTCTATTCTATAAATTGTAAAGCCATTCCCATTTCAAAGGGTTGGTGATTGATCTTATAAACTCAAGAGTGCATTTTACCTAGAGAAAGCAAAGGAGATAGCCAATTTTCTTCTACTTTCCTCACTTCTTAATTTCTTCCATTCTCACATTATGTACAACTTTGATTTGAGCAATCAATACAAGAAGGAGTTTCTAGCTTTCTTTGACTAAGAGGTTTCTTGATACTTGGTGATCAGTGAATTCTATTTGGTCTTGTTATTCACAAATTGTTTCTTCCCATAAATGCATGTGTTGAAGTTTCTAACTAGTGTGTGTGTAGGAATTTAATTTTCTACCTACAGCATTAGTTATCCTACCTCTTCTCTCACTCCCCTTTCCCATACTTCGCAGACAAATTCCTCCTAGCAAGAGATTCCTAGCTTTACTACAAGTTCATTAGAGTTCCCCTGTTGGATCCCCAGGTCGAAAAGGCCACCACAAAAATCCACATTTTCTCACGCATGCATATACGAAATTGCACTAGTTTAGAGGGACTTATATTCCTAGAAAATTGGCAAGAAATCCAAAATTTTGTCCACCCAACAAATATTCTCACCAACACATGACTAGATTAAAATCAACTTGACCTACTCATCTAATTATTATCTCCAAGAGAAATGACCAAGCGAGTTTAGAAATAAAAATTTGATTAGAATTGTGAGAAGGAAACTCGAACTAAATAAAAGGAAATGGGAAGATAATTTGATGTATGTTATTTGGGAAAACAAAGTTAATCCCAAGAAGGCCATATGAAGGATCCCATTTGAACTATGTTATGACATGAATGATAACTTGCCTCTAAACTTGCATATTTCCATTTATCAATTGTTGCATGAGGTAAATTTTGATGAGGTTGATTGATTTATCGATAGAATAAATCAACTCATTAAATTGGATGAAATCATAAAGAAATATCATGATAAATGTCTAAAATTTAAGAGTAAAAAGATTTTTTTGACAAAAGGCCTCTATAAAATAATTTCAACTAAATGAATTGTTATTGCTTTGGGATAGAAGACACGAGGAAAAATAGAAACAAAACAAGTTTGATTCATTGTGGATGGGGACATATGTCATTTATGTATGCATTTGAGGTTATACATTATGTTTAGAGATATGAGTGGAGAAATTTAAGATTTTCCTTTTAATGGTAGGCATTGGAAACATTTTTTTAGTTGAAAGGTTTTTATATTTTGTTTTTTGTGCATGTAGATAATTGTTGCTTCTTTGTTTGTGTGATTTCTCATAATTCAATGGTATTTAGATGTTTGTTCTCTATCTATACAATCAAAGTGGTGTGTTCAGATTATAGAATCTTTCTTTGTTTCATTTTAAATTAGATCATTTATTAGTTAAATTGAATTTTTAGTTGCAAAATTCAAAACTATGTAGGTTTGGATCTGATTATAGATCGGCATAGGTCTTCTTCTTACACGAATTTTATAGGTTCTCTAGTTACCCTCGAGGGTAACCATCCCACACACATAATCAATTTTAGCTATTGAAATTTTTCACTTCAATTTTATGTGCCTTATGATTAAAATTATGGGTTCAAGGTGTTGCCAAATTGAGCTTCTTGCTCATTTTGGGCAAAAAAATCACACCTAACCTTATTAACCCTATTCCCTACCATTTCCACACCCTTTTTGCATAATTGTATGGTATGTAGGTGGAATAACAATCAAAAAGTGTAAGTAAATGGGTTTTTACAACCTTTTTCTCAAGAATTCATTCATTTAAAAGGGATTTCTTCTTTCACAATGCTCACAGGTCTCTTTGAGTGAGTTTTGAGATCTTTGATAGAGGATAAAATATGTTTGGGATGTGTTTGGAATGTTTACATACGTTCTAACAATTAGACCTTGTTTAAATTCATATTTTGATCACATGCAAATCTAATTGTTTGTGTTTTTGAGCTATCCATCCACAAACAAGCCTAAAATGAAGTATTTGGTCTCCTAATGATCTGGAATGTGCATTCATACTTTTAAAAATTATGGTCATCTTTAAAATTTTACACTTATAAAATAATCCCATATGCACAAGGAGGAAGAGATTGGTTTGGTTTTTAATCACAGTGGCCACATTAGTTGAGTGGAGTTAAGGATACATGGTTTAACACTTTTTCTTGAGATAAAAATGGTTAAGGCACAAAGGTAGGTTTATTGGTGACATGGTTAGAAAGATCCAAGCCTAAGAAGAGGAGAAAATGATGAGATCACGAAATGTTGTGATTATTTCATGTGGACCAGTGACTACATTCTATGGTCCCGAAGCTTTGATATCTCTAGATGTAAAGTAGTAAGAAGGTTTGGGATCTCAAATTCATGAGATTATAAGGTGATCGTGAGACTTTGAGAGACCTTGAGATTCATAAGAAAACCTAGAGCACCAAAAAGACATGATTTGTCCACACAAAATAATCATGGGTCACTAAAATCCATAAGAACATAGATAATGAGATGATGGTGACCTTATAGACCCGAGACTTGGAAGATCTTGAAAGTTCCTAGGACCCCAAAATCAGTTGATTGGTCTACATGGACCAATCCATGGGCCATGGATCCCTAAAAAGGTAGATATCATGGTGAAGGAATTGAATCGTGAGGATTATGAGATCCCAAAGGCATAAGGAAACCCTATGAATCTAATTATATCTAAGAGATCAATATGTGTAATTTGGTGGACATGTGGGTGATTCATTACAATGCATTAAACATGATCTTAAAATTGAAGGTCTACCCCAGCTTCTAAAATCAACTCATATAAATCACGGGAAAAGTACAACTAAGCTCTTGTTCTTTAACCTAACTTTTCACTAGGAGATCCAAATGGCCTCGGACCAGTGTCATTAAAAAGGGCTTGGAGAGATATTTTCCTTAGCATGAGTTTTGGGGTAGATAATTAAGAGATTCTATATATTTCCTTGACATATATTTTGAAGACCTCATTCTCATATTTTTCAGCCTAGTGGCATCTAAATCACCCTTTAAAACATCCAAGTGGTCATGACCCCTTCTATAATATGATTTTGAATTATTTATTCATTTAGGGCCCCCAAAAAATTGGAATCATAATTACTAAGAGGGGGTGATTTATTCCTTTAATGTTTCTTACTTAAATTGTCCTTAACCATTCAACATTCATTATCCATTATATGAGCAATATCAAATATCTTAGAAAACCATCAAGCAACATATCAACCATCCACATAAGCATGAAATAAGAGAGAACATATGAACACCATATTTAAATTGAAAACCATCAATGGGAAGAAAACCCACTAAACCTATGAATATATTACTCAACACAAAGGACTCTTGTGAATATTACACATCACAAGAGATTTCTTTAGTGAGGAACCAACACCACAGGAGTACAACCCTATTTTAGTAGAGCACCAACTATATAAGAAGGCTACAACACCCCAAGATGACTAAGCACCAACTCACCCTTCGACATGAATGAGTATCAATTAATGTCCTTGTGTTCTCAACAACTTATTGTGATAACTTTTTCAACACTTCACTCAAACCCTCTCAAACAACCTTCTTATCTTCTTCACTCTATGGATTCTTCACCAAGCATGATTAGGTCAAGTGACCTATCTCTCTAGCTATATCACACACTCATAACATCATGAAAATCATCTCTTCCATCTCATCATGGTCACTAAGATTTGCAACACATCCTCAATCAGCCCTCTATCTCATTCATCCTCATGCACACCAATTAGGTCTTCTTCTCCAACTAGGTCATGTATGGATGACCTTCTTCAAGCTCACAATTTTTAGATCAGAAACATATAAGCATTCTCCATAATTTTCAAGGTCTCATACTATTCATATCTTCCCTCATATCTTACTCATACCTTCTTCCAAAATTTTCTACACACCCATCCTCCTAGCACACACAAATGAGCCTTCTCAAATAGCTTATATACCCATATTAACACCCATACCATGTAGGTGCACATTCATAGATAATATATCATTAAAAAATCATAAAAATATTGAGAATAAATCATACACAAGACCATATAGGTCGGTCATATCACCTTCATACTCATTTTTCTCCATTAGGTCTCTAATAGGCCTAATTGCACCAAAAGCCTTCTCGCCAAAACTAAAATCCTTTATGCATACATGGCCATAACCAAAGATTTTTTCACTTCAGAACATCATCAAATACATCATCATGCTTCCGAATACATGTAAAGCTCTGCATCATCACCTCATGCCATGAAACCATCTTATGAACATGTTTTTCTTGCACATCAAACCCTATACCTTAAAGATGAGGCTCAATACAACATCATATTACCTAAAATATGAAATATTTATATATAACTATAAATATATTGGTCTTAGATATATAACCAAGTGAACATACTACCACAAATCATACATTATATTCCTCAAAACACATATGTAAGCAGACTACCCTGAAACTGCCATTTCATCCCCAAAGCCAATCTCTAAAAAAAAAGGGCACACTTTACATCCTAAATCCTTAACCATGATATGAAACCATCATGTACATTAATAATTAAAACACCCATGCTTCCATAAATGCTAAATTAGACATTAGGTCCAATGGAGAACTTTGCCACAAACTGAATAATCTCCAGAAATAAGCATTTTTAAGTAGGGTCTACATACTATCAAATGTTATAAGGGTAAGTGCATCTTGATGGACAAATATAGGGTCATCCATGGACATCATATTGCAAATAACAACATAATATCAACTTGTAGGGATTATTAGCAATATATACACTAAAAATGAGACAAAATTATAGTAATATGAATCGTAGCATCCGGAATCTAGTTTCTAAAATACTAATTTTTGTAAAAATGGACAAGATTAACTATATTAAACACTAAAATTCAATGACTTGGTATTTTTTTTTAAAAACGCCGATAAGATTATAGTCCGTTGCCCTCAATTTGGATGACCAAAAATTGATATATATATTTTTCCTTTGGTGAGAAGTTATATGCCACTATCTATCTTGGGATGGATTTTATTTTGTATTTTTTGAGTAATATTTTATTTTTATGATTTTTTCCGTGAAAGTGGTATGAAAACATAAAGAAAACAGAGCACTTTTCGCTTGCCCGCCATAACTTCATCAAAAATATTGAAATCAATTTTTATTTTTTTGAACATGTATATAATTTCACCACGGTTGGGATGGTATAAGTTTTATCACATTACGATAAGTGAAACAAATTTTGCAAATTAAACGTAGACATAAACATTCACAGAAAAAGTGTCTTAAAGACCTACTATTAGTAAAAATTATAAAATGATATTTATCCTCTTCTATTCACTTTAAAATCAGTATTTCTACAAAGCTAATAGTCTCCCTACGTAATGGTACCATTTTTATGACATATTTTTACTTTTCGGCATGGTTCAAGTCCGGAAGACTAAATTTTATGTTTTTCTGTTTTTAATGTAAAATTCAGGATTTGATGTCCACTTAATTGTCCCCCAACTTGGTGCACTTACCCATAAGTCACATAAATATAAATATTAAGTAGTCCTATACAAACTAAAATCATCACAGTTGATAAAATAATCAATTATGGGAATGTACCATCAAGTTCTTTTTAAATCGCTCTCAAACTAGGGTTTTGAAGGCATAATAGAAGCAGATTTTGGCATTAGTGATGGTTCATACAACTATAATAATAAAAATATATTATTAAACTTGTAAATTATTCTTAGGATACCAATTCAATCATCCTCCAATTCAAAGCACACATTCTCCAACGAGTATCAAAAAGTCAACTTCGAGCTCAAAATCTCACCTCCTTGAACTCAAAGGGAAAAATATCATAACATGCTTAAACTTGAAAAAACACCTAAAAATTGGTCCAAAATCCAATAATAATCTTATATAAATTTTCCAAATATTACCTTTGCATGACCATGCTGAAATATCTCCAAGTTATCTCATTTGGCCACCTAGGTTTTAAGAATAGGTCTAGTGTAGACCTAGAAAACATGCCTTCACCTCAAACCTACACTCTCAAGCACTTGTGAGTGCCCCACACATCATATACATGATTTTCAATCTCTATACATACTTGAACATATTAAACATACATGTACTTCACCATCCTAGACCATATAATTCATGTTTTTACTAGGTTTGAGACTAGGCCTAGTAAGACTTTCTTCAACACATGCTTTCTTGAATATGACGTGTTTTCCATATTTTAAACACACATACACCTCTAACACATATATTTGAACATGTTAGACACCAAATCAACATTTTATAACCTCTACACCTTATTTTCTTGAACCATGCATCAAAAATATGCACTCAATCCTAGAACATACAATCTGAACCATGCACTAAACCATGTAAAATTCACCAAGACGCCATGTTATATGACCAATGCAACATGATGCTCATATGCATACCAATAATCCCTTATAAATTAATGACAACACCAATGAAACACCTCCAATAATCTCCCCCTTTTTCATTAATGGCAATCATCTTCAAAAAAATGATAGTAACCACACATGCAAGCACCTTCAGACCTCAATCTTCTTGTTTCCAAGTTCCCTCTCCCCTTTGACATCTAATAAAAAGGATCCTACAAAAATTTACATGAAAAAAACATAAATATTGAATTAATCATACTTATAATCTCCCCTTGGTAGATAATCACACTTTTGACACCATTTGTTGTTGATGAACCTTTGACTTGATCTTCAACCCCGCTCACCGCTCTCCCTAAATATATACATACTTATACCAAAAAAATGACTCATACCATGACCAATATCCACACAAAAATAAACTTCCTATGATATTGAAGAGGAAACAACATACATTTTCATACCTTGAACTATTCAAACCATCTCCCCCTTAGTCATATACTCCACTTTGAGCACTTCTTGACTTCAAAATCATCCTTAAATGATTACCTTATAACTTTACACCACTTGAAGATTCATAAAACCATATTTAATCAACACAAGATTCATAAATGTATTAAAAACCTCTGTATTAGATCTTATGGCATTCAAATCTTGTAGGATTTCTTCAAAGAATTGTCAATTATTAGTATCTTCAACCTGCAAGCTCTTTCTTTATCAGTGAGGCCTCAAATACACTCTTTGAAACTCATATTCTTATTGATAATGAAAATACTAACATGCCTTGAATATTTAAAATAAAATTCACCATACTCCTAAGATCAAGAACTCATCTATAGGCCACAAGGATATCAAATTATTCAAACCAAATGGGAAAGTCAACAATTTGGGACATTACATCATAGAGTCAACCTAGTTCATAAAAGTCTTCATGAATATTCCATTAACAATCCTTAATGAACCATGAAAATTCCAAAATTTCAAGAATTTACCTAAATAACTACTCTAGACGATATCTTGGTCTAAAAGAGGTCTTCAAACTTCTACACATTTATACAACCTTTGAACCCCTTTTACCATGCAATATGACCTAAATCATACTTTGATTTCAAGACATAAACATACCTCTCTTGAGCCATCAACCTTTAAGTGAACACAAACCCTTGTAATCTTTTCATTCCATAGGAACATAGAACTCGACCAACACACAATTTTGTAACATATGATGGATCTTCATGTACAAGTGGTAGTTCAAAAACTACCATTAAATCCAACTTTGTGACTATACTCAAATTCTATCTTTATTTTTGTTCTCTTGTCTTGCAAACATCATTCCTTGGTTCAAATTTTCAATAATTCATACCTAATCATGGAACTCATAACACTTCATACCTAGATATTGACTTGAAACATAGCTGATATAGACCTAAATAAGGTCATACAATGTTGCTTCAAGCTAATCACATGACACAAAACTATGGAAGACCTTAAAACACATTTATGCATACAAATCTTTCCCACCAAGCCTTTTCATACCTATAAAGGACTTCTACAAATTGTATATTCCCTAAAAAACCTTCATAGACCTCCTAGATACTTAAATACTTATTTGAGATATTAACACCATTGAACTAGTTCAGGGAATCACTATTGTCCTCATAATCTCACTTATGACCTTCTTTCCACAATAATTGTGCCCAAATTTTCAAGCTTGTATACTTGTTCAAGGTCCCAATACAACTTATTGTCCCCAATTTTCAAATCCTCATGCAACACACTTGTCATTAATGCAATTCAACAGGTAAAAAAATATAACATACCTTCAAGATCCTTTCTTGATAGAGACAATTGTGCATACACATATTTCTAACTCGCACTTTTTCATCCTAACTTCAAGATATTATAACATAGTTTCAAGCTCAAAAAATATCTTTTAAGACATACACATTACAAAAATAGTCTTCCTATTCTATAGATACCTAAGGAGCACTTGATACTTTATCAACTTTGTCATCACATCTTCTTGGAACTCCAGACTCAGAGATACAACCCTTACCTCGTAACACATTTTTGTTTTCCTTCATATGAATTCAAGATTTTGTAAGAAGAAAACACATAATAAAATGCATTCACAATTTTCACTACATTACTCCATACTTGTAGTATCTTCAAATGATGATTATATACCTTCATGTTTGTAATAGGACTATTCAAGACACCATGTTTTCCATTCTTCCTTAGATAATGTATATACCTTTCTTGGAGCATATAAGATTAATCATACATACCTTACTCCTCCATGTACATGCATTAGGACTAACATCAATCCATCAAGCTTCTCAAACTATGCACTTATAGTTTCATCTCCACAATCATAAACTGCTTCATAACTCTAATACTTCAAGATTTTGAAGATAATATGCCCATAATTATGCCTTCCATATAAATGTAGTGACACTATCAAGTATTTTTTCCTTTACCATACTATCCTCACAATACTCTATCAACATGCCTCTCAACATGACTCAAGCACCTTGATAGTATTTCTTCTATCAGCAACAAGGACTCCTTTTGCATCTTACTACTTTAGTGAAATTGATATAGTTAAAAGAACATTCTCATACCTTGCAAGAGTAGACCACTTTGAGAACACACTATCTCCCATGGAATAATAATCACTTCAATACATTTTACCTTTCATTGCATACTTTGATCCCTTTTGGTATAATGCACCAATCCTAGGAGCCTAAAGACATACTTATCATGCTTACACAAATTTGATATATCTCCATACAATATCCTTATATACCTTCAAGACAACCAAACACCTATCTCCCTGTCATCAAAGTTTCCAAGAACATTTCTTCAAGCATACACCTATGCAACACTTCCGACAATACTAATCTAATATATTTTTAAAGGATCTCAGACCTAAAATTCAAATCTAGGCATACAATACCCTTTTTATCAAGAGCATAAAAAGGAAAATATAGAGCATAATCAATGCAACTTATGTTATTATAATCTCATCTTTATTCAAGACTCTCAACAAATTCTTAACCTCCCGTTGGGTCATCAAAATTCCACACTGATCTTTAATACATTTTACCAACCTTTTGACTATACTCACACTCCTTTACATAGCTTTGAAAAAATACTATACTTTGATACAACTAGGCATCCAAATATTCCCTCATAGTATCCTAGCACCATGTATTCATGACTTTCATCAACAACTCACATCTTAACTTTGTGATAGTGATAACATATACCTTTAAACATA
Source organism: Taxus wallichiana var. yunnanensis (assembly GCA_018340775.1). NCBI lineage: Eukaryota > Viridiplantae > Streptophyta > Pinopsida > Cupressales > Taxaceae > Taxus > Taxus wallichiana. The sequence continues at coordinate 775,953,920 of CM031234.1, read as the reverse complement.
AGAATATGAATTCAAGGAATACCTTCTAACTTCAAATTAGGTCACTACAGACCTAAAACAAGTCTTACAACATTTATAGTCATCTTCAACTCTCCTTGACTTGTAGAGCTTATGACTATATTGGTCTTGAGAACTTATTGTTATTATATTCATAGTTATGCACATGAGTTTCTCCCCCTAAGGCTCTACATACCTCTTTATGAGCACTAACATCTTCATGAATATATCCTTCTTCTTATTGTCCACAGATCCTATGTTCACATTGTTTTAAAAGACATTATAATCACCAAATATTATTACATACCTTGGATGATGATTGTATCTCCTTCTTTTCTTCCTTGGTAGTGGATTAGTGATAACACCCTCCAATGGCTTCTTCATCTAGATCAACAATTCTTCACACTTATGATCAATGTTTGATACATCACTTTAATTTTTCCATACCTCATCCATACTGAGTTTCTTCTCATAACTAGCCATCTCTGCTTCAGGGTTATCTTTGATCTCTTCATAGCTTGTCTTCATGATTAAGGATTCATGACATTCTTCCTCTGCCTTTATAGGTTCAATCATAATTGAGACAATTTCAAACTCTACTCATAGTTCATCTTCAACACCTTGATCTTCTCCTTTAGGGAGACATGCTCTAGGATCTATAATAAGACTTGCTTTATCATCTTCATGAGTTGTATTACTTAGAACTTAGTGATGGAAGTGAAAACATCAAGGACTAGCTACCATATATCAAACCCTAAGGGTTTCAAGAAACTTATCATTATGAATAAGGGTTTCTTACCATTTTAAGATTGATTGTTTTCCATACATGTGCTTCAAAAATATCCTCCAAGCCGTTAGAGTTTCTTCATGAGGAGATTTTTGTCTCGATACTAATTTTGGAAGCATAATGCTTTGGGGGTGAATCAGTCCTTTAAAAAAATTACTTAAATTGTGTGTAACCATTCAACATTCATTATCCATTATATGAGCAATATTAAAAATATTATAAAACCATCAAACAACATATTAACCATCCAATAAGCATGAAAAAGAGAGAACACATGAACACCATATTTAAGTGGTAAACTCTCAAGGGGAAGAACCCCCTAAGCCTCTCGCATATATTACTTAACACAAAGGACTCTTATGAATATTACACATCACAAGATATTTATTTAGTGAGGTACCAACCCCTAGTTTAGCATAACGTTAACTCTATAAGGAGGATACAACCCACCAGATGACAACCACCAACTCAGCCACTTGATATGAAGATCATTTAATGTCCTTGTTTCTCAACAACTAATTTTGATCACTTTTTCAGCCCTTATCGCTCAAACCCCTCTCAAACAACATTCTTTTCTTCTTTACTCTATGGATTCTTCACCAAGAATGATTAGGTCAAGTGACCTATCTATCTAGTTGTAGCACACACTCAAAACATTATGAACACAATATATCCCTTCTCATTATAGTCACTACGACGTGCAACATATCCTCAATCAACCCTCTAGCTCACTCATCTTCATGCATACCAATTATGTCTTCTTCTCCAACTAGGTCATCTATGGATGACCTTCTTCAAGCTCTCCATTTTAAGAACAAAACATATAAGCATTCTCCATAATTTTCAAGGCCTCGTACTCTTTGTCTCTTCCCTCATAACTTGCTCATACCTTCTTCCAAAATTTGCCACACACCCATCCTCATTACAAACACAAATGAGCCTTCTCAGCTAGCTTATATACCTATCTTAATACCCACATCAGGTAGGTAGGCCTTCCTAGAGCATATATTATAGACACCCAAAAATTACACTTTTGTTTCCACTTGTTCCCAGTGTTATCCTAGTACACCCTATTATTCACCCATTTGTTATTAATTGATTAAATCGCTTAATTAATTCACAAGATACCCATTTGGATTAATTAAATTAATCCCATGTATCCTTGTATCCCTTTAGATTAATTAATTATTATTTATAAATAAAAAAATTAATTAATTAAGTGTGTGCACATTCTAGTCATCTCGTGACTTGCTCAAACTCTACTTGCACTCCACTTGGACTCCCTATCCTTATCCTAGTTAACTGCACTTTTAGAATCCTAGAAAGGTGGGGGCAATTGAATTGCACGTAAAACCACCTTTCCGGATGCATCTTTTACAATTAATTCATTTACTACCCCAACACTATTGCAACTTCCCACAATGTTATTTTTAGCATATTCATTTATCCGTGTATAACCAACTTTAACTATTTTGCCTCTATAAATTGCAGGCTTACCTTCCTTACAAATCCTCTTGAATTTGAAGTACAAAAACTCTATTGAATTTCATTGTGTTTTTAGCATTTGCATTCAAAATTTGGAGAGCACTCAAAAGAGCATCCACAATCATCTTTGATATTCATTTGCAAGGTTTCACAGGAGACCCTTATTTGAGGTTTGCATTGAAGGTTACTGGAAGGTTTGCAAATTATTTGTTTATCTTTCATTATAGTGATTTTTCATAGCTTACATTTTGGCATGCCGGGTGGGACTCACACCCTCCTCTTTCATTTTTGTTTCATTTTGTTTTTCTAACTTTGTTTTGGAGTGCTTTTTTTGTTGTGCAAGTTTGGAAGCAAGCACTTGTGCAGGTTTGGAAGCAGACAACATGTTTTCCAGATCACAAAAAAATAATAACATATTTTTTTTATTTCTCAGTTTATGTTTCTTTATTGTGCGTGCAAAATTCTATTTGGCATGTAGCAATTTGTCTGAGTACACAAACAACAAAAAAATTTGATTATTTTCTATTGGTATACACCTACACACAAACAATAACAACAACAACAACAACAAGCTTAGATTAGATGATCATTAAAAAAATCATATATCTATATAGGTATAATTTATTTTTCTAAAATATTTTAAAAAAATCAAAACATATACATTTGAAAATAAACAAAAAAAAAAAACCCAAACTAATAAAAAAATTTACTCCTAAGCTATATCTATCCCCCACTCTATCCCCGGCTCGACCAACTTGTCCGAGCCACCTCCATTCCAAACCCATCCACCTCACCACTTTACCATGTCCTAACTACATGAATTCCCCACTACCCATATCCCAACCTTTCCAACTACCCCACCCTATCCCCGTTTTCAACTACCCCACCCCGTCCCCATTTCCCATCCCAACTACCTCACACCCCCATCCCTCACTACCTAATCAAGCCCTCCCGCTCTACCTTTCCTGCAAACCCACCTCATAGACCTCTCTCGAGATTGTGACCTAAATCCATCCCTATCGAGCCATCCTTTAGACCCCACTCCTGACCCACACCCACCGTCATGCCATCCATGCGACCCAATCCAGCCCCTTCAACCCCATTCCTCATGAACTCCTTCCCACTTCGACCGAGCTCTCGCCTTCCTGCAATCCAACTCGCCGACTTGAGCCCTCTCTCTCACAACTTGCCAAACTGCATACACCCACTAAAAACAATTTCCACTACATTAGAATTTTAGTTTATATTATATATGTTTTTAGGTTTAGGTTAAGATTAGTTTTAAACCTAACTTATTCTTATTTTACTTAAGTTTTTCTTTCTCTCCCTTTCTTAATTAATTAGGTTAGGTTAAGATTAGTTTAGATTATTTTCTTAATTAGTTTATTTCATTTGTTTGTCTAATTAATTCGTTTGTTTATTTTATTCATTACTTTGTTAGTTTATTTCCTTTGTTATTTTCTTTAATTCATTCATTTGTTTTATTTAATTAGGCCTTTTCAATTAAATTACAACCTTTCCATTACTTTTGCGTCATTTTTCATATACCACGACTAATAGAGCATCTTTTTTGTAGGGCTTTCTAGTGTTTCCACTCCACTTTTATTTTCGCTTCTACGAGGACATTTTCTCAAACCATCCACTCGATGTCGCCCCTTTTAAACACTTTTCCTTGTATGGCCTCATCGTGAAAGTTGCACGTTTAGCGTTATTGGACGTTTCGGTCCAATTTTTCATACTTTTTATGCCTTTCTCATACATGTTTAGTCACTTTTACAAACTTGACTAACTCTTTTTGCACATGTTTTGTATGTTTTTCATATTGTTTTTAGACTAATCGTGACACGATCACGCGTATGCTCTTCCTCACGCTTTCTAAGTGATCTTAGGAATCAAAACATGGTTGTTTCTTTCTTTTTTGTTTTTACGGAATTAATGTTTAACTTAACCAAAGTCACCCACATGTATGCTCTTTCCTCGTGCTTTTAAGCGATCTTGGAAATTAGAAACGTGGGTTCACTTCAGTTGTCTTGTTTATTTGTTTTGTTTTTTACCTCATTCCGAAAACTTTCTAATCATTGTTTATAGGACCTGCTCTCACACAAGGTGGCTAAAACATTCCAAAACTACTAATTATAGGTTGCCAAAGGATTTCAACAATACCACATTCAAAACACTTAATTTGTAGGTTTGGCTAAGAGCTACAGGCTCAACCGCTTAACTAGAACATAACCCCCTTGGCATAATCCTTAAGCTACAACAAAGGGGTTGGTTCTAGGAACCCAAAAGTAGTCCACACCTTGAGGGAACTGGTGGATGAAACGAGATCCTTTTATCCTACCTGACTAGTAAAGCCTTGTGAGTTAGAGTCACGAATATCCTTAGTGGCAACCCCAATGCGATACATTATAAGAAAGATATTTTCTTAGGGTTTCAAAGGGGGTAAATTAAATTCGTTAGCTAGCAATAGCTTCACGCTCATTCAGATTTTTTTATGACACCTAGTTGAGAGAACCACCCAGGAAGCCAAACATTCTCCAAGCCAATCTAAGGTAGAGGCCGAAATAAACATTCAAACAAAAACTATTTTTTTTCTTCTTTTGTTTTTCTTTCTTTTTGTAGTAGTGTTCCACACTTGCTTTTCCCCAAACACTCCTTGTTTGGGATCCATCTTTCACTTTTCTTATCTTTTGTCATTTTCCAAACAATCCTTGTTTGGATTCTACTTTCATTCTCGTTTCATCTTTTCTCGTCATCTTTTCTCTTTGTCATCAGTCATTCACTAACCTTCATTTTACTCTCAATTTTCCCCTTTTCAGAACTTTTGTCTCTTTTTCATTATTTCAATCTTCTCTTTTTTTCATCGTTCTTTCCTTCTCCATTTAATCTTCTTTCATTCATTTGGAGTTTTCATTGACTAATCTTGATTTTTCCCCTTCGTGATTATCATATTCTTCTATATTTATTATTCACCTCCTTTTGAGTTCATCTCCCATTTAATTCAACACTTAAACATTTTGATTGCACTTCCCAAAGTTTAATTTTTCATCTTCTTTTCAAAATCAAGTCTTGAGTTACGGATATCCACGTCCTCGCTTAAGCGCTTTCATCTTATGAGTCACATCTTAACGGTGTTGTGTTCCAATTTTCACAACTCAATTTCCTCACATTTTATCTTCATTCTCCTCTTGTATCCTTTAGTTTGACCACATCATTGTTAAACTGCATACGTTTTCTTTCTTCATGTCTCTACCTTGACAACATATTTTTTTGCATTCTAGACACTTCATCATCTTTTTTTCCAATGTTTACACTATCAGTATTTGAGTCTTATCCCTTCATTAGCCTCTTCCTTGTTAACTAATTCTTGTTAAGGGTTAAGCACATCACATATGATTTGACTCCTTTTTCATATCCTCTTCTCATTTAGCATTCACTTTTTTAGGTGGTAGAGTGCATTTGTAATCAATCTATCCTCTCTTCTTCACTCTAGCATTCACATTGTTAGAGGTTGAACACATTCAAAAAAAATTCACTATAACCCTCATCAATTTTAGCTTTCACTTTGTTAGAGGATGAGAACCTTCATCACATCACACCACTCTTCCATCTTGGTGTTCACTTTGTAAAGGTTCATTTTTATCAAACACTTTTGCACGCTTCCATCTTGACATTCACTTTGTTAAGGGTTGCGTCACTCATATCTTCCAAACCTCTTTTCCATCTTAGCATTCACTTTGTTAAGGGAAAATTTATTATCAAACTTAATTGCACACCTCTCTTTCATTGTCACATTCACTTTGCTATGGGTTGAATTATCTTTCGTATCTCTCTTTTTCTCCCCCCCCCCCTCTTTTAAAAATGGTGGGAACACAACGCAGTGATTATAGTACTTTTGGAAGGGGAAAATGACATCTAAATCCTTTTCAAAATTTTCATAGTAATAATGACCAAAACTATGAGGATGATTAGAATGACATCTCGCTCGAAGAATAATCCCACGTTGAAAATATTTTGCATATGAATAAAGACCAATTTTTGCTTCGTCTCCTTGAGATGGGAGAAAAATTACCCTCTGATTTCGATGAAAATAGCCTACAAAAATTACTTGGCAAACTACCACCTAACAAGGGTGAACCTTTCATTTCAACAAACAATGATGATTGGGCAGGCCCTAGTCACACGAATAATGATGATTGAAAAAGTCCACCTCGAACAATGTCAAATGTAATGAATCAAACAAAGAAAAATTGATGAAAGGAATAAAGGCAAATCAACATACTAATCCTACTCAATCCATCATGAATCAAATTAATGACATGGTTAAACAAATTGTTATCTTAAATTCCAAAGTCACCAATGAATCCCATGATAATGAGGCACCAAAGAAATCTAGTGATGTTTCATTTAAGAGTCATACCGCACACACCAAAGATAACAAAAATCTACAAGTGATGGTTTCTTATCATTCTTACAGAACAACTCACCATTTTCCCAAGAATGGAAAATGATGAAGGACACCATCTTAGATATGTAACATCAACAAAAATAATTTAAATTTAAATAATTGTGTCCTTACCCCTTTGATAAGGACATTTTGTGTGTCCATTTTCCCAAATCTTTCGAGATGCCCAAATTTGACAAATACAATGGCAAGAATGATCCTAGAGACCATATCAAGGAGTTTATATTGCCTTCCAAGAGGTGACATATAGTGATGTCTTCTTAATGCATCTCTTTCTATGAATTCTAGGAGGACAAGCCTTGGACTAGTTCCTACACCTCCCTAAGGGCTCTATACAAACTTTCGTGGACCTCTCAGAGAATTTTGTCAAACATTTCTCATTCAACCTAGACTCTAAAATTCCAATGATGGACTTGTGTAATGCCAAAAATGAATAAATGAAACCTTCACATAATTCCTACAAAGATGGCATGGGATTACTATCCATTTCCCATGCTCCATGCCTGAGAAGCATCTTGTGAGCATCTTTGTACCTAATCTCAACAATGAGCTATCATTTCACATGAAAATGCATTGGATTAATACTTCAGAAGAAATTATTGAGAAAGGATCACAAATTAAAAAATCCCTTGTCACAAAAGGTTTGATTAAACCTCATTCAAAAGATAATGGGAAACATAGTAATCATCCTAATAGCTCTCACCAAGACAAATCTAAACATGTTAACCACAATCGTAATATGGTCAATGATGGTATTACAAACAACCACAATGTCCACAACATCCAAAACACTTAGACTAGACCAAACAAAGGTAAATAATCTCTTTTGTTTCTAGAAAGAGGTTTCCTCCTCTCTTGATTCTAAACGATGTAGTTTTACTCCTTTGGGAGAACCTCTATCAAATGTCCTTCAACAACTCATTAATGCAAACATGGTTACTTATCCCATCACCAAACCTTGGGTTGAGGGAGAACCCAAGCCTACTTGGTATAAAGCTGATACTTATTGTGATTTTCATCGCATTGACGACCACCCAACTGATCGATACTTTCACTTACGTCACTTGGTCCAAGACCTCATTGATAGTGGATATATCATTATTGAGTAACCATCACCAAATAAAACACCTAATGACAATCTTAAGGTGTTCTCAAACCCATTTCCCAAACATGGCGGTGACAATAAAAATGCTAACAAAGGTCCCTCTACCAATAATGCTGATTTTAGTTCAATTATCTCATTTATTAAGGAAGTACCATCTACAATGGTGACCATTAAATTCACACCTTTGAGTAATGATGTGACCACACACCAAAGGAAGATATGGGTTCCCACGACAAACCAACCTTCTACGTCTTCTACAAAACATCAAACGTCCAAACCAACAACTCCTTCAAATCAAAAGTCAAACTCTAATGCCAAATCTTCCACTCTAGGTTAGTATGACTTCATCAAACAATTAGCAACCACATGGCGCATATCTCTCTCATGGAACTACTTGAAAGAGTCACCTAGATTTCAGGATATTCTCACTCATGCTCTAAATGAACCACTTGTTCTTTGTACTCTCAATGTTCAAGAGTTTCGGGATATGATCACAATTCTTACGTATGAAACTCCTATCCTATCTTTTGGCCATCAAGATATTTTGAACCCAAATTTTATTAACAACAACTCCTTGTACATCGAAATCCTATGTTACTAATCATAAAGTCAAGAGAGTTCTTATCGATAATGGAGTAGATATTAACATCTTTCTATAAAAATTATCCATTGTCTTGGTCATACAATAGATGACTTAGATGCTAATATCATTATCATTCATGGTTATGATAATACTGAGCACCAGTCCTATGGTACCACCACTCTTCCCATACAAGTAGGCCCCTAGCTCCTTGACACTATGTGTCATGTAGTTTACGTAGACACATCATATAATCTTCTTTTGGGTAAACCTTGGATACATGCGATGCACAGTGAATACTTCCACTTTCCATCAATGCATAAAGTTTCCACATAATAGCAGAGAGTTCACCTTGTGTGGCAATATTGACCCCTTTGAATACTATAAGTTTTTTGAAGAAAGGTACAAAAAGACAAACTATTGTCCATCTGCTAATAGCACAACTAGATCTAGCATAACTTATATTGTTACCAACAAGTATTGATCCTAATGTAATATTACACCTCATGCTTCCGTGTCTTCTTCTAAAGAATCTACATCTAAAGCATCACTTGAGGATATTCCTCACACCTCCACATCTTCCTCTGAAGCATCTACATCTAAGGTGTCACCTGAAGTTACATTCTCTCATAAAGGCTTAGGTGAGTACACACTTGACAATAAATTTCTTGTTGACAAACCCCATTATCACCTCACAATTATGGGCATCTTAACACTCCTCATTTACAAGAACCTCCAGCTTACTATCTGAGAAACACTCTTTGGAGACAATATGGATATCTAGAAGATGAAACTATTCCAATATCTAATGAATCTTGGCTATACGATGATAGGATGGAAGAATTATATGAATCCACTGATTACACCAAGGTCCATAAAATGATGAAAAACATGAAATGGAAAGGAAGAGGCCTTGGCCCACAAGGGCATGGTGTTCTTGAACCTATGAATATCAAGTCTAACCTTTACACATATGGTCTAGGATATGAGACATATGAGAAGAGGCATATAGTCTTTGATGTGTTACCTAGCGATGAGGACTCAGATTCTGAAATTGAGACTGGTTCCACACATAGCCTCTTCGAAGACCTAGCTGAAATTACACTTTTCCTAGACTACTTACCCATTCAAACCCTTGATGTTTGTTATCCTTACCTCGTTGATCAGGGACCAAAGGTGTCATATTTCCATGGATCTCTTTCAAAATAATGAGGCCATCTAGGATTTCCTCAGTGCTCGAGAACCCTTTCCCTTGTCGAATCACAAGAAGGGTTTCGATATAAACCTTGATGATACCACCTACTTTGGCAAAGAACTTACGATATCTAATCCTAAAGGAAAAGAAATTAAACAAAAAAAAATACAAATTATATCTCGACATAGTGAAAACCTTTCTAAGGCATTATACGAGAAGCAAAAATGAAAAAGAAAAAGAAATAAAAGGACACATCTCCTAGTGAAAACCTTTCAGAGGCACTAGAGAGAGGAGATTCAGATCTAGAAATATTCAACAATCTACACAATCCTACAACATCATTTCAAGATAATGACACTTCTAAGTTGTTGGTAGAAGAGACAACAACTATTAACATTGGGATTGAAGACCAACCAAAATTGTTACAACTAGGTGTCAGTTTATCAGAAATAGAAATCACATCTTTTACAACACTTTTAATGTGTTTCAGGATGTATTTTCTTGGTCTTACAAAGATATTTCTAACCTTGATCCTTCTCTTGTGGTTCATCACCTTGTAGTACACCTAGATGCTAAACCTACCAAACAAAAACTATGTAAAATGCATCCCAAGGTCACATTTCTCGGTAAGGATGAACTACAAAAATTATTGGATGCGAGGATTCATACCGTGCATTGACTACTCATAGTGGATATCTAATATGGTACCAATTGAAAAAGACCCCCTTGTATTTGTATATATTTTCGTGACATTAACAAGGAATGTCCTAAGGATGATTTCCATTTGCCTAATATTGACATGATTGTCGATTCTACTACGGGACATGAGATGGTATCCCTTATGGATTTTTTTTCCGGTATAACCAAATTAAAATTGTTGAAGAAGACCAGCATAAAATAGATTTTACAACCCCATGGGGTACATTTTGTTACAAGGTCATGCCTTTTGGCCTTAAAATGCTGGTGCAACTTATCAACGTGTCATGACTATTATTTTCCACAACTTTCTTCATGACATAATGGAAGATTATTTCGATGACATGCTTGCTAAATCAAAGACTAGGGTGGATCATCTAATAGTTATTAGGTGTATATTTGAGTGGTTAAGGGTGTCTGAGGTTCACCTTAATCCAAAAATGTGTCTTTGGTATCACTTGGGAAACTTCTAGGATTCATTCCCTCATGAAGAGGAATTGAAGTGGACCCTACCAAGGTCAAAGCTATAATAGATATGCCACCTCCTCAGAACCTTCAACAACTAAGGGGCTAAAGAAAAATATAGTCTATTAGTCGATTCATCTCTCAATCGGTAGGTAAGTGCCATCATTTCAACCGGCTTCTTAAAAAGGATGTCTAGTTCAAATGGACACAAAATTGTCAAGATACCTTTGCAAAATTGAAAGAATACCTAGAATCTTGTTATCCTGTAAAATTGACAAGGGCAATTTTACCGATAACCATACCGAAAATTTTGTTTGGACCCCTCGTTGAGGATCCTTCGCGTTCGAAATATTGTAAAATCCCTTCCCGGGAAATTCAGTTTTTGAACTTAGTCTTTTTGAGCCTTTTTTGGCTAGGCGCATGGTTTTGCTTTGCAACATCAATTTTTGATGCGCCCCCTTAAAAGCCTTTGGCGCATGGTTTTCCATGTTAGCGCGTCTTTCGGTGCGCCAAAGGATGTTGAGTAAGTTTTTGGTGCGCCAAAGGGCGCACGTAATATCTATGTTACACCAAGTTTTGGTGCGCCAAAGGGCGCACATAGATTCGTGTCGACAACTCATTTGGTGCGCCAAAGGCGCATCCATTCTCCTGTCATCAATTACTTCCATGCGCCAAAGGGCGCACGCTTTTCTCTGTCGACAGGAGTTTTCATGCGCCATTTCATAAGTGGTTGGCGCATTAATGACAAAGTTTTTCTATAAATACCAGTGCCCGCCATGTCATTTTCATTCCATTTTGACAAGCACGTGATCGCTCTGGATTTGTCAGCTCTGCTCTGTCGCTGTCATTGCTCTGTGGACCCACTCGCCACAAATTTTCAATATATATTCGAGGTAGGTGGTTCTCCCGGTTTGTTTTTGAATGCTTTCACGTTCTTGGCCTGTGTTTTCTCTCCTTTGAGCTTATTTCTTTGTCTGGTCTGATTGTTGCTTGCGTAGTCTGTTTCTTTAAGTGGCTAGTCGGTTTTAAAAATGAAATATGTTGGGCTTGTTTCTCCCCTATCCTGTCAAGTTTGTGTTTTCTTCCTCCTCTCCCTCCCTCTTTCCGGATTTGTTGGAAAAAGGGGGGTGGTTTTGCATTAGCTTGGTCTGTGATCCTCTTTATAAAACCTTGTTATACCAAGCATCCTTTCGAGTGGAAGATAGAGTTGAAAAATGTTTAAATGGTTAAGTGTTTTCCATGGCGCACTGTTGCGTCATGTTGCAATAAAGACAGTCGCGCCCCTCGGCGCATCTATCAGCCCTGTTACATGTTCAAAACCCGCGCCTCCTTTAAACCTTTGGCGCGCCTTTTCTCCATGCTACATCATGTTTCCATGCGCCAAAGGCGCACCTAGCCTTCATGTAACGCAAACTTTATTCGCGCAAGTATAAAGCTAGATAAGGCGCGGGCGCATCCTCCATTGCAGTAACATAATGTTGTGTAGACCCTTCATGCGCCGCGCCATATTCCTTTGGCGCACCATTTATTAATGTTACACAATCTTCCCATGCGCCAAAGGGCGCACCGAACCTCAATGTAACATGCACTTTCTGTGCGCCCTTATCTATTTGGCCTGCCAGTTGCATTTTTCATGCGCCCTGCGCCCTGGCCCTTTAAATCTCTAATTCTTTCTTCTGCTAACGTTCCAATGGAAAATCAAATGACTAATTCAACTTTCCTGGATTGGGTTTCGCTCCTTCTACATGCAGATCATCAGATAAGCCTTGAAGAACACATGTCTACGTCAAGCAAGAGACCCGCCAAACCAAGAGGAAAGGCTAAGCTGACAGAAGAAGAAATGAAGTATAAATACCAAAGGGTCAGAATGCCCGAATCACAGGCAGAATGTAATATGGATGTCAGGGACTCTGAATTGGGTCACATTGACATGAAAGAATTCAGGTAAGAACTCAAAAGTGACAAGAAGTCCATGGATGGACAAGCTAATAGGCGAGGCCTCGCACTTTGCCGGAGGAATCCTGTCACATGGCATGAATAACGAGTTTATGATGGTTGTTGCACAATCCTTCAACAAAGACACGAGATGTGTCGAGAATAGCAAGGGCGAGGTAGTTATAAACCTTACTGCCCGTCGCTTTGAGTTAATGCTTGGCATCCCTCACCACCGGAACTATGTGGCTGTTAGCCAACAAGAATGCATCCAGGCCTGGGAGGACGACGAAGACAAGTGCATGCAATTGATGAATGAGGTCTACCTCAAGAATAAGAAGGTAGTGACCCGGTGGCCTCAAACTATCCACCGGAGTGATTTCTCAGAGGAACTCAGTGATACAATCACCTTCCTAAGCAGAGTCTTCGGTCTTTCAGATGCTCACTACTTCCATAAGTGGATGCTGCGGTACCTGGAAACAATGAATAAGAATCTGCCCGATCAGCGTTTCTGCTGGGGGGAGATAATAAGCAGCACAATATCCGAGCAACTGCAACAGTTCGCTACGACAGGAGTATTCCACATGAACTCCTACGCGTCTACATCTTTGCCGCAGCTGAAAGAGATTATCCAGGGCTGCACCGAAGTGGAACTTGGCCTCGAGCCAAAATATGAATACTATCAAGAGTGAAGTCTGAGAACAACATCCACACTTCGCTAAGATCAATGATGTTTTCTTCTACCACATCATGTGCATGTTGCGCCTAGAACTTAGCTCATGGCCGCACAACCAAGAACATAGTGACAGCGTGGAGAAGTGGGGGGCCTTGTTCACCCAGTTTCCCACATTCACCTATCTGAGGGCGGTCAACTTTTTGGGCGAACCAACCAGATTGCCAAGGTATGCTGGACCAAAGCTGATTTTATTGGAACTATCAAGACAGCTCGTCACATACCATGAAAAGTGCCTCAAGAGAAAGAAGGGCGGAACTCCTTTCCCCCTCACAGTAGGCCGTTACACATGCTCCAGCTATCACAAGGCGAAGGAGATGTTTGCTTTGCTAGGATTGCTCGACCTAAAGCATGATTTCCCGTGAGGCCTACATTCGACCCAAGGGGCTGCTTGCCAAGGGCTAAGCTTGATCCGATCCATGTCCCTCAAATTGAGGACATTTACATCGACGTCATCCATGAGGTGTCGCTAAGAAGAAAGGATCACTCCCGCTTAGCATTGGCAGAAATTATTCAGTATGGAGTGGCCATCGTCCCCAAAGGCTTCCAAACTTCGGAAGATGAAGTAGACAAGGTGTACAATGACACAGATGGGGACAATTGGCCCTTCCCGGCCATTGATAGAAGCAAGGCTCCTCAAACAATTGAGGAAAGGGTCAAGGAGACTATGCGGAGAACAGAGCATTGGTGCCGCATGAACGGACTAATCTACCTCGGGGTAGATTTCATGACTTCCCCTTTGGGCAACGCACCTCCAAGGTCAAAGAAGCTGCTGAAAGGCAAAGGTGCCAAAGGTGAACCTAGCACCATTCGGAGGAAGCCCCCAAAGTCCTCTTCCTTCGAGCCCGAGCAAGTAATAACTCTTCACCGATGAAAGAATTGACAGAGAGGATAGTCCTATACGCCCATCCACCCAGGATGTCGGCATCGCTACAACTTCAGAGGTCCCTTCTATCCCTTCTTCTTCTCTTCCTTCCCCTCCTCGAGTGACTCAGACGACCACTCCTTTGGTCGTGTCCTCTGCCCCTTCTTCTACCCTTTCCCCCACTTCTTCATCTATCTTCTCCTCCCTCGCTGATTTGTCTTCTTCCATTTCTTCCCTCATCTCCGAGCTCCCTTCCCTTCCTATCTCTTCTGCTGTTGCGGTTTCCCTTCCTCCCGTGGGCATGTCTTCGGCTATTCTTTCGATGCCGCCGCCACGTGTCTCCACGTTTTTCCCCTCTTCTACCGTTGCTGCCTCCCCCTCTGTCTCTGGTCCTTCTTCTATAGGACCAGCTTGGATCTCTCAGCAGCTAAGCCAACAAAAGAGGAAAGTCCCCATCGCTCCGATGGACTTTTCAGTCATTCCGGCTAAAGGAGCAAAGAAGCACAAGCCGGTTACACGCTTCTCCAAGAGCGCTGCAGGTGAGAGGGTTATGGAAATAGCCTACCCCGATCCCACCAAAGAGAAAGAAGATCTGTCTCCAACAGATTTCACCGTGACCCAAGTCACAATGGGGACATCCTCAGAAAGTCTCCAGGGGGAAGCTCTTTCCGCAGTTGATGCACTCTGCGAAAAGCTTCAAGAAACAAAGGAAGAAAAGAGGCTACTGAAGGAGCAGAATAAATACCTGCTTCAAGCCTTACAGAAGATGGGAAGTGCACCTCCCACAACTGCTGCCGAGACTCCTGAGCTTCTCAGTCAGGAGAAGATCAATGAATATTCAAAGATCGGCGAGCAGGGCATGGCTGTTTCTGCTTGGAGGAGTCAGATCCTCAAGGATAGCGAAAGAGTAATCGCCGAGTATATCAGTTTATACCTGAATATCGAGAAGGCGAATAAGGAACTCCAAGCATTAGCAAGTCCAGTATCAGAAGAATTAGAGCATGCTAGACTCCAGCACGAAGCCTTCCAACAAATGTTCGACTGTTCAGTCGAAGATCTGGTTAAGTTCGGAGTCTTCGGCCACCCAAGGGCCCTCAATAAAACTATGTCCACTCTGGACTATCGGATAGATCAGCTAGAATTTGTTCTGGAAAAGATAGACAAGGTAAAGGAAGAGGCCCTGGATGCGATGCATCAAATGGAGAAAATTGTTTTATCTATGACTCCAGGGTTGCTCACTCCTTCCCTTACCTTGAGATCAGCTGATGACACTATCCGGATTTTCAAGGAGATAGCTTCTCGAGGACAGGCGAAGTCACGTTCGACATCGAATCCATCAACAACCTACTGGCCTGTAGAGACTTCATCGGGTCCCTAATCGAGGCGGGTAAAGACTATTCCAAGATCCCAGAAAAGCTCATAGATGAGCGGGAAACTTGCGAAGCAATCAGTGAACGGCACAAGGATCCATCACAGGATCAATTTGGGCCGATGATCAGCAAGTTCTTGGAATACCGCGCTCAGTTCCACATCTCATCTCCTGATCAGCATCAGAAACAGGTGACCCCTTTTAGGCCACAGGATGATGATGATGAATAGCTTCTTCTTCTTCTTCTTCTTCTTCTCCTCTCTATTCTCCGACTTTCTCTTCGAAATATCAAAAATGTGTTGACACAAATGATGACGTCATCCATGTTGCATCATGGGATGATGTCATCCATCCAAGTTGTCAAAGTCAACATGACTTTTGGATATTTTGTAAATATCTTTGTAAATAAGTGGTTGGCTCCATTTTGCCTTCTCTCTCCCTCACTTTCTATAAATACTAGAATACTTGTTGTATTCAGGGTGAACATTTTTCAGATAGAAATAGAAGTGAGGAGAGAAAGACTTTGAGCTTTCTTAGCAATGTGAGAAAAGAACAGTAATACAATTATTCAGACTTTGTGCTCAATAGTTGTGTTATACGTTAGATCTTTCTTACGTTAGATCTGTATGTGTTTAATCTGTTGGATTCATATCTACTTTTCCGTCATTTGTTTATCGGTATTGCTTTGTTTATTTATGCAAGTAGGTTTGGCTCACATTACTACCAAACTAAAAACATAAATCTTCCGACCTTTCCGCTTTGGAATCCATTTCTTTTCTCCCTTCGATCTGTTCATTCTCTTCTCCCTCTTTCATTCCTTTCTTTTCGCAGCACTGGAATACTCTCTACGGATGAGATCCCAACCCCGAAGGCGTAAATCTGTGAGACTTGCATAGGTTCCTGCTAGTAGAAATAGCAATAAACCAGTTTCGCTTTGCTGTCTCAAAGAGGGGCTAAGCCCTGCAACACTGTTGGCTCGTCTATCCATAGATCTGTCCACGCGACAGATTTTCGGACCAACAGTTTTTGGCGACTCATTGGGAACGGACAGATTCGGATCTATCTGTCGGTAGCAGATATAAAAATCGTAAAAATCAAAGATTGCTGCCCATTTGCAAACCTGAATTTTTTTATAAAAATCCGAAAAATTTGCAAAAGTGCTCAAATCGAAAAATTTTCTTCTGAGAGTCATAGATCGGGCCTAGTTACAGATCTTTAGTTCGCTGAGTTTTTATCAAAATCATTATTTTTCCGTAGATCTGGATTTTTGACTATTTTCTAAAAAGTTTGAAACCCTCTAAAAAAGTAAAAATCAGATCCTAAAATCAACTTTTTATTCTTCCCTGCCATCTTATCCTCGTTATTACTTGTCATTAACATGCAATCGGTTTTTCGAAGAGGATAGTTTTTAAATATTCGTAGAAAAGTGCATCTTTGCTTTTTTGTGAAAAACCGGAAAATCAGCAAGTACACCCAAAAATAAAGTTTAAATCTGCGCCATAACATTGCAGATCTGGAAGGTACGCTGGCAAGTGAACCTTTTACGCGCAGCAGGAGAGCCCGTGGAGAAGTTGATCCTACTTTCGATCTGCTTCAAAGGCACAATTTCAGCGTAACACCGGCACGTTTTTCAGCGTTAAGCTCGGCTAGCCGGTCATCCAGGAGTGTCTCACCTCCACGAAGAAAAAGTCTTTTACAAGGAGCATCTACATCCCTTTGTAGTGCCTTGCTGCTCAGTGGAACCACCCTCCCAGCTCGTGTGCTTTTTCCAGCCTTCCAAATGGCGGTACCATGGGGAAATGCTATGGGCCCTCTCGCACTGCCACATCCAGTTCACGCGCTCCCTCACGGAAACCGAAAGAATTTTCCTAAATTCGACGGTGGAAATCAAAGCACGGATTCCCACATATCTCGCTTTCATTATGTCATGCAAGATTTTGGACGTGACTCACGAAGATGTGTCGGTTCGCCTTTTTCTGGAAACTTACAAGGGCCCGCAGTGAATGGTTTCAGCATTTGCCGGCCGGATCTATCACCAGTTGGGCAACCTTGCGGGAAGCTTTTGAAGACAGATACAAGCCTTCAGAAGATGCATTTGCGTTGTTATCACGGATCACGCACCTGAAAAAGGAGGCCAATGAGACCATGCACGATTTCGTCGCCCGGTTCAATGCGTTGATCAACCGCGTCCCTACTACCATGCTTCCAACACCGGAGAATCAGAAATGTTTCTTCGTAAATGCTATGAGCTCAAAAGTCAGCTTTTTGCTCCTTCAAGAGCGATTAGCTACTCTACCTCTCGCTCAGGCTGCTGCCATTCGGATAGAAGACAACTTGATAATATCCGGCGAGTTGAAAAAGGAATCATCCAAGTCCAAATCTTCGGATCCCTCGCCTACCACTTCATCTGATCCGGCATTCCAAAAGATGGCGAATGATCTGCTCGCGTTAAAGAAGCAGTTGGCCCAGGCTCCTAGTTCCTCATATCGGGATGTTCCACGAAGGAGTTTCGTTCCCAACAATGTTTCACAAAGACCGCATCTACACATAGAATCGCTCCACGGTTGGCGCTGCTTCTTCCGGTCAATGCTTTGGCCGAAATTGAAGAGGAAGAACAGTACTATGAAGAACCTTCGCTCCAAGGCGAAGATGATCAAGATGTCGGTGAACCGACTGGCGACTCTACTATTGGATACATGGAATTTGACGAGGACGAATCTGATGAAGAAGAGAGTACTCAAGGCTATGCAAGCGGACAATCCTACGCTGTTTTTACCCGCTCGCAAGGAAAAGAAGCAGAAGTTGCTGCCCATACGCAGAAAGAGAAGGCCGTGTCAAACGCGCCTCCAACCATTGTTAAAAGAGGTAATCCTCTTCCCACTCAACTCCCTGTTAAATCTTTTGCAAAGAAGTCTTTTCCACCTATCTCTCCTCCGAGTCAGCCCTCTCATGTTCCTATCAAGATCAGTAACTCTGTTCCACCATCGCGAAGTGAAGGACTCATTCCTTCACCAACGCAACCCTTGGCCGCGTTTGATATTATAGATCATGCAAAAAAGACCAAGATCCAGATGTCTGAAGCTGAGTATCTTCAGTCAAATCCCGAACAGCTTGTGAGATTAACCAAATACATCCAGAGTCAAGCTGTTGTATCTAAACAGGTTTCCCCAAAAGGAATCCTTTCCACTCCTCCTGAATCCCACATAAATGTTGCCTCAACATCTGCATCAGGCAAGATAGAACCTTTCTATCTCTCCCTCCTAATCAATGGCCATAAGTTGAGCAACTGTATAATTGATTCCGGAGCTTCCGATAACGTCATGCCGGCGAAAGTCGCCCATGCTTTGGGCCTCACTCTTACCAAACCTTTCGGCAGATGTTATTCATTGGAGACCAAACAAGTGCCATTGATTGGTCAAATCAAAGACGCACAATTTGCGTTTGCGGCCTTTCCCGAAAAGAGGGTAAAAATGACCGTCCTCGTTGCTGACATTCCAGCAGCCTATGGGATTTTGCTGGGAAGGAGTTTCTGCAGCGAAGTTGGTGGAGAAATTCACATGGACTGGTCTAAAGCTAGAATACCCGTCAAAGGTGTGATGCAAACTTTAGAACCAGAATCGCAAAAGAAGTACTTAGTTACTAGTTCTGAAGACCCCAAAGCCCAAATCCTTTTTGAATCATCAGGGATGGGGAACTACTTTTTGTCTACCGAGACGGGTACAAAGGGTGTTTTTGTTCAAGAAAAGGATCTTAATGAGGTCTGGACCCTGCAGTTTGATGGCAGTTGCGCGACTAGTGGATGTGGCGCTGGAGTTGTACTGATATCTCCCAAAGAGGAGGTAATTCCTCTTTCTTTCAAGTTGCAGTTTTTCAACACTAATAATACCGCTGAGTATGAATCTCTATTGCTCGGTATGCAAGCTGCAAAGGAAAGAGGAATAAAAAATCTGAAAGTCCAAGGTGATGCTGAGCTAGTTGTAAATCAAGTCAAGAGAATTTACCAAGTGAAAAATGAGAGGCTCAGGCACTACCGTAATACAGTGTGGGACAGCATCGAAGAATTCGATGCCTTTTCAATAGGAGCAATTCCAAGAGCTCAAAATGATATGGCCGATTCATTGGCCGTTTCAGCATCTCTTATGCTCCCGCACCCGGGTTTGAAAATGAACAAATACACCATTGAAGTGGTTTTCCGCCCGAGCGTGCCAGACAACTCTCAGCATTGGCAGGTATTCAATAATGATAATCACCTCATTGCCTTTCTAGAAAAATCAGAAAATTTTAATGAGTTGTATTTTGAAGGATCCACCTCTCCATGCCGCGAATCAATCAACGGTCAAAACCATGAGTCAGGGGAGAACGATGGCATATGTCAGCTCAAGGGTAATAAGATTCCAAAAGGCCTAGTTTCTCTGGAACGCTTGTTTGACAGGCACGACCGTTTTATAAAAAAGAAGAAGCAAAATGATCCTGATTCGTCCCCAGAGACGGAATCAGTCAATATAGGTTCTGAAGCACATCCGCAATTTGTAAACATTGGCAAATGTTGCACGCCTGAAGAGAAGCGGAAATTTGTCAAGTTGCTAAAAAATATATGGATGTATTGGCATGGTCCTATGCCGATCTAAAGTCTTTTAAACCAAAGGACGTTCAGCATGATATACCGCTGAAAGAAGATGCCAAAGCCTTCCGTCAGAAGCAAAGGCACTATAATCCCAAGATTTCGGGCACCATTCAAGCCGAAATTCAGAAAATGCTGGATGCGAGAATCATTTTCCCTATCCATCACAGTACTTGGGTGGCGAATATTGTGCCAGTGCGCAAGAAAAACGGAGAGATACGCATCTGCGTAGACTTCCGAAACTTGAATCAAGCGTCACCGAAAGATAACTACCTCTCCCGATAATGGACCAAGTTCTCGTAGCGAATCGGATCAGTAAATGTTGTCTATGCTTGACGGTTTTTCGTGCTACAATCGATTGAAGTCTCGCTCAAGATCAATTCAAAACAAGATTCACTACTCCTCGGGGTACATTTGCCTACAGCAGATGCCTTTCGCCTAACTAATGCAAAGCTACTTTTCAACGGGCCATGGACTTTGCATTTAAAGGTATGATGGGAAAAGTCATCAGTAGTTTATCTGATGACTTAACCGTGTTCTCTAAACAAATGAAGTGATCATTGTGATCACTGGAGCAAGTATTGGCCAGATGTCGAGAACATAGAATTTCCTAAATCCCAAAAAGTCTGCTTTTGGGGTTATCAAGGAAATTGCTAGGGTTACATGTGGTTAGCAAAGAAGGAACAAAGATTGATGCCGAAAGAGTTAAGGCTATCCAAAACCTTACTCGCCTACAAGCAAGAATGGTGTTCATTCTTTCTTCTAAAGGTGAACTTTCTTAGGCGCTTTTGTCCCGATTTTGCCGAGAAGACTCGCCACATACCGAACATGATGAAAGGATCACCAACTTTCTGATGGAGTGAAGAGGGGAAAAGGTCGTTTGAAGAGATAAAAACTTCGCTGCTCATGCACCGGTCCCGTATGTCCGGATTTCTCCAAGAACTTCATTATGTATAGTTACGCCTCCAAACATACCGTGTCTCTGCAATCCTAATGCAAAAGAACTCTGAGGATATTGAATCTCCAATCGCATTCATGAGTTCTCCTCTCAAGCCTCACGAGTTGAAAATGACTCAACCGGAAAAACACGCCTTTGCCGTTGTCAAAGTGGTGAAGAATTTCAGGTATTACATTCGAACTCGCATACGGTGGTGCCGGTTCCCGACACCGCGGTGAAATCAATTCTAACTCAGCAGAGTTAGGAATTTTGAGAGGGAATTGATCGCAAAAGTCCGGGAATATGACTGATATTAAACCCACCAAGCTGGTAGGGGTAAAGGCCTGTGGTCACCTAATGGCTGAAACAGGGTTCGTAAAATCCCGATGAAAGAGAGAATTATACCGACAAAGAGCAAGGCCCTCTAGAGGAGCCTCCGATTCTCTCGCCTCTGGTTCCCATTTATGCAACCAAGATGAGTGGTACTCCGACATTGCTTTCTTCCTTACCTACGGTGAATGCCCAATGCACCTAATCGCAAAGGAGAAGCGTGCTATAAAGCTCTGTAGAAGCTAGGTATGTCATCTGGGATGACGGTTTATATAAGCGCGGATAGACGGTGGTCTTCCTCGCGATGTGTTGACAAGCCCCAAAAGTAAAACCACTGAAAGTTTTCACAATTCAGCCTCGTGGAGGCCATTTTTCTTCTTCCGTGACAAAGACACAAAATCATCCGAGCTGTATTATTGGCCAACGCTCTTTCAAGATGCGGCTACCGGGTGGCAAAGTGTGAACCTCGTCAACAGCTTCGCCAAGCAAGCCCAAGTTGCTGCCCTCCCCTAAGGCCGGTCATTATCAATGAACCATTCAGCAATGGGGAATTGATTTTATTGGTGCACTCAATCCTCAATCGAAAGTGCCGACACAAAGGCTATGTCCTTACAAAGAACGGATTACTTCACCAAGTGGGTGGAAGCCATACCGCCAAGCATGCCACTTCGAGGTGGTTTCAGCGCTTTATCAAAGAAAATATCATTGTCAGGTTTGGCATTCCAAATAAAATCGTTGCTGATAATGCTTCTAACTTCTCTTCCCGGGAAGTTATTAGTTTTTGCTATGAATATGGGATAACTTTAGCACATGCCTCAGATTATTATCCTCAGGGAAATGGTCAGGCAGAATCCAGTAATAAGAACTTGGTGACCATCATACGGAAATTAGTAGATGAAAATCAGCGGATGTGGCACAAGTCTTTGTACGACGCTTTGTGGGCGGACCGTATTACTCCCAAGAGGTCTCTCGGCATGTCACCTTTTCAAGTGTTATATGGCACTGATGCCGAACTTCCCGTTTCCGCTGAACTTCCTGCTCTACGCTTGGCACGAGTAATCGAAGATGAAACTTTTCAGAGTTCTCTAGAAAAGAGAATCATGTACCTTGCGGAACTTGAAGAAAAGAGAGTAAGGGTGGTCGACAGGATCACTGAACATCAGAATCAAGTGAAGAAGCTTTTCGACAAGAAGGCCAAGCAGAGGAATTTTGAAGTAGGAGATCTCGTCCTTCTCTGGGACAAGCGAAGAGAGCCAAAGGGTATGCACGGAAAATTTGATTCCCTATGGAGAGGGCCCTTCAAAATCAAGCAACTCAATGGAGAGAATAGTTTCTATCTCTCATATCTGGATGGAGCTGAACTCCCGCTTCCCTATAGCGGGCAACATCTCAAGATCTTCAGGAAGTAGAGCTTGCTCTCTTCTTTGTACAGTTTATTTTAGTTGTGTGTTTGCTTTAGTCGTGTGTTTGCTTTCGGTTTTTGTGTGTTTCCTTTGTTCTCCCTCCGGTCCCCCTTGTTTTTGACTCCGTACCCAATGGATAGGCACATGTGATCTGGGATTCTCTACCCCGAGCTTTGCTCGAGGATAGTCCCCTGAAGAGCTAGGCCGTTATCCCGTAAAATCGACAAGGGCAATTTTACCGATAACCATACCGAAAATTTTGTTTGGACCCTCATCTGAGGATCCTTCGCGTCTCGATATTGTAAAATCCCTTCCCGAAATTCAGCTTTTTGAACTTAGTCTTTTTGAGCCTTTTTTGGCTAGCGCATGGTTTTGCTTTCAAACATCAATTTTGATGCGCCTTAAAAGCCTTTGCGCATGGTTTTCCATGTTAGCGCGTCTTTCGTGCACCAAAGGATGTTGAGTAAGTTTTTGGCGCCAAAGGGCGCACGTAATATCTATGTTACACCAGTTTTGTGCGCCAAAGGGCGCACATGATTCGTGTCGATAACTCATTTGTGCGCCAAAGGCGCATCCATTCTCCCCGTCATCAATTACTTCCATGCGCCAAAGGGCGCACGCTTTTCTCGCCGCCGACAGAGTTTTCATGCGCCATTTCATAAGTGGTTGGCATGATTAATGACAAAGTTTTTCTATAAATACCAAGGCCCGCCATGTCATTTTCATTCCATTTTGACAAGCACGTGATCACTCCGATTTGTCACCGCTTCTGTCATTGCCGCTATTGCTCGTGGACCCACTCGCCACAAATTTTCAATATATATTCGAGGTAGGTGGTTCTCCGCTTTTTTTTTGAATGCTTTCACGCTCGGCCTGTGTTTTCTCTCCTTTGAGCTTATTTCTTTGTCTGGTCTGATTGTTGCTTGCGTAGTCTGTTTTTTAAGTGGCTAGTCGGTTTTAAAATGAAATATGTTGGGCTTGTTTCTCCCCTATCCTGTCAAGTTTGTGTTTTCTTCCTCCTCTCCCTCCCTCTTTCCGGATTTGTTGGAAAAAGGGGGGTGGTTTTGCATTAGCTTGGTCTGTGATCCTCTTTATAAAACCTTGTTATACCAAGCATCCTTTCGAGTGGAAGATAGAGTTGAAAAATGTTTAAATGGTTAAGTGTTTTCCATGGCGCACTGTTGCGTCATGTTGCAATAAAGACAGTCGCGCCCCTCGGCGCATCTATCAGCCCTGTTACATGTTCAAAACCCGCGCCTCCTTTAAACCTTTGGCGCGCCTTTTCTCCATGCTACATCATGTTTCCATGCGCCAAAGGGCGCACCTAGCCTTCATGTAACGCAAACTTTATTCGCGCAAGTATAAAGCTAGATAAGGCGCGGGCGCATCCTCCATCATAGCAGAACATAATGTTGTGTAGACCTTCTTCATGCGCTGCCAAGGTACCATATTCCTTTTCGCGCACTCATTTATTAATGTTGCACAACCTTCCCATGCGCCAAAGGGCGCATCGAAACTCATTGTAACATGCACTTCTCTCAGCGCCTTATCTATTTGGCCTCGCCACTTGCATTTTTCATGCGCCCGCGCCCGCCCCTTTAAATCTCTAATTCTTTTCTTCGCTAACGCTCCAATGGAAAACCAAATGACTAATTCAACTTTCCCGATTGGGTTTCGCTCCTTCTACATGCAGATCATCGATAAGCCTCAAGAACACATGTCTACGCTCAAGCAAGAGACCCACCAAACCAAGAGGAAAGGCTAAGTTTATGTAAGAAGAAATGAAGTATAAATACCAAAGGGTCGAATGCCCGAATCACAGCGTAATGTAATATGGATGTCGTGGACTCTAATCGGGTCACATCGACATGAAAGAATTCTCGGGTAAGAACTCAAAAAGTGACAAGAAGTCCATGGATGGACAAGCTAATAGCAAAGTGCCCGCACTTTGCCGAGAGGAATCCCCTCGTCACCGTGGAATAACGAGTTTATGATGGTTGCTGCACAATCCTTCAACAAAGACACAAGATGTGTCGAGAATAGCAAGGGCGAGGTAGTTATAAACCTTACGCCTGTCCCGCTTTGAGTTAATGCTTGCATCCTCACCACCGAACTATGTGGTCATAGCCAACAAGAATGCATCCAGCCCGGGAGGACGACGAAGACAAGTGCATGCAATTGATGAATGAGGTCTACCTCAAGAATAAGAAGGTAGTGACCCTATGTGGCCTCAAACTATCCACCGGAGTGATTTCTCGTAGGAACTCAAAGATACAATCACCTTCCTAAGCAGAGTCTTCTGCCTTTCGATGCTCACTACTTCCATCAAGTGGATGCCGCGGTACTGGAAACAATGAATAAGAATCCGCCCGATCAGCGCTTCTGGGGAGATAATAAGCAAGACAAATATCCGAGCAATCGCAATAGTCACTACATGACAGAGTATTCCACATGAACTCCTACGCCGCCTGCCTAGGCCGCCAGCCTGAAAGAGAGATTATCCAGGCTGCACCGGCGGGAACTTGGCCTCGTGCCAAAATATATGAATACTATCAAGAGCAAGAAGCCGAGAACAACATCCAACACTTCGCTAAGATCAATGATGTTTTCTTCTACCACATCATGTGCATGTTGTGCCCGAACTTAGCTCATGGCGGCACAACCAAGAACAAGAACAAAGGATGACAGCCGTGGAGAAGTGGGGGCCTTGTTCACCCAGCTTCCCACATTCACCTATCTCGAGGGCGGTCAACTTTTTTGGGCGAACCAACCAGCCGCCAAGGTATGCTAGACCAAAGCTGATTTTATTGAACTATCAAGACAAAATTTCACACATACCATGAAAAGTGCCTCAAGAGAAAGAAGGGCGGAACTCCTTTCCCCACAAGAGGCCGCTACACATGCTCCACTATCACAAGGCGAAGGAGATGTTTGCGAGCTAGGATTGCTCGACCTAAAGCATGATTTCCCAAAGAAGGCCTACATTCGACCCAAGGGGCTGCTTCGCCAAGGGCTAAGCTTGATCCGATCCATGTCCCTCAAATTGAGGACATTTACATCGACGCCATCCATGAGGTGTCACTAAGAAGAAAGGATCACTCCCGCTTAGCATCGGCGTAAATTATTCAAGATGGAGTGGCCATCGTCCCCAAAGGCTTCCAAACTTCGGAAGATGAAGTAGACAAGATGTACAATGACACAGATGGGGACAATTGCCCTTCCCGCACATTGACAGAGCAAGGCTCCTCAAACAATTGAGGAAAGGGTCAAAGAGACTATGCGGAGAACAGAGCATTGGTGCCGCATGAACGGACTAATCTACCTCGGGGTAGATTTCACGACTTCCCTTTGGGCAACGCACTTCCAAGGTCAAAGAAGCTCAAAGGCAAAGGTGCAAGGTGAACCTAGCACCATTCTGTGAGGAAGCCCCGAAAGTCCTCTTCCTTCGTGAGCCCGAACAAGTAATAACTCTAGATTCGCCAGAGAAAGGATCGACAGAGGATAGTCCTATACGCCCATCCACCTGTGATGTCGGGCGCTACAACTTCTGAGGCCCTTCTATCCCTTCTTCTTCTCTTCCTTCCCCTCCTCGAGTGACTCGACAACCACTCCTTTTGGTCGTGTCCTCTCCCCTTCTTCTTCTACCCTTTCCCCACTTCTTCATCTATCTTCTCCTCCTCACCGATTTGTCTTCTTCCATTTCTTCCCTCATCTCCGAGCTCCCTCCCTTCCTATCTCTTCTCTGCATGCGGTTTCCTTCCTCCCGTGGGCATGTCTTCGGCTATTCTTTCGATGCCGCCGCCACGTGTCTCCACATTTTTCCCTCTTCTACCGTTGCTGCCTCCCTCTCTCCTCTCGGTCCTTCTTCTATAGACCAGCTTGATCTCTCAAAGAAATGAGCCAACCAAAGAGGAAAGTCCCCATCACTCCGATGGACTTTTCACCATTCCGCTAAAGGAGCAAAGAAGCACAAGCCGGTTACACGCTTCTCCAAGAGCGCTGCAGTGAGAGGGTTATGGAAATAGCCTACCCCGATCCCACCAAAGAGAAAGAAGATCTCGTCTCCCAAGGATTTCACAAAGACTCCAAGTCACAATGGGGACATCCTCGTAAAGTCTCCAGGGGGAAGCTCTTTCCGCAGTTGATGCACTCTGTGAAAAGCTTCAAGAAACAAAGGAAGAAAAGAGGCTACTAAGGAGCAGAATAAATACTGCTTCAAGCCTTACAGAAGATGGGAAGTGCACCTCCCACAACTTCCGCCGAGACTCCCGAGCTTCTCAACAGAGAAGATCAATGAATATTCAAAGATCGCGAGCAGTGGCATGGCTGCTTCGCTGAGGAGTCGATCCTCAAGGATAGCGAAAGAGTAATCGCCGAGTATATCAGTTTATACCTGAACATCGAGAAGGCGAATAAGGAACTCCAAGCATTAGCAAGTCCAGTATCAGAAGAATTAGAGCATGCTAGACTCCAGCACGAAGCCTTCCAACAAATGTTCGACTGTTCAGTCGAAGATCTGGTTAAGTTCGGAGTCTTCGGCCACCCAAGGGCCCTCAATAAAACTATGTCCACTCCGACTATCGGATGAGATCAGCTAGAATTTGTTCTGGAAAAGATAGACAAGGTAAAGGAAGAGGCCCTGGATGCGATGCATCAAATGGAGAAAATTGTTTTATCTATGACTCCAGGGTTGCTCACTCCTTCCCTTACCTTGAGATCAGCTGATGACACTATCCGGATTTTCAAGGAGGTAGCTTCTCAAGGGACAGGCCGAAGTCACGCTCGACATCGAATCCATCAACAACCTATCGGCTCGTAGAGACTTCATCGTCCCTAATCGAGGCGGGTAAAGACTATTCCAAGATCCTTAAAAGCTCATAGATGAGCGGAAACTTCAAGGGCAATCAAAGAACGCACAAGGATCCATCACAGATCAATTTGGGCCGATGATCAGCAAGTTCTTGGAATACCGCGCCTCAGCCCACATCTCATCTCCCGATCAAAGATCAAACAGCGCCCTTTTAGGCCACAGGATGATGATGATGAATAGCTTCTTCTTCTTCTTCTTCTTCTTCTTCTTCTCTCTATTCTCCGACTTTCTCTTCGAAATATCAAAAATGTGTTGACACAAATGATGATGTCATCCATGTTGCATCATGGGATGATGTCATCCATCCAAGTTGTCAAAGTCAACATGACTTTTGGATATTTTGTAAATATCTTTGTAAATAAGTGGTTGGCTCCATTTTGCCTTCTCTCTCCCTCACTTTCTATAAATACTAGAATACTTGTTGTATTCAAGGTGAACATTTTTCAGATAGAAATAGAAGTGAGGAGAGAAAGACTTTGAGCTTTCTTGTAACAGAAAAGAACAATAATACAATTATTCAGACTTTGTGCTCAATAGTTGTGTTATACGTTAGATCTTTCTTACGTTAGATCTGTATGTGTTTAATCTGTTGGATTCATATCTACTTTTCCGTCATTTGTTTATCAGTATTGCTTTGTTTATTTATGCAAGTAGGTTTGGCTCTGTTTACTACCAAACTAAAAACATAAATCTTCTGACCTTTCCGCTTTGGAATCCATTTCTTTTCTCCCTTCGGATCTGTTCATTCTCTTCTCCCTCTTTCATTCCTTTCTTTTCGCAGCCTGGAATACTCTACTGGGATGAGATCCCAACCCCGAAGGCAGAATCTGTGAGACTTGCATAGGTTCCTGCTAGTAGAAATAGCAATAAACCGGGCCACTTTGCTTTGTTGTCTCAAAGAGGGGCTAAGCCCTGCAACACTGTTGGCTCGTCTATCCATAGATCTCGCCCACGCGATGCATTTTCTGACCAACAAATCTCCATCGCACTCATGCCGCCAATACAGATAAGCCTATGTTGTTGTATACATATGCAACAGAACATGCCATTGAGACATTATTGGTGTAATAAAATGATAGGGGTCAAGAAAAAGATGTGTATTACTTGAGAAAAACTTTTCTTGAACATGAGACCAAGTGTTCGTGGGTCAGAACGCTTGTTTAGTAGTTGCTTCTATTTTTGGAAAGTCATGTGACACTATCCCCTAAATCATACCACCAAGCTAATTTCACAGTTGATCCTCTTAAGCACCCACTTTCGAGACAAGTCATAATAGGTCAAATGTCTAGCTAGATTGCACTACTTAGTGGATTTGACATCAAAATTATCAATCAAAAGGCTATCAAAGGTCAAGCACTAGTAGATCAACTAGCCGCAACACCAATTCTAGGCTCATGACCACTAAATTTTGAATTTCTAGACAAATACTTGTTGTAAATAGAAGCAACACCCTTATGGACATTATTCTTTGATGGATCTTGCAATATCCATGGTTCTAGAGAAGGAATTGTCTTACGTACACCGGATGGAGACCTCATACCTAAATCTTATTGTATCAAATTCCCTTGCAAAATAACATAGCAAAGTATGAAACACTGATAGCGAGGCTTAACATTTGCTATCTCATGCCACCTACAAGAATTGACAATTCTTGGTGATTCTCTTCTATTCATTAATCAAGTTAACGGAGAATATCAGGTAAAATATGAAAATCTCTTACCTTATAAAAGAATGGTTGATATCCTTAGAGGGTGTTTCCAGATTATCAATTTTGAAAAAGTTCCTCGCATACAACAAAAAGTAGTGGATGCTATGGCAACTATCGTCTCCCTTCTTTCATTCGAAACTAATCAAACTCACAATGAGTTCCTTGTTGAACATCTTTTAGTGCCTCGCATACGAATTGTCAGAGTCCACCATGGTTTGTGAGATTGTTGGTCTTGATCATCCTTGGTACCATGATATATACACCTTCATTTAAACTAAAGCCTATCCTCCTAATTATATTTCAACTAATAAAATATCCTTAGCACAATGTGCTTCACGCTACACCCTTCTTTCTAACACCTTGTATCGAAGAGGCTGTGATGGGACTCCCTTAATATGTCTTAATCAGGATGAAGCTAACAGATGCTAGCTGAATTACATTCAAGTATTTACGGTGCCTATACCAGTGGAATAGTCCTTACAAATAATATTTTACGCATTGGATACTACTAGCCAAAATGGAGGAAGATGTATGAAAATTTTGAAGATGTCGCTTTCCAAAAACACACAATCTCATTCATGCACCATCCCAAGCCTTGCAGCCTTTTACTTCACCTTGGCCTTTTTCAAGATGGGGACTTGATTTAATTAGTAAAATAAAGCCCACATCTTCTAATGGCCACACATTTATTATAACCACCACTAAGTATTTCACCAAGTGGGTTGAGGTTATGCCTCTTACTAACGTTACTAGGTGCAATAATTCTAAATTCATATTCTATTCTAAATTCATATTATCCACAATGCAATGGCCAATCTAAAGCATCAAATAAGACTATCAATTCTATTCTAGAGAAGACAATCAATAAACACGACGTAATTGGCATACGTAGTTGTATCTCACCCTCTGGGGCCTACCACACTTCCTTTCGTACTCCTACAGAGATACTTCATCTCTCAAGTATATGGCTCAAGCCATATTACCTATCAAAGTTAAACTAACTTCACTTCATGTCTGCCTCCAACATCTCATTCATGAAGAGGATTACCATGTTGCACACCTTGCAAAGCTAAAATTACTAGACGAGAGACAACTTCACACCTTAGACCATATGCAGTATATCAAAATCATGGTGATAATTATATTTTCTTTGTTGTGTGTGTTTGTTTACACATATCTAGGTTAACCATCTTGATTATTTCATAATCATGGTGATAACTCTATTGTGCAATAACAAAAATCAGGTTGCTCTAAAAATTACTCTCCAAATGACGCTCATGCTACGAGCATAGTCCTTTCCCATTCTTGTTCTAATTCCTTGTTTTTCTTCCTATCAAGTGGTTATCCTTTACCTTGCTACATCATCCACCCACTTGAGGGGCATTCCTCTACCATTCTACTTGTTGGGGCATCCCAATGCTTCACACTTTTTCACTTGTCAATCTACATGTGTCTACTATATTTAAAGCACTATTACTTTTCAATAGCACTTTAAAGAGGGGAAAATGCAAACACCCCAAAATTACACTTATGTTTCCACGTGTTCCCAATGTTATCCTAATACGCCCTGTTATTCACCATTTTGTGATTAATTGATTAAAACAATTAATTAATTCACATTGTACCCCTTTGGATTAATTAAATTAATCCCATGTATCCTTTGTATCCCTTTAGCTTAATTAATTATTATTTATTATTTAAATACTTAATTAATTAACTGTGTGCACATCCTAGTCATCTGCCACTTGCTTAAACTCCACTTAGACTCCACTTGAACTCCCTATCCTTATCCTAGTTAACTGCACTTCTAGAATCCTACAAATGTGGGGAAAATTAAATTGCATGTACAACCACCTTTCCAGATGTAGCTTTTTGCAATTAATTCATTTACTTCCCCTGGAACTATTGCAACTTCCCACATGATTTTTTTAACATATTCATTTATCCGTGTATAACCAACTTTAACTGATTTTGCCTCTATAAATTGCAGGCTTACCTTCCTTACAAATCCTCTTGAATTTGAAGTACAAAAACTCTACTGAATTCACTATGTTGGTAGCATTTGCATTCAAAATTTAGAGAGCACTCAAGAGCATCCACAATCATCTCTGATATTCATTTGCAAGGTTTCACAGAGACCCTTATTTGAGGTTTGCATTGAAGGTTACTGGAAGGTTTGTAAATTGTTTGTTTATCTTTCATTACTGTGATTTTTC
Organism: Taxus wallichiana var. yunnanensis; assembly: GCA_018340775.1. Lineage (NCBI taxonomy): Eukaryota > Viridiplantae > Streptophyta > Pinopsida > Cupressales > Taxaceae > Taxus > Taxus wallichiana. The sequence goes on along the minus strand of CM031234.1, from coordinate 775,922,161 downwards.
ATAGCTTACATATATCACTAAAAATCATAAAACAATTGTGAGGAAATCATACACAAGACCATATAGGTTATTCATATCACCTTCATACTCAAATTTCTCCATTAGGTCTCCAATAGGCCTAATTACACCAAAAACCTTCTCGCCAAAACCAAACCACTTTGTGCCTACATGGCCATCACCAAATCCTTTAATCAATTAAATAACATAATCAAAGACATCATCATCTTTCCATCATACCTGAAAGCTCTACATCATCACCTCATGCCATGAAACCATCTCAAGAACATATTTTTTCTTGTGAACCAAACCCTAGACCTCAAAGATGAGGCTCAATATAACATCAGATGACCTTAACTATGCAATTATTACATATCATTAGAAATATATTGATTTCAAATACATCAAAAAGTGAACATACTATCACCAATAATACATTAGACGCCTAAAAACACCTCTTTAAGCAGATTGCCCTAAAACCACCATTTCATCCCCAAAGACCAGTCTTGAAGAATAGGGAACACTTTGCATCCTAAAGACTTAACCATGATATGAAACTATAATGGAAATGAATTTCAACACCAATGATTCCATAAATTCTAAATTAGACATTAGGTCTAATGGATAACTTCCACAAATTGAAAATCTCTAGAAATAAGCATTTTTAATTGGGCCCCACAGATTGTCAAATTCTCTAAATCATATCAACAAAAATATGGATGAGTCATAAACAACATTCAATCATTGAATTTGAAAAAACAATCAATTTTGGGCATGTACCATCAAGTTCTCTCAATTCACTCTCAAACTAGGGTTTTGAAGTCATAACAAAGTAGTTTTGGTGTTAACGATGGTTCATAAAACTCTGACAATAAAAATATCTCATTCCACTTGGAAATTATTCTTAGGATACATCTTTAAATTTCCCCAAAATCTGATCCTCCCATGAAAATAACATGTTCTCCTATGAGCATTAGAAAGTCAACTTCGAGCTCAAAATCTCACCTCCTTGAACTTGGTAAGGCAAAAATATCATAACATGCTTAAAAATGCAAACCAACACCTAAAACCTGGTTTAAACCCAAATTATAACATTGTCTACATTTTCAAAATCTTACCTTTGCATGACCATGCTAAAATCTCTCCAAGCTATCTACTTTGGCCACATTGGGTTTGAGAATAGGTTTAGTGTAGACCTAGAAAGCATTCCTTCACCTCAAACATGTACTCTCATACACTTGTGAATGTCCCCACACATCATATACATGATCCGCATGCTTTATCCATGCTTGAATAGATCAAACATACATTTAATTCAACATACCATACCACACATGTGTGCACTAGGTCTAGGACTATGCCTAGTTAAACTTGCTTTAACACATGCTTCATTAAATCTGGCATGTTTTCCATCTTACAAACACACATGCACCTTTGACACATCTCTCTTAACATTTTAAACACCATAGAAACATTTTACCACCTCTACACCTTGCTTTATTGAACCATGCATCAAGAACATGCACTCACTCATGGAACATTCAAGCTGAACCATGCACTAAACCATGCAAATGCACCAAGACACCACGTTATATTACCAATGCAACATCATGCTCCTCTTATGCATACCAATATTCCCTTTGAATTCTATTCTACTTGAAATCAATGACAACACCAATGACACACATATGATAAAAAAATCATTGAGAAGAAAATTAAGCTATAGATAAAAAAATTGAGATGTCACAATGATCCATTGGTGTAAAATTGATGTTCCAAACAAGTGGAAATTTATTTTTCATCCATTCTCCTAATTTTTAAGGAATACACGTGTTCTCTGTAGATCCTCATTTGTGCTTCCACATAATTCACTTTTTGGCTAATTTTATCTTGGGTTCGGGAAATTTTGTGCTTTTTTCCATATTAATTTGGAAAGAGTGATCCAAACACACTTTTATCTCTCCTCTCATTGGTGGATGATTTTTCTTCACCTAGTGCTAAAAAAATCACTCCTTTCTAGCCTTTGACTTCCTTTGACTGAATATTCCAAGTACCTTTCTTTTTCACCTTTGCAAAAGGAAATTGTATAAAGTGGAGAAGAAACTCTCCATATGGATCATTTGGATATTGAGAAAACTTGGTTTCCCTATTTGGGCATTCATGTATTCTAGTTTTCTGAGCAATTGAATAGTGATAATATTTCCTGGTTCAAAGAGAAAATAAAATAAGATGCAGAAAAAGTGTTGTGTTATTTGTCAAAGTGATTTGATTGTGTAGATCGTTGTCTAGTGACTAAGCATTTGTTTTTATTGTGTATACATGTATGAGTGGTGAATTATAAATTCCTCGTTACATAGGTCCTCACTTCTAAGTATCTTATGTAATTTCCCAATATCAGTGTGTTGTCATATTGCAATATATTGATCTAATGAGTAATGATTGGTACATGTAGGATAATTATATTTTTTTTTGAATTTATGGTGGAATGTGCGGTAATTATGTAGATTGTTATCTTCTTTATTTATCATTACCTTACTTGATCTAAATTCATGTTACTCCTTTCGAATGGATTCAGTCATTTATATAGTTCATATGATCACCTTCTTATGATAATCATTAACGTCCTTACTTTATTGAAATATCACTATTTTTTTGTAAATCCTTCAATATTTGATCCATCAGACTTTGGATACATGTTTATAACCTTTCATTTCAAACATTTTTCACACCTTAAGAGAAATTAGCTTATATATTACGAATATCTTTATTATTATCTTATATTTGAATGAAACATTTTCACATTTTTATGTAGCTTTGTGGATATCCTACTTGGTGACAATAAATTGGGTGGGAATTCATAGTGGTTAGGTTTTTGGTTGGGTCGGCTACACTATATTTATCATATGCTTATCTTTGGACATCATTTGGGTTTTTAAAGGATCTCTTTCATAATTTTCATAGATCCTAAAGAGTGGGAGGTTAACCACCCTCCTATTTATTGGCCTAGATATTTACCATCCCACGTGAATAAATAACTCACCGCAACAACCTATCATATCATCTCCATCTATTTTAACGTTAGTACATATTTAGTATCCAATAGTTTCTAATGTTGTTTTCTTACTAGAAAACTTGATTATATATCTTTATACTTTTTAAGTGGCGTAAATTATCTAACCATGTTACCCTTAATGATTTTAGCCAAGTACCCATTACTAATGCTCTCATATTTATGGTGCCACAAGTTTTCTAGTTTAGTATCCTTTGTAATGAGTGATTTATTACTACATGGAACAACTTTAAGTTGAAACATCTTCCCAATTCTTGATGCATGAACAATAATATGAGATTTGATTGTTTTATTCATAATTTGACACTCTTTCCTACCACTTTAAAATTCAAATTAAAACCTCAAGTTGTGATCCAACATCTAATTATTGATAAAATATTCTTCATGAGTCTTATAACATGTAATATGTCAATAAATGTACATTAATCCTTTTTGAGAGATAATTTGATATCAATAGTTCCTTTTTCTTTATAGGAATTGTCCTCACAAAAAAACACTATTTTTGGTGGATAAAAGAATTAATATTGTGAAACAACCCTTTATTATATTCATTTTTTAGGTGGATCCTAAGTCAAGATACTATATATAAATGTGTGAGGATGGTGTATCTTATTTTTATAGAACATTTAGATTATCCATATAAGAGGTATCTTCCTCTTGATCAACAATGTCATCGTGATGTTGTTTCTTCATATAAAATCCATTTATATCTCTTGTCAAATTCTATTGATTATTTGAGGAATAATTTTGAATAGGATTATTATTTGAAGATCAATTTATGAGGATAATACAAGCCTTTTTGTCATTTCGGTTTTCCAAAAATTGAGTAGGCCTTCTTATTTGATGGGCCTTGTGAGATTTTTGAATTATATCGATTTCCTTGCTTCTTGGTGAACTTATTATTATTATAACTATTATAGATGGAATAAATTGCATGGTCATCTTCATACTCATGTTTTTGAATGGATTCATTTTGTTGTAACATGATAATCAACTTTTCAAATGTCAGTTTCTTCTTTATGAGTCTTAGTGTGGTCAAAAACACTTTATAAGAAGATTATAGTCCTCTCAAGAAAATGGAAACAATAGAGGTATCTATCACAATTTCACCCAAATCCAAGAGTGATGTCCTGAATGTTGTAATACACCTCGAAGAGGATTCAATGATCTTAGTGGAATTAAAATTGAGATTATATTAACTTTGGAAATGGAGGATTTTTTTCTAGTTATGAGATTCATACATTTTTTAAATTTATCCCTTTCTACTTTAGTTGTGTCAACATATTAGATATGGATTAGTACCTCACATATTACTCCAAATCAAATGATGAGATCGGGTTTTTGGTTATCTTATTATATTTACATTTTTGGTAAATATTTGTTGCATACGTGGAGAAACATCCATCGATAACATTTAATCTAGTAGGAAAAATATTGGACCATTTTCCATATTGTGACATTTTTTAAGGGAGATGGATTGGTTCCTTATCCCTTCAAAAGGTTTCCTTTTTATATATTATTAGTTTGATATACTTAAACTCTCGATATACACATCCTTATGATATACCTATTAGTACATAAAATAAACTCATTTTCTCTATATATACAAATCATACATGAGAAAAAGATTAACGCATTTGAGAGGAGTGTTATATAGTATGTAGATAGTACATGAAAGGTATTCATTTTATCATTTACACATGCTTATTAGTCAAAATAACACATGAGGATTTATGCCAAATAATTAAGGTAAATGGGAAATAGAGGGATGGTTGATTAAGTGAAATTTTTGTTATATATACTTGAAAATTCATAGGGATGATGCCACAAAAATTATTGTTGTAGTTCTATTATGTGTTCAATGTAGTATTTCAAACATGATAACATAGGTTACACATCAATTTCTTACTCAAATTACGTAAACCAAGACAATGACCCAACTACGGTAAGGCACACAGGATAGGCATACTCCACAACATGACCTTTTTATGGTTTACATATTTATTACATTTATTTTTCCATTATATAACCTTATAGGTTTCCAGTGAATAAAACTGGTAAGGGTGTAAAATTTATTTTTCTAAAACTTAAAATAATTAATTTTCATTCTTACATTGAAGGTTTGTTTCTCAAAATATGCTTAATTGACGTTAACTTTTATCCTTGTTACGAAAAGGAACTAACAAGATGTTAAGGTTCTACTTTTCGAGACGTATATTCGATGTTTAAATTTTATCTTTTCTAGACAAGGGGAACTATCATGAGGTCAAGGAATATATATTAGAGTTTAAAGGGTGATTTAGATTCAATATATCTCTTCCCATAAACATCCTTCCATCATAGTACCCTATTTTTCCTGTTACAGTTGATATAGTTCAATAACTTGTTTGAATCCATTCAAGTCTTTCACATCAAGAAATTTTATTTAGATTTATATATATCTTTTGTTTTCTCGAAGTTTTATCTCACCAAGGGAAATTCATATTTATTTTTAACAACATGAAAGTGTCTAGTTGAGTTATAAGGACTTCAAGCATGACGTTATTCCTAACCCCAAAATCTTGTTAACTCTTGTACTCTTTACACTTACGTCGTACTTTGGTCTCATGATTGGCATTATTTTTAGAACAATTGTAATTCAAATGACCCATAATTTACACTTAGGGGTTCATGACTACAAGGAGTGGTGACCATGCACCTAACTACTCATTTCATTTCTCTTAGACCATCAAGTATTAAACACATATTACATGACAACCCAACAACTATATGCTTTTCAAATTTCTTCCAAGGAACTATTTAAATCATTTAGTAAAATGCATCAACATTTCTTTCACCAATACCCTTAAGAGAGGATCCATGATCTATTAACTTTAAAAAAAATCATTGATGGGGGAACTACACCCTACGAGAGAGCACATGGTAATCTGCTACTAAGGGTCACAATTATCTAAGAGGGACAAAGGGAGTTCAAATACAAAAGTTATAAAATTTTATGCGTTTCAAAATCCTTCTAAGGTAATATTTACAATCATAGGTAACAATACATCATAGCTCCTTTGTTCATTAGTATCATAAGAGATCAATTGATGTATTAAATTCATTTCTAGTCGAGGGTTTCTACACCCTGCCATAAGATAAAATTAGCGTAATCAAATGTCTATGTCTCGCAAGGCCTTAGTGCCACTCGAGGTATTCCAAGAATACATTTTCTCACTTTCATTTAACACTTAGCTTATAAAGGGTTCCATTAGGTTTGGTTCGTTTATTTGATTTCCAATAAAATATATCACTCAATTGATAATTTGAATTATCTTAACATGTACACATTTTATGTTTTGATTCTTAAATGAGAAACTATGTTTTCTCAATCACTTGTTCTCACATGGATCAATTCACATCCACTTTCACATCATAAGAAAGATTTATTATGTTGAAAGTAATCTCCATGACACTTAAATTGTTTTAGCCGACATCATAAGGGTACATTCTCAAATAAGGCCAAGTTGCATAATTCCTTTACAATTAAAAATTTAATAGTGCATTAATGCATAACCTAACTATCCATGTGGTCCCAACCACTGTTCATTATATTCCACTTCTAATGTTGTTTAGTCTCTAAAAAAACCATGAGATTTCAAGCTCAACATGTCATCTTGTATGCCACTAAAGTAATGTTATGCCTCACACTAAGGAATCTTACACACGTTTATACCCACGTGAAAGTTCTCAACCAGTTCCTAGGGAGAAACACATAACACATATGGTATCTCTAAGTCTATAGGACTATGAAAGGTGTTTGGAGCCAACATAACTCAAGGCTTACCGAGCCCTTTCATGCCCATGACACTAACACGCAATGAACTTTCATTTTGGCTCAACCATCGAGTTGATCTATGACTTTCGAGGACCTACCATTCATGCCCCTTATGCCATGTGGAGTTTTATAGCCTTGCGTAATCCATCACTGATCTACATCTTCAATGTCTCGAATGACTCAGCTTCAGGATTTTTTTAGCATGGCCATATCCCACATTGATATTAGCTCGACCAAATACCCTTCACACTAAACTGATCCATGTATGTATTTCAAAACTAGGTCATCCGTTTAGGTTAGCTCGGCTCGCCGAGTAGCTCATGAGCCCCCTTATGATGCCCAATTCACCCGGCTAAACCCAAGCTTGCACACTACCGACCAATTCATTGGCTCAAAAGTTGATTCACCAAGCCCCATGTTTTTACCCACTATGAGCTTGCTCACCCTATGAGCTCCGTGAGGAGCTCACCTTCTAAACCAACCACGTGACCTTAGCTCGTGAGTTGACTTGTCGAGCCCACCAATGAGCTCATCATGCACAACAACCTCGCCGCTTCCTATATATCACTAACTCAGCTAGCTCACCGATTTACTTGGCGATTTCAACTCCCATGCATGGTTCTTAACTTGTCGAGATCTATTTGTTAACACGCCCACTAGCTTGACCAAGTGGCTAGGCCCTTTAATAAACCTTGACCGCATTCAACCCCAAACACCCTATCTTCTTGATTCTGCAAGTTTTGGAGAATTTTTAAATATTGGGATGGTCATAGAGATAACATAGTGTTATTAGGGGATATTTTTAGCCTTGGTCCATTTCGGCCAGATGTGGGCCCGCAAGGCCCGCATTCCATCATTTTAAGTTGATCTCAACGGTCAAAACCAAAAAGAGGAAAAAAATCCTCAATATCATTTTTGCTCTTAAATTCCCTAAATGAGCTCTTGAAGCCTTGCAAACTACCTTAACATAATTTTTCATTAGGTTCCTCTCTTGGTGTCTGGGTATGGTCATATCCTCATTGTCCATTTTTCCCATGGGGATGAAATGGATAACAACAATATCACCGCTTGGTATGATTATTATATTATGTCCCATACTAAGGAAAGGCATCATAATGTTCTTCACTATCAAATTATCTTGGATTATATGTATGCCTTTAACTATAGGTCCAAAATTCAACATGAAATACAATTTTAATCCTCCTAAATATACCACTAGCAATAATGAGGAAGAGGAAACATAACATTACTATCCTCTTGCAAATCCCCTCTAAAAAATTTTATTTAGGTCATTCAATAAATGTTACAAGTCATACAAAACTCTATAAATTCTCCCCCATCTGATGGTATTAACTCATTTATCGATAAGATTCATTTCATCACCAAGTTTCTTCCCAATAGCATCATCTTCTCTATAGATCCCAATTCATTTGCTAAAATTCTTTCTTCATTATTCGCTATTGATCCCTCTATCAATAAGTTTAATTTCTCTATACCACATTGTATCCTCACCGATGGCTACAACAACTCTAATCCTAAAATTATTGATACCATATAAAACTACCTACATCTTATTTTGAGTTGGTAGATATCACTCTTGATGACAACATCCTAAATGTTAGAGAAATTTAATCCTAAACTTAGCGTAATGGAAAAATACACATGAATCTTAAAATTTATGTTGAATATAATGACCTCTATTACCAAAATTCAACAATGATGAATCCATTTTTTAAATATTGTATGCATGAGAAGATAAATTACCACACTAACTTCACAAACTTGGTAAATTCGCAAAAAAACTCCTTTTAATGATTTTTGCTTTAATTGATTCTATCACTAAAAAAATTCTAAGCTCCCTAAATCCCCTCACCATTTCAATGATGTCAATATTGATCTTGTGGAAGACGCCCAAAATATCCATGTAGATGATAATGATGAATTACGCATGGTTATGATAGGTGTCTTCTTCCCCATATTCATGCTCAACATCATGAAGTTCTCTATGAAAACAAAAAAACATATTTTCTTAGGGTTATGATAAACTCCCGATAATGATCATGATATTTTTGTACACAAAATTTTTACTTATCTTTATGTCTCTCATGTATAAAAATAGATTCAGATTATTTCCACCTAAAATTTCAATACTTTATCACAAAGATCTTGTCAAATTGTAGATGCCAAATTTATTCACTCACTTGACTATTCCAAGTGGGTCTATAAATTTTTGTTTTTTTAAATCTCACCCTCGTTATCCACAATACATTAACCACAATCTTAATTCACTTATCCCAAGGATAATTTCCCTATCCCCTTTAACAATAGCATTTTTAATGTTAAGGCTGAATATTATATGTTATACCTTGAATGGATTCTTAAACCACAATCAAATACATGTTGCACTTGAAGATCAACATAAACCCGCCTTTTTACTAAGTGGTGCACATATTTATATGTGAATATTCCCTTTCAAATTAAATATTTTGAGGCAACACATCAATGTGTGATGACCCATATCCTTCAAGATCTCATTCACAAAAATATTAAAGCCTACATAGATGATCTTGTTTTCAAATATTGAGATATTGAACATCAATTTCCTAACCTTTAATTTTTTTGTAAATATCACTAAAAATAAAAAGTCATCTTTAATCCAAGTAAATTAATATCTTATGTTACCCTGGGCATTCTCTCGGGCTCCTCGTATCCAAACAATGAATTAATATATATATTGAAAAAACAAAAATCCATTATTAAAATGCCTCATCCTATTTCCATCCCCGATATCCATACCATATTAAGGTAATATTGGGGAAATCTGATAGCTCATTGATAAAATCACATATTGCAATCATATCATAAACAATATGCTTAGGAAGGGTACCAAGTCAAAATGGAATAAGGACTATCATCAATCCTTCAATTCCATGAAGAAATATTTACTCAATGTATGAATATTAAGACCTCCATATTCTAACTACCCTTTGATTTTCTATCCCTCTTACACCCTATATTTTGTGGTGAAAATGATGTAAAAAGAGAGGAAAATAGGAAATAAAAAAAATCAAATCTACTATATTATTTTTGAACTTCTCAATTATGAGATGTGTTACACTATCCTAGAGTGCTTATATATTTAGCCACCACCAAAATTTGACATTACATGCTATATCATATGACTTATGTAATTTTCCACATCAATCCTCTTTGTCATTTATAATTCCATTTAATCCTTCATATGGATTGTATTGGAAATTGGATGACTCTTCTCATGGAAATTACTTACGTATCATTTTGTGGAAAGTGGTTAATGTGCGAGTTATAGTCAATCAATTTTCCTATACTCTTCTATAAGTTCATCATCACATCATGGATGTCTTATCTAATGACTATGTTTTTTCCATCAAGGGTATAAACTAAGAAATTATTATCAAAGAGTATTTTCACCTATTCACTTCTAATCTCAAGGCACCATCCATCAAAGTAGTGGAGATGGAATTCACTATCAAACCACTATTAATATTCACTAGGATACTTTGACCCTTCACTTTACCGAGGCCAAGTGTTGTGAAGGTGTTGGAGTGGGATGTGTTCTTATGAACTAATCGATAAGACATTCCTATTCTCTTTTCATCTTAAATTTAAGTTCACCATCAACGGTGGTTGAGTATGAAGCATTCATGTTTTATATGTGAGCCTCTACTACTAATATCATTAATTATTTAGAAGCAATGGGAAACTCACATCTTGTCTACCAAAAATTCAGTGGTGAATACCAATGTATAAGTGAAAACCTTAAAACCTATCATTAGATAGCCAACCAATTTTCCTCATTCGTGGTTAAATCCATTACTCATATGAATAACTCCTTGGTTGGCTCTTTACCTACCACAATAATACATACCTTACATGAAAAATTACTCCCTTAAGAATGATATTAGATTCAAGTGCAAAAACTTCTTATATATTACCTTCACCTTTTTCACTCTCAAATGTCATATTTAAGAATAACATTAATGGGAAACCCCTTAGTAAAACAATATTATATAATTTCTTGAACGCCAAAAATTTTCTTATGACACTCGACTATTAAGAATCCTTAAAACATATCCTCAAAGAAAACATTATATACTACTACAATTTTTAGAGAAATTTTCTCCATATTTCTACTAAGGAAGAAGTAATTTCTCTCATTTAATATGGTCATGCTAGAATTTTTGGAGGCCACATTAGCAAAAATTCTATATGATGTAATTACCTATGCATAGCTTATTATTATCCTACCCTTGAAGTTGTTTCTTATGTAATTAATAAATGTTTCCAACCTTGTACATGCCACAATAATTTTATCCATGCTCCCCCAATTGAGATTTACTATCTTAAAGATCCTTATCCGTTCTCCTTGTGGGGATTTGATTGTATTGGAAAATTACTCTATTCACAAGGAAACCATACTTTCATCATCATAGTCACCAATTACTTCACAATTTTGGTTAAGGCTATGCGCCTCAAAAATATAATCGTTGTAACAAATACCAAATTCGTCCTTAATAAAATCATCTATCAATTTGGATTTCCACACAACATAATCTTTGACAAAATTTCAAGTATTAAATTCAAGGAAAAGAAGAAACTATTTTCAAAGTTCAAAATCAAGCACTAGTTTTCAACTTCATATCATTTGCAATGCAATGGAAAAGCATGGATTGTCATAAGATTCTCAATAAAGTACTCTAGAAAACCATTTGAGATTCTTATATTGATTGAGATTTGAAACTTTATCCCACACTTTGGGCATATCACACAAGTATTTATGTAAATATAAGGGAAACTCTATTCTCTCTAGTATATGGATCGAAATCATTCTTATCTCTAGAGGTAGTGAGCTACATTCCCTTCACATATCTATTCACGATGTCATTCTGGTGAATAAATCTAAAAGAATGACTTCATGCCCTTGAATTTTTAGATTAAAAATGTGACAATGCTCTCCAACATAATCATCAATATAAAGATCACATCGCAAAACCACATAGTAAACTTATCAAGTATTGGAACTTTGAAATTATAGAATTAATCCTCAAATTAGATTACAACCATGAAAAAAGGGTAAATATTCCAAATCATGGTGGGGACAATACCTATTTAAATATATCACAGACAAAACAAATATCATATACAAACCAATGAAGTCCATATCTTTAAAGAATTAATGAACACTCAATTCTTGAAGAAGTATTATCATTGACCTTCCAAATAATCCATTTATACATATTTTCCTATAAATAAATTATTTTTATTATCTTGTTGTGCCTAGTTAGTAATATTTTTCATGATTTCTCATTTATTATATTTTTATTATGATTTATATATTAATATTGTACTAACATATTTTCTATCTTCTTATAGTAAATTTTTAATGATTTTTTATTTACACATTTCTGGACACTTTGTTTATAGCACCCTTTATTTTAAAGGCCAATCAATTCCAATCCATATTCTCCCATTTTCTCCCTTACATCATATCTTACTTTTATAAGTCGATTAGTTAGGTTGGCCCCTTATTTTTCAACTAATCCCTATAATTTTATCATGGCATGTAATCTAAAAATCTCACCTACCCCTTACCATCTTATAGACCTATTAGTTCGGTAGATATTTTTTCTTGGATAGTACCTTTCATCCTTGTCCTATCCATTTTTTTAATTTTGGTAGATATTTTTCCCATTGGCATCATTTGATTTGGATGCACGAAGCAATATTACATCATTATCTTACACATTATTATTATTATTTTGGTTAATATTTCTCCCTAAATAACATCGTTTTCTTGTGTTTAGATATTTAAAACATAATTTTATCTACCTTATGATTTTTTGTGATCATGCATTTTCACCTTATAAATATTACTACCTTTATTATGATCAATCTTTCTACACTCTTAATTTTTGACTTGTGAGTTTGCATGGAAATACTTTTGGGACCTCCTCTCAAGAATCCATTCCCTATGATTATGTGTTACATTTGGATCCCTACCTTAGCTAGAATCCTCTTAGATAGGAATAAAATGAGTAAAAAAGTTTCATTTTTCTCTTTGAGTTAGTTGTGTTTCTTATAGCTCAACTCTTGCATTCTATTTATCTACATGTCTTTTGTTCACATTTTACTCACTCTTGTGATAAAAGTATCAATTTTGTTTTCATTATATCATCCCTCTTTTTAGATCAAACTTTTATCATCCAAGGTAGTAATCTCACTAACTTTCATTTTTATTACACACTTCCTATTAGTATTTCACCTAAATTTTGTGATGGAGATGAAACAAATAGAAGGTTAGGTTGTAGGAGGAATACCTATTTTAGACTAAGAAGGTTGTTAGTTGAATGCATGCGTTATTGAATTTGATCCAAGTTGATCATAGAGAGATTCCATTTATCTAGGAGGAATGACCTATAAGAAACACAAAAGACCACAAAATAGCATTAATAATATAGGTTAGTGGACTACCTAGAAAAATGCTAGATCTAAGAAGTGAGGTGCTTCCTAGGAGGCTACCAATCCACTTTCAAAGACAATTTAATGCAACAAGTATAATGAAATAAGTAAATCCTATTGTAGTTATATGATGAAGGTATCTCATGTAAATACAATAAGTAAATCTAATCTAACATGCAAGGTTATGATTAGATCTGATGATTTGGTAGGTTACTTTGGGCTTTACAGTGTCTACAACGATCGATAAGGGTCTGGAATTGATCAGGTGAGGTCTAGGTTGATTTTGATTGGATTGGAAGCTTATTGGTTAGAGAATGCTGAATGAAACAAAGACTGACGTCGGTGGGTTAATCGATGTCGATTAGGAAGATGACCAATGATGGTTAAGTAACCGACATCGAGGGGGCAATATGGTCCAAATCCCAAAAATGAAGTTTTGGGTCTCTCTGTGATTGCACAGAGAGTGTAAGGAAGTTGAGAAGGGTGGTAAGATTTATGTGGAGGTTCAAGAAGGTTGGTGGAGGTGTTAGGCTGAGGGAAATGATCTGGTTGATAATATATCAGATAGTTGGGTGAGTGGTGGTTATACGGTAGAGAGTTTGGTAGAAGAAAGAAGTAAATAAGGAATCTAACTATCGAAATAAGAGCTTAATATAGAGAAATAAGACACTTATCTGAGTTTAGATCTGCAGGTGTTGGTGAAGGTGGTGGTAGTTTGATGAAAATTTGAGAAGAAGTGTGATCATGTCCAGTGCCACGATAGTAGATCTTGTGTGCTCTGCTATGTGATCCAAGACCGTGGAGGAGGAAGGTGAGTGTTGATGGAGGATTGGAATGCTCTGGTTTGTCATCTATTCTCCTGTATGCTTTAGAATATGAATGTAAAATGCCTTTGTAAGAAATCAATCCCAAAACCAACCCCGATGAAGAGTTAGGAAAACATATTTAACCTAACCGGTGGTAGTTAGGTGACCGACGCTAGTTGAGGAATAACCAACGTCGGTTAAGGTGGAAAATTCTAGGTTTGCCAAAAATAGCCTGATATTTTCTATTTTTGGCATGATTGATATCCTTAATCCAGGTCTCAAGTGATAGAGTCCACCCAGATAAGTATGAGTTCATCTAGGAGAGGTAGTGGGAGTTAATTCTAGGTTTAGACTAAGTCTTAGTTGGTTATGATTGGTATAGAATTAGTCCTAGTTAATTAATAGATTGTGAATGGATCTTTGAGTGAGGTGGATAGGTGAGTTGGTTGTAGGTGAGGTGGAGGGGTGAGGTAATTAATTAATTTAATTATTGTAATTAAATTAATTAACATGTGTGCACTAGGGACATGAGTGGGTATAGTATGAATTTATTTAATTAACGGGGTTAAGGGAATTTGTCCTAATTTTTAGTGTCTACATTTTCCCCTTTTTGTTGTGTATTCTATATTGGTAAGTGATGCTAACAAAAATAGAAGTGGTTTCCCCAAGTAGGAGTGAAGTTAATCCCCCCTCAAACTAGGAACTTTTAGTTTTAAGGAAGAAGTGGTGAGTGGTTTGATAATATGGTAGGTGTTTGAAAATGAGGGTATTATATGGGAAAAGGTAGTTATAATGTTGGGTGTAGGTGGTAGGCAGATGCATTCATATGCATGCACACGTATAAAATGTGACAAGGTACTAGGATGAAGAGCATATAAAACTCTCCCTATGCAAAAGGTCGGTTGTTTATCCAAACAGGGTGGATGTGGTCCAAGTATCCAAGGTATATGATACGGTCCTGAAACACAATGAGGCAAGGTGTAGGAATGGGTATTAGGTAGGCTCCAAAGCACCAGTAAGTTTGGTTAGGTCAAGATAAACATCATGACGTTAGGAAGCGTAAGGTTAGTAGGCTAAACAAGCTAAGTAGCATCATCGTAAGGTATAACGAGGTGAAAATTTTGAATGTCCAATAAAAGGGTCAGGTCAGGGTGTTTAGGTGGGGTCATGGGTATGACCGAGGTATAGGAAAAGAACATGTCCCTAAATGTAATTAGGGAGATGAATAAGTGGGTAAGGCTTCTGGGTGAACCTAATAGGTATGCTAAGGGTAATGGGTGAAAGGGAAACATTAGTTAAGGCAAAAGGTACATTATTGAGTGTATATATTTTAAGGTTGGTGACCAATGTCGGTTAGAGGTTAATTGATATTGGTTGACTAGGGTGCAATGTGACCGATGTTTGTCATGTCGGTTTGGGGCTAAGGTAAATAACATGTCCCTAAAGGAAATTAGGGAGATGAATAAGTGGGTAAGGCTTTGGAGAGAACCTAATAGGTAACACTAAGGGTAATGGGTGCAAGAATGACATCTTTTTGGGTAAAATAGGAATTTTTAAGGCCATATGGTTAATTGAGGTGACTGATGTCAGCTAGAGGTTAACCAATATCAATTGACAAGGGCACAACATGATTGATGTTGGTCATGTCGATTTGGAGCTAAAAAGGAAAACTCCACTTTTTATGGATTCATTTGTCAATTTCCATTTATTGAAAATGACAAGTGAGAGGTGTGGAAGTGGAAAACGATAGTGCTAAGGTGTGAGTGGAGTTAGTAGTCTGTGAGGAGGTGATTGGCATCTAGTGGATGGGCCCACAAGATCGAGTGGATCTATTTGATTGGTTGTGAGTGAAGGAGTGGATTCATGTCCATGGCAGATCCAGAGAGGGAGGAGGAGGAATCAATCCTTGAGCCCTATTTTAATTAAAAATTTGGATAAACATGAATGAATTTGGGGGAAATTTTGTGTTTACAATATGGGTGAAAAGGGGTGAAATTGAGGTGGGGAAGGGAAAATATAGGTTAAATAGGTTGGGAAATGAATGTGGGTTGAATTTATGTGGGGTAGGTTAGGTTTTAGTGGGTTTTGTTGTTCTTTAAAATGGGAGGGTGTGGGGTTTCAATTTATCACCGAAACCATGACCGACATTGGTCAAGGGTTGGCCGATGTCGCTTTAGTTTTCCGACATCGGCCGATTAAAGGGTAACCAACACCGGTCAAGGCAACCGATGTCAATCAAGTAAAAAGTGACTAGGGTAAAAAGAGTTAGTTGGGAAAGTGAAAAAAAAGGGGAGGTAGGGATAGGTGAAGACTAATGTAGGTAGAAGAGGGCAAAGTGAGTGTAGGTAGGGCACAATTATGCACATGTGTGATAGGTAAGTAGGTGAAATGATTGATGATAGTGGTTAAGTATCAAAATGGAAACAATAGGGTTTTAGGTGAAATAGGTAAAGGGTAGGTATGATTGATGGTTGTAGGTATGATTTGGTAAAAAATGGCTAAGTATGAGGTCAATTGAGGTTTGAGGAATAGGTGATGTGAGAAGGTCTTGACTTGACAGTGTTGGTTTGGATGATGTATGTGAGAGATCAGTTGACCATGAGAGACCGAGTACCACGTCTATTTGTACAAATGCGGTCCAACATGATGGCTAATGAGTGGGAGCACATAGGATATGTTGGGCTTAGTTCGATGTAAACCTATAGGTGTATAGGTCAAGATCACAACTTGATGGTCACTCTCATCGATAGATGGGACTCCGTGACCAATACCTTTCATTTACCGACTAGCAAGATAACTGTCACATTGGAGGATGTGATTAGGATTTTGCAGCTTCCTATTATTGGGAAGCTGGTGTGTTCGATTTTGACTGAGGTGTTTGTGGAGCCGATAGTGGTGGTATTTGGTGAGGCGATGGGCACGCCGAGGTATCACATTGTGAGCCTGAGTTATGGGGAGATGTATGTGGCATATCTACGGGAGACCGAGACTATATGTTCGATGATGGTGGTCATAGGCTATTTTTCTCTTCTAGATTCTAAGGGTAGGAGGTTTCCGAGAACTTATGGGGTATAACAGGACATGATCGAGGAGTGGGTATGTTTTACTTGGGCACCAGCTTTCCTAGTCCATTTGTATAGGGAGTTATGGGCTTATGGGAGGTATAGGATGTGTAGTATGTGTTGTACATATTTGTTACACTATTGGGCATATGAGTACATCATATACATGCGTCTGGTTGGGTTACCATGATAGGACATATTCGGGGTGGTTTGTATAGAGTGGGTTTCAAGATATGTGTGTCAGTTGGGGCACAACCGAGGGTGGCTAGGGCCACATATGATGTTACATACTACGGTAGTTTTTGGATGGCCTATCAGTTGTAGATATTTTGTGGCAGCCATATGTGGGTTTACCTTCATATAGAGGCATGGATGAAGAGTTAAAGGGGTATCATTTACTGAGATGGATATAGGGGTAGCATGCCAAGGAGCATGAGATGATGCCTATAGATAGGGTCGATGGCGATTCGGAGTTGCGAGGATGTTTCCCCACCTTTTCCGCAAAGATATCATAGAGATGACATGGATAGACTCATTTCTCCACCATATCTTAGTGATCCCAAAGGGTAGGATGATGCAGGTGGTAGGCTGATATATTGATGACGTGGGAACCACATATACATATTGATAGTGGTGGGTAACACAAATATAGGAAGTACCTCCGAAACTTGGACACATTCACGGGGTCAAGTAGCATATTTACAACTATAGTTGACACGATCCACGAACACACAAGTGATGACCCTCCAAGGGAAGGTAGCTAGTTTACATGAACACATAGCTACACTATAGGTCCAGTAACAATGTATAGGATGGAGGACTGATGGCCACATTTCGAACGAGTTTCCCCCTTCAAGAATATTTAGTGCACACACATGTGGGGGATGGTGAATAGGTGTCAAGCTTACATTCATAGGTTTCCACCTTGAAGCCTCGATGGCCACATTACAGGCACATCTAGCGATTCAGAAGGCCTAGGTTCATGTTCGTACAAGTACGGTTCTATCAAAGGTACAGTATAGTATAGGGACATGGTGCACCACGGAGATATGGCCCCACCTCGGGTTATAGCCATTAATACATACAAGGATGTCGTGTTGGAGGCTAGATATTACCAAGATTGATTATTAGAGGCCAGTATATAGGTTATGTCATATCCTGATTATAGGGCTAAACAAACCGCAAGTGAGAGGACCTATCGTGGACTCATAGTTTTGGCATCACATGAGGGTGTCGTCCCCATGGAAAGGGTCAATGTGAGGTTACCAGGTTCACGAGAGGCCAAGACTAGACGTGGGTGGAGAGATGATGGCGGGGTAGAGGACCGGACCACAGTGAGGGTGGAGGTGATAGTGAGGATAAGGGCTTGATATGGGACCGATACATGATGAGATGCATTGATTTGGATGTTTTGATATATATACCTATTGGTCCAAAAATCATTACCTAGACGGATCTATGGATAGACGAGCCAACAGTGTGCAGGGCTTAGCCCCTCTTTGAGTCAACAAAGCGAAACTGGTTTATTGCTATTCTACCAGTAGGAATCTATGCAAGTCTCACAGATTCTGCCTTCGGGGGTTTGGGATCTCATCCCAGTAGAGTGTTTCAGGCTGCGAAAAGAAAGGAATGAAAGAGGGAAAAGAGAAAGAACAAATCCAAGGAAGAAGAGAAATGAATTCCAAAGCGAGAAAGGTCGGAAGATTTATGTTTTTGGGTTGGTAGTAAACAGAGCCAAACCTATTTACATAAATAAACAAAGCAATACTGATGAGCAAATGACAGAAAAGTAGATATGAATCCAACAGATTAAACACATACAGATCTAACGTAAGGAAGATCTAATGCATAACACAGCTATTGAGCACAAAGTCTTAATATTTGTATTACTGTTTTCTTCTGTTACAAGAAAGCTCAAAGTCTTTCTCTCCTCACTTCTATTTTCATCTAAAAAATGTTCACCCCGAATACAACAAGTATTCCAGTATTTATAGAAGAGAGGAGAAGGAAAGCAAAAAAGGAGCCAACAAATATTTACAAAGATATTTACAAAATATCTAAAAGTCATGTTGACTTTTGACAACTTGATGGATGACATCATCCCATGATGCAACATGGATGATGTCATCATTTGTGCCAACACACTTTAGACATTTCAACAAGAAAGTCGGAGAATAGAGAGAAGAAGAAGAAGAAGAAGAAGAAGAAGCAGCTACTCGTCATCGTCATCCTGCGGCCGAAAGGGGGTTGCCTGCTTCTGATGCTGCTCAAGAGATGATATGTGGAACTGAGCGCGGTATTCCAAAAACTTGTTAATCATGGGCCCAAATTGATCCTATGATGGATCCTTGTGCCGTTCGCTGATTGCTTCGCAAGTCTCCCACTCGCTTATGAGCTTTTCTGGGAGTTTAGAATAATCTTTCTCCGCCTCGATGAGGAACCCGATGAAGTCCCTACAGGCCAGCAGGTTGTTGATAGATTCAGTGTCAAATGTGACCTCTGGCCCCGTTCCTTGAGAAGCGATCTCCTTGAAGATCCGGATAGTTTCATCAGCTGATCTCATGGTAAAGGAAGGAGTGAGCAGCCCTGGAGACATGTTAAGAACAATTCACTCCATTTGATGCATCGCATCCAGGGCCTCTTCCTTCACCTTGTCTATCTTTTCCAGAACAAATTCCAGCTGATCTATCCGATAGTCCAGAGTGGACATGGTTTTGTTGAGGGCCCTTGGATGGCCGAAAACTCTGAACTTGACCAGATCTTCGGCCCGAGCAGTCAAACATTTGTTGAAAGGTCTCATGTTGGAGTCTAGCATGATCTAGCTCTTCTGATATGGGACCCGCTAATACTTGGAGTTCCTTGTTCACCTTTTTGATGTTTAGATATGAATTGACATACTCGGCGATCACTCTTTCACTGTCCTTGAGGATCTGGCTCCTCCAAGCAGAAACGGCCATACCCTGCTCGCCGATCTTTGAATATTCATTGATTTTCTCCTGGCTGAGAAGCTCAGAAGTCTCGGCGGCAGTCGTGGGAGGTGCACTACCCATCTTCTGTAAGGCTTGAAGCAGATATTTGTTCTGCTCCTTCAGTAGCCTTTTCTCTTCTTTTATTCCTTGAAGCTTTTTGCAGAGGGCATCGACTGCGGAAAGAGCTTCCCCCTGGAGACTTTCAGAAGACGTCCCCATTGTGACTTGAGTCACAGTAAAATCTGTCGAGAGACAGATCTTTTTTCTCCTTGAGGGGATCAGGGTATGCTATTTCCATAACTCTCTCACCCGCAACACTTTGAGAGAAGCGTGTTACAGGCTTTTGCTTCTTTGCCCCTTTGGCCGGAATCACTGAAAAGTCCATCGGAGCGATGGGAACTTTCCTCTTTTGTTGGCTCAGCTGCTGAGAGATCCAGGCTGGTCCCATAGAAGAAGGACCAGAGACAGAGGAGGAGGGAGCAACAGTAGAAGAGGGGAAAAACGTGGAGACACGCGGCGGTGGCATTGAAAGCATAGCCGAAGAAGTGTCCACGGGAGGAAGGGAAACCGCAGCTGCAGAAGACAAAGGAAGGGAAGGGAGCCCGGAAATGAGGGAAGAAATGGAAGAAGATAAATCAGTGAGGGAAGAGAAGATAGACGAAGAGGCAGGGGAAAGAGTAGAAGAAGAGGCGGAGGACATGACCAAAGGGATGGTCGCCTGAGTTACTTGAGGAGGAGAAGGAAGAGAAGAAGAAGGGATAGAAGGGACTTCTGTGGTTGTAGCAATGCCGACATCCTGAGTGGATGGGCGTATGGGACTATCCTCCGCTGCTTCTTTCTCTGGCGAACCCGGTTATTACTGCCGTACAAGCTGTGGAAGGAGGACTTTCAGGGGCTTCTTCCTGAATGGTGCTGGATTCACCTTCTGCACCTTTGCCTTTTAGCTGCTTCTTGGACCTTGGAGGCGCATTGCCCAATGGGGAGGTGGTGAAATCTACCCCGAGGTAGATCAGCCCATTCATGCGGCACCAGTGCTCTGTTCTGCGCATAGTCTCCTTGACCCTCTCCTCAATTGTTTGAGGAGCCTTGCTTCTGTCAATGGCCGGGAAGGGCCAATCATCCCCTTCCGTGTCATTATACACCTTGTCTACTTCATCTTCCGTAGTTTGGAAGCCTTTGGGGACAATGGCCACTCCGTATTGGATAATTTCCGCCAATGCTAAGCGAGAATGATCCTTTCTTCTGAGTTCCACCTCGTGGATGACGTCAATGTAAATATCCTCAATTTGAGGGACATGGATCGGATCAAGCTTAGCCCTTGGCAGGCAGCTCCTTGGGTCAAAGGTAGGCCTGGCTGGGAAGTCATGTTTCAAATTGAGCAACTCCAGCTCTGCGAACATTTCCTTCGCCTTGTGATGGGAGGAGCATGTGTGCCCCTCTGTGAGGGAAAGGAGTTCCACCCTTCTTTCTTTTGAGGCATTTCTCATGGTATGTGACCAGCTGCCTTGATAACTCTAGTAGAATCAGCTTAGGTCCAGCATACCTCGGTAGCCTGGTTGGCTCGCCCAAGAAGTTGACCGCCCTCAGATAGGTAAATGTGGGAAACTGGGTGAACAGGGCCCCCCACTTCTCCACGGTTGACACAATGTTTTTGGTCGTGCGACCATGAGTTAGATTTGGCCTTAACAGGCAAATGATGTGATAGAAGAAAGCATCATTAATTTTGGCGAATTGAGGGATGCTATTCTCCAGCCTCAGTTCTGGATAATATTCATATATTTTGACCTGAGGCCAAATTCCACTTCGGTTTAGCCCTGGATAATCCCTCTCCGACGCTACAGCGTAGACTACGTAGGAGTTCATATGGAACACTCCCATTGTGGCGAATTGTTGTAGCTGCTCGGAGATGGTGCTACTTATTATTTCTCCCCAGCAAAAGCGCTGCTCAGGCACATTCTTATTCATTGTTTCCAAGTACCTCAGCATCCATTTATGGAAGTAGTGGGCATCAGAAATCCCGAAGACCCTGCTCAGGAAAGTAATAGTATCGCTGAGCTCTTCTGAGAAGTCACTGCGGTGGATGATTTGGGGCCACCGGGTTACCACCTTCTTGTTTTTCAAGTAGACTTCGTTCATTAGTTGCATGCATTGGTCTTCATTGTCTTCCCAGGCCTTGATGCACTCTTCTTGGCTGACGGCCACAAAGTGCCGGTGGTGAGGGATGCCGAGCATTATCTCAAAATGACGGGCAGTGAGGTTTATGACTACCTCGCCCTTGCTGTTTTCGACACATCTTGTGTCCTTGTTGTAAGATTGTGCAATCACCATCATGAATTCATTGTTGATGGCACTGACGGGATTCCTCCGGTGAAATGCAGGGCACTGCCTATTAATTTGTCCATCCACGGACTTCTTGTAACCTTCTGAGTCCTAACCCAGAATTCTTCCATGTCAATGTGACCCAACTCTGAGTCCCTGACATCCATACTGCATTCAGCCTGTGATTCGGGCATCCTGACCCTTTGATATTTGTACTTCATCTCTTCCTCTGTAAGCTTAGCCTTTCCTCTTGGTTTGGTGGGTCTCTTGCTGGATGTAGACATATGTTCTTTTGAACTCAGTTGCTGATCTGCATGAAGAAGAAGCGAGACCCAATCCAAAAAGGTTGAATTAGCCATTTGATCTTCCATCGGAATGTTATCAGAAGAAAGAGTTAGAGATTTTAAGGCTCAGGGCGCGGGGCGCATGAAAACTGCAGCTAACAGGGCTAAATAGATAAGGCGCACAGAAAAGGAGTGCTGCAGAGGTTAAATTGGCGCCAAAGGCGCATGGCGCATGGATACTGCATATTGCATTTGATATAGGGTGCATGAGAAGTGCGTGTTACATTGGGACAGGATGCGCCCAAGGGAATATGGCGCGCGCACAAAAACTCACACAACATGGTGTTATTGCAATCGGGGATGCGCCTGCGCCTTTATAGCTTCATACTTAGCGCGGAAAAAACTTTTGTTGCATGGAAGCTGGGTGCGCCATGGGCGCATGGAAAAAGGATGCAACATGGACGGATGGTGCGCCATTGGGGCGCAGTTTCAGCACTTGTAGCACGCGGAAAAGGCGCGCCTTGAGGGCGCATGAGCTCATGATGCAGCAGGCCGAAAGGGTGCGCCATTGGCACGGATTTTGCTTTTGTAACAGGGCGGGTAGATGCGCCATGGGGGCGCAACTGTTCTTAGTGTTGCAGGGGTGACAGACGCGCCAAGGAGAAAAACAGAAAACCAAACTCTTAAAGGGGGTTATACATGATTCTTAGATTTCTTCTCCTCTTTGTTTTTTAACATGCTCAGTGGGCAAACGAAACGGTTAAAACCAAGAGGATTACAACCACGGTTTCAAGAAAATGACCTTCTCCAGCAGATCTGGAAAGAGGAAGGATAGCATGGGGGGCAGACAGCAAACGGAGGAGGCTAGGCCAACACATTTATATATAAACAACCACCCAACAAGCAAGAACCAAACCAGGAACACACCAGGAACTGAAAGCACAAAACGCACAAGAGAGAAATAACACCTCTTACCTGGATATATAGCAAAAGTTACAACGGGTCCACAGGACGATGAAAACGATGGAGCAGAGGCTGACAAGTTTAGAACGATCACGTGTTCAACAAAAGTGAAAATGACATTTGGGAGCGCACACACATATATATAGAAAAACAAGTCATAAATGCGCCACCAATTTTTCAAAGGCGCATGATATTTGCTATCGACAGAGAAAGCGTGCGCCCTTTGGCGCACGAAAGTATTTGACAACAGGGAGACGAAGTGCGCGCCAGCGCCAAAAGCATTGTCGACATGAAGTTATGTGCGCCCTTTGGCGCACCAAAAAGCGGAGCAACAAAAGTTGTGTCAACAATAAGGCGCATGCGCCTTAGCGCATGCAAAAGAGACTCAACATCCTTTGGCGCACCGAAAGATGTGTTAACATGGAAAACCATGCGCGAAAAGGCTTTTAAGGAGCGCATCAAAAGCTAGTGTTACAAGGATATTTCATGTGCCCAGCCAAAAGAAGGCTCAGAAAGACTAAGTTCGAAAACTAGATTTCCCGGGAAGGGATTTTACAACGTTTCAAACGCAAGGGATCCTTAACGAGGGATCGGAACAAAATTTTCGGTATGGTTATCGGTAAAATTGCCTTTGTCAATTTTACTGGGATAACAATACCATCATGTGTGTCAAATATGTGATATTTTTTGAGATACAGTTTATTATTCATACATATGTATATATGTATTAATTCATTGACATTCCTTTTATTTAGTGGATGATGTACTTGGTTTCATTTCCAATGTATTGTTATTATGGAAACTAGGTGAGTTAGGCATGGTTGAGTTATGTTTCCTAAGAATGGTGGAGTCGGGTTGTCTAGGTATGGTGGAGTGAGGTTGTCTAGGCACGGTGGAGTCGGGATGTCTGGGCATGGTAGAGTCGGGTTATCCGGCATGGTGGAGTCAAGTTGTCCAAGTTTGGTGGAGTCAGTTATCTAGGCATGGTGGAGTCAGGTTTTCTAGGCATGGTGGAGTCAAAGTAGGTTCCCTAGGTACTGTTTGTTATGAAAATATGATTTGGTTTACATGGTTTGGTTTAATTGTGAAGTTATTGATATTGTTGAAATGTTAGGCATTTTGGGTATGAGAAAATGTAAATGTTATGGATTTTAGATGTTAGACATGATGTGATTGAAAGGTGAGGGTGATTTTAATTTCCAAATTATTGATTCTATGGAAATAAAATGAATGATGTGTATGATTTATGAAATTAGTAAGTTTAGGAAAAGAGTGGATGAGCTAACCTCGAAGGGCCCCATGCCCTAAGAGTTTTGCCTACATAGCCCTTGTGAAAGGGGCCTTAGGCTGATGTAGTTCTCCCTTAAACCAGGGAAGAATAAGATGGGGTTAGTGAAATGAATAGGTGAATTGGTAATTAGGTTGGTAAGGTAGGACAATGATGAAATGTTAAATAGGTAATAGGTAAGGTGAATGAGGCTTGGTTTTAGGTATAGAAAAATGTCTGCATAGATAGTTTTGATGTCAATAGGATTTTCCTATCAAAAATATCAACCCATGAAAAGATGAGAAGGTGAGAGGGATGATTTTCCCAAAAGTGGTAAGAACCCTAAGTGTTAACCCGTAGACTTATTTGAACATAAGACCATAGATGCATTGTAGGTGTGAAAGGTCTATAGGTGAAAGAAGTGACATGATCACAAGATGTAAAATACATGCTACGTCCCTTGAGTGGTTTAGGAGATTAGAAAAAGTAGGGAAGGTGGAGAGGTTTGTTTAGCGTAACCTTGTTGTGTGACAGCATGCCCCCTCTGTAAGATACCCAAAACCAAGTTAGGCTAGTCCATGACAAAAACTTTATTTTCTTCACTTTTCTTTTATGTTCATTTTTACCGTATAGACTTATCGATGCGGAAGTCTATAATGGGATATTTTTAAGTGTCTCTTGAGTTATTCTTGAATCTAATCAATGTGGGAAGCTTCAAGGATAATGTATTTAGGTTGGATTTTTATAGTTGTCCTTTGAGGGAATAGTCTATTAATAGCAACGAAAGAAACATAGATGTCCATTTGTTTAGGAATTCATCTATTTGCATGAAGTTTGACTCAAGGAATTATATGTTCACTATCCCATATTTGTTTTTGGTCTTTTTCTTTTTCACTTTTTCTTCTCTTCTTTTTTTTATTGTTATTTTGGACTTGAAGTCATGGACAAGTCTAGAAAGGAGTGTAGGCCTCTTTTATGAGGGAAAAACCATAGCATGAACAAGTTAGCTATGAAAGGGGTGATTTTAAGAATGAACAATTATGGGATTCCATCCTGAAAAGGGGACGAAAATTGTTTATGAGAATTATGCCATGAGTATAGTCATGTACTCATATTTAAGACAAGGTCGAAATGATGGCGGATTATCACACAATTCTATTTTAATCATTGGTGCTTAAATAAGGTAGATGGAGGAAAAGGTTTTCTCAAGGGACGAGCGTATAAGTGACATAAAGTGATGTAGTACTCTACTCAATAGTATAATGGTCAAAGATGCACAACATTATGGGGCTCGAGTTCAGGTTTACCTTCAAGTGAAGATAAATGATAAGTGTTTGATCCATAGGCGTGGATAACAATATAGGTTCTAAGACGATTGGTAGTGAATTCACCCCATTTGCTTTTCTCCTCTTTAGTTACATGATGATTTTCATTTAGGACAAGATCACCGACCTTGAAGGTTCATTCATGGACACGTTTTTCATGGGATTGTCTAATACATTTTTGGTATATTTGAAGGTGATTAAGAGCATTTGAGTGGAGTTCATACGTAAAGCTCAAGTTGGGCTAAACAGATCTTGGAAAATGAGTATGTATTTAAGTGTGATACAAAGAGATGGAATTTTGACTTCAAGAGGCAAGACAACCTCTATACCATAGATGAAAGGAAAAGGTGTAGTCATGGTGGAATTATGAATATGAGTGCGATAAGCCAATAAGGCAAAAGGAATGTGCATGTGCCAATCCTTACCAATATCGTTGACTACTTTCATAAGGATTTTTTAAAGAGTTTTTATTCGATTCGACCGGCCATTGGTTTGTGGGTAGTAAGGTGAAGAAAAACTAAGTTGAATGCCAAAGGTATCACACAATTTTTGTAGGGTTTTTTTTTTAAATTGTTTTCCATTGTCAGTGATGAGACGATGAGGAACACCGAAGCAACAAATGATGTGATGGTTGATGAACTCACAAATTTTTCCACTTTTTTAGAAATTAGAGGTGAGGCTTCCACCCATTTAGTATAGTATTCAGTTGCGGTGATGATCCATTGGTGACATTGAGAGGAATGAGGGTTAATCTCACCTACAAGATCCAAACCCCATTGAGAGAAAGGAAAAATATCTCAAGCAACTTGTAAGGTGTGGCTAGGAATATGGTGAATATTAGCATGTTTTTGACATTTCACACAATGTTTGACATATTCACAACAGATCCTGATTTAGGGTGGGCCAATAGTAGTCGAGGTGAAGGATGCGTTTAGTGACAACAAGGCCACTAAAATGACCACCACAAATTCCATCATGGATTTCCTTTATGGTGTATGGGATTTTGGAACTAGTGAGGCATCGAAGTAGGATATCGTCAAAGCTGCATTTATAAAGGAGACCTCCCATGATGACATAACAGAGAATTTTTGAAGAAAATATCATCAACCATTGTGAGTGAGGTTTGAAGGTATGATTGAAAAGGAGAGGTAATCAGCATATTGCTTATACCAAATGTCACGTGAGTCGGTTTCGATACATCCCACAAAATTTACTCCATAGGTAATATAAGAAGGATATTTTAATTGATGTAGTGTGATAAAGATTTGTGAATCGGTGGGTGAAGCACGTATTGGTGAGCCAAGGCAAGCCATCATATCCGCAAATTGTTTAGTGGAGTGAGGTGTAGTTTGAAGGTGGTAGTGATCAAACGTGGTCAAAAGTAGGTCAACATGATGCTTGTACTTTTGTAGGACCTCATTACAACATTGATAGACACCATTGACTTGGTTCACTACTAGTTGTGAGTCACCAAAGATGTTAATGGATGTAACATCTAAGGAAATGGCAGTTTGGAGACCTAATACAAGGGCCTCATATTCAACCATGTTGTTGGTACAGTCAAAGTCAAGTTTGAATGAAAAAGGCATGGGTTCACCATCAAGAGGAATGAGAATGACTCTTGCATCACCCCCACATTGACATTTGGAACCGTCAAAGAATAAGGTCATTTGGTAAATAATAGTTGCCTCGGGTTCATCATCAAGGGATAGGGTAGAAATAGATTCATCTGGGAATTCAAATTTGGAAGATTGATGTCCAGGGAGCATTATGTCAATGAGTTGGTCGGAAATGTCTTGTCCTTTGATAGAATTTTGATGAATAAATTCTAGGTATAAGTCGGTGAGAAGCATGAGCCAGCGAGAGGTGCATTGGTGTTGAAAAGGCTTAGCGTACATGTAATGCAAAGGGTTGGTATTAGTGATAATGAAGGTTTTGTGGTTGAGTAGGTAGTGGCAAAGTTTGGTGGCCACAAAGACTAAATCAAGACAAAGCTTTTCCGCATGTGTATATGTTGTCTCATAGTCTAAAATCATATAGTTTATGTAGTAAACCACTTATTTCTTATGTTGTTTGTCACGATGAGAAATCATGGCCCCTAAGGAATAGTCAAGGAAAAAACGATGTAAAGGTAGAAAGGTTTTTCATCTTGAGGTGGAATGAGCATAGGTGGTTGAAGAAGATATTCTTTCAATGCTTCAAAATATTTTTGACACTCTTCATCCCATGTGAAGGAAACATCCTTTTTAAGAAGATGATGAAAAGGATGACATCGATTTAAGAGTTGGGAAATAAAATGCCAAATAGATTGAAATTTTCCTTGAAAACTATGTAACTGGTGAAGATTAGTAGGTGACAGAATATTGAGTATGGCCTTTATTTTAGCAAGATCGACTTCAACACCATGTAGAGAAACAATGAAACCAAAGAGCTTTCTAGAGAGAACCATGAAGACACACTTCTTTGGTTTAAGGAGAATGTAGTATTTGATGAGATGGTCAAGATAATTTTAAGAACATGAAGATGTTCAACATGACTTTTGGATTTACCCAAAAGGTCGTCGACATAATATTCCAGTATGTTATGCATAATATCATGGAAGATATAGGTCATTGCACACTGATAAGTGGCACCAACATTTTTCAAACCAAAGGGCATGACCCGATAACAGAAGGTTCTCCAAGGGGTGATGAAGGTGGTTTTATGTTGATCTTCCGGTGTGAGTAATATCCGAGTAGGATCCTGGAGGGGATCAAGAGGCTCCTAAGGAGACTATAGTTGCAGAGACACAAGTTGTGGCTGAAGAGGAAGATCCAAAGAACAAGGTTGAAAGGGTTAAAGTAGATAATGATAAGATGAGTGATGAGGAATTTTCCCAAATCTAAAACAGAAGGAAGTTGAGTATCTATTAGATTCAGAAGGGAACTATGTGCTGAAAGTGGCTCAGGGACTTTCCTTGGAAGATTTATCCTTGGTTGGACAAAGCTCTTTTGGCCAAAGACAGGAGGAAGGCATCTCAACATCAAATGCTTTTGATCTCTTGATGGGAGGTATTGTTCGATTCTATTAATCCAATGTCCTCCCTTGTCACTCCAGTAATATGAACTAAGCCTATTACTAGAAGCAATTTTAGAGCAGATGTGGGTAAAGAATTAACTCCAAAAGGGAGAAAATCTAACAAGGAGAAGAGGGAGACCTTGGTAAAGAAAGATATGGATAAAGGGATACAAAAACCTCTTAGGTTTCCTCAATCAAAGAATAAATGATTTTATTATCTTGGAATATTAGAGGGTTGAATAACCCCAATAAGAAAATAATTATGAAGGATTTTAGGAACAAATACAAACCTGATATTTTGATGATCCAAGAAACAAAGATGAGTACCGAAAGATTCAAAGAAGTGAGTAGGGTGATATGGAAAGATGGCCTTTGGGCTGGGGTAAGCTCGGATGGTGCTTCAGAGGAATTTCCACCCTCTAGAACCCCCTCTTGGTTAAAGGTTTGGTGCTTCTATCTTCACCAACCACCTGACCATGTGCTTTACTGATTTAGTTTCACACAAATCCTGGATTGTGTCTAATATCTATGCCCCCAACTCTATTGTTGGTAGAAGGAATATTTGGGAGAACTCACTAAGGGGAGGTTTTTGTTTAAATATTGTGATTGGATTATTGGGGGATATTTCAATACCCCTCTCTCCATGGGGAAAAAAATGTGGATCCATTTCCTATACTGACAGTATGGATGAGTTGGCTAATTTTTTAGTGAATAATGATCTTGTTGACCTCGAGCTTGGAGGGTCCAAATTCACTTGGGCTAACAAAAGAACTAGACAGGACCTCATATAGATTAGACTAGATAGATTTGTGGTGAGTCATTCTTGCATGCTTAATCAACTCTACTCTCTATCCACCTTACCCATAATTGGATCTGACCACAATCCGATCATTCTTAAGCTAGGTATGGCTATTCCTAAAAAAATCTAGACCTTTCAAATTTGAAAAAATGTGGCTCCAACACCCTGACATCCTCAAGAGAATTCAAGAATGGTGGGGATCACAGTCCATGGTGTCCCGATGTATAAATTAAGTTTAAAGTTGAAACATGTTAAACAAAACCTGAAAATTTAGAATAAGGAAATTTTTGGGAACATATTTCAGTATAAGAGAAGAATAGAGGAAGACTTAAGGACTATTGAGGAGCTGATGGAGGAAGATGGGCTCAACCAAGCACTTAAAATTCAAGAGCAGGCTCTCCTCATTGAATATCATGATATCTTGGCTAAGGAGGAAGTCTACTAGGAAGAAAAATATAGAGTTAAATGGCTAAAGGAGGGTGATAGAAATACAAAATTATTCCACTTCTCTACCACCTCCAGGACAAACCATCTCAAGATCAAGGAAATCAGGAAAAATGATGGTACACTCATAAAAGATGAAAAGAAATCAATGAAGCTATTATCAAATATTTTAAGGACCTCTTTCTCCTTGGGTTGATCCGAATAGAACTTCTTGGGAGAAGGCTTTAGGACTCTTCTAGAATGTCATCTCACAACAGGATAATAGAGATCTTATGCTCATTCCTGGGAGGAAGAAATCAGATATTCCATTTTTGATATGGAATCGATAAATCCCCTAGACCAGATGGGTTCCTGGCCTTCTTTTTCCAACAGTTCTGGAAGTGGTTAAGAATGATGTCATTGAGATGATCCAGACTTTCTTCAGTAATGGTCTAGATCCTCAAACAAATTAACAACACCTTCTTGGTCCTTATTCCCAAGATGATAGGGGCCAAGGATGTGAAATATTTTAGACCCATTAGTCTGTAGCAACACTAGCTATAAATTGATTACCAAAATTATTACTTTCAGGCTCAAGAAAGTTCTGGCCAATTTCATCTCTCCTAATCAAGGGGCTTTTGTTCCTGGGAGACAAATTCTGGATAGCATTGTGGTCATCCAAGAGGCCATTCATTCTATCAAAATTTTAGGAAGATATTCCATGTTTGTCAAGTTGGATATGCATAAATCATATGATAAAGTTTCGTGGGCCCTTCTCCAAGCCATTCTGACCAAGGTGGGGTTTGATGCCTTTTTTATCAACATGGTTATGGTATGCATTTCTTCTACCAACTTCTCTATTATGATCAATGGTAAACCGGAAGGTTTCTTTCAAGTTGGTAGAGGACTCGAAATTGATATCTCCTCTCCCCTTCCTCTACATGATTGTGGTGAAACTTTAAGCAGACTTTGTAACCAAGCGGTTTCCCTTAATCTCTTGCAAGGTCTCAAAATTTCTAATGGTCTTCAGCCTACTTTCCTTAACCAATTTGTTGATGAAAATTTCTTGATGGGGAAGGTGTCTATGCAAGAAGCCTCTATCTTCAAAGATGTTCTGAATGAGTATGAGGAGGTCTCTGGTCAGCTAGTCAACTTCCTCAAAAGTGTTATTTTCTTCATTAATGTGGAAGAGAAATTCCAAGTGAGACTGGCCCACATTTTTGGTTGTAAGATAAATAATTTTCTGATTCCTATTTGGGAATGCCCCTCATTCATAAAAAATTAAACCATTCCATCTAGAACACTCTGCTCGAGAGAGTTACCAATAAGTTGTCTACTTGGAAGGGGATTCTCCTATCTCAAGCTAGAAAAATTCAACTTCTCCAAAGCTCTCTTCAAGGTGTCCCAATCTACGTCATGTCCCTTTTTCAACTTCCGGTCAAGATTTTGGAGGCTCTAGAAAATATTCAAAGAAGGTTCTTGTGGGGCTAGCAGAGGAGAAAGTTGCATTTCCTCTTGTGGCCTAGGAAAAAGTGACCAAGCCTAAGGATTGTGGTGGGTTGGGATTAAAGAATATGAGACTCATGAATGAATCTCTTGTGGCTAAAGCTAGTTGGAGAGTGATAAAGGAAGAAGGCCTTTGGATTGATATCATCAAAAGGAAATATTTAAGGAATACTGGAAGAATAGAGACTTTCTTTCTGTAGGACAATATCCCTAGAAGATCCTTCTTTTGGAATTCTTTTCTCTTCTAGGGAAATCCTGAGTATGGGTATTAAATGGAATATTGGGAAAGGTGATAGAATTCATTTTTGGAGGGATTTTTGGCTTTCTAATAAACCTTTAGTGGAGGAAGAACCTATAAAAATTGTAGCGCAACTCTATGAAGACAATGGTAAAGTTTGGGTTAGAGACTATTGGAACTTCTCCAATAATCATGTTTTTGGGAGAAGGTGCATCCCCCTCCCAATTTCATTAGGGACAATCAATTTTTTGATAATCTCAACTCTAAGTTAAAGATTTTCTATATCCCATTCTTCCAACAAAATGAGGACTCTATTATATGGAAGGAAGAGGATTCTAGAAATTTCTCTGTTAAATTTGCATACCTCCTAAATTTCAAGAATTCTAGCCAAAAAGATTACTGGGGCAAACTTTGGGTAAAGGAAATTTTACCTAAAGTTAACATTTTCCTTTGGTTGGCCACTCAAAAAAAAATCCTCATTGTGGATAATTTGAGGAAACGGGGGATGCTCCTCCCAACAAGTGTGTGCTTTGTAAAAAGAGGAGGAAAGTGTCAACCACCTCCTCATCTCTTGTCCCTTTACTCAAGCGGTGCTTTCCAAGGTGTTGGATATTTTCAAAGTGCAATGGGTCTGCCCTAACTCCATTGAGGAATGTTGGTTACAATGGGATTGTCCTTTCAGTACCCATTTCTTATGGCTACCTATAAAATGGCCCTTCCCCACTTCATCTAGAGCTTATGGAAGGAAAGGAATGCTCTCATCTTCAGAAATTAGAAGGCTAACATCAGAAAGTTCAGTTTTGGTTTGATTTCCTCTATTAAAGAGAACTCCAATCTCATTAAGGTGAAGACTAAAAAGGCTTATTCTAGTAAAGAAGAGGAAGTTCTCAAACAGTTCACCTTCATTCCACCTCAAGTCAGATTCCCATCCACTATCATTAAGTGGTCCAAATTGGAAAGGGAAAAGTCAAAATTAATTTTGATGGGGCTTCAAAAGGCAACCTTGGCCTGGCTGGTGGAGGGGGCATAATCAAGGACCATAATGGGGACTGGATCTTTGCCTATGCAGAACTTTGGGGACTCAGAGTAAAAATGTGGTTAAAGCACGTGCTCTTCTCTGGGGTGTTAGTCTTGTTAAGGAAAAAGGAATTAAACACATTCTTATTGAGGGGACTTTCTTCTCATTTTAAATGCCATTAAGCAAGACTAGTTACAATAATTGGGCTTTGGGTAATATTATTCATGATATTAAAGAGCATCTTAAAAACTTTGATTCCTATATCATCACTCATATCCCTCACATCAGAAATACTTGTGCAGACATATTTGTGAATGAGGGAGTTCAAAGTAATGATTTCAAAGTGTGGAAAAAGGTGATGTCATACCTATGCATATTAATGATATTATTAATCCTAAAAATTCATAAGAACTTCACCTTAAGCTGCGTGAGGGAGAATAATGGGCTCATTTTCCAATATTGTAAAAGAGATCCCGATTTTAGATATTCTTGGAAAGACAAGTCTAATATCAAAAGTTGCAGGTTTCAACGAGCTGAACATTGGGGTAAACTTGTTGGCCATCATGGATGGAGATAGAACAAAGTCGAGTTGTCCATCCATGGGGAATATTATGGAGGATAAGTCTATGTGGCACCTATTTAGGATTAGGGGTTTTAGAAACTTTATCATCAAACTCCAAGGGCATGATCCCTCGCTAACTATGGAATTCGGGATGGAGTGGAAAGAGGGAAAAGTGGTGATATGGGGCATGGAAAGAGGCCATTTCTTGTATAACTAGCATGGACATGGAAGGTCTGAAAATATTTAAGGATAGGAATCAGAGAGAGTATGAAATCAATACTTTATTTGTGGGAAAGGAAACCTTCCATTACTTCACCGATGGCATTACTCGTTCCTACATTCCTGGGGTGTGGAGGGAGGTTTGTCTACACATTATGAAGTATCTTACCTATAAGGTAAATATCACAAGATATATACCCACCACTTTTCCTTTCTGAACATGTTCAGACACAAGAAAATGCTTAGTATTCCCTTCTTTTATTTATGTCTCTGACCACCTCAGTGAAGGATTTCCAATGGAGTAAGGTGGAGTCCCCCATTCACGAGGGTCTCATTCTTCTCCTATTTTGAAATGGGAAACCGGCCCAAGATAAACCTATGCCCCTAATTGAGGATGAGGAGGATATTACCTTGGTGAGTGTCTTTCCAAGATGAGGGAGGGTAATCTGGTACTAAGTAGATGGGAGAGGGGAAGAATGTGGAAGGGATGGAAAAGCAAGAAGCTGGCCCATCGAAGGGTAAGGATAAAGTGTCTCCGGAAGGAGAGCATTGTCTTGATATGTGGAAGAACAAAGTGTAGTATTTGGAGATGGTGGTTCAGGTCTTGGAAGAGACTAACTCGGTGGTGAGGAAGGGCATGATTGATAGTATTGAAGCCACCAAGAAAATATGCTTGGCCCATAAGAACATTAGAGGGGATATCAAGTAGTTGGACACTCTAGTTCGGGATTTGGTGCTCATCCGAAGTTGTGGAAAAGAGAAAATGAAAAAGGAGGTGGACTAGTTCTGATGAAGAGGAAGAGGAGGAGGATGATTTTGAGGAGGATATTGAGGAGAACATAGAGGAATGCCCCAGAAGAAGCTAAAAACTTAACCTAGCACAAAAGATGAGATCAGGGAGGTTAAAACCTCCAACAAAAGTAAAGCTAACTAATGGAACTTCTCCCGAATCAAGTCTGTGGACTTTCAGGGAAATTTCTCTATTTCTTTTGTTTAATGGTTTAGGTATGTTTTTATATCGTTTCTTAGACCCCTTCTATGTTTTGGAGTTAAGTTTTTTTAACTCGTTGGGTCCTATTCCTCTTTTTGTCTCTCTTTGATACTATCACAATGTAATATTTTCGTACTTAGCCTCTGGGAGCCCATCCCTACTTTTTACCCTATCTAATAAAAAAATATCCAATTATAACCTTAAAAACTTTTCCATGAGAGATAACATCTCATGACCTATCGTTAGATCAACAAGTTGGTCAATGATAGGTAAAGTAAAATCATCTTTGAGGTAATCGAGGTTAAGGTTGTGGAAATATGTACATATGTGGAGTCCCCATGTCGCTTTGGTGATAAGAATAATGTTATAAATCCATTGGGGATAATCAATGGGTAGAATAAAATAAATAGAGAGGAGGCATTGGAGTTATTCTCTTACAAGGAAAGCAATGCGTGGATGCATTTTTACATCTTTTTTTTATGGCGTTAGCATCAGGAAGGGTGAAAATATTCTGGACCATGATATTTGGGTCAATACCGAGCATGTTGACACATGACCAAGAAAAATCCTTTCTATGTTCATGGAGAAAAGAAGTGTAGGCTTCCTGCTCAGCAAGATCTAAAGATTGGCCAATCTTTAAGATGCGGGTGTCATCCTGAGTGTGAGAGTTGATCTCTATGGTTGATTCATTCAACATGGTTTGTGTCTCAGATGGTAATGACCGATGAATGTAGGAATTATCTGCACCTAGATAGGTAAGTAGAGAATCATCATCCTGACATTGAACAACATTGATAGAAAGAGTATCATCATCGATCATGTTAGGATAGAGGACAGGAAAAGAAACGGAAGCCTCATCATCGTGCTGATAGGTCAAAGGTCCCAAGGAAATGGTGTTTATGAAAAAAACAAATTAGGAGGAATGGATTCTATATCTATAGACTCCGTAGGGGAAGGTGGGTTGATATGTGAAGATGGTATAGAAGATGGTGTACTAGGTGAGGAAGGTAATGAAGGTTGTGTTTCTTCTATGAGGTGAATGCAAGCCTTCTTTGGACTAGGTGGTGTAGCAAAGCCGATACCACTATGATATTTATGTTTGCAGGTTGTGCAGGGTATAACTATGTGGTGACCTTGTTCATAAAGACCAAATCCAAATCCCTTCCAAGCACAATGATGAAGAAAGGTATGGGTGAAGCGACGGTTAGTGAGGTGTTTGAAATCAGATGAAAAGGGGTGTGTTGTGGTTGGTGGTTTGGGTGAATAAGAAGTGACATCTATTCCCCATACGTTAGATTGGTGCGGAGATGAGGAGGACCATATGAAAGTACTTCTCCTATATGTTGGTCATAATATGGATGTTGGTGTAGGCTACCATACTCTTGAGGAGTAAGGAAAGTATTGATGTTATAGAGGTGATATTCCCCAAGGAAAGACACTAAAAAATATACTAAGGGATCAAATGTTGGGACTTGGGAAGCTCAGATAGATGAATTACTCAAAGGTTGGGAAGATGAAGGTGGGTTAGCTTTGGAAGAAATAGCAAAGTGGTGGGAATGGATGGGTCACTTGTGGTAGATGGTGTGGTAGAATTGGTAGGTGTGGTAATTAAAGAAGGTGAGTCTACCGTGGAATAAGGAATGGAATCAAAATAATTGGTAGTATTAGAAGATGTCATGACCGGAATCAAGACATTGTTTGGGTAGTATAACATGCTACATGTCTTGAAAGGGAAGGCTCTACAGGAATGGTATATGAGTGTCCTTCATACTCAAATTTAATGCAACGATGAAGTGTTGAAGGTACACAACACATGGCGTGAATCCAAGGTCAGCCAAGTAACATGTTATATTGGAACTCCCCTCAAGAACATAGAAGATTTTGTGAAGAATGCAAGGACCAACACATATATGATTAATGATTGTGGCAAGATTAGACGTGATGGCATAATTAAATGAGTGTAATATAACTGAGTTATTATGCTTGCAATTAGCAGGTATGTGCATTTTCTTGTACACACGTAAGGAAATGATATTGATACTTATGCCCCGTCAATCATAACTCATCGAACACGAGTATCATCGATATGAACAAAGATGAAGAGAGCTAGATCAGGGATCATCTAAATTGAAAGGAGAAATTTCTAAGTCAAAGAAACTAACAGTGGAAACTTGATGAGTGGTAGTGTGGAGAGAATTTTTAGGTGAAGCGGTAAGTGCAGCTATGTGGTGAGGGGTGAATATGGCATTGACAAGTGAAGGGTCATTGGGTAGTACCTCAATTATTTATAGGATATCAAGGAGATCCTAGTAGTGAGATTCAGAGGTTTGGATGAGATCATATAACGACATCTTTAGAGGTGATCTGCGCTAATTACTTAATCATTGTACGATGGGAAACTCCATCTAAAATGGGGTATGTAGGTCCATAGATGGTGATTTTAGGTGTAGGTGCAGATGGAATGTTGGGTAATGGTGTTGTGGATGAACTACCCATCTTCTCTTTCTCTGTTTCTTTCTGTGCACGAGTAGCAACTCAATCATATTAATTTGAGGAAGAATTGGTGATGGAGAAGGTGTGTTGTGAAAGGTGTAATGACATGATGGGAAAAATAATGATGAAGGAACAAGCTCTTGTGAAATAATTTGGGCACACGAGAATTTCAGAGAGGTTTTGGCTAGTTCACTAATGCGGACCATGTTGACCTCAAATGTGGGAGGAGGGTAAAAGGACTGTAGATGTAGAGATGGATATTGTTGAATAGGTTTGCAGTGAGGTTGTGTGTAGATAGGTGAAGTTGGAATGGGTTCCTCATCTAAAAGATCATCATTATCAAAGTTTTCTTCAAGAGGAAACATGTGAAGAAGAATAGTCTTAAGAGCCTTATAGTTTTCTACATCATGTCTTGGCACACGATGGTAGGCACAAATTTTAGAATCATCAAACCCTCATTGTTTAGGTTTGAATGGGTCATAAGGTCTAAGTGGTGGTAATGTGATGACTGATGTTTCCAAAAGGTTAGTTAGGATGTTGGCATAAGATCCTACCAACGGATCACAATGTGGAACGAGAGTAGTTTTGGATGGTGGCATGGGCATGTTAGTAATTTTGACCTCTTGTTTGGTAGATGATGTGGTTTTAGTTTTAGGTTGCACCTTCTTGGGTAAAGGTGTAGTTAATGATCTAGTTGTGGGAGGAAGTGTAGGCTTCCCTACCCTTTTGGAAGGTAGAGGAGTATTGGGCTTGGTTTGATACTTCTTGGGTAAAGGTGCAGAAGAAGTGTGTGATGAAGAAGGGAAGGCAGATGGCGGAAGGGGATGGGTTAACTAAAGTGGTAATAGAGGTACGGTAAATACGGTAGTGAAGGGAAATGTGGAAGGGATTGGTAGGGGTAATAATGAGGGTATCGGTAAAGGTGTAGATACGGGAGGTAGTAAGGACCTAGGTAACAATGAAGGCATAAGTAGTGTAGGTGGTTTAGGAGAGACAGGTGATTGTGATGAGGAGGTAGTCTGATGTGGTTTTGGTTTACCTTGGGTAAAAGGTTGTTTGACCAAGGTTGATGGGTGAGGGCCTAGGATAGACGGAAATGGTGAAGGCAACAACGGGGTAGTTGGTCTAGTGTATATGGCATAAAAGGTTGGGTTTTTCTCTTAGGTGAGGGAACAGTCTTTGCAACAGTTTACAAGAGTGTGGCTAGGTCTAGTTTGACAGGAGGATGGACTAAGCTTGATGTCAACATGACTCCCA
Organism: Taxus wallichiana var. yunnanensis; assembly: GCA_018340775.1. Lineage (NCBI taxonomy): Eukaryota > Viridiplantae > Streptophyta > Pinopsida > Cupressales > Taxaceae > Taxus > Taxus wallichiana. The sequence continues at coordinate 775,883,221 of CM031234.1, read as the reverse complement.
AAGTGGTGATGGGTTTAGATACGAGATGAAGGTATGGATTTCGGTAGGGTTTTTGGCATAAGAAATGGCTTGGTTGATAATAATGATTTAGATGAGGGTAAGGGTGATGAAGGAGAGGTGATTACAATTGGTATAGGTAGGATAGTTTTGGTTGCCTTAGACACCTTTGAATAAATTGTGGAAGTATCGACAAATGATATTTTACTCGAGTGGGAAAAGGAAGTCGAAGGCATCCCAAAAGAACATAATTGTCAACATAATCTAAATAGCTAGCCAATCATGAGAAATTATCTAGCTCGATAGTGATGAACGTGTCATGACACCCATCCAAAGTTCCAAGTTAAGGTACATAAGAAAATTAGTTAACCTCTTCCTCAATGGGTAAAAGTGATGCGAGGAGATCAACAGGATCTTGGAAGGTCCTAGGAGAAGTGTCACTTATAGGTAGGAAAGGTGAGAATGGATCCTCTATGGATGAAGGGGATGATAGAATAGGTTTCATGGATTCTTCCTTAGGTAATAGATTTGAATGGGCTAGGCTCCCTTTGATTTGAGAAGAAGGAAAAATGGAATCCTTCTTGGGTGGGGAACTAGGTGAAACAACTTCATTGATAGGTGAGAGTGGTGATGTGATCAGCTCCTCCATGGGTATAGGAGTAGACATGGCAGGTTCTATAATGAGCAGAGGCATGGACATAGTAAGTTTCTCTATAAACAAAGGACTAGGTGTGAGGGACTCCTCCATGGGTAGGGGAGTAGATGGAATGGTGTCCTCTCGTGGGTAAAAGAGTTCATGTTAGTATCTGTTCAACAGAGGGGATGATGGGTAACTGAGGGAATATTTCAAAATGGCATGAACCTCATGCACTTGTGTGTCAGAGGATTCACCAGGTTGGTTTTGACATGTGATTGTGGTTGGGAAATGGCTTCCTAAAAATGTGTAGGTTTTGGTTGGCTAGTGCGTTAGGATTATCTAAAACAAGGTCACCATTATCTAACATCTCCTGGACGATGTTTTTAAACATTATACAATTTTTGTCATTGTGACCTCTTATATGATGGTAATTGTAATAATGAGTTTCCTTGTACCACACAGGAAAAGGGTGAGATGGATCAAAACTAGTATGTGGTTTGATTGGTGGAAGCTCAATGGCCCCACTTTGAGTAGTTTTTCCAAGATGGAGGAGTAAGGCTCTCCTATGGGAGTATATTTTCATTGTTCCCACTTGAATTGGAAAGTTTTCACCGGAGAAAGATTAGAAGATGGTTTTGTTTGTTCGAAGGATGAGATGGGCCGCCTTCAAGACCACCGCGTTGCAGATCCCTTAACCTTGGAATGGTTGTGAGAATGATTGGTTTTGGTTTAGAAGAAGAAGAAGATTCATTTGGTTTGAAGGGAGCGCTCTTGTTACGTAACTAAATTTTCTTTTCTTCAATAGCGTGAATTTCAAGTTTTTGTGCCATTGTGAATGCCTCATCAAATGTGCAAAAATTTTGGACTTGGAGAGTTGATGAGATGTGTCTAGCACAAGCTTGGGTAAACAATTCTATCAACTCATTTTGGGGCAGTTGGAATGTGAGTTGATTAATCAAGCTTTGCCACCAAGCGACAAAGTATGCAATATATTCATCCTTATATTGGTGTGTCACATACAAGTCGGTCATTGTGACCTTCTTAACAATGTTAATAGAAAAATGATCTAGAAAATTTTTGGATACCTGGTTAAATGAAAAGATGGAGTGCTTGAGTAGCACACTATACCAATCTAAAATAGGTCCTGTCAGAGACATTGGGAATGTTCACAAAAGTAAAGCATCATCATGAGCGATGAGATAACACATGTGTTTAAAATACTGTAAATGTTGTTGTGGGTCTTCTTTTCTATTAAATCGGTTGAATTTTGGCATTTCCCAATGTGTAGGGTATGGATGAATTAGCACAAAAAAGTGAATAGGCTCATTAAAAATCTCATCATAAGTTAGAGAGTTACGTGAGCTAGAGACAGAGGCTTCTAATGTTTGCATTTTGTCCATCATCATTTTAATGAGATCATTTGTAGGTTGTGATGATGGAACACCCCCTATGGTATAAGGGGGAGATAATATGGGTATGACGTGGATGACACTTTAGCATGTGGTGGTGCTTGAGTACAAAAATTGTGATGAGGGAATATGAGAAGGGATGGATATCATGGGAAAATACCCAGAATAGGTGTAGATGAAATAGGTTGGTGTTGATGATAGGTGTAGGTAGGTGGGGTGGATGTAAATACTCTTGTTGTGATCGGTGGAAAAGATTGTGGGATGGAGAGGAAAATGTTTTGGAAGGGAGTAGGGGTTGTCAACACTAAAGGTGGTAGGATGAAAAAGGAACCTATGAAGTGGATGATGGTATAGCAAATGTCGTAGGGGAGATGGATGTCAAGGGTGCCTTAATGATGTACTGGTAAGTGAAATAGATACTAATAATGTGGGGTCAAGATGAGAAAACAAAGGTGATGAGTGAGGAGTGGGTAATGATGTACTAGTAGAGGTAGATGTAGAAGTGGGTGCACAAGGGTATGTGCGCATAAATGGATGTCGAAGGAATAGATACGAGGCTTGCCATAGATAAATTTCCAAAGGAATCTCGATGTTTATGGACTGTGACGAGTGGGCATGAAAATGGATGTAGTGTAGTAGGGTTTTTATCAAGGAGTCTGTGAACTCCTCGACAAAGCTATCATGCGTTTGTATGGTAATATGCTAGTTGGATTCCATAAAGCGATAAAATAGAAGGTGGGGATGGACTAGGTGGAAGTATTTTATTGCAAGACATTCGAGATGGCTAACATGAAACACAAGGGCGTTGGCCTATTTATGAGTCAAAACCATGTGACTGATGGTAAAACTGGTAATTTGAGCTCTTTTGGTGATACATAAATACAAAAATGTGGACTAGAATGGATCAAGAGGGTGGAAATTGGTTGTTGTTTTGATTATAAATCAAAACACGTGATACTGGCACTAGTTTGATGACCGATGTCGATGAAAAATGTAACATATGTTGAGTTAATGGTCTTGCATGGCAAAGGAGAGATTCAAATATCTAAGAATGAAAGGTAAAAATGGGTCAACCTAGACTCTGAAGATGATATCGAGACTTAGAAGTGTGATGAAGTGGAAGAACAAGCCATGAGAACATAAAAGTGGTGAATACTATTTTTGGTAGAAATAACCAAAATAGCATAAAATCAATATCGGTTAATTAAGCGATGTCGAGATGAAACAACCAATGTTGGTCATTGGACCGATATCGATTATAAATCAAAACACAAATATCAAACTTACTATGAAATTTAGTAGAGGGAGCATCTGATGAAATTTTGGTGATTTAGATCAATGAAAACAAGGGCCAACCCAAAGACTAAGTATGGTTGGAGGGGAGTCCTAATATTCCTAGAATAAAATATACACCAATCATGATGATGGGGTAAAAGGATGAGGAAGAATGAAGAAATGTAACTCACGCCTCAAAACGCATGTAAAAAAAAAAGCTATGGATGAAATCCTAAGATGTAGATTTTATGTTGTGGCTTATGGCTTATGCCATGTAGATGGAAAAATAGTAATTTGAGCTCATTGTTGGTGATACATAAATACATAAATGTGGACTACAATGGATCGAGAGGGTGGAAATTGGTTGTTTTATAAATCTAAACAAAGAGACCAATCACTACAATTTTATGATTGATGTCAGTGAACAAGGTAACTGATGTCGATTACTGTGCAAAAGAAGATATTCAAAGATCTGACAATGAAAGGTAAAAATGTGTCAACCTAGACTCTGAAGATGATATCAGAGACTCAAAAGTGTGATTAAGTGGTAAAACAAGCCATAAAAGAGAATAGAAAAGTGGTGAATACTATTTTTGGTAGAAATAACCAAAATAGCATAAAATCGATGTCGGTTAATTAATCGATGCCGGTGAGATGAAAAAACTAATGCCAACATTGGTTACCGATATCGCATCTTGTGAAATCTGAGTAGTGAAGAACAAATGAAATTTTGTTGATTTAGATCTAATAAACGGGCCAACCCAAAGACTGAGTATGGTTGTGAGGAGTCCTAATATGCCCAGAATAAACCAGAATACACTAGTCATGATGATGGGGTAAAAGTATGAGGAAGAATGAAGAAACACAACTCACACCTCAAAAACGCGAGTTAAACAAAAATCTAACAAACACGAAACCCTAAGATGTAGATTTTATGTTGTGGCTTATGCCATTTAGGATGATGTAAGCAAAATAGAATTTTGGGTTATGACAAAGGTTCCCTATAGGGACTAACAACTATGGTTGGTTTCGAAAGTTTTTCTTGAGGATCCTTCTTTGATATGATGACTGGACAAAAAAATAGCTGAAGCCCACTGTCAATCCTCTGATTGTGTGATCGCAATAGCTTCTTCCGAAAGATGTTGTTTAAGAACTATGTAATTTTTTTCAGTGATTTGGTATAAAGAGTGTGCAAAATGTGAGATGCGGTTCAATTTGTCAACCATCAGTTGGGCATGATTTCCAGCATATAGTTTACCCATAATTTAGATGAGATTATAATGCAACATACAAAAATGAGATGTAAAGATTTTAAAACCAAAATCCACATATTTTATTCGATGAGAACAAATTATGAAGACGCATTACGAGCATGACTTTCACTAAATACAATACAAGAAAGAAAGAATATTTCTTTTTAATCCCAAAAGACAAATGCCACTGAGACAATCAGGAGAAGATAATGTTTCCAAGGGAGAAGATTTTAATGTGAACTTTCCTTCAAAAAGAAACAAACACACAATAATTCCCTAAGAATGAACAATGCAAAGAACCCCAAATGGGTCCCACCAAGCATGCCAAGATGTTTCACTTGAATTTTGCAATGGAGACGAAACAAATAAGAGGTTAGGGCGTAGGAGGAATACCTGTTTTAGATGAAGAAGGTTGTTGGTTGAATGCGCGCATTATTGACTTTGATCCAAGTTGATCAGAGAGCTTCCCTTTGGCTAGGAGGAACGACTTGTAAGAAACACAACAAGACCACAAAATAACATTAATAATATAGGTTAGTGGACTGCCTAGAAAATGCTAGATCCAAGAAGCGAGGTGCTTCCTAGGAGGTTATCAATCCACTTTCAAAGACAATTTAATGCAACAAGTACCATGAAATAAGGAAATCCTATTGTAGTTATACGATTTAGGTATCTCATGTAAATACAATAAGTAAATCTAATCTAACAACAAGGTTATGATTAGATCCAATGATTTGGTAGGTTGTTTTGGGATTTACATGTCAACAAATGGTGGAAAAGGGGGAATTGATCAGGTGGGGTCTAGGTTGATTTTGATTGGATTGGAAGCTTGTTGGTCAAAGAATGATAAATGACATGAGACTAACGCGTCAAGTGGTTAGCCGATGCTAGTTAGGAAGATGACCGATGACGGTTAGGTAACCGACGTTGGTAGGGGCAATATGGTCCAAATCCCAAAAATGAGGTTTTAGGTCTCTCTGTGATTGCACAGAGTGTGTAAGGAAGTTAAGAAGAGTGGTAATATTTATGTAGAGATTCGAAGGTTAGTAGAGGTGTTAAGCTGAAGTAAATGATCTAGTGTATTATATATCGGATAGTTGGGTGGGTGGGGGTTATACGGAAGAGATTTGGGTAGAGGAAAGAAGAAAATAAGGAATCTAACTATCAACATAAGAGCTTAATATAGATAAATAAGATACTTATCCGAGTTGATATGTACAGTGTTGGTGAAGGTGGTGGTAGTTTGATGACAATCTGAGAAGAAGCATGATCATGTCTAGTTTCGTGGCGATGAGAACTGTGTGCTCTCTATGTGATCCAATACCATGGAGGAGGAAGGTGCATGTTAATGAGGCTTGGAATGCTTTGTTTCATCATCTATTTTCCCGTATGCTTAAAAATATTAATGTAAAATTCTTATGTAAGAAATAAATCCCAAAACCAACCCAAGTGAAGAGTTAGAAAAACATATTTAACCTAATCATGATGGTAGTTAGGTGACCAAAAATGATTGAATTTAATAACCAACTTTGGTTCAAGCAAATAATTTTAGGTTTTCCAAAAATAGTTTGATCTTTGTTATTTTTGGTGTGATTGATATCCTTAATCTAGGTCTCTAGTGATAGAGTCCACCCAGATAATTATGAATTATTCTAGGAGAGGTAGTGGGAGTTAATGCTAGGTTTAGAATAAGTCTTAGTTGGTTAGGATTGGTATAGAATTAGTCCTAGTTAATTAATAGACTATGAATGGGTCTTTGAGTGAGGTGGATAGGTGAGTTGGCTATAGGTGAGGTGGAGGGGTGAGGTAATTAATTAATTTAATTATTGTAATTAAATTAATTAACATGTGTGCACTAGGGACATGAGTGGGTATAGTATGAATTTATTTAATTGACGAGGGTTAAGGGAATTTGTCTCTATTTTTAGTGTCTACAATTAGACCCATAGACATCATTATTGAGGTAACACTCATTTCTATAGTGCATTTATAGGAGTATTTAAGTGTCATGGTTTGTAGGTTCTCCTTTATGTAGCTAAGTTTTGGATCTCTTGTGTTACTCATATTTTACACCCATTTGATCATCCTTCCAAATATGTATGGATGAGGAAATTTTTTAAAAAAAAATCAAAATCCATATCATCAAAGAAAATTTAATAAAAATAAATAGTAAAAGGAAACATTACAAAAAGAGAGAAAATTTGATAAAATTAAATTACAAACAAATAAATGTGATATTATCATTTTTAGCACATCTCATAATATTTTTGAAATCTCAAAATCCACAATTGGCCTTGTTGTAGGAATAGAATTTCTTCAAGTTGTGGCATGTTTTTTTATTGGGTTAGGAGTTAATATATCCATCATTCAATTCCCATACCTTCTTATTCCTATACCTAATTGATGAGCTCATTAAATGGTTAATAATGACATTGTTTATCTTCTACCTTGTTTGAATATGCATGCATTCTATAAATCTTTCCTAATCCAAAGTAGAAAATATATGCATTTTACTATATTAGTGTGTGTGTGTGTGTGTGTGTGTGTGTGTGATCTACCATTGTGTTCTAACTAAATATCATGAAAAGTATGATTTTTGGAAAGATGCATATTTTAGGCCTATATATCCAAGTCTTCTAAGGTTTCAAAGTTACTTATATGGCTTTAGAGTATCTTCTTATGGCTTTAGAGTCTCTAATTTTGGCTTCAAAATCTATTATGGTGGCTTTAAAGTCTCTACAGGTGGCTTCAGAGCCTATTCCTATATATTCGAAGTCTGAACCTTTAGATTCAGATTCTACCCAACGACTTCAAATACCCATAGATGAAATTAACAAGATCTAAGATATGGGAATATTGTTATCCCGAAACATGCATCTGTTTAAGAGTAGCACATACTAGAATTAGGAAATACTGGTTATAAAATGGATCATGTAGTTTATTTTCATATATGTTTTGTTGTAATTGAATCCTATAGAGTCAATCGGTCCCCCAATTCTCTCCATCATTTCACCTCGAAACATGGAGATATTGTGGAACCTATTTACCAATAATCTAAATAAGGTAGATTATAGGATTCATCTAGCTATTTTGTAGGCATTAGTTGAGGGAGTAGGATAATATAATCCACACTCACTGATTTTCAAAAGGATGTCAATAATTAGTTTTTTTTAATTAATCTTGTTGTATGATTTGGAACTCTTAAAGTAAATAAAGTTGTTGCTTTGGTGATCTAGTGTGTACAACGTAAATTGTATCAAAGGGAGAGTGAGGGCCCACTCACCCCAAGGTTTAGGACCTTTGGTATTTTTGTATTAGATGTTTTATGTTCACACACACACACACACACACACACACACACACACACACACACACACACACACACACACACATATATATATGAATGTGCTTATCCATGTTTATTATAATTTAGTCTATGTTATTTGTTGCCTTATCTTGTATCCTTGGTTAATATTCAGAAATTTTATTATACATTAATTTCCATTTAATAAAATTTCTTTGCTTTACAAAATTTTGAGTTCCCTATAATGTGTATGATTTAATTCCAAACATTTAAATTCTATTTTCTTTTATTTTAAATCATGTGATTTCCAATTATGTAAGTGAGTTTCTACTTCAAGTGTGTACATGAATTAGTTAACAATGAAAAGGAAATCAAAGCTAACACCTAATAGCTTCAATACAATGCTAACTAGATCAATATACCATCATGCTTAGAGCTTAAGCAAAGCTAATCTATTAACATATTTGCATTAGAACATGAAATGAAGATTCAAACTAACATGCTAAACAAATTAACCTCTATCTCTAATTGAATGATAATGAAATGAACCTATTTAGATCCTTAGCAATCAAAGGGTTGATTGTATGCTTGAATCCAAAGGTTGCAATAATGGAGTCTTGTCAATCCATGGCTACAAGACCATTTGACATATCTCCATATGACTTAAAACTTGGAAGAATGGATGCAAGAGATGAAAATAACTAGCTCCTCCAATGAATAATGCTCCAAGATGATAAAATGGATATAGTATAGGCTCAATGATCATTTAGGTGTAAGTAGAAAGGTTGGAGGAGGGTTCCTTTTATAACCCAATGGTTTAAATAAGCTTTGCATCCTATTGTATGTGGGATAATAGCAAAGATAGGTTGGTTATGGATAAGCTTGGTTTAGAAGAGGTTGAGTTTACTTTTATGAGAGTTTAATTTGTCCTCTAGTGACTCATGTGAATTGAGGGGGTTTATTAATTAACCAAAGTGATTATAAAGCTTATAGAGCTTTTTAGAAGAATAATTAGCATGATTTAGACTATGGGAGGGATTTAATCAAATAAATGACAATTTATTGATCTAATGGAAGAGGAAACTTAATTAATTATAAATAATTAATTAATCTAGATAGAAAGGTGAGCTTAATTAAATAGAAATAATTAATTAATCTATATAGAAAGGGAGTTTAATTAATTAGAAATAATTAATTAATCTAGATAGAAAGGGGAGCTTAATTAATTATAAATAATTAATTAATCTAGATAGAAAGGGGAGTTGATTAATGGAAGGTCGTTAATTGGCGTTGTTGATAGAAGAGTTAATTAACTAACGTAATGTAATTAATTAACGATGATAGCAAAGAAAATGTATAATATTGACGATATGTTGTCAATTTGTGGGAAAGGGTATAATTAGCACAATTTAAGTATTTAAATTGCTCAAGCTAAATTATAGGTGTCTACATTTTCCCCTCTTTGGGGTGGCGTAAGTGACGCCACTTCAAAGATAGTAGAAGAGATAAAATTTTGAAGGGATAGAAGAAAATTTAGTAGAAGTGAGAGATGCCCCTCGAGTTTGGATGGGGTGCTGAAAGAAGGTGGTCAAAGATCAAAAAAGGTGAGAGAAATGGATAAAAGAATGGGTAGGGGCAGGCTGCCCCAGTGAATTAGAAGAATAAAGTTGACAAGAGAATTATATAGAGGAAAAATGAAGATGTACGAAAGGAATTATATTTCATCCATCAGTATTAAAAAAACTAATGTGTCATCATATTGCCAAGGATCTACATCATCATCCTTATTAAAAATATATGCATATGACAAATGTGTAGAACACCATGAAAATTCATAATACAAATAATTGTCCATTACTGAAAATACCAACTCCATGCAACATAAAAATGTAATGCAATACGAGAAAGTAAAATATGCCTAACTCCTTGTAACATACATAATATGATAAAGTAAACAAGTTAACCTAACAAAGACACATAATGTAATGTTTTGTTATCAAACTTTGATTCTGACCTGTGCAAATGAATGACAAGGGTTAAAATATGGTGCCCCGAGCAAGGATACATGAAAGGAGAATAACAGAGGACACTTGGGTCCTATGAAAATTAATCATGCACTATGAAATAGTACCAAGCAACTCATTTTTCCCCAGAGTACAAACATAGTAAGCAAACTAGCTTTGTTGATGGAGGTAGATCAAGATGGTCTGTAAGTTTTGCACAAGAACAAAGTAGAACCAAAGAGAAATGTTTTGTAGGATGATTTGTATTATTTTTATTTTGAATTTTTTTGAAACTATGTACAGAAAAGACAAAGAAGTGCAGATTCACCTAGCAATAGATGGGATGTACAAGGGCAGAATGCCATAGTATGAGCAAGAAAGTGAAGATGTAAAAATGCACTAGCAATTAAGTGAGAGTATTCAAATAAAAACTATTCACACACTCAAGGGGGTCAAGGCCAATATAAAATAGGTTCAATCATGAGAGAGAAAGGATGCCCCCAATGTAATCTAGCTAATAAACACATGAGTGAAAGGAAGTAGAAAAAAATTTTATTAAAAGGGGACAAAAGTGTCTACAAACATGGCAAAGAGGACATCCGATACACATGGATGTTTTAAATTATTTTCAAAGAACAAAGGATGCTATGAAAATATTTAGAAGGTGGTCGATGAAAAATTGATTAGCCTAAGGCACAAATCATGAGACAAGACATGCACTAAAGAAAAATTTTGAACAAGGTCTAAAAAGTAATACTTGGTAACATATTAATCCTATTTACTCATCGAGATCCCATGTGTGCACATAGAAATGAATTACCTCTTTAAGGAAAGAGTTGATAGATAAAAAGTGAAGACACTAGCCAATGTGTACGAATGATTTTGTTTGAAAGGTGATTTGTGAATGGATTGTGGAAGGAGAGGCATACATTGCTCCATTGCCAACCAGTTGTCCATAGCCTTGGTGGAGATGTATTTAATTCTAATCACAACATTTATCTACTACCAAATCGGACACCCATATCCTTGGTAGAGATTATTGGAAATACCCCAAGAGAGAGTTATATATCAATTTGCTTTTGCTTTTAGCTTTTGTTTTTATTGATTGATTTTGATTCTTTTGCTTTCTGAAAACTTATTTCAGCTCTCTTGTTGGACAAGGGGTTAAGAACCACTGATGGCTTGATGGAAGGATATGAAAGTGATTGCGATGATGACATTGACTAGTGTCAACAAATATATCCAAAATTTCTTCACAATAATTTTATTAAATGTGAATCGTGATAGGATCTCTAAGAGGTTAGTTGTTCTTTAATTTACCAAGGTGATAAAAGACCAGGGTCAAACAAATACCATATAGATAAATGTCACAAAATGTGTACGAATAGGCTAACCACAATAACATTGAAGGGATGAAAATGGTGGATGACTTGCAGAGGAATATGAAAGAAAGGGAAAAAAGAACATCCATCTGTATGCAATACCTAATTGCAATGTTTGATCTTTGTACCTTTGATTTTGTCTTTGTAATGTTTTAATGTCTTCTCTTTTTTGTATTTTTGAATTGTTTTATAATTTTTTGATTTTTTGATGATTATCGAAATGAAACATGTCACTTTGTGTGATAGGATCTAACAATGATTCATGATTTCTTTAAAAGAGAGAGTAGGGTAAGTGCAGCAAGTTGGTGGACAAAAAGGGGTTATAAGTGGACGTCATATTGCAAAAAAAAGTGAAATCTCAACTTGTAGGGATTATTAGCAATACGCGCACTCAAAATTAGAAAAATTTATATAAATATGAATTGTAGCATCCGGAATCTAGTTTCTAAACTACTATTTTTAAAAAAATAGACAAGTTTAGCTATATTAAACACTTAAAATTATATGACTTGTTTTTTAAAAAAAACCTATAAGATTGCAGTCCATTTGCCCACGATTTGGATGACCAAATCTTGTTATTTTTTTCATTTAGTGAAAAGTTAGATGTAGTTGTCTATCTTAGGATGGATTTTATTTTATATTTTTTCTAGCAATTTTTTTATGATTTTTTCCATAAAAGTGGTCTCAAAAGATTTAAAAACGGAGTGTTTTCCTTTTCCCACCATAACTATATCAAAAAATATCGAAATCAAATATATATTTTTTAACATGTATAGAATTTCTCCACGCTTAGGATGGTATAAGTTTTATCACATTTTGATAAGCGAAACAAAAGTTGCGAGTCTTAAACGTAGACATGAACATCGCAAAAAATGTCTTAAAGACCTATTGTTAGTAAAAATTATTAAATGATATTTTTCTTATTATATTCACTTTAAAATCAATATTTATATGAATCTAACAGTCTCCCTATATGATGGCACCATTTTTGTGAAATGTTTTCAGTTTTTCAACATGGTTCAAGTATGTGGAAGAGAAAATTTGAAGTTTTTTTACCTTTTACACTTCATAATGACCTTCCATAGCTTTGGTTGGGGAAAACAAAGATTTCCTAAGCCTTGGGGTCATATTTGATGATCTACAAATAGAACCGCGATCGCGGTTTATAAACTACAATAGCGGGTTTTATAAGAAGAACCGCGATCATGATTTATAAATCTGATGAGCACGAGCTTTTAAAAGTGTGGTCGTGGTTCTTAAATCATATTTACACACATCCCAATGTTCTAATTACCATGTGATTTTTACTATTTGAATTTACCGTATGAATTCTTTATGCAAAATTATCTCGCACATTTTTCTTATCACTGGAAGCAAAACATCATGGGAGACAAGAAATGAAGTCAAAAAGGAAGTCATTAAGTAAAAAAACCAAATGAATCGATGAGGCAAATAGATTTCAAAATGTTGAGCAAATGCGGAATCTTCGTGAATCAAGAAGATGTTTATCTTCTACCCTTACTATTGAAGCAATGAGGAACAAGGTAATGTTTCTACTATCGAATGTTGAAGTTAAATTAAATACTCGTGATGAAGATGTTTTTACCATTAATGTTGAAGAAGAATTAAATACTCGTGATGAAGCAAATGTTGAATGAAGGAGACAATGAAAATATGAATAAGAAATTCGAGTTGAAACTATAGACAAGAAAAATTTGACAAAAACACCTTCTAGGATTTTCTCGTAAAAAACCTAATTATTTTATTGAAATTGATGAAAACATTTTGAAACCAATATCTGAAAAAAATTTGAACGGAAAATCGGAAAAAAACCACTGAAATTTGGGATAATCATTTTGAAATTTTAAATGATTCCCAAATATGTTATTTTTAGGTTAGTTTGATGAACTTGATTAAAATGAGACCTACATTAAACACCATAGGATTGAAAATATCTAATATACGTGGTCAAACCTCTACATTGTTGAAAACCTTCATGATGCGTATCACACTATTGATGTCAAGAGACACACTAGGGATAGTAATATTGTGCATCATGTACTTGCTACTAGTGTTGTAAGTGAATCAATAAAATAACAATGTTTGATTACACAAACAAGTCAAATGTTACAAGTTAATCAAAAAACTCTAATGAAAGCAATTGAAAGACGTAATATCCTTCAATCACTCAATAACACCGATTTTTGGGCATTTTCTGCTAGAGCACCACTGTAAGGACAAAGATAATTTTGATGCTATAAGAGAAGTTGTTATTTAATTTTGGCATGATAACACTAGAGTTTCACCTAATAAAAGAGATGTTGTAAAACGGAGAGTTGGTTCTACTAATCACGAACCACATCCAAAGCATTTCTTAGATATGACTCAAACTCAATTTTTTTGTAAGTTTGAACAAGAGCATCTGGAAATTAAAATTAGTCAACTTTTTTTGAAATGTTGAAACCATTCTATGTGAAAATCAACCACGCTCGCACCACTTATTGTTGTAGGTAACATGTTGAATTTGTGATGCATTATGCTAAGTTTTTATGTATTCGTTCTAATTTTCATTTTGAAACTATGTTTTGGAATTTGGTGTTCAAGCTCCACCAATATCTTCCAGGATTTCATTCCTACGATATTTTGTGAAAAGAAGTTAGACAATTTTTATAGTCATGATTGTTTATATGGAAGTTGTGGTACATGCGGCGGATTACCTAAATTGGAAAGTTGCATCCTTGAGCAAATTAAAGGTGCAATAGGACATAATTTAGTTAAGTTTGATAAATATGAATCAGTTGCATACCAAATGCTTGAAAGATGGAAAAGATTCTAAACGGTGTGAGCTAGTTACAAAACATATGCATGTTTTTCAATTTATGATAAAATTTAAGGATGAAATTGTTTATGAGTATGTTAGGCATACACACATAGCTCGATGGTTGGATGAATAGTTCAAGATATGAAAAGACACATTTCCTATTGGTACTATTGTTTCAAAAATGGTTATTTTGTAGAAAATTACACATTAACCACAAATAGAGGTTCAATCACAATATTACAACTCGCATAAGTTGCCATTTTTGTGCATATAGCATTTATACATTCTCCGAAAGTACGATAATGATCAAAAATTTTAAGAGATTACCACTTTTATATCGTGATGATCGTATTAATCTACTAAATTTGTGTAAGGGTGTTTCCAGATATTTTATGGAAATTTTTCTGATAGGGACATCCACTTCAAACAACATTATATATGGTCGATAATTACACGTCTCGGTTTAAGAATGCACGAATGTTTTATTAGATGAATGCACATCAAGATGGATGTGCAACATATTTGGAGTTTCATTGAGGTTGGACATGGAAAAGGAGATCATGACGGTGCAGAGGTATGTGTGAAAAGATATATTGCAAAGAAGAGTTGAAGTACAAAGATGGTGTTAAATTGAAAGATGCAAAGAGCATTGTGGAATGGTGTATTGACAACATGGCCCAAGTTCTCAATAAAATTATACATTTCAAATATATTTTTGGTTGATAGAGGAACAACAAATTGCTAACTACGAGGATTGTATGACACTCACTAGATCCAGTGATATGCACTCATTTTGTAGCTATGATGCTACTTCGTGTGGCCATATGGACAAGAAATTTGACATGTTTTGTGCATCTTGTATCGAATTTTTCACTCCCGAGTGTGATTCCCAAGAATGGGTGGATGGATGGATTTGTAGGCCTCTAACTCCACTTCTAGTTATCAACCTCCGCAAGCATTATGACTTGTTTCGCAGATGAAGTTGCAACATCCAAGGAATTTGACAAAATTTCAATTTTGGTGTGATAAGGTATTTATGGTTATTTACAATTTTTGTATTGATTATGTCCATTGAAATTTTAATATGCCAATTTAAATTTGATTTGAAACCTTTGTTTTTTTAGGACATGTGTTTGCAGTTATTGTGAATGAATAAACAATGAAGAAGGAACAAACTATTTCTTATGTCTTTACATCAAGGAAAGAAACAAGTTGACTTCTCCTATTATAGATGGCGAAGATATTGAGTACCCTATAGGGTCATGGTAGTTTTAAACTTATTTTCAAACAAAGATCTATTAAAAACTCTTTTGTTTGGGTGTTTGAAGACTTTGAGACACACAGAAAATACTCTTATATTCACATCTAGTTCTAGTGACAAATATTCAACTCTATAGATATCTAGGAAGGCCTAATAACAAGATTCTTTAGAAGGTTCAAAAGTTAGATCATAAAGCAATCATATTAATCCTATTTCAGAGTAGATCTGATCCTGATGGTTCATTGGAATGAATTTACAATTCTTATAAGGATATATATAATTTCTTTGGTATATATAAATTTGTTAGTTAGATAAATTTAAGTTCTTATATTTTATTAAATTTGTGTATTTTGTATATATCTAGTATGGTTTTGATTTGAAACTTAAATTTCTTTGACTAACACTTTTATGTGCAAGTTAGTGGTTCCAGAAAAGCTTCCACCTTCACATGGTTGGCACTATTAGTAGAGAATTACAAATTCTTGAAGCTAAGAGAAGCTTTCATTATTTTACAAGAAAAGAGAAGTAATTAACAATGATTTATGTACCGATGGATGGGGTTCTTAGCTCCGAGAGAGGTAGCCCGAAATACACCTAGAGCTTAGAGAACCAAAACAACACCTCCCTAACTATTTACAAGACCATCCCTATGTTTGTGCTTTCGGTTCGGTGCCACGACCCACTGTTTGCAAAATATACCATTTGATAATCTTACATTGGCCCAAACTATATATTTCACGCATTTGTAAACAATAGGGTTAAGAGCACCATTAGATAAGGAAAAACCGAGACATGCTATTATAGAGGGTCCCTACGCTCAGATGTAGGATCAGATGAGACATCTCTAGGTGTCATGGAGTGCGCGTAGTCACCCATCGAAGTTGAACAATTTTTTGGTCTTAGGGCTCTTAAGGGACTACACCTGAACAAGGTAGCCCTTGGAAGCAACCACTTGTCACGCACCAAAATGACATCTCTCTATAGTTCTTCTAGCCACCCAGAATGTGTCACCATGCCGTCGGTTCGGTGCCACGACCCACCGTTTGCAAAATATATCATTTGACAGCCTTACACTGTCTCAAACTGCACTATTTTACACGTTTGCAAACAATAGGGCAGCAGACACCGATTAGAGAAGGAAAACTGAGACCGAATATTGTATAGGTCCCTACAAGAGGTGTATGACTAGACAAGACATCTCTAGGTACCACGGAGTGCGCGTAGTCACCCATCAAAGTTGAACGATGTTTTGGTCTCAGGACTCTTAAGGGACTACACCCGAACGAGGTAGCCTAGAAGAAAAGACGTTGTCGCGCACTAAAATGATTCCTCCTCTAGTATTCACCTAGCCACTTAGACATGTCAAAGCATTCGGTTTGGTGCCACAACCCACCATTTGCAAAATATAGTGTTTGACAGCCTTATACTGTCTCAAACTGCATTATTTAGCGTGTTTGCAAATAATAGGGCAATGAGAGAACCGATTGGAGAAGGAAAAAAATGAGACAAGATATTATATAGGGTCCCTACACTAAGGTTTAGGATCATATGAGACATCTCTAGGTGCCATGGAGTCCGCATAGTCACCCGTCGAAGTTGAACGATGTTTTGGTCTTAGGGCTCTTAAGGGACTACGCCCGAACAAGGTAGCCCGAAAGCAACGATGTTGTCACGCACCAAAAAAACACCTCCTATAGCATTCACCTAGCCACTTGGATGTGTCGGCATAGTCGGTTTGGTGCCATGACCCACCGTTTGCAAAATATACCATTTGACAGCCTTACACTGTCTCAAACTGCACTATTTCACGCATTTGCAAACAATAGGGCAGCGAGAGCACCGATTGGAGATGGAAAAACTGAAATAGGATATTATAGAGGGTCCCTACACTAAGGTGTAGGATTGATGAGACATCTCTAGGTGCCACGGAGTCCGCGTAGTCACCCGTCGAAGTTGAATGATTTTTTATCTCAGGGCTCTTAAGGGACTACGCTCGAACAAGGTAGCCCGGAAGAAACGACATTATCACACACCAAAACGATGCCTCCTCTAGCATTCATCTAGCCACACAGATGTTTTGGTGTAGTAGGTTCAGTGTCATGACCCACCGTTTGTAAAATATATCGTTTGACAACCTTAGATTGTCTCAAACCGCACTATTTGGCACGTTTGCAAACAATAGAGCAAGAAGAACACCAATTGATAAGGAAAAACTGAAATAGAATATTGTAGAGGGTCCCTACGCTAAGGTGTAGGATTAGATAAGACATCTCTAGGTACTACGGATTCCGCGTAGTCACTGTCAAGTTTAATAATGTTTTGGTCTCAGGGCTCTTAAGGGACTATGCCCGAACAAGGTAGCCCGAAAGAAATGAAGTTGTCGCGCACTGAGACGATGTCTCCTCTAGCATTCACCCAGCCACCTAGACATGTCGGCATATTTGGTTTGGTGCCATGACCCACCGTTTACAAAATATACCGTTTGACAACCTTATATTGTCTCAAACTACACTATTTTCAACATTTGCAAACAATAGGGCAGCGAGAGCACCGATTGGAGAAGGAAAAAACCAAGATAGGATATTATAAAGGGTCCCTACACCAAGGTTTAGGATCAAATGAGACATTCTTAGGTGCCACAAAGTCCGCGTAGTCACCCGTCAAGTTGAACAATTTTTTGGTCTCAGGGCTCTTAAGGGACTATGCACCGAACGAAGTAGCCCGGAAGAAACGACATTGTCACGCACCAAAATGACACCTCCTTTAGCATTCACCTAGCCACCCATATGTGTCACCACAGTCATTTTAGTGCCACGACCCACCATTTGCAAAATATAGCGTTTGACAACCTTACATTGTCTCAAATTGCACTATTTCACACATTTGCAAAACAATAGGCAACGAGAGCACTTGATTGGAGAAGGAAAAAAGCGAGACAGATATTGCGTAGGGTCCCTACATTGAGGTGTAGGATTAGATGAGATTTCCTTTGCCACGAGTCCGCATAGTCACCCATCAAAGTTGAACAATTTTTTGGTCTCAAGGCTCTTAAGGGACTATGCCCGAACGAAGTAGCCTGGAAGCAACGACGTTGTCACACACCAAAACGACACCTCCTCTAGCGTTCACCTAGCTACCCGCATGTTTTGGAACATTCAGTTTGGTGCCATGATGTCCCGAGGCATGACTTCTCACTACTCGCCTCTGTTCATTTCCTAGGACTGCCTAGAAAAGGTAGTTTGTAAACATTTATGCCACGAAGGCTCAAGGAATGCCAAGAAGGCTCCGGATCGGGTGGTCTGACACCAATCTAGGCCTCCCTAGAGCCTACCATGATGTGAATTATTTGACAATATACATTACATACATATTTATGTGTTCTTATCTAGATTGATATGTCGTAACATATGTACAAACATCCTAAATAAATATGTAAAGAATGTTCACAAATTCCAAGTGATATATCGTTTTAAAATTCATTGAAGAACCTTGAAATTTTTTCAAATACCTTGGAATGGTAAGGATGTGAATTATTTGACAAACCCCCTCACAAAAATGTGTATTTTAGACTAGAAGTATTGTAGGGTATACAAAAATGGGGTTTTTAAAGTGTGTGCTTAAATACAAAAACATATAGGACTTAATAGGGAAGTGAATCTACTTACGATAATCAAATCATGTGTAACTTCTTAGTTGATTGGCATAGCACCAAATTATAAAGAGATATTAAGGTGTATCTATTGATCAATTCAATAATCCCTATTAATGGGATAATCTTTAAAACAATACATATTTAAATGCTTCCCTTAATTTTTTAACAATTATGCCATGCAATGTTTGATGAGGCCAAAATATGCCCGATTAATGTATAATATATTATCTCATCTTACTCTCCTTTTTATTAAGTTTGATTGCATTTTGTGACTTTTATTTGATCTTATATGAGTTAGGATTTATTTGATTCTAATGTTTAAAAGCTCTAAAATTCCCTGACAAATGTATGTTTGAAACTCGGTTTGTAATAAACCAGTCTAATTAGTCAAAGGAATGAAGTATGTAGCGTTCAGTATGTTTTCGGTAGCATTTGTTCCAACATAGCTTAGTTACAGAACTTCCAAGCTAGTTCGGAACTCCATTACACATTCATCATCTAGTTCCGAAACTTTCGCACATAGTTCCGAACTCAAGTATTTCCTTCCGAAATTTTCAGACTTAGTTCCTAACTCCTTGGTACACTCTCCTAACTCTCACGGTTTTGAACCTTAATGAATTCCTATGGTTTTAAAACTGCTCTGAAGTTCTAGAACCGATGGAAGTTTATCTATTCTAGCCACATCAAGAGATTTTGCATCAACAACCCTTTCAATCAGGAAAGGATGAGAATATTTCTAAACGCAAATCCAGGGATAGTTATCTTACAACTGTCTGATCAGCCACAATCTGACTCAGCATCTATTCTAGGCACGATTCAATTTCATTAGAATCGTAGAGAAATCTATGATTGTAAATGTATATAAAATCACACCCGTAGTAGATAAAAGGAATGATGAAATAGAGATAGAACAAAGAAGATAGATATATACTAAGTACACATATCTAGTACATTTTGTAATACCGAATGTTTTATCAATAAATAGTCATTCCTGTTTGAGAGAATTCTAAATTTTTAAGTCATGATTCAAGGAGGAACAAGTGCCCACTCCCCCAAGGAACAGGATATTCATTTATTTGGTATTTATATTTCCTAAGCAAATACTTTAGATCTGTTAATTCTGTATCATTTTTAATTCTTCTAGTTAAACTTTGTTGTATACTTGTTCCTATAGGTGTCTAGATAGATTCTTATTTTTCTTGCAATCATTTTTAAGCATTCTAAGTTGTGTGTGTTTATTTCCAAAAGCAAGTGTGTTTACTTTCGAAGCAAGTGTGTTTATTTCCATTCTGCAAAGTGTGTTTCCTTTCAGCAAAGTTTTCATAGTATGATTTAAATAAGGTTTTTACCAAGAAGTCCTTAAGACATTGAAAAGATCCCCCAAAAAATACAAAAATAATTACAGTCAACTACTAGATCGCTTAAAGTACTCTTGTTACATATAACTTTAGACACACCCCGGCTTGATATGACATCAAAGAGAAGTTGATTAAATGAAGGGAAGAACAACACCCATCATTTTTGGCACTCAAGCTACGGGAACACTAGTTGAACTTTCTAATTAAGTGTTAGCAAGAGCAACAAAATATACATCTAGTAGTTGAGGATCTTCTCTACTATATCATAAAATATATGAGTAGACCAAGAGACTCACAGGGTAGATTCCTCCCAAAAACATCTTCACAAGAATTCATAACATCCTCTAGTCAAAGTAAGGAAATTGATCAAGAATTGGAGGCACCATCATCCCTTGTCAGACAAGAAATAGAATTTCCACCTTTGGAATTCTTAGATCAGTCACCTGAAGGAAGTAGAACTTTTAGGAAAAGGATTATTACTCAAGATCCATTTAGGGTGAGTTTTGATTCTCAATTGAGTAGTCAACCTCCTACTCCTGATTTTTCACCTTCCCCAAGGCATACCACATACCACATTGATTGGGAGGAAAATTCAGAAAATATTTTTAAAATGGCACGAGAAGCTGAAAGAGTACCTGATAGGACCTTTACTTATCCAATCCAATTGGGAGATGATGATACATTAATGAAAAATATCTCACCTACACATTTACCCACATTTAGAGGGATGTCATTTAAAGATCCTAACCAATTTCTGTTTGATTTCAAGGTACTATGTCAACCTATGACTACAAAACAGATAATCAAAAACTCAATTTGTTTCCATCAACTCTGAAGGATATAGTAATGAGGTGGTTCATGGGATTACCATCCAACTCTATTACCACTTGGGAATAAATGGATATTTCCTTCTCCTAGAAAATACCGGATTATTGTAGAGGAGAAATAGCAAGGAAGAATTCTTCAAAATCAAGTAGGAGGAAGATGAAAATATAGAAGACTATTTAGCCAAACTCCGCTTTGTGAGCAAAATGTGTGGATTTGTATTTTAAGAGGAGTTAAGTAAAACCATTTTTCTTAAAGGTTTGGATGATGAATCTAGGGAGGCCCTTAAATTGATAGGAAGTGGAGACATTGATCAGCTTAAGAATGAATGAAATTAAGGAGATTTGTAGACAGTTATTCCAAAACAAGGGGTAGACCTAGAAAAGTAAAATCGGTGAAAAGTCCGAATTGATATATGAACAAACTAATGGATGAGTTAGAAAACTTTAAAATAAACATTTTAGTTTAATTAACCTCTACTATGGATGGATTACAAGATGAATCCAATGCCAAAACTGAACCATTGTCTATGTAATGTCCTAGGTGCGGGAAGAAGCATGCAATAAGAGACTGTCTTTGGATAAAACAGAAATGTGTCTTATCTGTGAATCTAAATAACATGAAACTGATGCTTGTTGTCTACTTCTAGTCATAAATAATCAATTTAAACAAACCATTACATCATCCACAACAGAAGAATTGAATTTTGTAAAGAGACAACCTAACCAAGGGCAGTTTATGCCAAGATCAGTTCCTAATACCTAGACGATGCCATGGGATGCTCGACAAGACCAAAAATTGAGGACAACCACCTCGGGTACCTTAAACAAATTGGAACCCTCAAGATTGGGTAATTCATGCTTGGTATGCTCAAGGACATCAACAACCATGGCCTAGTCAAGGAAATCCTTATGCTTGGTCACAACCTAGATGGAACCCTAGTAATTATGCTCAAGGAAGAACATATCCAAATCAGAATCAACAAGCCATCATGGGATCCCCTGCATAGAATTCACAAACTGATAATATAGTCCAAACAAAAATACCAAAGATAGCCAAGAAGAAACCCAAGAAATAAATAAACAACTCCTGTTTATGGAACAGAACCAAAAAAATCAGTTGATTTACATGTTATGGATTGTAAGGATATTCAAACTAGATATGGGAAAATAATTAGTAGTCCACCTGTTATAATCACTGAAATGACAAAAGAAAATGAAATCCCTAGTATTGTTGTTCCAAAAGAGGATATAAAAAGAAAATAAAAAGATCCAGATAGTGACACTACTAAGACTCCATTTCTAGAGAGATTTAAAGAAGCTATAGAAACCAAGGAGTCTGAATTGGTACATGAACTAAGGAAATTGAATATTGAAATACCATTGTTACAAGCAATTAAGGACATTCCGAATTGAACAAATTAATCAAAATGTTATGTTTGAAAAATCCTGGAAGGAAGAAACAATACCCCAAGACTATCAAAGTAGATGGGAAACTTGTTGATTTATTAGCAGGAAAACTTTTACTTCCCAAATATGGAGATCCTGGAAGTCCTGTTATTTTTGTCTCTATAGGAAATAAGGATATACATAATGTTTTGGTAGATTTGGGAGTGGCTATCAATGTAATGACAGTGGACACTTTGAAAACATTACCATTAACAGGTATACAACCTACTAATACCATATTGCAGATGGCAAACCAGTCTGTAGCAAAACCAGAAGGGATTATTGAAGATGTGGTGGTTATGGTGGAGTCATGGGAATATCCAGTTGACTTCCTTATACTGCAGCCAAAAGGTAAAATATTGGGTTATCCCATTATTTTGGGTAGACCATGGTTAGCTACAATTGTTGCCTTAATTGATTACAGGTCAGGTGATATGATAATCTTGAATGGTAAGAACTCTAAGCAAATTTCCTTATATCCTTCTACATGACCTTTTACTGACAATCCAAAACAATTGTGGGTTGATTCTCCTGATACTAATAAGAAAAATTTGTCTTCTTTGGCTATGATCACATTGTAGGATCATGTAAGAGAAGTAGAAGAGATGATTAATACACCATTGGATGAGCACCATTGTCCTTGAAGTAATCAGAAATATTTCTACAACCTGCAATAATAGTTCTGGAACCTGTGAACTTAGTTCCAAAACGTGCGACCATAGTTTTGGAACCAAATGAATTTAGTTCCGGAACCACGACAACAATGGTTCTCTATGATTAGAAATAATTTCACTCCGGAGGAACAAGATTTCTCATGGGGAGAGGAAGAATCAGTAGCTTTAGCTTCAAATACATCAGGAGTGGTGAAGAATTTTTGGAAAGTAGTAGTGACGAAGAGTTTGACCTACAAAGAGATAAGTATCATAATTCTCATTACTATCATTTTTCCAGTATTCTGTCTCAAGGAAATTTTGGAGATGTTGCTACATACCATATGATGTTACCACATGCATGTCCATTAAATACTTTAATGAAACCATTCCCACAAATCATTTCATCACATATTGGAACCAAGCATGTTGAAATTCAACTAGGTAAAACTTTAATCATTAACTGCTTGTTGAAGGAGGATGAAGAAGTTAAACTGTTTAATGTTCTAAAAAATCATACTCAAGCTTTTTCATGGGATTGCAAAGACAAGTAAGGGATTCATCCAAGTATTTCACTCATCACATCTATACCGAAAACATTAAACCAGTTAGGCAGCCTCAAAGAAAGATTAACCCAACTTTAAGGGATATAGTCAAACAAGAAATTGAAAAACTATTAAAAGTAGGTTTCATCTACCCTATCTCGAGATAGTCGGTGGGTATCTCCTCTTGTAATTGTTCCCAAAAAGAATAGAAAATGGAGAATATCTATCACTATAGGGAACTAAACAAAGCCACAATGAGAGATTATTTTCCCTTACCATTCATAGATCAAGTCCTAGATAACCTTTCAGGTAAACAATACTTTTCTTTTTTTGATGGCTTTAGTGGATACAATCAAATCAGAGTTGTTGTTGAAGATCAGGACAAAACTATATTTACATGTCCATGGGGTACCTTTTCCTATAGGATGTTACCATTTGGCTTATGCAATGTTCCTACAACTTTCCAGAGCGTTGTATTTGTAATATTTGCTGATCTAACAAATGATTGTGTTGAGGTATATATGGATGACTTCACTATACACAGAGATACATTTGATGATGCTTTGAGAAATCTGGACAGAGTGTTAACAAGATGTGAACAACACAATTTGTCTCTTAGTGATGAAAAGTGTTTAATGATGGTTGATGAGGGGATTGTATTAGGACACCATATTTCAAAAAGAGGAATTCAGGTTGATCAAAACAAAATTAGGATCATTTTAGATTTACCTATTCCTCAAACCCCCATAGATATCAAGTCATTTCTAGGACATGCTAGGTACTATAGGCGCTTTATAAAAGATTTTAGTAAAATTTCTGCCCCCATGTTTAATTTGCTAACCAAGGACTATGAATTTCTTTGGGATGAAAAGTGTCAACATGATTTTGAAGAAATTAAAGAAAATTTAATCACTGCCCCAATATTGAGAGGACCTAATTGGGAAAATTCATTTCATATCCAAATAGATGCTTCAAATAATTCCATTGGTGCAGTTTTGGGATAGAAAGATGAAGAAGGAAAAATGTATGCTATTTATTATCTTAGTAAGAATCTTACTCCCACTGAAAATAATTACACCACCACTGAAAAAAGAATTTCTTGTTGTGATTTATGCAATCAATAAATTCATACATTACATTACAGGGTACAAGATATTTCAACACACATATCATTCAAAGAATTAAATATTTAATGAAAAAAACCAATGGTTGGAGGAAGAATAATTAGATGGTTATTAATTTTACAAGACTTTGATATTACCATTATGAAAAACCTAGGTAAATCTAATGTGGTAGCTGATTTTTTGTCAATACTAACCACTACATGGGAGAAAGATCCAGTCAAGGATAACTTTCCAGATGAACAATTGTTTGCTATTTCAGCAAGTACACCATGGTTTGTTGATATGGAAAATTATCTTGCAACAGGGAAGTTTCCTCCTTTCACTAAGAAACAAATAAAGAAGTTAATCAAAACCAATGCACAATTCAAATGGTTGAATGGAATGTTATTTAAATGTGGTCCTAATTTTTTTTTACGCAGTGTGTAAGAGAAGATGAAATCTTTGACATCCTCAGAGCATGTCATGATGAACCAAGTGGAGGACACTATTTAGTGAAAAGAACAGCTCATAAGATACTTGGCATTGGTTATTATTGGCCATCTCTGTACAAGGATGTGAAGAGATATATCAAGCAGTGTGATCCTTGTCAAAGGATGGGACAGCCAACTTTCACCAATGAAATTCCTCTTCAACCTCAAGTAGTAATTGAACCATTTGAGAGATGGGGATTGGATTTTTTTGGTCCCTTTAATCCTCCTTCACAAGGAAAGGAATATATTCTTGTGTGTACTGACTATGTGACAAAGTGGGCAGAAGTGCAGGCATTGACAAATGCCACTGAAGAAGTAGTTGTTGATTTCCTTTGGCACAAAATTATGGTAAAGTTTGGAGCACCAAGGAGCATAGTTTCAGATCAAGGACCAAAATTTATGTCTAATATGATCCAATATTTCACAATGTATTACCAAATCAATCATAGGAAGTCATCTCCTTATCACCCATAGTCAAATGGACAAGATGAAGTAACAAACAAAGAATTAGAGAACATCCTTACCAAAATAGTTGAAGCTGGGAGAAAAGATTGGGTAAAGAGACTACCTAAAGTTGTCTGGGCTTATAATACAACTTGAAAAAATACAACAGGGATTTCACCATATGATTTAATCTATGGGAAAAATCCTTTGTTGCCCATTAATTTTAAACTTGACATTGAGGATAGCAGTTAAGGTGGGTATTGAGTTAGATGCAGCTCAAAAAGAAAGAATCCTTCAAATCAATGAATTGGATGAATTAAGGATGGAAGCACTTCAGCAGACAGAGATAATCAAAGATCAAAGGAAGCAATGGCATGACACACATATCAAGAAAAGGTAATTCAAAGTAGGAGACTAGGCATTGCTATTTGATTCTAAGTACCAACAATTCAAGGGAAAATTGAGAACTAGATGGTTGGGACCCTATTAGATTGAGCAGATATTTGACAATGGTTCTATTCAGTTACTTCCCATTGATGGCAGCAGAAGAACACTCTTGGTCAATGGACATAGGCTAAAACTCTATAGGAATCCTCCCACTAAGGATGAATTCTTGAGGAAGATTGAAGTAGACAAAGAATTTGATCATATGGAAGAACCCAGTTCTTCCAAAATGATCAAATAACCAGATGATAGATCCAAAATAAAGGGAAGAAGATGAAAACTAGTAAATGGCATTTTCTTCCCCATATATATATATATATATATATATATATATATATATATATATTTCTCTCTCAAAGGTCAATTGAAAACTAGCAAGATGGCGGTTGAACTTTTCTTTTGGGTAGATTCAAATAAAAGGGAATTCTTTTGAATTCCAACTATCTTATCTAACCATGTTTTATTCCACTTGTAGGAATGATGAGTCATCATAACAAAAGGATTACATCATCAAGGACGGTAATTATATCTTTTAACTTATTTAGGGTTAAATTAAAAGTTTGCATGTGTGATTTGACTTGATTTAAAATTTGGTATGATGAGTCATCTATTTATACATTATGATTACAAGTGAGTAATCATGAGATGATTTGGATGGAATAAGTGGTGGCATGGTTATCATTAGTAATCATTAGTGCAAAATCAAGTGAAATAAGTTATAGAGATATTTTGAGGAGAAACAATGAATTAAGCTTGTGTTCCATAGCTAAGAACAGAGGTTCCACAGATAAAATCGCAGTTTTGCAGCTAAGCAAGAAGGCCTGCAACTGATTTACACATAATCAAAGGAAACAAAACTCAAGTCGATATGGGGATTAAAAAGAAATCAGAACCAAAGGATGATTCCCAGCTACTCGTAGATGAAGAAGTGGCATCTATCTTTGAGCATGCAGGATGGCTAGAGTTCCTGAAGAAGTTTTCAAAGTATAATGACGAATTAGTAAGAGAATTCATCATAAACCTAGAGCAATCCAGAAAAAGGTGAGAAATATTTTTATTCCTTTTTCTATAAATACAATAAGTAATGTGTCTGGAGTGCCAATTGTGCATGTCCCACATCCTGCCAAAGGGACCTTGAAAGAACTGGTTGAAATCCTACTACAAGAAGGAGAAACTG
This sequence comes from Taxus wallichiana var. yunnanensis, assembly GCA_018340775.1. NCBI lineage: Eukaryota > Viridiplantae > Streptophyta > Pinopsida > Cupressales > Taxaceae > Taxus > Taxus wallichiana. The sequence continues at coordinate 775,855,742 of CM031234.1, read as the reverse complement.
AACCCCAATACATTTACAATACAAAGAAAATCATAAAAGGGGTCAAAAGGGCTAGTTTTCCCAAACCCTTTGATAGGGTAGCATTTTGGATAGTGAAATATTTAACCTGTGATGGTCAATTTGGGTCCGTAGGAAAAGAAGTCCTAAAAATGCTCATATATCTGAAGTATGGAGCCACAAAACCTGAGTACATAATAAACCTTCTAGGGTTTCTTTTTTATTCTATCCAAACCATGGCCCAGAGGTATTCCTGGGTGTTGGGACAATCAGGCATCATGGGCTAATTCATTTAGTATGCCAACACCATTTCTGTCAAAGAAAAATGGAGAAGAAATTTGGGAAAAGTTTCTTGGAAAGTTCAAGAAAAACCCTAATATTATCATAAGGACAATACCAGCTCCATTTTCTCCTTCAAATAATTTGGAAATTGATGCCCCTACAAAAGAACAAAGGAAGTGGAAAGAGAGAATATACCAAAAAGAAGAAGGTTTGTGAGAAAGATCAAAACAACAGAGCCTTCTATGCCTTTGAAGGAAATTCCTTCTTCTCAATAGCTTACAAGGGAGCTAATATCTATCTCTGACAATGATAGCTCACCCATGCAAGAGCAAGAAACAAAAGTAAGAAGAAGCTCTAGAAGGAAATCCACCGCTGGGCATGTTGAAATTCCCCAAAGAAGAAAAATTCATAAGAGGTCAAGGGAAACCCCAGAGGGAAGAAGTGAACAGAAAATATGGAAAAGGAAGCTACTGATATTTTGGGTAGCATGGCCATGACTCCTCCTGAACCAAGCCAAGCTAAGATGGACAAGGGAGATGAGAGGCCTAAGGAGAAGGATTTTCAAGAATTAACTAAACCATTAGCATTATCACATGAAGAAGAAGAAGAGTTGGCATCCTGGAGACAAAAAGGTAAATTTCCTTTGATAGAAGAAGAATGCCCAACTCCTCAAGTAATTTCAAAGGAAGAAGAAAGACATCAAGTTAAACAAACTCTATTCTTATCTAGAGCAGAGCTCATTATCAAATAAAAGGATGAGGAATTGGATTTCCTCAAACTCAAATTAGAACAAAGGGAAATGCTCATTGGAGAGCTAACAACTCAACTTGTAGTTATGACTGAGGAATTATCAATAATTAAGAAACAACTGATAGAAAAGAGGAAGAATGTCAGACTTCCATAAAATAGAATGTTGTGTCCACAGTCTCTGCATAGATTGAGTTAACTTATTTTCCACTCAAAAAACTATGGAATGACACTTGCAGGGAACTCAGAGAAGCTAAAACATCAAATGAAGATTTAAAGACCAAGATGGAAGAAGAAAAGAAGGTAAGAAAAGAGTGGGAAGAAAATTTTTATGAGGAAGGAAACAAATATAAATGTCTTACAAAAATTCATATGGTCTACATTATGAGTGAAAAATTGCTTTCCTACAGGAGGCCCTCTCCTACATATAGTGTGTTTTTAGAAGAAAAATTCATTCACTGGCAGCTGTCAAGGATTGTAAATGGACTTCCACATGAACTAAAAGATGAATCTGAATTCATGATAGCTTATTTTTAGCCAATCCTTAACAGAAATATCTTCTATGTGAATTCTATCTTTGTAATTTGATGCTAGAGAAAACACAAGATTTATGATCAATTTGTATGTAGGGGAAAGTCATCTCAATGCATTTGTCTCTGTTCTGCAAAACCAAATTGCATGGAAGGAAAGGGAATCTGAGTTTTTATTGAAATCTAGCTCAACTGGTCTCTGCATGAGAGCTCACTATGGTAAACCTTCTACCTTCCTCATACATTTTAGAACTCATGCCTTTGATGAGAGATTCAAGACACATTATTTTTCCAGCTTACAAAAGAGTATTGATACCTTTACCTCCTATAACGAATAAATGTTTGAAGATATTTATGAAGGATTCTTAAAAGGTGGGAACTTCTTACTGTTCCTTGAGAAGAAGGGAAGTAATATCCCCTACAAATCTGATCTGGAGTTTAGAAAGAGAAAAATCATTATGCACAATAATTCCTCGTATCAATGAGACCTACGGGAAAATATGGATGGGAATGTGAACAAGGCCCCCTCTACTTCTCACCCCCATGTCTCCTTGGCAAAATAGAGAACCTCAAGATCCTACTGAATTTGAAGAGTGGGAAAGGAAAATAGAAGCAGGATCAGGGTACAGTACCTCTAATTTTAAGCATTGGAATATCTAATTTCAGCCATTTGATCTGAGTAATCAAATGGAATGCAGAACATATAACCCCACTTTTGAAAAATGAAGTTTGTAAAGGGAATTACAAACAAGTAAGTTTGGGGGAAATGATGAGGCCAAAATATGCCGATTAATGTATAATATATGATCTCATCTTACTCTCATTTTTATTAAGTTTGATTGCATTTTGTGACTTTTATTTGATCTGATATGAGTTAGGATGTAATTGTTTGTCTTTTGATTGATTGTGATTCTAATGTTTAAAAGATCTGAAATTCTTGACGAAGTGTGTGTTTGAAATTCAGTTTTGTAATAAACAGTCTAATTAGTCAAGAAATGAAGTATGTAGCGTTCAGTATGTTTTTGGTAGCATTTGTTCCAACACAGCTTAGTTCTGGAACTTCCAAGCTAGTTCCGGAACTCCATTACACAATCATCATCTAGTTTTGGAACTTTCGGACTTAGTTCCAAACTCCAGTATTTAGTTCCATAATTTTTGGACTTAGTTTTGGAACTCCCGTGTATATCTCCAGAAATCTCACAGTTTTGATCCTTAACGATTTCCTATGGTTCTGGAACTTCTCTAAAGTTCCAGAACCGATGGAAGTTTATCTATTCTAACCACATCTGAATATTTTGCATCAACGACCCTTTCAATCAGGAAAGGATGAGAATATTTCTGAACACAGATCCAGGGATAGTTATCTTACAACTGTCTGATCAACCACAATCCGACTCAACATCTATTCTAGGCACGATTCGATTTCATCATAATTGTAGAGATAGCTATGATTGTAAATGTATATAAAAGTAGACCTGCAGTAGATAAAAGGAATGATGAAATAGAGATAGAACAAAGAAGATAGATATAGACTAAGTACACATATCAATACGTTTTGTAATACCGAATGTTTTATCAATAAATAGCCATTCATGTTTGAGAGAATTCTAAGTTGTTAAATCCTTATTCAAGGAGGATCAATGGCCCACTCCCGAGGACTAGGATACTCGTTTATTTGGTATTTATATTTCTTAATCAAATAGTTTAGGTCTCTGTTAATTTTGTATCATTTTTAATTCTTCTAGTTAAACTTTGTTGTATACTTGTTCCTACAGGTGTCTAAATAGATTCTTATTTTTCTTGCAATCGTTTTTAAGAATTCTAAGTTGTGTGTGTTTATTTCCAAAAGCAAGTGTGTTTACTTTCATAAGCAAGTGTGTTTATTTCCAAAAGCAAGTGTGTTTATTTACAGAAGAAAGTGTGTTTATTTCCATTCTCAAAGTGTGTTTCCTTTCAACAAAGTTTTCATAGTATGATTTAAATAAGGTTTTTACCAAGAAGTCCTTAAGACATTGAAAAGATCCCCAGAAAAATAAAAAAATAACTACAATCAACTACTAGATCAATAGGATTACTCTTTTTGCATATAGCTTTAGACACACCCCTGGTTTGAATATGACATCAACAAGAAGTTGATTAAATGAAGGGAATAACAGACCCATCAATGTTACACCATAGTAACGTTATATTCATATATGTTGCACCATAGTTTTTTAATTTTAAATCAAACATACATATATAACATACATACATAGAAGGATATCATGTGCAATGAAATCGAATCAAACATAAAAGTAATATCATTATGAAAACCAACACATGGATATATAATGTATCAAACTAAGTGTGTTGGATGCACGTCTCTGAAAATATAAGTTCATAACATGTGTACATCTCGAACTAAGTGTTTGGATGCACGTATTTGAAAATATAAGTTCATAACATGTGTACATCTCGAACTAAGTGTGTCATACATATAGGACCACATGTGGTCACATAAGGCTATATATACAATGGACTATATGAAGAATCATGAACTAGGACCAGATGGCCCATATATATATATATATATATATATATATATATATATGTACATCCAGTCCTATGAATCTAATCATGAAACATCTTCCCTCTCTTCACCCTGCTAGAAGTAGCATGTCCACGACCTAGGGATGTAGTGGAGGGAGATGCCACTACGGATTTCATCTCGTGTGGTCCTAGGCATCTCTAAGCAGGCCTGCAACCTAACCTACACATTCATAAACAACAAGTTTTTAACACCCATATTTTTAAAATACATTCAAAATTTAGAAACTTAGAATTTAGTTAAAATGCATGTGAAATCTTACTACAATGTCATGATCCCTATCAATTTGTCGTTGATGCATTGCAGGGACAATAGTAGACTCACGAGGGGTAAGCTACATATAAATAATTAAATTTCAAATTAAATATTTCATGTACAAAATTTGATATTGTAGATTTAAGTAATAAGAAATAATTCCTCCAAAATTTAACAAATTTGAAAAATTATACCTCGTTAGTGGATCTGTAGATGCTATGGCAGTATCTACAATAGCCTCCACAGTCTGCATATATGGAGGAGTTTCTCTGACAGTCATAAGCTATACAAAAAACATGTACAAATCAATATTAATCTACATGACTACCACATAACAAACCCAAAGCATAACCCACGTGAACTTCAACAATTAGAAACAAAGTGTAATGAGAAACTAACTGCGTAAAATTCACGTGAGGCATGCCAAGAGTCTCGGTTCCCAAAGAAGATGACGACCCGCCAGATCTTACGTATTAAGGAAAACATATATTAATATGTACATGTATAGTGAAACATTATAATAATAAAAGTGCACAATCAAATGAAAATTAAAATTTAAGTACAACTTGAAACTTACGTTTGTAACATGCCTAGCTATAGTAGAGCTAGCATGCATCTGTCGATGAATGTTTCCTTCATCGCCCTTGTTATTTAAAATAAAATAAAAATTAGTTTTTAAATGTATGTACATGATGTACAATCAAATACATATATATTAAAATCTCAAACATGAATTAAACTATTGTATATATATATATATATGACATTCACTAATATGAAAGACCAAGATCCTTTACACCGCCCAAAACATCCGCCATCATCTCATCTAGAGAAAATAAATCATGTGATCTAGCAAATGATGTCTCACCTGCAGTGCATATGACACCACATGATCCATAGTGGTGTGGTGCGCTAGAACCGTTCCTCCACTAACATCACCGGAGATGCAATCTAGTCACTATGCATCAAAGTGTCAGTGAGCTCCCTCAATACATGTAGTGTGTCAATCTCCACAACCTCCTTCATTATAGGAGGGATAACTAAAGGCAGTGGGGGTTTTGGGGGATGGGGGATCCTTGGTTGACCTACGTGTGCACCAAGTTTATTCTATGTAGAGCTACCTCCTCGCTCATAAAACTCGTAAAAGTCAAAATAATTTGGGACCTCATTAAGCAAGAACTCATAATATAATTTCTTCAAAAATAGAGAGGAACCTCATTGTTGTTGCATGGTGGATAATCAAAACCATCCACCATCGGTCCCAAAATTGTTCTTGATTTGGTCATTGTCGCACCAATGGTTTAGGAACCATTTACAAGTAGCTGCGGGGCATTGGTTCTTAGGTTAGTAAATAATGCACAAATGCGGTCTTTTCCAATTTTTTTTCTTTTACGACCACATGGGATAATTTATCTACATACCACCGCCTACAATCACCTCTAAAGGTATTCCATCTGTCTTTTTTTTTGTTATGGAGTCAACTTTGCCAATCAATGTTTGCAATGTGTTGGCTAAAGTCATGTAGGACATATTTGTGGCATGATTTTGTCTTATAGTCTGAATAAGGTTCTCAATGACAATTTTATTTTGTCGATTCTTTCCAACAATATCAGCTTGTGTTCCTACTGGTTCCATGGGGACAGAAGGAGCCACAGGAGGTGGATCTATGTTTGGAGGAGGGTTTTGAGGATTGTTTGGAGGTTTTGAGAATATTTTGATGGTTTGCAGGATTATAAACTTGCCAAGCAACTGACAAAACAAAAAAATTGTATACATAAACAAAAAATTGAAAAACCCATGAAAATCACAAAAAATAAGCTAAAATGCAAACAAATTAATCAGAATCGAGGGCTTACCTCTTTGTCTTGGTGGCATGGTTGAAAATATCACAATCCAAAAGTCTGAAGAGCAATTTTTAGGGGGTATTCAAAGCGTGAGTGCCAAAGGTCTAGGAGAAATCATGGTTGGAAAGGAAAAATGGGGGAAAATGAGGAGTCGTATGGGTGTGTTTTTGTCTCGAGAGGACCGTGATCGCAGCTTATAGGTTCATAAATCATCGAACCTATAAAAATTTATGTGAGTGCGGTTTAGAAACTGCAATCGTGGTACCTAAATTTTGGGTTTTTATGTCCACTTAATTATCCACCAACTTGTTGCACTTACCCAAAGAAGCATGTCTTCTTATCAAGTGTGATATTATCCCTAATCTCGATGATCATGGTGAGCTCACACTCAATAAATGATTGTGATTTGTTTTGAAAGATGTGTTTCATATATGGGAGCTTGAGTTCCCTATCCATAGGTTTCTGCACTTTGCGCCATACTTGATGGTTACATTGGTATGGATTCGGAATCACGTTTGATTTTGAATTTTATAACCATTTTAAATATTGGGAGCTTTGGAGCTCTTCCAATTTTTGGTCTAAGCTTGGTAAAAACTTGTTTAGGTTTCTTATAGGCTAATGCTAGACTTTTCTGATCCCATGAAGTGGGAGAAGAACATGGACGTTTAGAATTGATGTGAGAAATGATGATAGGATTGCCACAATATTTGGTAGAAGAATAATGTGATGGATGAAAAGGATACAGTCCAAGAATTGAAGAAGATGGGCTACCAGAGGTGAGCCATAGATAGAAGATGAAGGGCTACTAGGATGTGTCCCTAGAATAGAAGGAGAAAGACTAATAGGGCACAACCCATAGTCAAGATGATGGGCTACTAGGATGTGGCCCAAGAATAGAATATGATGGATTTCTTGGGGGTGATCCATATATAGAAGACAAGGGTCTAGTTGGACATGCCCCAAGAATAGAAGATATTGACTACTAAAAATGTCCCACAAATAACAGAGGGAGGGCTACTAGAAGGTGACCCACACCTAGACGAATATGAAGGGCTACTTGGCATTGACCCCATAAGAGATTGTGATTGAGGAATTGTGATAGACAAAGAGTGATTGGGTGATGAGAAGATAGGCCATGGATCAATGCAAGACCCAGGAGTTTCATCACATAATGAAGAATGTGAAGATGGAAGAATAAGAGGAGGATCAAGTTGCATGATCTGAGGCTCTTCCTCTATTTCTTGATAAAAGGAATCAACCTTTTCCTCACAATATGTGGATGCATTGAAGTATAAAGATAATCCTTGCTCGTAATTTGTTATAGGGATATCTTTGTGTGCCCCTATAAATGCCATGATCGCTCCTTCGTTCTAAAATAAATCAATCGGTATGGGTTATTGATCGACCACGAGGGTTTGATTGGATGAAAAAGGGCCAACTGGTGTGAAATATTGAGAATATGTTTGACGATGATTGATAGAAGAAGGTGACATGGGGGACGAAGTAGACATGGAGATAGATGTCTCGGGAATAGAAGAATTCAATGTGGACCACTCTATACGATGGTATATCATATGTAATCTAAAAGGATTAAGTGCAAAGTCTGCAGATGCATATGGAGTTGATTCAAATGTTTGGATTGAAGGACTTTGAGTCATACGAATCTTCAAAGAAGGAAGAATTCGTGGGGGTGATTTATGAATAAGTTCTTGTAAAGAAGGGGAGGACCATGATTCAAGAATCACATTGGATGAATAATAATAGGGATCCTGTAAGGAAATAGAGGACCACAATTCAAGAATTGTATTAGATGTTTGATTGGAAGGATTTGGAGTCGCACGTATCTTGAAATGAGGAAGATATTGTTGAGGTGATGATAAAAGGGGTCCTACATGTAAATGGAGGACCACGATGTAGGAGTTGCATTAGATTGATGATGAAGAATGTCTTGTGAAGAAAGGGAGGACCACAACTCAAAATTTGAATTAGATGAATCTGAATAATAGTTTAGATCTGAATCATCAAAAGAATCAGAGGAAATATTTGGATTAGAATCCTCATAAGAATAGGAAATGTTTGATTAGAGTCCAAAGAAGAGTGGGGGGAACCCGAATAATAATTTCGATCAAAAGTGTCCAAACCATACCACTGACTATGAGATGAAGGTTGGGAATGGGTTACCCGAGCGGGTTCTCTAGCACGAAGAACGAAATGAGGTTCGGTCATGATGTGAACATTGAAACTTTGATTCCTTATTGTCGTATGTATAAGGGACCTTGAGATAACTAGTCATTATTGACATGTGTTAGGTTCAAATGCCTAGACCTAGATTGTATGATTAAACTTATTCAAAGTGAAGAAGGTTTCATGTCAATTTGGGCACCATAATGAAAACCAACTAGACATTTTGTAAATATGGGGATGTTTGTGTGATTTTCCAAAATGGAAGCTAAGAAAAACATACATCGTGATGACTCAAGATTGATCATCCAACAAGGTTTGGACAATAATTTTGAAGGCGTAAACGTCAAAGGATTGATCAAAATTTTAGCAACATAAAGGATACAAAGGAAATATTTCCAATGTTTGATTGATGCAAAAGTTGCTTGATAGGAAATGTTTGTGCCAAGGTTTGAAATATATGTTCAAAAATGATCATTAAATTAGGAAAAAACAAGAATATCAAGAGGATCAAAGGTCCAAAGGATTGTCCAAGAAATGAGTTTACAAGATGGATAAACACAAGGAACAATTAAGCAAGTTCAAAACAAAAGCCAAATTAATGACCAAAGAATAATGAATGATTAAGAATCAATGGATCAAAGTGATTGTCCAAAATGGACAAGTCGATGTGACAAATGAGACACAATCATGCAACGTTTTTGGCAAACCAATTAGTCAAATGGATTACATCCTAAGGGTTCGGTTAATTAATATTTTTACACGTAAGATGATCAACAAAATGTCACCAGTTATGCCAAGTTAAAAACAAACAAGACATAAGTAATAACAAAAGGTTGATACGATTTCCAAGCAAGGTATACTAAAAGAAAGTTTAAGTCCAATCAAGACCTATATCTTAAAAAGTGGGAGTTACGAATATAAAGCAATGCAACAATACCACTAAGATACATTAACCAAAATTTGCAGAAAAGTAAGGTATTAGTATCGAAATAATATTGACATGATGCGCACAAAGGTAACAACACCTTTCAAAATCGAGGTAATGTTTGAAAGAAAACCAAGGCTAGAGTATACCAAGGAATTGTTATGATGCATGTAGTGTAACATTATAATCTAGACACTTAGGTCAAGTTTACAAGAAACAAGACGTAAGTATCAAAATTGTTGTGATACGATACAAGCAAGATAATAGTTCAAAGGAGAATCAAGATGATGAATCACACCTAACTATGATTGATGATCTTGACTTGGGTATCAAGATCAAAAAGGCTACCAATGATATGAAAACGTCTCCACACACTTTATATATTTAAAAACTCAACCGCAAAAACATGGATGAGCGTAAATGGACACAAAAGTGGTGAATACAATCAATTAGAAACACAAGGGTAGTCACTCTTCTTCTGATCAACAAAGTGTCAAAATAAAGTGAAGGAAGTAGATCAATTGGGGTTAAAATTTTGGCCTCACTTCAGTAGAGTTTCACCTCACCTTAGGGCAAGTGAAAAACTAAGAAAAAGTAATGCTTCACATGTTTCATGATGAATAATGGCTCTCAACTCAAATTGGTTTTGAAATGGTCAAAGATAAATTCTAAGGTGGTTCACTCAACTAGGTGTCAAAAGTTATCTAGATGCAAGATCAGTTTTCCAAGGTTTCCCAAGGATTATCCCGGCTTTAGTTTACCCCCTTCAAGCACAGTGGGAAATAAATGCGTCCATCATGTACTCTCACTGGGTCGCGATACAAATAAATTTGATGTTAAATCTCACATGTATACTAGTCAAGTAGGTGTGTGGATCACTTCCCATTTTTTCCACAAGGTTAACTCTTATGTGGACTGCTTTGGGGTTCCTATAACCACCCCCATTGTTGTAGCTTAAAGCTTATGCCAAAGCGGTTATGTCCTAGTTTTAAGTGGACGGGGTGTACCCTTATCCGAACTTCGTAAATCAAGTGTTTTGAATGTGGTGTGTTTTTTATCTTTTAGACTTAATGTGGTTTATTCATTTTCTATTTGGCAACCTACAACACACGTGTAGTTAGAAAAGTTTGTTTTGAACTCCTTTCTTTGACAAGCATTTTTAGGTCATGCACTCAAGCGTTAGTAGTTCTCCAAGCAAATCACATTATTTAAAAGAGTATTAAGAGTTAATTTTGATTCTCAAGATCATCCAAGGATGTAAGATAAGATTATACACAACAAATAATCTAACTAAAAATTAAAGGAAAACTTTGCAATTAATGAACCATACAAAAATATTGATAAATGTTCATTCCCTTAAACCAAAAATGAAAGATGAAGTTTCCAATCAACCAAATGTTAGAAAATGAAGACTAAAGTTGCTTTTGATTCTTAACATCACCCTAAGGTGTAAGATAAGAGCATACAAAAACTTTATCCCAACTACATAGAAATATAAAACTTCAAATCAAAGGACCATAAAAATGATTTGTAAAAGGTTCATTCCCTTAAGCAAAATGAATAATCAAATTTTAAATTAATACAAATGTTAAAAAGATAGAGATCAAAGTTGTTTTTATTCTCAAGAACATCAAAAGATGCAATAAAATATCATACACAAGCTTTACTCTGAATCAAGTAAAGCATGGAAATACAACATTCATCAAAACATTAGACATGTTAGAAAATGACCAGTTTTACAATAAAGGAAAACCCTGAATTTTTGTAAGTATAAATCCCAAATTTATATTTTCATTGCATAGTTCACTTCAATACCTTTCCAACACAAAAAATAGATTCATTTTGAGTTCAGGAGAAAAATTTATGGCCTCTAGAAGATGGGTTACGCATATGCTCTTATGCTCACGGGTATACACTTAACATGTACTCAAAAATGTCAAAAATGTCCCTTAATCTGCAAAAAGGTCAAATTTTTCCAACCAAGATTCACTTTTGACAACAACCCATCACATTAATATATGAATAGAAGACTCAATGCTATCAAACATTAACCTACATGCTCAAGAATTTAATATTTTCAAGAAATTGACAAAACTAGCATGTAGAATGATGAAAAAGTAAGCTCTAAAAATGAAAACATGGAGAAATATTGAAATTTTCTCACCAAGATTCAATTTTGACAAAACCCACCACATTAATATGTAAATAGAAGACTCGACACTATCAAACACTAACCTACATGCTTAAGAATTTAAGAATTTTAAGAAATTGACAAAACTAACATGTAGAATGTTGAAAAATGAAGCTCTAAACATGAAAACATGGAGAAATATTGAAATTTTCCCATCAAGATCCAATTTTGACAGCACTTTTCCTCCTTTATACCTACAAGGAAGACTCAACACATGCAAACTCAACAAAACAAGTTAAGAAAAAATAAGTTAATAAAAACAAGTTAGATAAACATGTGCATAAGAGAGTTAGTAACCAAAATTGAAACTTAACTATAAAAACCTAAAATTGAATCCAAAGGATCGGTGGAGTAAGTCCCACTAGGTGTGCCAAATGTGTACATGAATTAGTTAACAATGTAAATGAAATCAAAGCTAACACCTAATAGCTTCAATACAATTCTAACTAGATCAATATACCATCATGCTTAGAGCTTAAGCAAAGCTAATCTATTAACATACTTGCATTAGAACATGAAATGAAGATTCAAACTAACTCTGCTAAACAAATTAACGTCTATCTCTAATTTAATGCTAATAAAATGAATCTATTTAGATCCTTAGCAATCAAAAAGGGTCGATTTTGTGCTTGAATCCCAAGGTTGCAAGAATGGAGTCTTGTCAATCCATGGTGATGAGGCCATAATATGTTTGATTAATGTATAATAGATGATCTCATCTTACTCTCCTTTTGATTAAGTTTTATTGCATTGTATGACTTTTAGTTGATCTTATATGAGTTAGGATGTAATTGTTTGTCTTTTTGATTGATTGTGATTCTAATAATAAAAACTATAGAATTCTGACAAGTGTGTGTTTGAATTTAGTTTTATAAAAAAGTAGGTCTAATCAATCGAGGAAATGAAGCAGGAAGCATTCATATGTTTTTAGCAACATCTGTTCCCACACAGCTTAGTTCTGAAACTTCTAAGCTAGTTCTAGAACTCCATCACACAGTCATCATTTAGTTCCGTAAATTTGGACTTAGCTCCTAAGTCCAAAAGATTTAGTTTCAAAATTTTTGGACTTAGTTCCGAACTCCTAGGGTAAGCTTCTAACTATAATGGTTTTGATCCTTAACAAAATCCTATGGTTCTCGGATCTTTTCCAAAGTTCTAGAACTGATAGGGAGTTATCTATTTTAAGCCACATCTAGAGATCTTGCATCTATGACCCTTTCAATCGTGGGAGGATGAGAAGATTTATGAATGCGAGATCTAGGAGAGAGTTATTCTACTGACTATCTAATCAACCACAATCTAGCTCAAAGATCTATTCCGCATGATTCAATTTCATCATAATCATTGAGACAACTATGATTGTAAAATGTATATTAAAGCATCTACCCGCAGTAGATATAAATAATAATAGAAGATATAGAATATGATATGTGGTAGATATAGAACAGAGAAGAAAATAGACTAAGTACTCGGATCTAGTACTTTTGTAATATTGAATGTTTCATTAATAAAATATCCATTCTTATTTGAGAGAATTCTAAGTTGTTAAATCCTTGATTCGAGGAGGATCAAGGGCCCACTCCCCAAGGACCAAGATATTCATTTATTTGGTATTTATATTTCTTCAAAGAAATAGCTTAGATCCATTAATTCTCGTATTGTTTTAATTTTTTTCAATTAAGCTATGTGTGTACTTGTCCCTCGTAGGTGTTTAAATAGATTCTTATATTTCTTACAATCATTTTCAAGCATTCCAAATTGTGTGTGTTTATTTCCAAAAGCAAGTGTATTTATTTTCCAACAGAAAGTGTGTTTCCATTCTACACAAAGTGTTTCCTTTCAAAGAATCTTTCAAAGGTGTTTACTTTCAGCAAGTTTTCATGGTTTTATTTAAATAAGGTTTTACCAATAAGTCCTTTAGACATTGAGAGATCCCAAAAAAATACAAAAATAACTACAATCAACTACTAGATCGCTTAAAGTATTATTGTTTCATATAGCTTTAGACACACCCTTGGTTTGATATGACATCAACAAGAAGTTGATTAAATGAAGGAATAACGACACCCATCATTTTTGGCACCTTTTTCAGGGTACACTAGTTGAAACTTTCTAATTAAGTGTTAGCAAGAGGAACAAAACACACATCCAAAGATAGTTGAAGGATCTTCTGTACTATATCACAAAATATATGAGTAGACCAAGAGACTCACAGGGTAGATTCCTCCCAAAAACATCTTCACAAGAATTCATAACATCCTCTACTCAAAGCAAGGAAATTGATCAAGAATTGAGGCACCATCATCCCCTTTCAGCAAGAAACAAGAATTGCCACCTTTGGAATTCTTAGATCAAACAACCGAAGGAAGTGGAACTTCTAGAGAAGGCTTATTACTCAAGATCCATTTAGGGTGATTTTTGATTCTCAATTGAGTAATCAACCTCCTACTCCCGATTTTTCACCTTCCCCAAGGCATACCGCTTTTACTACATTGATTGAGAGGAAAATTCAGAAAATATTTTTAAAATGACACAAGAAGTTGAGAGAGTACCGATAGGACCTTTACCTATCCAATCCAATCAAGAGATGATGATACATCAATGAAAAATATCTCACCCGCACATTTACCTACATTTAGAGGGATGTCATCAAAGATCCTAACCAATTTATGTTTGAGTTCAAGGTGTTATGTCAGACCTATGATTATAAAATAGATAATAAAAACTCAAGTCGTTTCCATCCACTTTGAAGGATGCAAAGAATGAGGTGGTTCGAGGGATTACCATCCAACTTTATTAGAACTTGGGCACAAATGGAGACTGTCTTCTTATATAAATACTAGGATTATTATAGAGGGCGAAATAGAAGGAAGAATTCTTCAAAATCAAGCAGAGAATGATGAAAACATAGAAGACTATTTAGATAGATTCCTATTTGTTAGCAAAATATGTGAATTTGTGATTTTAGAGGAGTTAACTAAAACTATTTTTCTTAAAGGCTTAGATGATGAATCTAGGGAATCCTCAACTTGATAGGAGGTGGAGACATTGATCGCCTAAGAATGACTGAAATTAAGGAGATTTGTAGAAGCTATTCCAGAACGAGAGATGGACCTAGAAAAGGAAAATCGGTGAAAATTCTGAATCCAAATATGAACAGACTAATGGATGAGTTAGAAAACTTCAAAACATACATTTTAGTACAATTAACCTCTACTATGGATGGATTACAAGCTTAATCCAATGCCAAAACAGAACCATTGGCTATGTATTGTCCTAGGTGTAGGAAGAAGCATGCAATAAGAGATTGTCCTTTGGATAAAATAGAAATGTGTCTTATCTGTGAATCTAAAGAACATGATACTGATGCTTGTTCTCTACTTCCAGTCATAAAGAATCAGCTTAAACAAACCATTACATCATCCATAACATAAGAATTGAATTTTGTTCAGAGACAACCTAACCAAGGGTAGTTTATGCCAAGATCATCTCCTAATCCTCGGACGATGCCATGGGCTACTTAGTCAAGACCAAAAAATTGGGGAAAACCTCCTTGGGTACCTCAACCAACTCTGAACCCTCAAGATTGGTCAAATCAAGCTTGAAATGCTCAGGGGACATCAACAACCATGGTTTGGTCAAGTAAATCCTTATGCTTGGTCATAACCTAGATGGAACCCTAGTAATTATTCTCAAGGAAGAACGTATCCAAATCAAAATCAATAGGCCATCATGGGATCTCTTGCACAAACTTCACAAATTGAGAATGTAGCCCAAACATAAATGTCAAAGACAACAAGAAGAAAGCCCATAAACAAACAAACAACTCTTGTTTATGGAACATAACCGAAAAATCAACTTGATTTACACACTATGGATTGTAAAGATATCCAAACTAGATCCGGGAAAATAATTAATAGTCCACCCCTTATAATCATTGAAATGGTAGAAGAAAATTAAATCCCTAGTATTGTTGTTCCAAAAGAGGATATATTTAAAGAAAATAAAAGGAGCCACATAGCAACTTTACCGAGACTCCATTTCCGTAAAGATTCAAAGTAGCTATAGAAATCAAGGAGTCTCGAATTGGTACAGAACTAAGGAATTTGAATATTAAAATACAACTATTTTAAGCAATTAAAGATATTTTAGAATTGAACAAATTAATTAAAATGTTATTAATGAAAAAGCCCTGGAAGGAAGAAACAAGATTTCCAAGACTATCAAAGTAGATTGGAAACTTGCTAATTTATTAGCAGAAAACTTTTACTTCCCAAATACGAGATCTTGGAAGTCCTGTTATTTCTGTCTCTATAGGAAATAAGGATTTACATAATGTTTTGGTATATTTGGGAGTGGCTATCAATGTAATGACAAAGTGGAAACTTTGAAAATATTACCATGAATAGGTATACAACCTACTAATACCATATCGCAGATGGCACTACCGATAGCAAAACCAAAAGGGACTATTGAAAGATGTGGTGATTATGGTGGAGTCATGGAAATATCTAGTTGACTTCCTTATACTACGCCCGAGAAGGTAAAATATTGGGTTATCCCATTATTTTGGGTAGACCATGGTTAGCTATAGTTGCTGCCTTAATTGATTATAGGTCAGGTGATATGACAATCTCGAATGGTAAGAACTCTAAGCAAATTTCCTTATATCCTACTACACGAAATTTTTTTGACAATCATGAACAATCGTTGATTGATTCTCCTAAAACCGATAAGTAAAATTTATCTTCTTTCGGCTATGATCACATTACGTAATCATTTAAGAGAAGTGCAAGAGATGATTAATCCACCATTGAAGAGAATCTATTTTCTTTAAAGCAATCACAATTAGTTTTGGAACTCCGTGAACTTAGTTCTAAAACCCGCAACTATAGTTTCGAACCATCACATTGATTTCTAGAACCACGACAATAGCAGCTTATCTTTTATTGTAAATTATTTCACTCTGAGGAACGAGATTTCTTTTGGGGAGAGGATGAATCAAAGAGCTTCAGCTTTCAGTACATCAAGAAGTGGTGAAGAATTTCTCGGGAAGTAAAGAAGGATGTGAATAATTTGGCCTACAAAGAGATAAGTATCATAATTCTCATTACTGTCCTTTTCCATTATTTTGTCTCAATGAACTTTTGGAGATTTTTCTACACACCATATGATGTTACCACATGCATGTCCATTAAATACTTTAATGAAACCATTCCCACAAATCATTTCATCACATATTGGAACCAAGCATGTTGAAATTCAACCGGTAAAACTTTAATCATTAACAACTTAGTCAAGGATGATGAAGAAGTTAAATCTGTTTGATGTTCTAAAAAATCATACTAAAGATTTTTCTTGGGATTAAAAAGACATGAAGGGGATTCATTTAAGTATCTCGCACTCATCACATCTATACTGAAAACATTAAACCAGCTTAGGTAGCCTCAAAGAAGGATTAACCTAGCTTTAAGGGATATAGTCAAACAAGAAATTGAAAAACTATTACAAGTAGGTTTCATCTACCCTATCTCAAACATCCAAAGGGGTATCTCCTCTTGTAATTGTTCCCAAAAAGAACAGAAAAATGGAGAATATCTATTGACTATAGCGAACTAAACAAAGCCACAATGAGAGATTATTTTCCCTTACCATTCATAGATCAAGTCCTAGATAACCTTTCGTAAACAAATGTATTTTCTTTTTCGATGGCTTTAGTGGGTACAATCGATCGGGTTGTTGTTGAAGATCAGAAAAAACTACATTTACATGTCCATGTGGAACCTTTACCTATACGGTGTTACCATTTGGTTTATGCAATGCTCCTACAACCTTCTAGAGAGTTGTACTTGCACATATTTGCTGATCTAACAAATGATTATGTTGAGGTATATATGGATGACTTCACCGTACATGGAGATACATTTGAAGATGCTTTGAGAAATTTGGACAGAGTGTTAACAAGATGTGAACAACATAACTCCGTCTCTCTAGTGATAAGAAATTTTTGATGATGGTGGATGAGGAGATTGTAATAGGACACCATATTTCAAAAAAGGAATTCAGTGGATCAAAACAAAATTAGAATCATTTCAGATTTACCTATTCCTCGACCCCCACAGATATCAAATCATTTCTAGGGCATGTTGAGTACTATAGGAACTTTATAAAATATTTCAGTAAAATTGTTACCCCCATGTTTAATTTTCTAACCAAGGACTATGAGTTTCTTTGGGATGAAAAGTGTCAGCATGCTTTTGAAGAAATTAAAGACAAATTAATCAGTTCCCCAATATTGAGAGGTCCTAATTGGGAAAATCCATTTCATATCCAAACAGATACCTCAAACTATTCCATTGGTGCAAAGATTGGGACAGAAATATTAGGAAGGAAATATGTATCCCATTTATTATCTTAGAAAGAATCTTACTCCCACCGAAAAGGAATTTCTTGATGTGATTTATGCAATCAATAAATTTAGAAATTACATTACAGAGGATACAAGATATTTTTACACACGATCATTCAAAAATTGAGTATTTAATGAATAAACCAATGGTTGATGGAAGAATAATTAGATGGTTATTGCTTTTGCAAAAATTTATATTACCATTGTGACAATCCAGTAACTCTAATATGGTAGCTGATTTTTTGTCAAGACTAACCACCACAGGGGAGCAAGATCCAGTCAAGGATAACTTTCCAGATGAACAACTATTTGTAATCTCAGCAAGTACACCATGGTTTGTTGATATGGCCAATTATCTTGCAACAGGGAAGTTCCCTCCTTCTTTCACTAAGAAACAAATAAAGAAGTTAATTAAAACTAGTGCATAATTCAAATGGTTAAATGGAATGTTGTTTAAGTGTGGTCCTGATTTTGTCTTGCACATGTGTGTAAGAGAGGATGAAATATTTGACATCCTTAGAGCATGTCATGATGAACCAAGTGGAGGACACTATTCAGTGAAAAGAACAACTCATAAGATACTTGGCGCTAGTTATTATTACTCATCTCTGCTACAAGGATGTGAAGAGATATATCAAGAGGTGTGATCCTCAAAGGATGGGACACCAACTTTCACCAATGAAATGCCTCTTCAGCCTCAAGTTTTGGTTCAACCATTTGAGAGATGGGGATTGGATTTTTGTGGTCCCTTTAATCCTCCTTTATAAGGAAGGAATATATTCTTGTGTGTACTTGACTATGTGACAAAATGGGTAGAAGTGTAGGCATTGACAAATGCCACTAAGGAAGAAGTTGTTGATTTCCTTTGGAACAAAATTATGATAAAGTTTGGAGCACCAAGAAGCATAGTTTCATATCATGGACCATAATTCATGTCTAATATGATCCAATCTTTCACAAGGTATTACCAAATCAATCATAGGAAGTCATCTCCTTACCACCCATAGTCAAATGAACAAGATGAAGTAACGAACAAAGAATTAGAGAGCATCCTTACCAAAACAGTTGAAGCTGGGAGAAAAGATTGGGTAAAGAGACTACCTGAAGCCGTATCTGGGCCTATAACACAACTTAGAAAACCACAACATGGTTTTCACAATATGAATTAGTCTATGGGAAAAATCCCTTATTGCCTATAGAGTTTGAACTTCATACATTAAGGATAGCAGTGAAGGTGGGAATTGAGTTGAATGTAGCTCAAAAAGAAAGTATCCTTCAACTCAATGAGTTGGATGAATTAAGGTTGAAGCACTTCAGAAAACTAAGATAATTCAAGAGCAAAGGAAACAATGGCATGACACACACATCAAGAAAATTCAATTCAAAGTAGGAGACTGGGAATTGTTGTTCGATTCTAAGTACCAATAGTTCAAGGGAAAATTGAGAACTAGATGGTTGGGACCCTATCAAATTGAGAAAATATTTGATAATGGTCCTATTCATTACTTCTCATTGATGATAGCAATAGAATGTACTCTTGGTAAATGGACATAGGCTGAAACTCTATAGGAAGCCTCCCTACTAAGGATGAATTTTTGAAAAAGATTGAAACAAACAAAGAATTTGATCATATGGAAGAACACAGCTTCTTCCAAAATGATCAAATACTCGATGATAAATCCAGAATAAAGGGAAGAAGATGAAAACTAGCAAATGGTGTTTTCTTCCCAAAAATAATATATATATATATATATTTCTCTCTCAAAGGTCAATTGAAAACCAAAGAAATGGCGGTTGACCTCTTTTTGGCTAATTCAAATAAAGTAATTATTTTGAATTCCAAATTGTCTTATCTAATCATGTTTTATTCCACTTGTAGGAATGGCGAGTCATCATAGCAAAAGGATTACATCATCAAGGATAAGAATTATGTCTTTTAACGCATTTAGGTTGGTTAAATGTTTGCATGTGTGATGTGACTTAATTTAAAATTAGGTATGATGAGTCATCTATTTATACATTATGATTACAAGTGTGTAATCATGAAGTTGATTTGGATGGAATAAGTGGCGGCATGGTTATCATTAGTAATCATTATTACAAAAACTCAAGTGAAATAAATTACAAAGATATTTTTAGGAAGGAGCATCGATTTAAGTTTGTATTCTCATAGCAAACAATAGAGAATTCGAGTTACGCAGCCAAGAACTAAGGTTCTCAGCCTAAGAACAGAGGTTCCATAGCCAAATTCATCGCTTTCACAGCTAAGAAAAAAGGCCTACAACCAATTCACACAAAATCAAAGAGATAACTCAATTCGATATGGGGATTAAGAAGAAATCGGAACCAAAGGACAACTCCCACCTACTCACAAACAAAGAAGTAGCATCCATCTTTGAGCATGCGGGATGGCTTGAGTTCCTAAAGAAATATTCAATGCATAATGACGAATTGGTAAGAGAATTCGTCATAAACCTAGAACAATCCAAAACAAAGGTGAGAAATGTCTTTATTCCTTTTTCTGTAAAAACATAAGTAATGTGTTTGGAGTGCCAATTGTGCATGTTCCACAACCTTCTAAGGGGACTTTGAAAGAACTGGTTGAAGTCTTATTGCAAGAAGGAGAAACCAACCCTAACATCTATAATACAAAGAAAATCATAAAAGGGGTCGAAGGGCCAAGTTTTCCAAACCCTTTGAGGTAGCATTTTGGATAGTAAAATATTTAACCCGTGACGGTTGATGCTTAGTAAAATGCTCATATATATAAAGTATGGAGCCACCAAACCCGAGTACATAATAAATATTCTAGTGTTTCTTTTTTAATCTATCCGACCATGGCTCGAGGTATTCCTAGGTGTTGGGACAATTAGGCATCATGGTATAATTCATTTAATATGTCAGCACCATTTTCTGTCAAAGAAGAATGGAGAAGAAATTTGGGACAAGTTTCTTGACAAGTTCAAGAAAAACCCTAATATTATCAGAAGGACAATTCCAACCCCATTCTCTCCTTCAACTAATCTAAAAATTGATGCCCCTATAGAAGAATAGAGGGAAATGGAAAGAGAAAATATACCAAAAAGAATAAGGTCGGTGAGAAAGATCAAAACAGCAGAAGCCTTCTATACCTGTGAAGGAAATTCCTTCTTCTGCAGTAGCTTCAGGGGAGCCAATATATGTCTCTGACGGTGATAGCTCACCCATGCAAGAGTAAGAAAGAATAGTAAGAAGAAGCTCTAGAAGGAAATCCACTGTTAGGCATGATGAACTTCCCCAGAGAAGAAAAATTCATAAGAGGTCAAAGGAAACCCCAGAGGGAAGGAGTGAGTAGGAAAGGATGGAAGAAGAAGCTACTGATATTTTGGGCAACATGGCCATGACTCCCCCTGAGCCAAGTCAAGTTGAAATGGACAGAGGAGAGGAGAGATTTGAAGAACAAGATTTTTTAGGAATTGGCTGAACCATCAACATTGCCACATGAGGAAGAAGAGTTGGCATCCAGGAGAAGAAAAGGAAAATTTCCTTTGATAGAGGAAGAATGCCCAACTCCTCAAATAATTTTAGATGAAGAAGAAAGACAACAAGTTAAACAGCTTTGTTCTTGTCTAGATCGTGAGCTCATAATCAAAGAAAAAGATGACGAATTGGACTTCCTCAAGCTCAAATTGGAACAAAGGGAAATTCTCATTGAGAGCGACAACCTAGCTTGTAGCAGGGATCGAGGAATTATCAAAGAACCAAGAAACAACTGATAGAAAAAGAGGAAGAATTTCAGACTTCCAAAAAATAGAGTGGTGTATCCACAGTCTCTGCACATACTGAGTTAACCTATTTTCCACTTAAATAGCTATGGAATGACACTTACAGGGAACTCAAAGAAGCCAAAACATCAAATGAGGAATTGAAGACCAAAATGGAAGAAGAAATGAAGGCAAGGAAAGAATGGGAAGAAAATTTTTATAAGGAGGAAGGAAATAAATATAAATTCCTTACAAAAATTCATATGGTCTGTATTATGAGTGAGAAATTGCTTGCCTACGGAGGCCCTCTCTTGCATATAGTGTGTTTTTAGAAGAGCAGTTCATTCATTCGAAGCTATTTAGAATTTCATGTGGGCTTCCACATGAACTACAAGATGAATCTGAATTCATGGTAGCTTACTCTCTATCTAATCTTGAGCAAAAAAATATCCTATGTGAATTTTATCTTTGCAATTTTATGTTAGAGAAAAACATGAGATTTATGATCAACTTGCATGTAGGGGAGAGCTAGCTCAATGCATTTTTCTCTGTTTTACAAAACCAAATTACATGCAAGGAAGTGGAATTTGAATTTCTATTAAAAGCTAGCTCAACAGTCTATTTATGAGAGCTCGTTATGGTAAACCCTTTGCCTTCCTCTCACATTTTAGAACTCATGCCTTTGATGAGAGATTCAAAACACACTATCTTGCCATTTTGTAAAAGATTATTGATGCCTTCACCTCCTATGAGGAGGAAAATTTTGAAGATATTTATGAAGGATGCTCAAAGAGGTGGGAAATACTTACTATTTCCTTAAGAAGAAGGAAAGTAATTTCCCCAACAAATCTGATCTAGAGTCTAGAAAGGGAAAAATCATTATGCACAATAATTTCCCAAGTCAATGAAACCTACGGGAAAATATGAATGGGAATGTGAACAAGGCCCCCTTTACTTCTCACCCCATGTCTCCTCGGCGTAATGCAGAGAACCTCAAGACCCTATTAAATTTGAACAAAGGGGAGAGGAAAATAGAAGAAGGAGTAGGGTACAAGACATCCAAGTTTAAAATTGGAAAATCAAGTTTCAGCCATTTGATCCGAGAAATCAAATGGAATGCGTAACTTATAACCCCACATTTGAAGAATGAAGTTTGTAAAGGGACTTACAAACAAGTAATTTTGGGGAAATGACGAGGCCAAAATATGTCTAATTAATGTATAATAGATGATCTCATCTTACTCTCCTTTTGATTAAGTTTTATTGCATTGTGTGAGTTTCAGTTGATCCGATATGAGTTAGGATGTAATTGTCTATCTTTTGATTGATTGTGATTCTAATGATAAAAATCTCTAGAATTCCTGACAAGTGTGTGTTTGAATTTAGTTTTGTAATAAAGCAGGTCTAATCAGTCAAGGAAATGAAGAAGGAAGTTTAGTATGTTTTCAGCAACATATGTTCCCACATAGCTTAGTTCCAGAACTTCCAAGCTAGTTCTAGAACTCCATCACACAATCATCATTTAGTTCCTAACTTTTGGACTTAATTAGAACTCCAATTTATTTCTAAAATTTTTGGACATAGTTCCTAACTCCCGGGATAAGCTCCTAACTCTCATGGTTTTGATCCTTAACAAATTCTTATGGTTTTGGAACTTCTCCAAAGTTCTGGAACCGATAGGGAGTTATCTATTTTAAGCCACATCAATATATCTTGCATCTATAACCCTTTCGATCAGGAAGGATGAGAAGATTTCTGAACGT
The DNA here is from genome assembly GCA_018340775.1 of Taxus wallichiana var. yunnanensis. Classification (NCBI taxonomy): domain Eukaryota; kingdom Viridiplantae; phylum Streptophyta; class Pinopsida; order Cupressales; family Taxaceae; genus Taxus; species Taxus wallichiana. The sequence goes on along the minus strand of CM031234.1, from coordinate 775,832,285 downwards.
AGATCCAAGGAGAGTTATCCTATAGCTATCATCCGATCAATCGCAACTGACTCAAAGATCTATTCTGGGCATGATTCAATTTCATCAAAATCATTGAGATAGCTGTGATTGTAAAATGTATATAAAAGCATACCTACAAAGAGATATAAATAATAATAGAAGATATAGAATATGATATGAGGTAGATATAAATAGAGAAGAAAAATAGACTAAGTACTCAGATCTAGTACTTTTGTAATACCGAATGTTTCATTAATAAAATATCCATTCTTATTTGAGAGAATTCTAAGTTGTTAAATCCTGATTCGAGGAGGAGCAAGGGCCCACTCCCCCAAGGACCAAGATATTCATTTATTTGGTATTTATATTTCTTCAACAAATAGCTTAGATCTATTAATTCTGTATTGTTTTAATTCTTTTCAATTAAGCTATGTGTGTACTTGTCCCTATAGGTGTTTAGATAGATTCTTATATTTCTTGCAATCGTTTTCAAGCATTCCAAATTGAGTGTGTTTATTTCCAAAAGCAAGTGTGTTTATTTTCCAACAGCAAGTGTGTTTCCATTCTACACAGTGTGTTTCCTTTCAGCAAAGCTTTCAGTGTGTTTACTTTCAGCAAGTTTTCATAGTTTGATTTAAATAAGGTTTTACCAAGAAGTCCTTAAGACATTGAAGAGATCCCCAAGAAAATACAAAAATAACTATATTCAACTATTAGATCGCTTAAAGTACTCTTGTTGCATATAGCTTTAGACATACCCCCACAGTTTGATATGACATCAACAAGAAGTTGATTAAATGAAGGAAATAATGACACCCATCACATGGCTATAAGACCATTTGACATATCTTCATATGACTTCAAACTTGGAATAATGAATGTAAGAGATGAAAATAACTAGCTCCTCTAATGAAGAATGCTCCAAGATGATAAAATGGCTATAATATAGGCTTTATGCTCATTTGGGTGTAAGTAGAAAGGTTGGATGAGGGTTCCTTTATAACCCAATGGTTTGAAGAAGCTTTGATCCTATCAGTATGTGGGATAATAGCAAAGCTAGGTTAGTTATGGATAAGCATGGTTTAGAAGAGGTTGAGTTTACTTTAGGAGAGTTTAATTTGTTCTCTAGTGACTCATGGGAATTGAAGGGGGTTTATTAATTAATCAAAGTGATTAATTAATGAGTGTGCAAGATTATAAAAGATTTTTAGATGAATAATTAGCATGATTTAGACTATGGGAGGGATTCAATCAAATAAATGACAATTTATTGATCTAATGGAAGAGGAATCTTAATTAATTATAATTAATTAATTAATCTAGATGGAAATGTGAGCTTAATTAAATAGAAATAATTAATTAATCTATATATAAAATGGATCTAAATTAATAAGAAATAATTAATTAATCTAGATAGAAAGGGGAGCTTAATTAATTATAAATAATTAATTAAATTAGATAAAAGGGGAGCTTAATTCATATTTAAATAGAAATCTACATAGAAGAGCTGATTAACTAAGGTCGTTAATTGGCATTGTTGTTAGATAGAAGAGTTATTTAACTAACGTAATATAATTAATTAACTACAATAGTAGAGAAAATGTGTGATATTGATGATATGTTGTCAATTTATGGAAAGGGTATAATTAGCACAATTAAAGTATTTAAATTGCTCGAGATAAATTATACGTGTCTATATCAAATATTGTGAGTTTTCAATTCAAGGATTCCTCAAGGATGTTATGGAAACAATGAAATCATGTGTATATCATGTGGACTTTATGATTCTTCAACCTAAGAGCAAGATACATGGAATTATCCTAGAGACCATGGTTAGCTACTCGTAGTAGCCTTAATAGATTGTAGTTTTGGAGATATGATAATATCAAATGGAATAAATGCTAAACAAATCTCTTTGTTTCCACCTACAAGACCATGTTGGAAGTAAAATGACCGAAAAGGGGGTGAATCGGTCTTTACAAACTTTTACTTTAATTGTCTTAAGTTTTATACATCATTAAAAGCATCCATTCATCATACATTAATAAATGTGAGCATATTAAGCATGAGAAACCATACAAAAGAACAAGAGAGTACACAAGAACACCAAATATATGTGGGAAACCCTCAAGGGGAAGAAAAACCATTGAACCTCTGCTTATATTACTCAAACCAAAGGACTCTTAAGAATATTACACATGATAAGATATTTATTTAGTGAAGCACCCACTTCATAAGGAGAACCGGCCCCTATTTAGTATATCACCCACTATACAAGGAGGCTACCATCCCCAAGGTCATCAATAACCCACTCAACCACCGATAATGAAAATCACTAATGTATTGTTTCTTCTACAATTGATGGTGATCACTAATTTAGCTCCATACACTCGGAAAAAATATCTCTTCTCTCTTCCTTGCTTGCAAGCTTACACCTTCATATGATGATTAGGTCACATGAAATTATATACCTAGTCCTCAACTCTTCTCAAGTGTTCATGGATCTTCTTATCTTTACCCTTGAACCCTTTTTAATCTTATTTTACCTCCACTAGCTCACTCGCATCCCCATAATTTTAACTTTTTCAAATGAGCGCACACGGGCATCATTGTATAAATGTAACAATGCAATATATATTTTATGTGTGTGTGTGTGTGTGTGTGTGTGTGTGTGTGTGTGTGTGTGTGTGTGTGTGTGAATTTATGAAGTCAATAACATGCTCTAGATCTCCAAATAGTAGTTTTTCTCATAAATTGGAGATTAAATTTGGTTCCTTCTTTATCATTACAGGCTTTTACATGATGTACCTTATTACAATTCCATCTTATATTTACAAATTGCTTCACATAACATTACCAATAATCTCTAAAACAACATTCTCCTCTTTTGAAATAATGGAACTAATTAGCAATTGTCATAACAATTTGTCTCACAATAGTATTGGAGATAAACCCAGTTATAGTGTGACAATCAACACATGCGTGAAGGATTTGTACAATTCCAATAGCTATTTTAGGGGGCATATTTAACAATCAAATGCAATTTCCAACTTGTTACCATGATGGAAAAATATTAATTTGTTTCCTTCTCTACATCACTCATTATATGTTTTCAATCAAGAAAATATCCTACTACCTTTATTTCATAAGGAAAATTATCTAAATTTTCATAGATGTTTTCAATCAAGAAAATATATTGCTATTTCCTAAGACAAATTATCTAACTTTGCATAGATCATGTGTTTATGGTGGTGATCTATCTCTTATATAAAAATACGGGAAAGAGATTACGCAAACGGGATTGTCGGTATGTATTTTGGTAAATTGAATTTGGTGTCGAGTCCACAAAGATGAAAAATAGTGACGCCATAAATGTGGGCTACCTTCTCAAGTCTAGTTTGAAGCCGGAGTGGAGTGATGGTTAACCCGGCTACTACTTCAGTATTAATGAATTAAAAAAATGAAACTATCTACTAAATGAATAAAACCGTAGGATTTCAACTCATCTCTTAAAACTTGTCTCCACCGTTGATTTCATAGCATGTGTCGACTTGGTAATGCTTCAATCATATAAGGTTCTCGACTAAGTATACACCTCCAGCGTAAATATGTTCCTCAAGATTGGTTTTAACAATTTCCAAACTATATTGCATTGGTTTTCTCAACATAAAGGAAATGAGCCATTTTCATGAATCCTAATGTAAGAGGTTGCTAGAGCCACTTAACAATCATAAAATTTTTAAAAATACCCTTTAATAGATCATGATTTTTTTAATATGCAGATTTTCTTTTACACATTTAAATTATGTGGAGAACATATTTTTAAGGGATTTAAAATAAGTACTTTTGAATACAAAGAAATTTAAGGAAACCCATTACTTGAGAATAAAATCACCTTTTATGGGTTGTTTATGTGTCATCATTTCATTGGCTAATTTATTGGTGTGACTTACTTTATTAGTTAGTTTTTATTTAACTCGTTAACTTTAATTCAAACAACTAATGGTACTTTATTTCATATATCCACTCACATTCATTGGCTACTTTCCCCTAAATATAGGTTCGTATGATACGTTGAATAACAATCCTCGCTTGTAATTTCAAATTATAAGTACTTGTCAAATTAAAATTTATTAATATTTTAACTCTTTCCCATAACTCGTAAATTTTAATATTTTCTATATGATTTGTTCACATGCATATAAATAAGATTTATATATTTACATATCTATTTATCAAGAATTGTATAAAAAATTATAGGGTTTTCCAAATTTTCAACCATCATTATGTACGGTTTTCCTAAATTTTCACCGGTAATATATGGTTAAAATACAAAAATACGGCCCAAACCTATCAATTTCTAGGCCTCCAATAAAAATAAAAAAATGTTGAATGCGACATCACAAACATTAATCAATGTGTTTGGTTTAAACATATAATGAATGTGATAAGGTAGTAACTTACATAGACAAGGTACAAATGGCACCAAACTCGGTTCAAACCTAGGAAGAAATAAAATGGGGGCATTCTTGTATATTTCAACCATTTTTCAATGGTATGTTGTGTGTATCTTGTAAATTTTGTCCCGATTCGTCAAAACTCACCAAGGATCCACTTGAGAAATGAAGGATGGAACACCCGATCTAAATGAGGTGGTTATCCTGATGTCCGTGATGTTGAGCCCTTGTAAACATCCAACCATGGCTTCAATATTGATTTTGATTCTCGACCATGGCTCGACTAATCTTCATTAATGTAGGATTTGTGAGATTTGGCAATGTCAGATTTGGATCAATGTTGACATTGATCCAACCGCTTTGAGATCATTATAATAACATTTGACATGTTTCGATGGAAGAAGAGTTACATTTAAAATTTGTTGAGCTTTTTTATGTATACACTAATTTACCAATAATTAAAAAACATTCGACATTGATGGAGATTACATGAACACACGAAGCTGAAGGCTCACTCCTATGGACACATTTCTCTAATTGTTGAATCCACCATACTAAAAACATCATCTCCTTCGTAAACACTCCACGCCGCATCACACATCATCAACTCACATAATTTGGTGTAAAATTTCTCTCAAATTTAAAATGGAATTCAATTAGTTACCCATTCTAATAAGTTTTGCATTTGATGAGGGAAAAGGAAATCTATATTTTTCCTTCCACTCAAAATCTCAAACAATAGCACTCCAAAGCTATAAACATTCACTTTCATTGATAGATTCCCTCCCATTGCATACTCTAGAGCCATGTATCCACTACTCTACATCAATAATCACTCTTTTAGAAAAAGAACCACCTACACCTACAAATCCATAACAAACGAGCTTAAGCAATTTAAATCTTAAATAATACATAGATCCTTACTATGTACCTATAATTCTTGTTTGGATATGTGTCTCATCATCGGAAACACTCGGCTTGGCCAAAATCAGCTATCTTTGGATTGAATTTGTTATCAAGCAAAATATTGTTTGCTTTAATATCTCTTTGAATAATTCTCATTTTTGAGTCCTCGTGAAGATAGAGAAGGCCACGGGTAATTCCAAGGATGATGATATAGCACTTTTTCCAATCTAACTCTCCACACTTTTGTGGATCTGCATAAACCCCAATTCCATAACTTTTTCATCTTTTTATGAAAACAAAACCCCGTAATACCAAATGCAAATAAATTTAATTTACCAAAGAGAAAGGTGTCGAGGATCCTATTAGATAAATACTCATAAACAAGCAACTTTTCATCTCCATCAAAGACAACATCCTAATAGTTTCACAAGATTTTAATGCTGAAAAATTGTCCATCAATCTCACTTCAATCATAAATTCTTTCTTGCCTCATGCGTAGACCTCAGTAGATAGTTTTTTCACTACTATTTCATTTATGTCTCTAGTTGTTCCCCGTAAAATCAAAACAAAATTAAAGGTCTCCATGTATCTTTAAACATATTTTTGTCCACCGGGTATGTTGAGTTGTGGAGCTCAATTACTTCATATTAGAATGCAATATTAAACTGCGCAAGAAAACATAGTAACCGGCATCACCACCTATGATCGGCATCTATCAAGCAAGGAGGCACCAACATCGGTTAGGGCTAACCAAATCGATTACATGTGTGTGATTTTTTTATTTAACTCATGGTAATTAGATCTAATTTTAGTATTAAATCATATCTATTGATTGAAATTGTATGGCTAAGTGCCCTAAGTTTGTATATGCCTATATAAGCATGACAGCTAGGGTTTAGAAGGAAGAATTGTAGAAGTTAATGATTATTGTGAAAATAATTGTGAGAGAGAGAATTCTTGGAGAAGAAGGAGAATCTTGAGAGAAATAAATTATTGTACATCATGAGAGGTGTGGAAATTGTAAATCTTCATTGTATATATTCACAAATATTTGGATAATATATTGGCTTGTTTCTTGGTGGATGCAGCCCACACTAGGTGAACCACGTTAAATTTGGTGTTGATTTAAATATCTTGTTTTGTATATTTCTTCTGGTAGAATATCTTTATTACATGTATGCTTAGATTTGATATATTATCTGTAAAACCTTGTGCTAACCCCAACAACTGGTATCAAAGCTTTGTTTGAGGGTTTTATGTGTTGAAAAATTTACTCACAGATGATTTTATGATTGAGTGGGAGCTACAACAAGGGCATAAGAAAAAAATAAAAGGTAGAGAAGTTTAACTATTGAAATTATCAATTATGGAAGATGTAGATTGAGGATTATTTGTATCAAAGACTTTTGTACTTACCGTTGGATGAAAATTATAGAACTACAAAGATGACTAATGAAGAATGGAAGATTCTTGACAGAAAGGCTTTGGGATTTATAAGATTGAGCCTGACAACATCCATGGCTTCCAATATTACAGAAGTGGCATCTACGGTAGAGTTAATGAAATCTCTTACTAATTTATATGAAAAACCTAGTGCTTCAAATAAAGTTTATTTGATGAAGAAACTATTGAGTTCTAAGATTCATAAAGGTGGATCTACATCTAGTCATTTGAATTATTTCCTATATAATGTAAATCAGTTAAAATCGGTTGATATTATGTTTGATGATGAAGTGAAAGCACTCATATTCTTATGTTCTTTGCTTGATAGTTGGGCAACTTGGTAATTTTTGTTAGTAATATATAGCATATGCTAATAATATTTTGAAGTTTGATTATGTGGTTAGTATAATATTGAATGAAGAAATTTGTAGGAAAAGTACAGAGGAATCATCATCTAGGAATGCTTTGAATGTAGAAAGCAGAGGCGGAAGAAGGAGAGATCCAAGAGTAAGAATAATGGGAAATCAAAGTCAAGGGATGGCAAATCTAAATCTAGAGGTAAGGGAATTACCTGTTGGAAATGTGGAAAGAAAGGACATGAAAAGAAATATTGTTGGTCAAAGGATAAAGATAACCAACACCCAGACAAAAATAAAGAGGAAAATATTGCAGCAGAGGTAATGCAAGATGCTCTTATTCTTTCTTTGGATAATAGAATAAAATCATGGGTTTTAGATTCATGAGCTTCTTTCCATGCAACCCCTAATAAAGGTTATTTTAGAAATTATGTCCAGGGAAAATTTTGGGCATGTTTATTTGGGTGATGATGAACCTTGCAGTATTACTAGTAAAGGGAAGTTCATATAAAATTGTAGAATGGAAATACATGGGTATTGAAAGATGTGAGGCATGTGCCAATCCTCAAGAGGAATCTTATTTCTGCAGGGCAACTAGGTGAAGTTGGTTGCATGGTTTCATTCATAACAGATCTTGAAAAGTAACTTAGGGTGATTTTTTATGGTAAGAGTTAAGAAGGTAGGAACATTATATTTATCTACTTGTGTTACCGATTCTTTTTCTATGTTATCTACTTTAGGTTCGAGATGCATGCATTTAACCATAATCGGTTGGGCCATATGAATCAAAAAAGGAATGTAGATCTTAAAGGATAAGGGTAAGTTATCATATTTGAAAGATTTAGATCTTGATTTCTATGAGCATTGTATCTTTGGAAAGCAAAAGAGAGTGAGATTTCTCAAAGTTGGGGCAACTAAGAAGGAGCAAAAATTGGAGCTTGTACACTCAAATGTGTGGGGACCAACCCAAGTAGCTTCTCATGGAGGATCCTAGTATTATGTTACTTTCATTGATGATGCTACAAGAAAGGTATGGGTTTATTATATTAAACATAAATCTGATGTTTTTGAGACTTTTAAAATATGGAAATCCCTTGTTGATAATGAATCAAATTCAAAGTTAAACTTCCTTAGATCTGAAAATGGTGGTGAATATTGTAGCAAGGCTTTCAATGATTTTTTTAGTGAATGGAATACATAGAGAAAGGATGGTTCTAATAACACCATAAGAGAATGGTGTTGTAGAAAGAATGAACAAGATAATCATGGAACATATTAGAGGTATGAGGATACATGTTGGATTTCCCTTGCAGTTTTGGGCAGAAGCAGTTGATACAATAGTTTATTTGATTAACCATGGGCCTTCAAGTTTACTAGATGGAGGAATACCAGAGGAAGCTTGGACTAGAAAAGAGGTAGATCTTTCTTTTCTTAAATTTTTTTGGTTTATAAGATTTTGTGCATATTGATAAGGAAAATAGGAAAAAGTTGGATGCAAAATCCAAGAGATGCACTTTCATTAGTTATAGATCTAGTGATTTTGGATTCCATTTTTGGGATTTCGAGAATTCTAAATTATTAGGAGTTGTGACATTGAATGGAATGAAAAGAGAATGTACAAGGATCAAATTTTGGTAGCCAAGGACAAACCGATTGAGAATTTTATGAATGAAACTAAACTCTCAGATTTAAAAGTCATACCTATAAGGTTACACAATAACCGATGTGGATTGCCCTTGAGCAACATCGGTCACCTGAACCAAGATTGTCATTCTTGAAGAGCCAAACTAGCATCGTTAGAAAAAATGGCATCGACACGGTGACTAGCATCGGTCACTATCAAAATTGGAAACCAAATTCCAAGAGGTCTAGAATGAGCCTCTGGTACCCCAAACTTCTGTGAGAAGGTCACAAAGGGTAAGTAAACCTCTAAAAATATTTACACCTTCTCTATCTTATTTATTATTTATTGATAATGGTAAACCAGAAAGTTTTGAAGAAGTAATGCAAGATAAGACTCACGTGTAGTGCGAGCATGGCATGGATAAGGAGATGGACTACTTAGAACAAAACCATACTTGGGATTTAGTTAAGTTTCCAGTAGGTGAGAGGACATTGCAGAACAAGTGGGTTTACATGATCAAGGAAGAAGAGGTTAGATAGAAAAGGTACAAGGTAAGGCTTGTAATAAGGGGATTTTCTCATAAAGAAGGTATCGACTTTGGTGAAATATTTTCTCCTGTTGTAAAGATGAATTTGATTTGTACTCTATTGAGTTTAGTTGTAGTACATGATTTACATTTAGAGAAACTATATGTGAAGATGGATTTTCTTCATATTGATTTGGATGAAGAGATTTGTGTACAGTAGCCGCTTGGGTATGAATTTAATGGTGAGGAGAAATTAGTGTGTAGGTTGAAAAAAATCCTATATGGGCTCAAGCAAGCTCTAAGGAATGGTACATGAGGTTTGATAGTTTCATGCATGAGCATGGTTACTTAAGATGTGAGTCTAATCATTGTGTTTATTTCAAGAAGATTGCAAATGGGAGCAATATTATTTTTTATTTTATGTGGATGATATGCTTATTACAGATCTAGTATACGAGAGACATTTGTGAGCTTAAGGGAAAGTTATCTCACACATTTTCTATGAAGGATTTAGGATCTACAAAAAGAATCCTTAATATGTAAATACATAGAGACATGAAGAACGAGAAATTTAATTTATCTCAAGAGGCTTATATCAATAAGGTGTTGGAAAGGTTTAACATGCAAGATTCAAAACATGTAAGTACACCTATGGTAGAACACTTCAAATTGAGAAAAGATTAGTGTCCTTCATCACATGAGGAGGTAAAATACATGACACGAGTACCATATACTTCAACAGTTGGGAGTCTCATGTATGTTATGGTTTGTACCATACCAGACATTACACAAGAAGTGGGAGTTGTGAGTAGATTTATGGCCAATCCAGGTAAAGAGCATTGGAAAGTAGTCCAATGGATACTCGGTGTTTGAGAGGGACATATAGCATGCAGTTATGTTATAGAGGTTTGGATACTTCTTTATGTGGTTGTGTTTATTTGGATATAGCTAGAGATATGGATGGTAGAAGGATAACTACTGGATATATTTTCACATTAAGTGGGATGAAGTTAGCTGGATTTTGAGATTGTAGAAGGTTGTGGATTTTTCTACTACAGAGGTAGAGTATGTTGCAGCTACAGAGGCTAGTAAGGAGATGATATGGATGAGTAGGTTCATGGAAGATTTGGGAAAGGAGCAAGATGATTATAAATTATTCAAAGGATGAGCCATAGTGCATTTCATTTGGAAAAGAAATCATCATTTCATTCTAGAATGAAACACATTCAGTTGAGGTATCACTTTATACGGTAGGTATTGGAGGATGGGAAACTGAAACGTGATAAGTTTCATACAAGTGAGAATCATGTGGATATGTTAACAAAGCCATTAGAAAAAGAGAAGATGGGGCTACTCTCCAATTTTTTGGTCCTAGAGTTTGAGACTTGAAGAGAAATAAATAAAGCTAAGGAAAGGATCCAAGAATGAAGTTGTCAGACAAGTATATTGTAGTAATTTATCTCCAAGTGGGAGATTGTTGAGTTGTGGAGCTTAGTTACTTCCTATTAGCATGCAATATTAAATTACAGAAAACACAAGAATCGGCATCGCTTATGAGGGACTGACATCGGCACCTATGACTGGCATCGGTCAAGCAAGGAGGAACCAACATCGGTTACTAACCGCATCGTTTACCTGTGTGAGTGTTTTATTTAACTCATGGGAATTAGATATATTTTTAGTATTAAAGAAATATATTGATTGTAATTGCATGGCTAAGTGCCCTAAGTTTGTATATGCCTATATAAGCATGAAAGCTAGGGTTTATAAGGAAGAATTGTATAAATTAATGATTATTGTGAAAATAATTGTGAGAGAAAGAAAGTAATGTACATCGTGAGAGGTGTGGAAGATTGTAAATATCCATTGTATATCTTCACAAAGCTTTGGATAATAGATTAGCTTATTTCTTGGTGGATGTATCCCACACTTTGGGTAAACCACGTTAAATCGGTGATGATTTAAATCTCTTGTTTTATATATTTCTTTTGGTAGAATATCCACTTTTATTATATGTATGCTTAGATCTAATATATTATCTATACAACCTTGTGTTAAGTCTAACATGGTAGATTATATCTTTAGGGAAAGGATTCGTTAGAGTCCCACCTTGTATACCACACCAAAACCTCCCTCTCCAAGCTTCTTTTTGTTATGGAAATATTTTGTGGCTTCCGCCATCTCTTCAAAGTTGAAGATAAAATGTTGCTCCCGCATAAGTAACCTAAACTCAAGGGAAAATCCATGCCTCTTTGTATAATTAGAAAGGTGGGTAAGTTTATAGAATTAAATGTTACAATGAAGGAAAAACTAAAACAAGAGAAAAAAATCGTAAGTGGTACCTTCTTTGGTGGTTGACTACGATTACTAACATCCCAAAAATGATAGCTTTAACTTTTTTCTCATTCTTATTAGACAGGATAACTAATGTGAGGATGATGCCCCAACAAGCCCTAATGTTATCGGTAAAAAATTAGGTTTTCTCTACACAACAAATGTTTATTGTTAACATCTACCCAAAAAATCCATTGAAGAAAATAGATGATAATGTATAATTTTCAGCTAAACCTGCAAAAGTCGGGATTGATCTAGGAAAATAAATAATCAAGCACTGAAGAACAAATTTGCACAATCTGATTTCATTCTTATTCAAATTCAGAATGCAAGATTTACATATAAATAACCATCGTAGGAGAAGACTTCAAGGAGTAAAAGTAGGAAATCATTAGTTAGCTTATGATTAGCAAGAGTTAACAGATGAAGAGCATGAGTAAAAACCGCAGATTAGCTCAAAATATTTAACGCATATTAGCTTCAATTTGTTTTCTAAACAATCTCCTTATTATAGTTACCTTAACAACAATGTGAGATAGTTAATTATGCTAACACCTCCCTTAAGTATAACTAAGGAGACAAAATCCTAAAGAGAGGAAAGAGGAAAGAGGAAAAACCCTGGGAACAAAACCCCCTTAAACCTAACTAAGGAGAAAAGGGCCTATAGAGACAACAAATATGGGTTATGGCATCAAAATTATTGTAAATAGTTAGTTACATATTAGCTTCAATCTATTTGCTAAAAACTCTCCTTGCTATAGTTACCTTAACAATAGTGTGAGATAGTTAATTATGCCAACAGATAAATCAAAATAATTGAAGACATACTCTTCAATTTTGTTTGGGAAGTTGTCTTAGTAGGGCTTCTGGGGGAAGAGGGGTGGATATTTTTGGAGGTGGTGATGAAGGCTCGGGGGTGGAAATTGTTAGAGGCACTAGTGATCAATGCTCAAGGGAGGGAGAAGGTGAATCAGCAGAGTCAAAAATGGGTTGATCTCATATCTCATTATATAGATTCCCAACATAGCCTCGAGCTCCTTGTCTTGTATAAAAATAATCTTCCATAGCTTTCCTTGTTGTACTCAAGCATGTTTTGCAATTTTTCATGGATAAATATCTCAAACACTAAACTAGACCGTATGTTTGTCCGAAGTATAGTAGTTGGCCATTCCTAAAGCAAATAACCTATTTGTTGGATTATAAGCTATATTTGACAAATTGGACATAAGAATGGAGGTCGTGGAATCTGAAGTTCTTCATATTACTTGTGACTTCCTTCCTACTATTGCTACGGAGAAGCATGTTGGTATCTAGTTTTGAGATAAAATTATAGTTTTCATAGTGCAAGAAGTAGTAATCCATCCATATCTTCCCTACTCTATAATCCACACAAAGTTCTTGAATAGAATCATTTTCTTCTTGAGAACAAAGTTGAGAACTTTTCTATTGATATATTTCTAATACATTGGAGGAGGCCATAGACCTAGTTGGGAGATTGACCATGGGTAGAAGTGTTAAACCATGAACTTTGAGGTGTATTGCAAAACAAATCGGTGATAACTTGATCCAGTTAAAAGAATATGTAGTGCCATGTGTGTAAGTTGAGGCATTGTTATAGGAATACTTTCTATACTTGGACATGACCTTAGAAAGAGCAAGATAAGAACATAAATGAAAGAACCTCACCTCATCTTTTACCGCAATTATCACCCAGTTTTCCAGCTCGAAATGGAAGATATTTAGATGGGTTGAGGAGAGTCACTTTTTTCAACACCTCTTTTAAACATCATGGGTAAGTTTGTGACTTAAAGACAAGGGAAATTGTTAGATGTAGGTGTAAATTTTGTATATATTACCACATAAATTTCGTGTAAATTGGCAGATCATATTTTTATTACTAAGTTTATACAAAATTTATCAACTTAATAATTACTTTAATATATTAGTACGAAGTTTAAACTTGAAGCCTTTTTTTTTTTTTTTTTTTTTTTTGTATATATTCAAAACCATTAAAATAAATTATTTTTTGGGGTCCTTTTCTATTTTTTCAACATTATGATAATAATGGTGGTTTTTTCCACAATTTGAAAGGTACTAGTGAAAAATTGTCATTAAAGGTTCAATTTTAGTCTATTTTTAATTTTAATGTAAAAGTAAAGTTGTGGTGCTTTGTGTATGAGTCCATATTTTGCATACGTACTTATCTAACATAGTATTACCAATTGTAATATTTTTCATTTGGTCACACACTTACATCCATTTATTAAAGCTAATTTGGATTTTCATTTCCATGTGGTAGTTAGAAGCACTTTCAAAAATTATGTGAATAAAAACAAGAAAATTTAATTATAAATGAGACAAAACATGTCTAGATCATATATAACTTTGCATATGTAATATTGAATGTGTAATACAATCTCAAATGTTAAACGTAATGTTAGCACAATATAATGCAATTATTGTAGACAAAACAACCATACAAAAGTGATGAAGGTTGGTACAAAGAACCACCATCTTTTCCTTTTTGCCTTTTCTCCAAGAAAACATTCCTAAACTTATCATCCCAAACATGCACAAGTTTCTTGAAAATATTTCAATGTCATGACACCTCCATGATACAAACACCCGATATATATATATATATATATATATGAATTCAACAACATGTTCTAGATCTCCAAACACTAGTTTTTCTAAGAAATTGGAGATAAAATTTGGTTCTTTCTTTATCATCAGAGGACTTACATGGTGTGCCTTGTTATAGTTCCATCTTATATTTACAAATTGTTTCACATAACATTACCAATAATCTCTAAAACAACATTCTCCTCTTATGAAATAATGGAACCAATTATAAGTTGTCATAAAATTTATCTCACAACAATATTGGAGATAAACTTGGTTATAGTGTGACAATCAACACATATGTTAAGGATATGTATAATTCCAATAGTTATTTTGGGGGACATATTTAACAATCCAAATGTAATTTCCAACTTGTTACCATGGTGGAGAAAAAATATTTTGTTTCCCTTCTCTTCATCACTCATTACATGTTTTCAATCAAGAAAAATCCTACTACCTTTATTTCCTAAGAAAAAATATCTAACTTTTCATATGTGTTTTCAAGATCAAGAAAATATCCCGCTACCTTTATTTCCTAAGATAATTTACATAACTTTACATAGATCTTATGTTTATGGGGTGATCTATCTCTTTTAAAAAGAGCACGAATCATTTTATGGCCTTTAAACCAACTACATCTAGGTATATTTTTAATCCCTCTATCATTCATCAAGCTTCTTAGCATTTGAATCTCACCCCACCTCCACACTTATGCATAGATGGTTTATAGAAGAAATTTTAAGTTGTGGCATTTTGGGGATCCAAATTACAAAAAAATTGTATACCCATAGCTCCATATTATTATATGCTCTACAAGAACCAAGAAAACACATCCATATAACAACCTTAAGTTTAATTGGTAGGTTGATGATAAAGATTCCATTTTGTGCATATTTTACAACCATGGCATTCCAAGAGACCACATCTCTTTGAGGAATTTTGTTGAACATTGTACATTGGTTAGACATTCAAAGAGTGTGTTCTTGAATTTGTACCACTTATAGCTTGCTCCCCATTTTCCAAATATCATACTAAAAAAACACAAACAAAAGTGAATAAGAATCTAACAATGTTGTATTAAGGATTTATCTAGTATGACAAGTGTTGTTTCCATAAAAAAAAATGTATGCATAGAAAAAGATCGTGAAAATTGTGTTTTGAATTGTGAATCTTGGGATCCCTAACCCCGTGTCTTAATTTTATTTATCAAAGATTGATTTTTATTAAACAAATAATTTGCATTCACATGTAATATTATTGTGTTTTGTTTTCCACACATGTGCTTAGTTCAATTAAAAACATTAAGATTGTTATGAATAATTGAGATTGTCCTTACTACTACTAGGATGAACTTTGATATATTTTGTAAAATCTATTCCCAAATACATTTCTGCACCCAAAAATATTTCTTCAAAAATTCACATGGAGGGGTTTAATCAAGGTGTGATTGACCGTGGTTGTTATAGTATTTGTAACAATGTTTACTTTCATCAAATAAACGTAACTAGTTATGTTTATTTCATCCATTGCTTCATTTATAGACTTAGAACATGTTATACCTTTCTTTCTTGAGGATCAACCTCTTTTGGAAGGTAAATCCAAGGAGAATAAACAAAGGACTCATAAAGCTCACATTATGACAAAGTTCAACAAGATGCTAGAAAGGGTTCCGAATTTAGCTTTACAACTTCCAATTGTATTCATCTAAAAATTTAATGACCTTTTTACGGACCTTTTTTCACATACCATGAAATCATTATATTCCATGAGGCCACGCATCTTTCTGACATTTTTAAAATAGTTCACATGCTCCCATATTTATAGGTGTATCTACCAGTGATCCGAGAGGTCAATACAGAGGACATATGTTCCCTAAATTCCCATGTATTGGCACATAATAGAATTTGATAACAAGATATTTCCATTGACTATTTGAACGCTGCAAACAGTGCATGACGCACATCTGGTGGCTGGTCAAAATGTGGTCAACATTTGGTCAACGTTGGTCAATGGAAAAATGAATTATTTTTAAATCATCTTAAGTCAGTACCATTTCATAGACCTCGCCAACACATTTTTGATGCATTTTGAATGGACCAAATCCGAGTCCGTATGCGAAAGTTATGACCAATCAAAGTTTGGTTAACTAGTGGTCAACAACCGAAGGATGCACCAAATGGACAAATGACATGGTGACACGTGGCATAGCTGCACAACTACATTTGACACATGGAAAAGCTACATGTGATCACATGGATTTATTATTTATACACATGGCATTAAATGTGGGTTTATGGTTTTTACCCACGTAAAAGGTTTATAATCTTTTTATAAAAAGAAAAAAGAAAGACCACGTGAAAACAAATTTTGGTAGATAAAGCCTATTAAAAAGGCTTGCATATAATGTGGGATTTTTCCCCCAATAAAGTTGCTCCATCCACGTGAAGAGTGGATATTATTATGGGGTTGAGTTTTTAAAAATATGGCTTAAGCTTATTTAAAAGCTTAAAAAAGAGAATTAATCCCTATTAACCCGCTCAAAGCCTATTAAGGCTATGATATTATTTGAAGCAGTTTAAATATTTGGTGGCCAAATTATTATTATGCCACGGGGAATTTGGCTAAGCCCAATCCATCAAGGATTATTACGAGCTCTTTAAAAATAAGTCGCGGATATTATCAAATATCCTTATATTTGGGCTCCTAATCAATATAAATAAGGGACCCGAGTACATTGTAAAATACATAACACTAAGCTATTTTATTAGAGCTCAAAGGAGGGGAGAATATTTTGGAGAAATATTTATAAGTCATATTATTATTATTATTTTAATAGGCAAATATGGTGGTATTATAATGTGTGGCAATAATAAAATGTGAAGGCCCTCATTTTTGAGAAATAAGTCCTATATTATTATAGGCACATTTGTATAAAATATTATTAAGGCCTATTTATAGGATTTATGGAGATAATATAGAGGCCTATATTATTATTATAGGTGATAATGAATCTCTAAGATCTCTCTCACAAAGAAGACATACTCGAGCCCAAGCTAAGAAGGATGACCGTGAAGTTCGAAGGTGTTCATGGCGACATTATGGAAATGGAAGACATGTTTTAATATAGGCATTATGGAGAGATATTAAGACCTATATTGTATAGGCATCATCTTCATTAAGGACTGATATTATTTGTTATCGGCAAAGTGAAGATAAGACCTATTATTTTTAATAGGAGAAACATTGTTATTGGGAATTATTCAGACTACCCAATAGGCCACATTTGAGCCACACTTTAGAATGCAGAGCCCTGAGAATCGACAAGGAGGTGCCATTTGGAAGACTAATTGATATACCAAAGGACTTCGTGCCTAAATATAATACTAGATTGAATTTTTTTATCATTCGGGGTAGCTACTTGGTGTTCAGGTTCATGTTCTTATTTGTATTCATCATTATCTTGCTTGGATTGTATTATTCAATTCTGATCGTTTAAGTGGATAATATATCGCTTTATTGAAGAACTCGGAGACGTAGGCATTCGCCAAACTTTTTATCAACTCATGTGCATAGTATTTTAATTCTTGCATTTTAATTTTATTTTAATTGGGTAAGTTTGTAAAATAATTTAATGTCTATAGGGGTCCGTCATCGAGGTAAAAATTTCGGTCAATTTTCGGATCACCGGGCACTTACAAGTAAATCATCTATTGAAATTCCTTTCTTTATAATGCTTTGGTGAGTGTTCAAACATTGTTTCAAATCTCCTCTTTTTCATAGGAATGTATAATGATAGAAAATGTGAACTGATTAGATCACAAACTTGTTGGTTGCATTTAGTTAAAGTTAGAAAGTGCTACTTAGAAAATGTCATATGCAATAAATATCTCATTTTCACCATTTGAAGATAACTAGTCATTTGGATCCTCATCTAAGCTCAAACATGGACTAGAACTCCCCTTTTTTCCAATGACATTGATTCATCTTGCTCACACATATAAATCTATTGAGTATTGCTTGAATCATTTGAGAACCCATTAAAACCAAACTTCTTGGTACTCTCTTGTACACATTCTTCTTTCTTGGAGGATTTTATAGTATATGATCATTGTAAATTAATTTTTTATTAGATAATGATGTATTTGAATTAGTTTCCATTTCCCTAACCAACATAATTACTAAGGACATCTATTGGATGCTTCCAAAAAAATTGCTAGTAAACTTTCGTCAGAAACACAACAGCACACCGATAAAGTTCTCCTCAAATTTGGATGCCTCCAATGTGATTAAATAAATATCATAGCATATAAATATACATTTAGTATATATTTGTTTTCATTTTTAAATAGTATTATATTATTTTAGATATAAATATTAGCATTCACCCCAAAAAGGGAACAAAAGGAAAGAGAAAAAGGTGTGTTACATAAAATTGTGTATCAAATTGGAATACAACAAGTGTCTATAAGGAAGTAGAAAAAAATACCTACAAATAATTAGTCCACATAATCATTTTCAATTTTAGATGATTTGTGTTATCTTTCCATTTTCATAGAGTATGACCTTCAAAATAAAAAAATTGACACTATTTTTACTAAAATTATAGAAGAATAGTGTTAGCTAATAGAACTATACCACTAAAAATTTGGGCATCTTCTTTGTGGTCCATTTTGACTTATATATTGGGTAGGTCAAGGTTTGTGTATTTCTTTGTTTACCTTTCCCATCTTTTGTGTATCAATATACACACCATTAGGGTCCTAATTTAATAAGTCTATAAATACATAGATGTATTGTTACCTTTTATTGTGTAGGTATTTTATTCCATTGTGTGGCTTTTTATACACAAGTGTTTAGCTTTCTCAGGTGTCACATGGATATATACACATTACACTTCTCCACCTTTTTAGGTGGTAGTGTAGACACTCAAAAATGGCAATATAAAATTTAACATTACTAGTTTTCACAAAGCACTCTTGCTAAGATAAATACAACTTTCCCATTCCCGCTTAGTACATTTTAAGGTCTCGTGTCTAGCTTGTTTATTCTTGCAAACTGACATGTCATCAAATTTTGAGCACATAATGTGTAAAATCCATAGAAAAACATCAAGAAATAGCTTCAAAACTTTAGATAACATGTTTTACTTCCATAGGAAGGGCCATAAAAATAAGTTAGGATAGTACATCTAGTCCTAACAAACTTATATGGTTTTGGACCGACATGTCCTCCAAATTTGATTTCAAATTCATATCTTTCGTTGGGTCTTCGAATCTCTCTAAATCATACTTTCATCAATAAATCATCTATGGAACCCTATATAAGCAAGTAAACACTACCTTAATTGTTAACCTAAAAATAATATGGCACTACATTGATACATTCAATTCCTACACTTGTAAAAGGCACCCGAGGCTCCTTATATATTGTAATAACACATCTAAATTGACTAGGGTAGAAATATCTACATGTTTAAAGCTCCTTACCAAGTCAAGGAAACAATCTCCCTCATCTATAAACACCCAAATATCCCTTTACCAAGTATCTTAACAAGAGAAAAAATCAATTCAAGCATGGTCAAATATGGTTTTCAAACTTATTTTTATTCATTCAAATATCATATGCTATGTGGAGAATGATGTCTTGTTTGATGCCTCTTCAAGTAGTGTTAATGTCGATGGTACACGGGGTAACCACGACCCAACTAATGTTTGTTTTGTATGAATTATCATCTATGGATAGGGTTTGAGATGATGATAAGAGAATTTAGAGAGATTAATACGATGATGAAAAAATAGGGTTTGAAAGTGATAGAGAATTTCAAACAATTGAAAGCATTTAGAAGTTACAGGACCAAAATTTAGTAGGTTCAAGATTATACATGAGGTACATAACCGTACGATATGTCCCTAGCATTTTGGTACAACCCTACCCTAGTCCATTTTATAGTGAAATCCTCCATAATGAATTTTTTTCCAGTTCATATATCCATATTCTTGTAGTTCATCTTCCCATAACCTTCGAGAATCATCATTAATCAACTAATTGCACTCATTCCTTCTTTTTTAAGTTTATACATTATCTAGCATATCAATTACTATTATAAAAGCATTATTCTAATTATAGAAATCGAGGTTGGAATTTAATTAATTAGAATATCAACATTTTGTTACCCCTTTTCTTCAACACCAAAACCCTCCGATCAAGAATGTGGGTCCACAATCTCCAAAGAAAGGTGCAGTTCACGTGGGAGAAGGATAAAGAAGGTGTGACCTACCTTAATGTGCCAGATGGTTGTCTTCATTAGGCTTTGGACAAAGTGAATCTTTCCCTTGTTGGTAAGTTTCTCGATCTAGACCTAATATTGATGTCATTAGAAAATGGGCCTTTAGAAAGTGGCAACCAAAAGGGGATCTGAGCATTACCACTATGTCAAGGGGTTTTTCTAGCTAAATTTAATCAACAGATTGATTTGGAATCAGTGCTTCTGGGAGGCCCATGGTGTTTGGGCAATATGGGTCTTTTTCTGAAAATGGTGGTATCCTAGGTTTGATCCTAATACTAAGAATATACACACCATTCCAGTCTGGTGTAGGCTCCCAGACTACCCCTACGCAATTTTGGGATGATGAGATTTTGTTAAATGTTGCTAAATCTCTTGGATCTCCGATTGGGCTTGATGGACCTACGAGGAACAAATCCAAACTAGCTTTTTCTAGATTTTGTATTTCTTCTTAAATGGATCAGGAGTTACCAAACATATCATTCTATAATCTAAGTATGGCATTTGGCATCAAAATATTGAATACAAAACCTTTCATTTGAGATGTAAGAAATGTCATCAAATAGGACATTTTACCAGTAGGTGTCCTAACAAAGAGATCTCTCAAGAGGAAAAAAGGGAAAAATGATAATCCTAATGAAGACTCTGATAAGATACAGGAAGCTAGGTTGGAAAATAAGGATACTAGAAAAATAAAGATCAAGGACAAAGGGAAGGGATATCCCTTAACCAACCAGAGCTGAAATATAAGAAAGGAAAAAGGGGTTTAGAACTCCAATCAGGAAACCACTGATTTGTAGGAAGCTCTGGCATCCTAAAACCCCAATTGGTGGGAGCATCAGAAGTACACCCAACCTCAAAAGAATATTTAGATATACAGACTCCAGTAAAGGTGATTCTAGAGGTTGATGAGAAAACTGAGATAGTTAAAGTGAATCTTCTTTCTAAGGAGTTAGCTCAAATGACTTTTGGATAAGAATAAGGACACTAGTGTTGAGTCAAGGACAAAAGCAACTAAGAAAGTTCATCCTGATCCATTGTTCATCATTGAGGAAGATCTAAATGAGGAAAAATAAAATGCAGAATCAGAAGCCTCATTGAAGAAAAATTCTTTGTTGATTAAAAAAATTTCACCTAAAAGTGGGAACCCCCTACCCAGTAATAAATCAACAACTTTACAACTCATTGACAATAAGTAGGGAGAGAAAGAGGAGGGGGAAGTAACACCACTCAAAGAAAATATGTTTTTTGATGGAGATTCAGAATTGACCAATGGTTTTTTAGAGGTTAACTCTAAAAAAGAAAAGATTGAAGGGATTTGAGAAGATCCCAGATTCACTTTATAATGAAAAAAAAATAAAATTGATAACTGGGGAGCTTCAACATCTAGAACTACTAGATCATCTCTATAGAAGAATAGTTGATTTTGGAAGCAGCTCTAAAAGAGGAAGACCCTCAAAGAAGACACTCAGAACCAAAAGAACAGAGGAAGATATTGCAGATGGAACTCAAAGCCAATTGAGCCATCAGGAAATTTCAACACCTATATCATTTAGATGAAGATCATCTCCTAGAATATCAGAGGTCTGAATGGGAACTCTAAACAAAGAATAATCAAAGAGTTAAGAGTCTCTAGTAGACCTAGCATTCTACTTCTGCAGGAAACCAAGATGAACTCTAAGGTACTTGAAAATTGTAAAAATAATTTCTAGGGAAAATTCAAACATGGCTCATTGTGGATTCTCAGGGAGCTTTAGGTGGCATGGCTACTTTTTGGGATAAAAATCATTATACTAGTATGATTCTATCTAAAACTAGTAACCATCTTGTTGTTAAATTCCATGTTATTGAAAATAATTGTACTTGGATCCTTTCTAATATCTATGCACCTAATACGGTTATTGGGAGAAGGAAACTCTGAATGATCTAAAGATTTTTAGAAATCAGCATAGTACTGACAATTGGCTTATTATGGGTGACTTCAACTCTCCTTTAAATCCAGGGGAAAAACAAGGGGGAAACTCTAGTTTTTCCACTGGCATGGATGAATTTTTTGATTTCGTTGCTGATTTAAATCTCATGGATGTGGATCTTCATGGAAATCAGTTTACCTAGAAAAACAAAGGTTGGGTAGGGATATGATTCAAGTCAGACTAGATAGAGCTCTTATCTCTTGCTAGTTGGATTCTACACCAAGACTTTCATCTCACTTCTCTGCCCAAAATCGATCTTGATCACAATCCGATAGCTTTAAATTTTTTTCAATTGGGCTAAGCCCACCAGGAGCTCCTTCAAATTCGAAAAGATGTGGATGGAGCATGATGACATCTTTGATAAGATTAAGGAATGGTGGAATTGGGATGGTGAGGGAACTAGCTCAATTTAGACTTATTCAAAAGCTTAAAAATGTCAAAAAGTAGGTTAAAATCTGGAATAAAGAAATCTTTGGGAATGTTTTTGTGAGAAAAAGGAATTAAAACAGAAACTCCAGGATTTGGAAATCAAAATAAATTCAAAGGGGAGGTCTTTGAGGATCAATTAGTGGAAAAATATTCTCTCAGAGCTACACATGGTTTGTAGCAGGGAAGAATCCTTATGGAGACTTAAATCTAGGGCAATCTAGTAAGAGGGTGACAAAAATATGAAATTCTTCCATATGACCACTTTGAAGCATAGAGCCTATAATAGGATTGTGGAAGTTTCTAAAGGAAATGACATCATCATAAAAGATCCACAGATCATCAAGGATGAAGCTCTCAGATTCTATGAAAAATTGCTTAATGAGAAGAGTGCTACTAATGATGTGGCTGCCTCTTTTCTGTTAGAGGCTATTCCACAAGAAAAATTGAGGAACAAAGATTTAAAGACATTACTAAAGTTGTCACTTTGGAGGAGCTTCAAAAAATTTGTTTTTACTCTTGAAGGGGATAAGGCTTCGGACCTGATGGCTTCTCTGTCAATTTTTTTCAGAAGTTTTGGGAAATTTGTTCGATGATCTCCTTAGGGCAGTAAATGAATTCTTTAGAACTGGTGATTTATTGAAAGAGCTAAATAATACCCACATTGTGCTTGCTCCAAAAAAATGGATGCTAAATATTTCAAGGATTTCCACCCATTAGCTTGGTTAATGTTGTCTATAGAATTTTTACTAAGATTATTGCTACCAGACTTCAGTTCATTTTGAATGATTTAATCTCAAAACAACAGAGTGGGTTCATCAGAGGAAGGATAATTCAAGATGGTGTGATCATGGTGCATGAGATTATACATTCTATGGATAATAATAAAAAAAGCAAGCATGGTCCTTAAACTTGACATGAATAAAGCCTTTGATAAAGTCTCCTGGTCTTTTCTTGACAAGGTTCTAGCCAAATTTGGTTTTCTCAACAAATTTAGAAGAATTATCAAGGCTTGCATCTCTACTACTAGATTCTCTGTGGTGGTCAATGGTGAGCCATGGGATTCTTTACCAGCAGTAGGGGTTTAAGACAGGGGATCCTATATCCCCTTTGCTCTTCATTATTATGGTGGATAGCCTCAGCAGAACAATTGACAAAGTAGTTAAAGATGGTCTTCTTAAAGGCACTAAGCCTACTTCTACAAATCAAACAGCTTCTCATCAACAATTTGGATGATACAATCCTACTTTTAATGGCCTCTATCCTCGAAGCTAAGGTGATCAAGTCCATTCTAAAATTTTATGAGTCTGCTTCTAGGCAAGAGATCAACTTTGATAAAAGCTCAATTTTCTTTTTCAACACTCCTATGGAAAGACAACATAGAATTGCTAAAATAATGGGGTGTAAAATCAATTCACTTCCCACTACTTATTTGGGACTCCCCCTTGGTACTAAAAAAGTCTCAACCAAAGTCTGAATGATCTACTGAAAGATTCCAAAAGAAAATGGTTGGTTGGAAAGGGGCCATTCTTTCCAGTGTTGGTAAATGTCTGCTTATCAAAAGCACTCTTCAAAATCTACCTATCTACATTATGTCTCTTTATAATATTCCTTCGCCTTCAGAGAAAAAATTGAAAGGATTCAGAAGCACTTTTTATGGCAGGGGCTGGAGGAAAAATTCAAATATCACCTGGTAGCTTGGGATCAAGTGTGCACTCCTAAAAGAATTGGGGGACTGGGCATAAAAGATATCAGAAAAATGAATGTGGCCTTAATTGCAAAAATGGGTTGGAGAATGCTCTCGGAGGAACAACCCTGGATTGATCTAATTAAGGCCAAGTATCTTGATCAACAAACAACTATCTCTTTCCTTCATGATGAACAACTTCCCCAAGGTTCCATTTTCTGGAATAACTTGATTCAAGTCAAGAATTTCATCAAGCAAGGATGTAGATGGAAAGTGGGAAATGGCAGAGACATCAATTTTTGGGGGATAATTGGTCTAATTTCAGCCTCAATGACATATTTGGTGCAAAGGATAGTCTTGAACATAAATATGGTACTAAGGTCATTGATTACATGGAAATTGATGGAAACAAGAAGAGATGGAAACAACTCTGGTGGATAGATATAGAATGAACTCCTTGAACTTCATGATGTCCTCTTTACAAGAACAATTGACCTCATTCCCTTGAATCAATTGGAAGTTAAGGATGAAATTGTCTAGCACAATTCTAGAGATGGAGATTACACGGTCAAATCTGGTTATAACTCTTACTTTGAAAATATCCAGAGTGAGTTTAATTGGAGCAAGATTTGGATGACTGAACTAACCCCTAAAATTAATTTTTTCTTTTGGCTTGTTCTCAGAGGTAGAATTCTTACTAATGACAACTTGATGAAGAAAGGATTCATAATGCCAAATAGATGTCACCTTTGCAAAAAGAGTCTGAGGATATTAAGCATCTTTTTGTCCACTTTGTGAGTATGCTTCAATGATCTGGAGTTATGCCTTTTCTAAATTCAATGTTTTCTGGACTGTGCCAAAGGATTTCATCCAGTTTTGGACCCAATGGAATCCTCCTTTTAAGCATTGTGTTGTGAGAAGACTTTGGAAACTAGTCATGCCCCATATTATCTGGAGGATCTGGAAAGATAGAAATGACATCATTTTCAGAAACAATAAACAACATTGCAAGATTAGCTTTGTTAAGATTGCTCATGCTATTAAAGAAAATATTGAGAGATTCAAACCTCCCAAGAATAAGAAATATCCTGAGAATGAAGAATATATTCTTTCCAACTAGAAGATTGGAGTTGCAAATCTGCAGAATAGGAATACTTCAAACATTGATAGGTCTTCGATTCATTGAACCCTCCTGATATTAACTGGCACAAACTAAACTTTGATGGTGCCTCCAAGGGTAATCCTAGGATTGCTGCAGGGGGAGGTGTAATTCACGATCATAAAGGCTGCTTAGTTGCTACCTATGCTAGAAAAATGGGGATTCAGACAAACCATTATGTAGAAGCCCTAGCTACTCTATGGGGGCTAAGGGTTGCTAAGGATTATAACATACAAACATCATTCTGGAAGGAGATTCACTAAACATTATCAATCACCTTAATCAACTTTCTCCTCCTAGCTGACTATTAAGGACTTCATTATGGAATCCATAAATATTTGTCAAAATTTCAAGAATATCAACATTAGGCATACTTATAGGGAGGGGAATAAGGTAGCGGATACCTTGGCCAATTTTGGCATCAATAATAATCTAACCATTTGGGATAATGAAAATTACATCCCTAAGGAGGTACATAATAGCATTAATGTGGATAAATATGGGCAATCATGCATGGAGTAGGAATTATAATGAGATGGTGTGGGATTTAGCGGGTGTGAAAGATCACACATGTGAGAAATATCATCCTAACTATGGCCATAATAACTCCCATGATTCTCAAACAGGTGGTTGGGTTCTTAAAAACCAGGACAGACATAAGGAAAGTAATGATTCAAATGAGGGTTTTGAGTAGAAAAATTGTAGGAGTAGCAGGGAGAAGGAGATGGGAGGTGCCCCATGCCAACTGAGCCTTACAGTGATCCAGCTTGGAAGAACAATGAGGAGCTATGGAACCTCCTTCAAAAGGGAGGCATTTCCAACTTCATAGAGCACATTCAGGGCACGACCAAAATATTTCAGTTCATTTCACAATGGACTGGAAGGACAGAAAGGTGGAGTATGGTGGTCACCGAGTAATTATAAATGAAGAATTGATAGCTGAGGCAACATGCCTCGAGTTGGAGGGATATCATTTTTTCAACAAAAGGATCGATAGACTACCGAGGCAAAGAAATTCTCTGACGACGGTGAGGAGCTCAAATTTGTAATCTATGGGTGTTAGGGTAAGCTCTATCCCCAAGCCTTTTGATGAGGTTACAAAAATGATGGTTAGGTACATTTCTTTAGAAGGATGCTACAAAAATAGTCCTTGTCAAGCACCTGGTCTTTCTTAACCACTTTAGAAGACAATTTTGGTCTGCTTCCCGCATTACTTGCTAAATTCCCTTCAGCGCTCCATTTTAGAATTCCAGAAGCACTCTCATGCCATTCCTCTTCACCAAGGCCTTATTTTTCTACTTCATAAGCTTTGTGTCTCTAAGTTCCCCAGCTTCCCACCCTCTCCCAGTGATCCACACATCCCTACCATCACTGCTCCCACTTCCATCCTGAACACCTCTTCCAAACCCAAGACTAAGAACCCAAAACTTCCCAAAATTGACATCCCTCACTCTTCCCGGTTCTTAGAAGCACTAAAGAGCTGGAAGTTGTGCATAATCTGCTACATATTAGTAATGTTGGCTAGGATACGGCCTTGCAATAGGAGGGGAATAATATTCCTCATAGGTTGGATTCTTTGAAAATGAGATGATGAAGTTAAAGAAGGACCTGCAACACATTGCCAAATAGAAGGGAAAAAGAAAGGTTGATGATGAAACTGATAATGGGAATGATCAGATTGCAGACATCTACAAGAAATTGAACTCTTTGGACAATAGATTGGGGAGAGCCAAAGATAGGCATGACCATAACATGGCTATCTTCAATGCCATTAGTGACTTTTTGGAACAACATGTTCACAACATTTCCATGCTTAGCGGGGTCCCTGAAACTATCTGGGGGACTGACAAGGAGAGAAGTCAGACCATATCAAAGTTGAATGCAAGTGACCCCACACATCACCACTTTGGTGTTGTTCACTTCACTACAAACAATCAAATCCAGGATCGACAGAGCTTCCAAGAAATAATCTCCCTCGAGACTAGAGGGCTTCATTCTAGACGCTGCTATATTTCGGTCTTTTTGTTGTTTTTCTGTTGTTGTTTTGTTGTCTTGTTGTAGTTTTTATTCTGTTTCACTTTCTACTAGTAACTATCTTTTGGTTACTACTGGGCATAATGCTTTATCTGGATTTTGATCCTCTCTTATTGTAATAGGGTATAGTCCCTTCAAAACTATTTACCAATTGGGTTTTTATAGTCATCTCTAGGCTATTTAGTGATATTTTGTACTTTGCACCAAAGTTCAAGTTTTTTGGGTTTTTCCAAAAATTATTGGGTGTTTATACTCTAAAAGATCTAGTGGTTGCACTAATTATTAAGGATGGTTTTATATCCACCTCGAGTGTAGTTTTCAGTTTTTTTACTTGTCTTAACATTTGTACCCGATCTTTTGTTGGATGTTATACCAAACTATGAGCCAATTTTATACCTATGGATTCATTGTTGCTATGTTTTGGATGTGTAGATAATAGTGCATGCCTTCTTATACCTATCTGAGGTAGCACTATATTATTTGCAAACTTTTGAGGAGATTGAGGTAGTAATTATACCCATGTGGCCATGGTTATGGCACATAGCTTTAGGTGTTGACATTGTTCATAGTCGTGGCTCAAAATTATTGTATGTGACTTAACCCTCGGTGTCTTTCACTTTATTTGGTGGCTTTGATGATTGGGAGGATATATTGCAATAAGAAAGTGTATAACTCCCAACCAAAGGTGACATCACTTTTTATATGAGTCTTAAATTTTAGAGAGAGTCGCCCGCCAATTTTCCCAACCTTATTCCCTCATCACATGGATTTTATCCTCTGTCATGCCCAACCCAAAGGGTCTTAACTAATGAGAGGTAAACTATTTTTTAAGTGCTAAAGAAAATGTTGAAACATGTATGAGGTCAAGGCATGCATATTTTTGAAGGCAAGTGAGGAAGTATTAACATTTGGAATTACAATCCTTCTGTAAACTCCTTTTCATGTACCATTTTTTGAAAGTGAGTATTTTTTCAAGATATTTGCATTAGTGTTGCTTTTATTTTCTTTTTGGACATATATCATACAGTATTTGGTCTTGAAGAATCATATGTGTACTAGATTATAAATTTCAACATAGGGGTTATTTTTTATAATTATAAGGGGGTTTATCATATGTACTTTCATTTCTACAATCTTTGTTTGTATTATAGATAGATGTGGTTCTGTTTCTCATGTCATTTAAATATCATGAGTGGAAATTCAAAATTTGAATCTTCTTTAGGAGTAATGGTTTATATTATATCATAATGGCCCTTGAAATTGAACCAACATCAGATGTATCTAAAATTAAGTGGTTTAACTGATATGATGAGGCCTATAGTTTATTATGATTGTATCTCATGATTTTTGCTTTCATATAGAATCTCCTAGCACACCTAGTGACATCTAGATCATATTGAAATGACTCTTTGGGAAGTGGTATGTAAGGAGGGGTCATGAATTGGAGAATGAGCTCATTACTTGAGTCTAAAAACCTTGACAAGATACAATGATTATAAAAGAAATTAAATAAAAGATGAGAAGTCATTTCATTGTATTCTTACCAAGTTGGGTCTTGACTATTCAATTTTTGTTTCTACTTTCCATGCCACTAGGAGTGCCCTTAGAGCCACATAGAAAATGCCTTCCTTAGATGATTTTTCTACCTCCTTGACTAGGGAGAAAGATAAGCTCATACAAATAAGTACTTTGAAATATTCTAAGTCACGCATCGTATTTGATGGACATGAAAAAAAAAAAGTGTCATTCCATAAGGATAAGAAGTAAAATAAACTTGATAATTAGAAAACAAAGAATATGAAACCTACCACCGATACATATTCCTTTGAATTTTAATCTAAGAAAGAGAGGGTCAAATTTTCCTATTGTAGAAAACCTAGACATGATGAAAATAAGTGTATGCAATAACATATTGATCACTCAAGAAGAATGTGAAAACATGAAGCGTAAGGATATATGGGTAACGCAAACATTAACTAAGTTGCACTCTAGTAGCAATGACAAGGTTACATGGGGATACGAGGATCAACCATGAAGATGTGCATGCAAACATTCGAAAGGGGAACATTTCATTAACTCTCTCTCATTCCACATAGATTTGAAAAGGGACGGGTGTAAAAATAGGGGTGATTTGTAACCCCTAATGCATGCAATCATGACTCCTCAAGTGGATAAGGGGAGTTACATTCCTTGAATGGAAACTAAATCTCATATGATGCATTGATGTATAAGGAATCTAATGATGACCCCTATGAAACCTAGACCTATGACCTCACCTAAGTGAGATGACTCACCACATGATGCAAAACATTAATCATACCAACACTCTCACTTCATCGTAACTTAGGATGAGGTGGAAAGTCTGAAGTGATAAATAGGTCCCGACATTAAAGCTTGATGAGGTACCCATGAACAACAAGGATCTCAAGCAATGGAGGAAAACCCAGTGGGAAAAACATCCATAAAAAGAGATGAAAAACACTCTCTAATATAAGAAAGATTATGTAAATTGGTCCCGATAATTGAGGAGCCTGATAAGGTACCCATGTACAAAATGGAAATCTCTCTAAAGAAGAAGAGAGAAGGAGATAAGATAAATGCGAAGAAGTCATATAGGGATCCGAACTCGCAACTCTAGGAAGTCTCCAAGAAGAGTGTCGATGATGTTTTCCTTGGCCTCTAGTGTGAAGAATAACCACCCGAAAAAAAATGTGTGTATGCCCTTAGGAAGGATAGAAATGGAGTATTGGAATTCCATCCACTATGCGAAGGAAACTAAAGGCAGTAGAGATACGAAGAACTCTAAATCAGGTCCACATAAATCTGACATAGATCTAGAAAATGAGTGCTAAGGAACAAAAGGTAATGCCACGAGCGTAGAATTGTTAGAGTATGAAGGAGAAACATCTACCAAAAGGATTCCCAAGTGAAGTGAAGGAAATACAACAACCCCCACAACAGAAAGAGGATCCACAAGAAAGGGTGGATCAATGATGATCTCCTAAAAATTGGAAGTGATAAGAGTCCCAGAAGGGGCACTCCCAACAAAGGAGATGAAGGACTCCTCTAAAACACCTGTAGAAGGATGAGGAACTTGTATTGCATCAAAAGTAGGCACTACAAAAAGATGACCAAGGTCTGGTAGATACTCATCCAAGAAGGAGGCTTGACAAACAAAATATTGATGTCGATAGGTATGAATCATCACATAAAGCTAGAAGAGTAGAAAGGGGCTTGCACAAAGGGGATTGGAAAGGAGGAAGATGTAATGATTGTATGAGGCTGAGAATAATACTTTCTGATGTTTGATGATAAGGGAGGAGTGTCGGTATACTCTTGAAAGGTTAGAGGAGGAGAGGAGTCCTCGATGGCACTCTCATCATCAGAACTAGAATCAAAATCCTCGTCATCATGGATATAATCAAGTGATTCTATGTTAGCGAAACTATCATCATGTGAAGTAGAAGAGGAGACAAATATATCAACAATAATAAAAATGGTGGCAATATGTGAAGGGTCTCTAAACAAGGATTGAAAGATGCTCCATATGGTGTGGGGAGGATCTGAGTCTGTCATGTGAAGGTGGAGAGGTCTAGAAACATGCAACATCAAGTGACCAAAAATATGGTCCCACATGTCGAGATAGTCCTCAAGAAGACTGGAATTAGTGGGTGTAAGAAATGGCCCAAGTAGAAAGTGTGAAAGACCCTTGTAAGCAAAGTAGTTTTCTAAAGAAGCACACCATGATGTGTAGTTTTATCTATACTAAGAAGAAGTGACGGAGGTTGTAAAGTGATCTTGTGATGCTCAAGTCTTGAAAGAGAATTATCCATGATGCGAAGTAAGAATTGTAAGGTGCACAAGAATAGGGTGTGTGGATATAAGCAAGGTGGCAAGACGTCAGACTCAGCCGGAGAATGCATCTGCGTATAATACAACACCCAAGAATAGTGATAACCCCCTATTTTTAGCACTTAATAAGTAGTGCATGATTAAAATAAGGTATGTTTATGTGACGTTAGACACTTGAGGAGTAGGAAATGAATTGTACAAGAGTGGAGGCCACAATAAGTCCTATTCATAAGTATAAGAACGATACGTAATCAAGCCAAAAAGGCATAAACACTACTTAGTGTGAGAGAAGGCATCTCACACTGCAAGAAATAAGCCTCTCTTTTGCAAGGCTATGGTAGATGCACTCACTATCTGCAAGTGAAGAGGAGCACTACAATGCAACAAGCCAGAAAAGTGGTTTTGAAATCCCAATAACCCCGCATACATGAAGCCCAGAAAATTATGCCCCCACTTACAATGATGAATTTTTATTTTTCCCTAAATTATATTAGAATCATTTGAAAAATTAGGAAAAAACAAAAAAATACAAGAAGGGAAAGAAGAGTGTCTAGAACCCAAAGGAGGGTGAGATGACAGAATCTCAGTACGAGCTACTCAACAAGATGGTAGAGATGGCTCGGGGTGCAAGAGAATTTGCGAGTCAAGATAGAGGTGGTGCGGTGAGTTGTGTATTGGGTTGATCGGTGAGTTTTTGGTAGTGGGAGGCATTAACTTGAGGTCGGTGAGAGTGAGTTGGATGTCATGGGTGTGGTGAGAGGTTTACCAAGACGGTGAGGAGCAAGCCGTAGGGGAAAATGACCGAGTTGATCGATCGTGGATGCACCGAGTTAGGGGCTCATGAGAGCCGACGAGTCAACATGGAACCGAGTTGGGGTAACCATTGCGAAGAGCAACATGTTAAGGTGATTCGAACACGCATCAAGCTAATCATGGGAGGCTCCACCAAGTTTTGCATTGAGTGAGTTAGATGGTTACATGTCGAACACGAGCCGGAAGGTGGTCAAAAACCCGGTCGATTGTGTAGGTGCTCCAAGTTAGGTACCAAGAGTGTGTGGAACGCCCAAGGTGGTGTGAAAAGTGAGTCGGATGTGTTGGATGATGCGAGACAAACTCCAATAGAAAATGTGAAAAATACGATCACGGGTTGTCGGAGAATCCAAGCCTCAGTAACAGAGATATAAACATAGAATAGGGAACTCGAGCCAAAGAAGGCTAAGCACAAGTTGAGTGTGCATAGTCAAAATCGAGCAGATGTGGGTCAAGTGGGTATAAAATCACAACATGGTCATGATGAGGATGTATGCACAGGGAACCCGAGATGGTAGAACCGAGACCAACACGAGGTAGGGTCAAACAACCAGGGGCATGACATGAACTAGGTGTGAGGGCTCGGAGGTGGAATTTAGGACTAGTGCAAAGTACCAAATGCAATGAGCCTCGGACAAAAAGCCACACGTAGCAGGGGCCAACTCAAAGCAGATGTCGCAGAGCTCAAGAAGACAATATATGATCAAAGGTAGAGTTGAACCAAAATGTGGAGTCGAGCACGAGCACGAGGAGTTGGAGCGTGTAGGGTGAGTTGGAGGAAAACGAGCGAGTCAAAGATAAGACAAAACCAAAATATTGAGAAACCAAAGAAAACTGAGTTACATGCAAGGTGAGTTGGATTGATGTAGAGGCAAGTTTGGGGAGCCAACTCCGCCCCCATCTTGGTGAGCTAAGGCCAAGTTAGGCCCAGAAAACCATTTTTTACACCTCAAAACTAACACCAAAAAGACCTTGAAAACAACAACTTGAAACTACAAAACATGTAAGCATGAACACATGATCCAAACACCACAAATGAGATTTGAAACTTAAAAACACCGAATAATTTCAAGTAGAGCACAAATGGAATAGCCATTATGACACTTGCACATGAAACCTCAAAAAAACAAATGAAAATTTAAGAGCAGTAGGGAAATTGTAGATGACAAGTAGCATGGATCACAATAATGTGCTCTCTGAGACCATGACGAAGAATGTGAAAATTTGAAGTACAAGGATATGGGGGATAACGCAAACATCAACCGAGTTGAACTCTAGCAGCATGATGAGGTTGCATGGGGGAGTGAGCATCAACAATTAATATGTGCATGCAAAGATTTGAAAGGGGATAATCTCATTAACTCTCTTTCACTCCACATAGATTTGAAAAGGGGCAGTCTACAAATAGGGGGTGTTGTGTAACCCTTAGTGCATTTAATCATGACTCCTAGAGTGGAGAAGGGGCTCATTGTATTCCCGGAATGGAAATTAACTCCCATATGACTCACCGATGTGTAATGATGCATAAGGAATCTAATGATGACCCCTATGACACCTATACTTATGACCTCGCATAATTGAGATGACTCACCACATGATGTGAAAAATGACTCACACCAATAATCATCTTGCATACATTCTAGAGAAAAACAATATCAAGGTTGTTCGTTTAGACACACAACTCACTAGTTCATGGGTTTACAAAGGTAAAAGATAACAATAAGGGAAAATCTAATGGTAAAGCACTTGTAGGAGTTATATCTCAACCTACCACATGGTTTCTTGATGCAGGTGCTTTATACCACATGGATTCGTCATAGGATGATTTCACTTCCTTAGAGTCTTGTTATATATCAACTATTTTGATGGGTGATCACACTTTTGTTGAGGTATCTAGGAGAGGTGTTATTAACATAGGTAAGGGGAAATTTTAGGATTTTTTGTACCTTTTTCATCAACTAATATCATATCAATATATCGTAACACACACCAGAGTTCACGAAAGTAGGTTGCGCTCACTCCAAATTGTATGATTATTAGGATTTACACAACAAATATATGATGGTAGTGGGGAGAGAAAATCACCAGTCTTAGGTTTTTCTTTTTTCACACTTTTCTACTGATGATGAATCCTCTCTAGATGAGGAGGTCCTTTCACGTTCAACTCCTAACACTTCACTTCTCATCACATTTTACTCATTTAGTCATGTTGGTATTTCTAAATATTTATATTCACTTAGGTAGACTCACATTGATTCTTATTTTAGTCCATATGATGAGATCAATGATAAGGAATATCCTACTTCCTCTCTTATTCATATTTCATAGGCTAATTACACACATCATATCCTTCCTTACTTCTCTCATGGTCATGCATCATAAGTTGATGAATCTCCTCCAAATTATCCATATTTAGGTCCACTTCCTCCTATCTCAAATACTTTTGGATTAATTCCTTTTGAAACTCTATCTTTTATTCTAATTTAGACTTGACACATGCCATAATATCTAGATTATTTGGTTGGTGAAAGGCATACACTTTCATAGTTCCAATATGTTTCACATGTTCACTCTTTCTCTATCTTTAATCCACAATATTTCAAACAAGTAACATATGATATTCCATATTAGGATTCAGTCTTCACCAATTCCTCTTCTAACAAGAGGATTTTGCACCTACAAGATTTGTTCGGATTTCATAATGTCTCATCTTTTATGGGGTTTCCTAGTCCTCTCTTATTCTCTTATTTCTCTCTCTTTTCTAGGGTTTTATCTATTGAGGGAGATTTTCTATGTAATTATTTTGTCTCTCTTAAATGGGGAGGATTTTTTCCTACAGGTTTTCTCTTTTTCTCCACTTCATGAGTGATCCTCTTTATACTTGGGTACCTAATTAGTTTTTGGACCAATTTTTCATACCCACCTAAGTTATGCTTAAGGGGGTATTAGTGTAGGTATTTTCTAATATTATATGGTTTTTCCTACACATGTATTTAGCTTGCTTAATTTTCATTTGGATAGATGGGAGTTACACTTCACATTTGTAGGGGGTAGTTACACTTCCCACTATCTGCTTTATACACCTCTTGTAAATTTATTTTATAATGCATCCAATATACAAGTTATCTTTTAGCATATGTTTTGTTCCTCTCTAGTGACATTACTCTCTACATACATTCATATTTTATCATTTCTTGGTCTTAGCCCACATTCTCAAACATTTAGGAGAAGTGTGTGGATATATAATAAACTAAGGGGTAATTTATATTAATATGTGTTCTTTGTTAATTTTAGCCAATGCAACCCATGAATCAATCCTATGATGACCTAATGAAAGTAACCATATTTGAAAACTAGTCAAAAGGACAATATTGATGGAGGTGGATAGTACTAGTGGGTAGTATCAATTGAGGTAGATGGTATTTTATGGATGTGGAAATCATGATTTGATGAAATAAAGAATGTATGTGTATAAATTTTGAGGTGTTCATGTATAGACTAAGATGATACCAAGTAAGTATAGTTGGTAGATAAATATTAACAAGACAATGTACGTGTAATCATAAATAAGGTAAGTGTTATGAGGAGTCAAAATATATATTAGTATTCGATGGGTGTTGCAAGGAAAACATGTTTGTTCACCTCTTATGAAAGTGATAGTTACTCAATAGTTAGAATCTCCATGCACACAATGGAGGCTTGTGTATTTCTTGGTCATTATGGGTTTTACCACAATTTTATAAGGAATTATGTGCATATTATTGGACCAATGAAGAAAATGTTAGATATGATGGCCAATTTACTTGTATTTATATGCAATAATGGGAACTGGGTATGTTTAAAGAAAAATTAACCAAAGTGCATCATTGTTAGTATTTTAGATTAGAAAAATCCTATTTATATTCATGTGGATCTATCCTAAAAAATAAGTTGGGAAATTCATGAATAACTAGGGAAGGTGATATTGATCACCCTATTTATTTTACAAGTATAATATTTCAAATGTAGAAAAGAAATATACAAAAATATGGAGGTAAGGAATGGGGATGGTTTATGCATTGTAAAATTTTAGGTGGTATCTTCTCACCACTCCATATGTGTTTTTAAAAAATCATTAATTGTTAAATTATTTGATTCACAATGTGGTATTATATGGGAGAATATGATGGTGGATGGTAAATTATTTCAAGAGTTTCAATTCTTGGTTGTCTTAAATCTTAGAAGATTTCATGCAAAGTTAGATCATTTACTAAGGATTAAGATGGGAAAATCCACATGACCATTTGTATATGATTTTCCATATGCATAATTGTTTCAAAATTTATGTGTAGTGAGGAGATAATGGATATTTTCACGTTTATGAATTTGAGGATGGAACCTAAAGGATGCTCAATTATACAAAATAAGTACTGGAATTGAAAGATGTGGTGTATCAACTCAATAGAGAAGAATTGTATAAGTTGGGATAAGAAAAAGTCTTTCAAGAATGTGTGATGGAATGTGAATGCACAAATGTACTACAAGACTGCATGAAGGAATTAAAGGAGGAATTTATGTGATAGATTCCATGACATGTAATATTTTACTCAAAGGATTGTGGTGGCCTATATTGTTCAAGATTATTTAACCTGAATTGGAATTAATGGAAAATTCTAACTATGGATATATTGATATCATAAATATTTGTTGTTATATGTTAATGAATACATGATCAAATTTATATATAAAGTCTCCAACATTCAAACCTGACTACACATATAAAATGGTATTTATATAAGTTACATTTAATTATATAAAACATGCTAAATATAGTTAAACACAAAAATATGGATACACTTGGCTATTTGACTAGTTTGTAAGATGATCCCGTGTGAAAATTAGATGAACTTTTGGAAATCTGATATAGATGTTTCATCTCTAATTCTAGAACCATATTGCACACAAGGATGAAATTGTTCTCTTTGACAAAATCGATTAGTAATTTTGTACTTCTAAATGGTTTTTCCTAGGTAGTTGATGATGCAAGTTGTAACTTTTTTAAACTCTAAGAGTGAATGGTGTTAGGAAATAATTTTATTAGTGCTCTATTATGTTAATGTGTGAGTAAAGTTATATTTTGTATATTGTTTATATGAGTTATTATTATAACAACTCACGTTATTTGCATTGTATTGGTTGTGGAGTTATTACGAGTTGTTAAAACAACTCGTATAGTCTAGGTGAGTGGTTTCCTATATTTTAGGAAAGATAATTCCTATATAAACGATTGTATATAATATTAGCATTATATTTTTTGTGAGGTGGTTTCTAATCAACTTACAAATATGGTTCGTGAGATACTTAGTTTCCTATATTCTAGGGAAACTACTACCTATATATTAGGCTATTGTATTGTGTGATCGGATATGGGAGCATATTGAATATCATTTGTAATTATTGTGTAATACTTGCAGTCTGATCCAAATCAATATTTGGTATCAGAGCGGTGTTAATCTCTACCATGGAAGAGTAAATAGTTTATAGGGGCATGCCATAGTTTTCTTATTTGCCCCGTTATGAGATTCTAATTCTCTGTAAAATCATAGATTAGATTTTTCATAGTTGCTTCATCTGTATCGCCCCAAATCTAGATTATTCTTTGTATTGACCGGTTCTTCAAACCGTGTATTGGGAGGCTCTGTAAATAAAATTCTTTTCATCCGGATCTGAGACTGTGGGAGAAAAAGTGTTTGGAATATGCGATAAGCTCG
Source organism: Taxus wallichiana var. yunnanensis (assembly GCA_018340775.1). Lineage (NCBI taxonomy): Eukaryota > Viridiplantae > Streptophyta > Pinopsida > Cupressales > Taxaceae > Taxus > Taxus wallichiana. Next base: position 775,794,040 of record CM031234.1, on the reverse strand, counting down.
TGCAATTACTATTATGGGACAAAAGCATTCATTTTATTCTAATAATATCTTTCTTGCAATCAAGGTTGGCATGTTATATCTTGCACCTTCAACAAGTTGTTACCTCACATGAGGATCTGCAAACAAATTCATTTTGATTCTATTAATTCACCATGTAAGATTTGTCGATATATAGTATAAAATCGCGGTGTTCTATCTCGATGAAGTTTGGCATTGTCTTTGGACCAAGATCAAACTCACATTGGCATAGGGGAGTGTGTGTGGAAGGTCAAGTCATGAGAAACAACATTTTCTATTTTATTACATTCACTACCAACCATCTCTGCTACCATGCGAGTCAGAAGGGTGATAATCCAACCAACCATCTCTGCCACAACGTGTCCAAATATGAGTCAACACCTTCACAATTTGTATCTCCATAAGTCTCATATCTGACAAGTATAAGGTTGGGATTTGCATGTTTATTTGACCAGATCCTTTATTCTTTGTTATCCATGTGGTAGTAAAATGTTTAAATATAGTCCATGTCTTATGTAAGTGATAGTTCATCATAAATTATTAGTGGTCATGTTTTTGATCTTACGTTAATATAGTATATTGGGTGTATGTCATCAGTCAGTCTCATCATTTATGTTGAAGGAACTATGTCACTATGAAACTAGGCCTATATGTTGTTTTATATGACAAAAGAAGAATTGTTCTGTGTTGTATAATAAATTGTTATTATCAAAATGCATTGTGTCTAGTGTCAAAATATTGTAAAAAATAGTTGTTTTATTTGTCACTCCATATCATATTTGAGATAGAGTCACAAAACTATTTTGTATTTACGTCAAAATCAAAAGAGTCTCAAAAGTATTAATTTTCATAGTCAAAGTCGAGTCCATAAAATAAATAAAAAAATTGTGTCATTGTAAAACTCCAAAAATTAAAAAAATTCCTCGCGGATGCATTTTTCGTTGGAATCCGACGTCCGAGTTGTAATTGTGCTTCATGATCACATCTCGGATGAGTTAGTATCTCGTATGCTAGAGGATAGAGGAAAACTAAGGTTGAAGGTCATTCAACTACCTCTCATCATTTGCCAACAATAGGGCCACACAGATGATTTGGTGGCATTTTTCTTCAGTTGTGTGTTTTCTTCAATTTGCACGTTCCTATTTTCACTAAGTGTAAGTTTCACATTGAGGGGGAACATAATGCAATGTTCCATTTCCATTATGTCATATTTTTCTATGTATGTACGAGCAATAGATTTCAACAAAATTTCCTATGTTATTCCCTGTAGTGAGATGTGATGAGGGCTAAGAATAGTACTTGGCATATCATGATGTGGTTGTAGGTAAACCACTTGAAAATATTTATTTGTGGTTTATGGTAAACCAATAAAGCAAAACCATCATTCTTGGTTGTTGGTAATCCATTTGGAAAACCATCACTTTGTGGTTTGTGGTAAACCAATTGCAAAACCATCATTCTCATTTTGTATTCAACCATTTGCAAAACCCTCCTTGAGGTTTGTGATTATCCTATGAAAATCACCAGATCATGAATAGGTGTAAGTTTAAAGGCAAGCTTTCCCCATGTTTGCACTAAGGGGAGGAATGTTAGGAAATAATTCTATTAGTGCTTCATTATGTTAATGTGTGAGCAAATTTATATTTTGTATATTGTTTATATGAGTTGTTATTATAACAACTTGTGTTATTTGTATTGTATTGGTTTTGGAGTTGCTACGAGTTGTTAAAACAACTTGTATATTTTAGGTGACCGGTTTCTTATATTTTAGGAAAGATATTTCCAATATAAATGATTGTATATAATATTAGCATTATATTGTTTGTGAGGTGGTTTCTACTCACCTTACAAATATGGTTCACGAGATAGTCAGTTTCCTATATTCTAGGGAAACTACTGCCTATATATTAGGCTATTGTATTGTGTGAATGTATATTGGAGCATATTGAATATCATTCGTAATTATTGTGTAATACTTGTAGTCTGATCCAAATCAATAAATGGTACATGCTTTGTTGTGAAATATTAGGTCTTGTAAATGTTCGAACCCTATGAAATGAACCAACTTGACTGACCTAAAAACCCTAACCTAGGTAAAACCCCCGTAAAAAGGTTACTTGTTTAGGTTAAAGTGTAATCCATAAATCACCAACATTGGTAGTGCTCTAAAGGGGTCTCAAACAACATGTAGTTAATCTAATAGAGATGTTATATAATACTTCGTGGATGGAACCAAAGTGTTGGATTTTGACGTTCAATGTTACATGTCACAATAATATTATTTGACGATCTAAAAATTATATGGATGTCATTTGATGTTCAAAATATAATATGCATGTCAAATTTATTTTTATAATAACTATTACAAAATACAAAAATTGAGTAAAATTTTACATCTATAAGATTGAAAAAATAACTTTAAATAAATTTCTAAAATGAAATTGAAATAAATAATATAAAATTAAATGCATAATATTTCTAGATATTTAGTAGAATATAAATATCATGTGAAATAAAACATCATAGCAAATTTTATTTAGATAAAATGAGTTTATCAAAGAGCTAAAACTTACATTGATCAACCATACTTTCACAAAATATTTTGTGACCTTCTTTATTTTTTCCTCTCCAAATATCATATACTTTCTCCCAGTCTATCATAGAAGGATCAATTCCATTTAGTGATACCCGCATGAGTGTATCTAATGTTCCAATTTCTAACTTTGATCTTCTTTTATCTTTAATCAGGTTTTTCTTTGAAAACCTCATTCACATGTTGTTTTACTTGTAGGAATCACAAGTGTACTCTATCATAGTTTTAACATGTTTGGAAAGTTGGTTTTCCAAATTTTATAAATACAAAAACCCTCCATGCTTCTCTAACACAAAATCCCTCACACCTTGAGTGGAGTATATCAATAAATTGATGCAAATCTTTTTACAAGCCTCGATGTCAAATGATGGAATGTACATCCCTTCACTACAAACAACCTGTTGTAAATGTTGGAAAAGCTTTTCAAGCCAATTCATTGAATTATTTTCTCTAACCAAAACATCATGTGAATAGTGTGAGGGACTAAATAATTTCACTACATTGAAAATAGAAAGATCGAGAAATTGTACGTGCCCAAAATTATATGTACGGTACTACCAGAAAGAGGTTACAGAAACCCCAATGATGATTCAAATCTCTTGTAAGGTTTTCGAATCCGGGAAAGCACGCAGAGTATACACTTGCATCCTAAATGCCTTATCTAGCCTTCGCAAGTTTTGTTCTAACCCCTTTCCTCTCTTTTCCTTACATTTTGGTCTTTTGTTACAAGACTACCACCCTACCGGGTGGCGGTCCTACGCGCATTTTCCAGAACTTTCCGACGCATTCGTTAACGCAAAAATCAAGTTGCACTTGTAATTCTCAACCACTCTTGCTTGCATTAAAGTTTTAGCCACCTGGTAAATAGTAATTCCTCTTTTTAATAATAGAAGAGTTCAATTCGATCTTACCTTCTAGTAAATCAAAGTGCTATAAATACCAAGCTTGTTTACAAGCAAATGGCCCCTCTCCCTCTATGATTTATTATTCAGTGTGTTTTGAAATTTCTTCAATAAGTCTCAATAGGTTTAGATTTTGTAAATTTCTCAGCCTCTCAGTTCAAGGCTCCACAGTTCTAGTTTAGAGATCATTGGATCTCTCTAGTTTCATCTTGTTCCATTGTTGTTCTCCAAACAACTAGCTTAGCATAAAACAGTTTCTAGTTCTAGATTAAGTTCATTTGAATCTTGATTCGCTTAGAGTTATAGGTTGTTGTTTCATCACAGGAAGTATAGGTCCTAGATATTTCGGTGTGTTTGTGTTGTATCCTTGCAAAAAATCCTGTTAGGAATCACATAGCCAAGCTCTGTTCTCTTGCGCTATCCCTCTCCTACTTGCATTTTTTTGGCTTACATCCAAGCTGCCATTGTTCAAACATCTTCTCCTGTTACCATTGTCACATTCCCACTTTTCTGGATTCATGAGAACACGTAGGAATGAAGAGATCACACTGAGGGGACAAGCTACAATACAACTAGATTTGTTGCTATTCTGTAAACTCCAGGTTTGAATTGTCAAAGTTGTAGTTATAATATATCAAATAGAATAGCAAATCATTTTATTTTAGTTAAGCTTGCTTTCAACATTACCAGGGAAGCTGTGGGGAATAATAGCTTATGAGAATCTATGATTTATTCCTCACTTTTGAGGTAATATTGAAGGTCTTTCAATTAAATTAGTTAGTTATTTATATTCAAGATCAATTCACAAATGCACAGGAAAATAGCTACATCTGGCTACCTTTCTTGTTTTAATCCCATTATTAGATTAATCACTCATTATCTGAATTTATTAGAATAGTCGCTCTTTAATTTCGTTCAAATTCACATCTTTGAAAATACAAAAAAATAAGCATAGCGTAGATTTATTTTCATAATTAGTTTACTTCATTCAATTAAGTTTGGTTATCTCTTGCATGACAATTACGGGACCTAGAGAGCCCAGGGATTACGTATTCAAACCGGTAATACCTCAGCCAAATCTCTTCACAACATTAGCAAATATAGATCAAGGTCTTAGAATTCACGTCTTTCAAACAACAACAAACCCACAAGTAGTTAGTGAGAAATTGAGAGAATTAAACATCGAAGACGACAAAGCATATGAATTCTAGTCAAATCAACCCAACTATAGATTACCTTGATAGGATATCCACATGACCATATAAGAACCTGAAAGAGGGAAAACATTTGGTTTTTATTCATTAATTCCATGGCTAAACACGCAGGAGACCTTCTTGTTGACATAGACACAGCTTACGTATACAAGTTGCTAGAACACCCGTAAGGTATTCCGAGAAGATCGTAAAACTCTTGGTATTAAACATAGAAGCTGAAAAATCTTATGACTACTTTGGATAGTTGGAAGAAGAGATTGATTCTTCACATGACCATAAAAGGTCCACAACAACCACAAACTCATGGTTGTGATCCCCAGGTCCCACAACCCAACGGGCCTGCTAATCGCTTAAACATCAAGGTCCACAACAACCACAAACTCATGGTTGTGATCCCCGGTCCCACAACCCAACGGGCCTAACTGAACCACCACGTACGCCGGTATTTAGATCCTCACCACTCCCTCTAGATATTATAACACAAATTTCCGTGTTGAATATAGAAGCCAATCAAGCTAATATTTTCTGGGTTAGACTAGAAAACCACCCATAGTTTCCTACAAATCCACTACACCTCTCGCCACCACTTTCATGACCTTGTTTGGAAATATACACGAAGCACCTACAGGTCACTTTCCACACATCTAATAGCCAATAGATAGGATCTCGGCAGAGCTCAACATTGATTGGAGCCTCCGAGAAGCTATTATATCTTAACGATCCATTACAACAATTTAGTTTGGAAGAGTTTTCTTTGCCTTGGACTCACAGATCCCGTTATTGTGTGTTGAGGATATAAGATTGCCTAACTAGTTTTTCCACATCTGTATATATTTCATTTCCACCAGCTATCTCGGCATGACCTCGGGAGGTCGGGTACGAAGAAAGGCTACTTATTGATTCTCATGCTCTCCTGTCACTTTTCTATCGTACGAAACCTTGCATTTAGACAATCTATCAGTCTTTAACATAATATTTTGTAATTTGTATGAAACTTTGTAATGTGCCATCAATACGAGGACTGAATCAGTGATTTTTGTATTAAGAGCATCACCATGCACATTAGGAATAGATGTGTAAAGCAATTCGTGCTTTTGAAATACTCCTCTTTATCGTGATTTCTAGATAACCAAACTAAGATGCCTCCAAAAATTGATAAATAGCAAGCACCATTTGGAAATGAATTATTATTTAGAAACATTCTCCTTAGAGTATTAATAGTTACATCAATAGTAGCTCCAAGAGAAGTGACATCATTGTGCTCCACTTGAAATTCTTTGTTTAACTTTTTATGTTCACACATAACATCAGCAAGCATGTGCAAACAATTTTGAACAAAAATATTCTTTCCTTATCATACCATGATTCTTTCTTCTCACTTTTCCACAAAGTCAATATAGCAAGCACCAATTCCACTATCCTTTCAATGACTTGTCCCCTATATAACCATCCGACTCCATGAATCTAAAGGCACTAGAGATTTTCTATTTTCATAATTTCCTGCAATGTAATGATCTCATTAGTTCTTTTTGTTGAATTTTGAACCCATGAATACACTTTGTTTGTCACTTTCTCAACGAACACTAGCTTTGGTATCATTTTAGAAGCATCGGATGCATCTAATTCCTCACAATGAGAAACACAATGAACAACTATTAAATTTGGCGCATCCCTTTTTAACAAGGTCACAAATCCATTTTCATTTCCCACCATAGAAGAAGTACCATCCGCAGTAAATGCATAAATTATCAATTTTTGTTCAAAATCTTTTGTTCATTTCTTAAAGCTTGTAGTGCATCATAAATTTTTCTTCCTTTTCCATCATCAATATTAATAAGTTTCATGAATTGAGAGACTGGAAACCCCAATCCTTATGAATCTAGAAATGTTGCATAAACAACAAGATGTTTATCTAGGCTATGATCAAGTGCTTTCATCATAACATAAAAAATACATATAATGACTCTCATTCATATTCAAGATCTGTATCTCTTCAAGATATTTAGATATAGAAAAAATACATTGATTGGCTACCTTTCGGTTTGTATATGTTGCATAGTCTTTATTCTTGGGCATACATAATGTATCTAATGACATGACAAGTGAACAAAGAGAGTCATAAGTAGACAAATATAAATCATGTTTTGCAACCTAATATGCCAACTTCATGTTAGAGTAGGTATTTACCTTAGCTCATGTTCACCTAGGTAAATTATTTACCTTTATTGTATTTATCCTCACCCACTTATATGTGTGGATATTTCTTTTTATTTATTTAGATATTAGGAGATATTATCTAGTTGTTAGGTATAGTTCTTTCCTTGATCTATGGTATTGACTAGTTATTTCCTAGATCTATGGTATTGACTAGATCCTTGATGTCTAGTTCTCTCATAAATCTATGGACTTGACTAGTTCTTTGATGAGTAGTTCTTTCCATGATTTATGGCTTGATCTATGACCTTGACCGGTTCTTAGATTGTTATTCCTTTCCTATATAAGCAAGGCCCATTCTCATTGTATTTCATTGAGTTCCATAATAATATATGATATTGCTGATAATTTTTTTGCAAAGGTTTTGTGTAAAGTAATTCTGGCGAATTGCTTTCATCTTATTGATTGTGGTGTTTGATTAGCATCTGTGTTCTTGGCTTAGTACGATCTAGTTATCGTTCTTTTTATATTCTTAGGCATACATGATGTATCTAATGACATGACAAGTGAACAAAGAGAGTCATAAGTAGACAAAGATAAATCATGTTTTGCAACCTAATATGCCAACTTCATGGTTGTGATAATTATATGCTTATTAGAATCATCAATTTGTGTTATATGTTCTGGAATAGATATCACCTTATTCTACTTATTACATACCCATTTTTCCTGTGATAGTTTGTGAATATCAGATTTCTCATGGGTTACAATTACATCCCTTTGCATGCTAGTACAACCATTTCCAATTCCCCATGGACCTGGTGCTCCATATGTTTCACACCATTCACACTTCATAGAATTTTTATCCTCATGCATAGTTTTTTAACCATGTATACTTATTTTCCCATTCTACTTTGTAAAATCTCTTCAATTTATGTTTTACCTTTTTCCAATAGTATTATTTGTTTCAACCTCACCTCCCATAATTTCTATATCTTCATTAAGATCTTCATTCAAATCAATATTAGGTCAAAATTCAGAAATACCTTCATGTTGAAGATCTTTGGATGGAATTGACCATTTAAACATTTGGTTGATTGTCCTTTGTTTCTTCTTTCTTTTTCGACATTTTCCAAAACTCCGTAAAAATAAAATTAAATGTTAATTTCTTTACAATAATGCATGACAAATTTTGTATCTAAAAATGAAAATCATTCTAATGTAAATCATGATAAAAATGAATAAACAAAAAAGTGAGAAGGGCCCATGGAAAAGTCATATTTAATTTCAAAATCTATTTTCCAAAAAAAAAAAATACAATATTTGAATTTTGATTCACTTTACCTAGCTTATCAAGATCTGAATAAATCATAGTAATATGTCTTATTTTCCCGATTTGTAGTGTAGCAATGGAATGATTTTAGGTATAAAATAATAGCTGCCCTATCCTAACCTAGTATAACCGCTACCCTATACCAAAGACCAACTATGTTAGTCAGTTGCAGCTTTTCCCTATACCAAGACCAACTAACAAATCCAATGTTCATTTATGCTCTAATATACCCTCCATATATGACAGGTCCGAATGTATTTATGATCTATTTCTCACACTCAAAAGGCCATGCCAAATCCATCATCAATCTTCTAGTTCCAGCGAATTTGCAAAACAATAAAAAAATTAAATCCTTTGTGACTGTGTTTTCCTATGGAATCATCATTCACCGATAGATGCTTAAAAATTTAAATCCTTGCTTGGCATTGGTGAAAGTGGTAAGTTTCTAATTTTAATTTATGAAAAATCAAACAAATAATAAGATACTAATTCTATTAGTTTGCAGTTTCTATTTCATACTCATTAACAAGATAGGAAGATATATATATATACGGTTAAATTTGTAATATACATGTCATTTTGAAGTTTAAATTATAATTTTACCTGGTAATCATGACGGTCATATTTTAAGAGTGATTGTATTTTAACATCTAAAATGACTAAAAATGTCTAAACGCCTTGAAAAATCCAAGCCCTGGATGGAACCATATTTTATAACTTGATCACTTGATAATGTTGACTTGGCTTACTGAAGATTACCTTCACTTTTTGGGATCTTGGCTTGGCAATCTTGACTCTTGAACCTAGACTGGAGTAATTCAGACCTATGTGGGGGCTCTACCTAATGTATGTTGCTAGTTTTGGGAAGTTTAGGAGAGATTTGTATGACTTTGAAGCTATTTATGGAAGTAAGTTGTAATAACTATTGAGTGTTTCTAGGTGAGTAAATGAGTGCATTAGAATATCTTAGATAGAGATTTTTGGATATAATTTCACACTAAGGCTGACCAAAATTGAAATTACCGACCCAAATAAATAGAAAAATAGGAAGTACAAATAGGGGTGTTGTGTAACCCCCATGCCTAAACATGGAAAGAAATGAATGTAGGAACTCAATGAGAGAGGGATTAAAATTGCCAATGCGGGGAGATTAGTCCCATATGACGTTGGCACCAGCGCATGGTGGTAACCTGCATATGACACCACTAGAAGAGGAGTTACAATTCCAAATAAGGAATGTAACTCCTATGAAAGAAATCCTGCCATGTGATGCGTTGAAATGACAATGTCGAGGATTCTCTATGATGAGAATCGACACTTGTCATTTGACTTCCTAAGACCTATGACTCTCATGGCGAGATGACTCACCTAGGTGATGTGGACGATGACTGGACAGTCACACACACAACACCCCCTTCATCGAAGCCGAGGAAGAGGTCGAGGTAAGCGAGCAGAAAAAGAAGACTCCTGAACAACTAAGAAAGATGTGTCATGGGCCCCGAAACTAAAGGCACGATAAGGTGCCCATGTACAAACAACATCTTTACTGGAAAGAAGAAGAGGAAGAAGGAGGACTATATAGCCCAAAGAAGATGGGCGGGTGCATGATGAGACCTCACCCCGAAGAGACCATAGTGAAGAAACTTCACCTCGGTGAAGGGCTTGGTGAAAATGTCTGCTGACTTTGATCGGTCTGAACATACTTATGTCGATGATGTTTTCATGTATCAGCTCCCATATGAAGTGCATATGAATCTCAATGTGCTTCATCTAATGATGTTGAACTGGATTTCTACAAATCGAGATAGTGCTCATGTTGTCACAGTAGATAATGGTAGGCCACCGAAAGTGGATGCCAAACTCTGTCATAATACCTGTAACCAAAGCACTTTGTGGCGTTGCGTTAACTGCTCCTCTGTATATTTTCTTACATCGATGATGATATGGCAATGGCATTCTATTTCTTGCTTGGACCAAGCGACGGGACTGAACCAAGAGTGAAATTGTAGCACGAGGTAGACTTCGATGATCTAGATCACCCCCATCTGAGTCTGTAAATCCAACCAAGTCGATCTCGGTCCCTCTAAGTAATGAATACCATCGTGTGAGTGCCACGAACATAGTGAAGGATCCACTTTGCTGCTTTTAAGTGCAGCTCATGAGGCTCTGCATAAATCTGACACGATCCCGATGGCATACGATAGATCGGCCAGAGTGTGAGTAAGGTAGATCAAGCTTCCCACAGTATCGATAAAGGGTACCGTCGACCAGGGGAAGAGCAATCGAAACCAACTTAATCCCGGAAAAAAGGAGTAGGTGAGGACTTGCGATCGGACATGTGAAACCGAGCAAGCAAATCAAGAGAGTACTTAGGCTGCGAGAGATCATAATTCTGAGTCAGATTGTGAAATCTGGATCCCAAAAAGTAATGAAGCAATCCTAAGTCGGACATGGAGAACTTGTTGGCGAGGAGATCTTCACGAGAATCAATGATAGAGGAAGAGCTACGGTGATCAACAAGTCATCAACATAGAGAACAAGAATAAGCATGGAGTCATCCTGTCATGAGAATATACACATTTGGGTCGAGTGACACCGAGTGAACCACGATCACAGTAAAAGGAGTCCATCTTGGCATACCAAGCCCGAGGGGCTTGTTTAAGGCCGTAGAGAGACTTCTTTAATTTGCAAATGAGGGATGGATCATGGACATAACCGGAGGTTGTTCCATATAGATCTCCTCCTCTAGGTCCCCATGAAGGAAGGCACTCTTAACGTCCATCTGGTGGACTTCCCATCTGTTAGCGGCAGCGATGGCAAGGGTCAGTCGAATGGAAGTCATCTTCGCAACCGGAGCAAAGGTTTCTGAGTAATCAACCCCAGCTACCTAGGAGAAACCCTTAGCTACAAGTCGCGCTTTATACTTCTCAACTTCTCCATCAGCTCCATACTTTGTTCGATATACCCACCTACACCGAATGATTTTTCTTCCTTTCGGAAGAAGGGTAAGATCCCAAGTGTCATTCTTTATGAGTGAGGAATACTCCTCATCCATGGCAGAATCCCACTCAGGAATCCCAAAAGCTTCGTGGAAAGATGGTGGATCGAAGCGAGAGCGAAGAAGAAGGAGTGAGGTCCGTGAAGTCGGCGAGTACGTCTCTCATCATCCAAAGGATCTCAACTAAATCTCCGGCACTCTGTAAAGTTTTCCAGCCCCGAAGAGGTCCCGAGGCTCGGGCTCGTCGGAAGATTCTTCACTTGAGTGAGAAGGGACATAGTCCTCATCATCACTCTTGTCGAATCGGAAGACTCGAAGTTTGAGGATCGGGAGGAGCGAGGGAGAGGTGGAACTCGCTCAACAACATCATCATCGAAGAGTCGAATCTGAATCGGTGGGCAAAAAGGACCTCGGTGGAAGTTGAAGTCAGGATGACTCATCAAACTTCACACTCCTCTCAATATAAAGCTCATGGGTGGTAGGGTTCAACAATCGATATCCCTTCACGCCATCAGGATACCCGACAAAGATACTGAGGTTTGGATTGTGGATCCAATGCCTTGCGTTTCTTTTTGGGAATCAGAGCCATAGCCTTGGATCGAAGACTCGAAAGTGCTCGACATCGGGCTTGTGTCCAAACCGGGCTTGAAAGGGTGTCATCCCTCTTCTTGCCTTGTGTGGGACACGGTTACGAATATAACAAGCACAATTCACTTTGCTTGACCCAATCTTGTGGAGGAAGAGATTTGAGTGAACCATACAAGTAGCCATCTCCTTTAAAGTTCGGTTCTTTCTTTCTGCTGACTCCATTTTGGGAAGGGTTGTGTAATTTATATTGCTACTGCAAAGCAATCCCCTCGAAGTGCAAAAATCCTCAAACACATTGCTCACATACTCACCTCCATTGTCGGTTCGAAGAACCTTGATAACCGTTCCACTTGTTTCTCGGCAAGAGCCTTAAAGTCTTGAAAATGCTCAAAAACTTCAGACTTAAGCTTAAGAAAATATACCCAAGTATAACGTGAAAAGTCATCAATGAAGGTTAGTATATATAGACCTCTAGTAAAGAAGGAGATGGAAAAGGGCGAAACGTCACTATGAACAAGATCGAGGGACGAGTAGCTCTCGAGGATTTTCCCTTGTCAAAGCTTTTTTTTCGGGTGCTTTCAGTCTGACCCTCACAAAGACCCTTAGAAAACTTAACTCGGGGTAGCCCATTGACCATTTCGTTTTGGCTCAATTGTTCAAGGTAACGATAATTTAGATGCCCAAAATGCTCATGCCATAACTTGCTAACCTCATTTGCATGAGTGAGCAAGGCATTGGGCGTCGAATCAGAAGAGAAGTGGGAAAAGGTATACAACCGTGAATGGTGATCTGCCTTTCCCTCAGCCACAGTGCAATCAGAGTTAAGCTCACGAATAATCACCGAGTTAGGACCAAATTCCACTCGCATTCCTTCACCAAGGTGGGTGATTTGGTAAACCGATAGGAGATTGGTAGAGAGATTGGGAACACTCAACACTTGGTTAAATGTTCCACCTTGATCTCTCTCTGCCGATCCACTTCACTGGAAAAACCGACACATGAGTGTCATCACCCAACGTGATTTGGGACATGCCACATGGTTCAATGCTAGAGAATTCAACCTCTGAAGAAGCCATGTGGTGCGAGGCACCGGAATCGATAATCCAAGTTGATGATGGAGCTGATCTAGCTACGAGGGCCTTACCTTTCTTCTTTTCATTTTTAGTCTCCTTTGCATTAGAAGACTCACCTTTCTGAGCATTTTGTTTAACGGATTCAGGAACACTTATTTTATTCTTCTCAAGTAAATGAGTTAAGTGATCAATTTGTTTCCAAAACAATGTTGCTCGTCATGGCCAGTATTCTTACAATAGGAGCATTTATACTTTTCCTTCTTTGCTTTAGGCTCAGAAGTCGAAGTATGAGTGATGGGCTTAACTGGGGGTTGGTTGGTCTTGGTTTCTTTCTTAGGTTGGTCCTTAGTTTCTTTCTTCTTTTCATTTTCTTGCCCTTATTCGCCACAAGGGCATGTGACTTGGATTTTAGAGTCCCCATTTGAATGAGTTTGTCTGTTCTCGAATGAGTTGGGATGAAAAACTGTCGAAAGGAGGGCATAGTCAAAATCTTACCCAAGGCGGCTTTCGTGGCGTGAAAAGTTGAAATGAAAAGTATTCGGGACCTAACTTAGAAAGAATCGACAAGATCAATTGAGAGTCTTTCTTATCCACTTTACATTCCTTTAGAAGCATTCTAGTGCGGACAAATTTTGAGAAGAAGGCCTGTAGGTTTTCAAAGTCACTAGGGTTTAACCCTAGTAGTTCGTTCTCCAACTCATGCGCTCTCATGTCATCTTGCTTCCCAAACATATCATCGAGCGTTTTCCACGCTTGATCGGGTGTTGAGGAAGTTTCGATGTGGAAGAGCAAGTCGGGAGAGACGGACATACAGATAAGACCTAAGGCTTCATCACAACGGTTGAACCATTTAGATTTTTCGGGTTCATCAGTAGGTTCGGTCTCTAACCCCATGGTAACTCGGTATAACCCTTTACTTCATGCAAAACCAATATAATTTTAGATTTCCATTCGAAGAAATTAAAAGGTGTGAGCAACTTTGTACTTTAGAGATATCCATAATGAAGAGATAGAACCAAGGAATGCAGAAGGAAGGAGAGAGAAAGGAAACAACCACCCCAGAACAAAATTACACCCCCCGAGTTTGGCACTTTATAATTCAGTGCGTTGATTACAACCAGATGCGACTGTGTTCGAGAACCGTTTGTCACTCACCTTGCGATTAGCGTAATAACATGCAATGGTGGAGACAACAATCAAGGTTCGTAGGGCCTGCAACAGATCAAACAACTAAGCAAGACACGAAAAGAGAGAAGCAAGAGGGGAAGAAAGAGCTTTGTGAGAAACAGCGTCTCACGTCGCACAAAAGAATCCCTTTGTCGTAAGACTGTGGCGGACGCGCTCACAAGTCCACAAAAAAAGAATAGAACAAAGCTCAAGAAAAAATGAGCTGAATTAAGCAATACAAAGACACCCCCCAGAATGCGGCACTTTATAAAATTAGTGCATTTACAAAACTAATGATCCCATCATCTAGAGTGCGAAAAAACATGCAACTTTGACTAAAGAAGTGCTCAAAACCGAGCAACGAGTCAAAAGTTATAGCAAAAACCAATTCCCGCAACTGATGAGAAAAAAGCCAATAAGCCTGCAAACGGATTAAAAAAGTGCCCTAAACGCATGCAAAAGGTGTCGTATGTATGCTCGTTGGAAATGGCATGGAATTTGAGATAGGGTTTGTTTGTATTGCGAGGGGGGATTAGCCACCTGCCAATCCCGGACCTCACCCTTCGTCTTCGGCACTCGACGGAAGGTTAATAAAACAAGCCAAAAAACTTACAATGCCAATAAAATGTAATGTTTTTACCTTATACCTTTTAAAAATAATGAAACAACACGTTTTTTAGAAGAGTGATAAGATAAAAAGAATGCAACCACATTTTTTTAAGAAAAGTGAATAAAAAACGTATTTTTAGAGAGATATTACAGCGGACTGAGAAAGCCACGTGGGGATGAAAGGCAGGTAAAAATAGATAATGTAGTGACTGTCCACTGTAGGAAAAATGCCAAGCAGTCAAAAAATGAGGTGAAAAAATGAAAAAAACGCCTTAAGGTCAAAAAAACGCCTCGAGTTAAAAAAAAATCAAGCAAAGCAAAAACACGGGAAAGGAGAGGAAAAAAACCTTAGGACAGTTAAAAAAGCGCAGCTTGAGAATAGTTGAAAAAAATGGCCGGTGGAAAAATAGAAAAAAAACCTGCAGAGCAGGTTTTAAAATGCAGAGCGAGGAAAAAAAAAGCAGAGAAAAACGCAAGATTGAGAGAGAAAAAAATGCAGAGGAAAGAAAAAAAACTGAGAGGAAAGAAAAAATGCAGAAAGAGGTTGAAAAAAACGCTGAGAAGTGAGAGAAAAAAATGCGTGAGGAGAGTTTTGAAAAAAAAGTGAGAGAAAGACTCCCAAAACGTGAGAGAAAACGGCAAAAAACGTGAGACAAGAAAAAACGTGAGAGGTTTTGAAGCGAGCTCAAAAAAATGTTGAGACCAAAAAAAAGTAACCGAGACAACAAAGGAACCACAATGATGAGGAAAAAGCTCGGAATAGTCGAGTATACACCGGTGAAGAAAAAACAACGATCCCACCCGGTAATCACGAGTCCACACCACAAAATGAGCTCTTCTTTTACCTGCGGTGTGAATCGAACACAACCAGAGAAACACAAATAACCCGAAAAACAACCCACAAAGATCTAGAAATATCCAAATATGAACTCAGCTGATAAGCAAACCAACCAAATACCTTAACTTGCAACTGCTGAAACCTCAATACGAGGTGAGCAATAATTCCAAAATGATAATCGAAAAAAACTTGCACACGAGGAAATGAGAAGAAACCAGAAGTAATAAACAACCGAGAAACGAAGAGTGCACGTTTACTGAAACCAGCTCTGATACCATGAAAGAGGGATTCGCGAGAACCGATGTCGAAAAGTGATGCACCACAACGAAGTTGCACTCCGATGGTAACGTCAAGCCAACACAATATGCAAGATTCGAAACAATGGAAAGAAGATTGCAAGTAAGAAGAATGGGTCTGCTCATGCTCATAGATCGAAAAATAGGAAGTACAAATAGGGGTGTTGTGTAACCCCATGCCAACATGGAAAGAAATCAATGATGCCAGCGCATATGACGTTGAGCGCATATGACGCCACTAGAAGAGGAGTTACAATTCCAAATAAGGAATGTAACTCCTATGACGCATGTGACTAAATGACAATGTGAATGATTCCGACTGATTCCAAATAAGGAATGTAACTCTCTGATAGAAGGTTCTAACACCAAAGTAACTCGGCAGATTTTGGGTTACCCAATGCGACAAATAATTGTCATTCTGACTTCTAAGACCTATTTAAAACCTATATGTTCTAATAAATTATGAATTGGATGTCAAAAACCAACCTTGGACAATGTCATCTCTTAGGATAGTAATTTTCAATATAGTTACATCCTCTATTGGATGGTCTTTACAAATTATAGTTATGTGAATGATTTTAATCTATTCATATGCTCGTGTCCTTGTAATCTATTCCATTATACTATGTAATTTGTATCGTTTTGTGTTCTTGAATTTCTATAATATTCTTTTGATAACCCCGTTGAATTCCCCCTCTTTTTAGGTGAATGAAAAATCTTGTAGGTTTCAAATATCAAAATAACTAAATTGTTTTCATGTTAGATATAACATATAATCCTCGTTTGAATACATCAAAGATGAATATAGTTGATCTGTTATATAGAATCTAGGTCGAAAAGAGAGTTCATGATACAAAAATGGCTCAAGGAGGTCACATACAAGTATACAAATATAGAAGCACATAAGCATATATTACAATAATCAATGTCACATTTAATGTCATAGAGAAGTCTAAGAGATGCTTATAAGAGACACAATAATGTCAAACATACAAACAAGGGACACATGGTTGCATAAGGAAAGGAAATTTATGGCATAAATAAGGGAAAAAATATTATCACACTCATATATAAGGGCAAGGACCACACACATAATACATCCATATAAGTAATCCAATGCTTAATGAAAGAATGTAGATAGTATCCAATAAGTACATGAAACAAAACATACTAGTCTTGAATCACAACATATATTAGTCCCACCAATCAAGATAAATAACATATATCATAACATATAATATTAACCTAACCATGATGTGAAAGAGCAATATGTAATTAATAGAATAGTGAAACCTAATAGTGTAGAAGATTACCCTAGATTAGTAAGGCCTCTCAATAAGAGGGAAATCACAACATTTACGAACATGTAGAGTCTTATGCATCTTATATTGTGCTCATATACCTCATGAAATGCATGTGTGTATAGAATATAAAATATGGTATCTATAAAACATGTGGAAAAAACATATATAAATTAAAATCTAGTAAATCAAACCATGCTCATGTCTCACGTTTGTATTTTGAGGATATTTGAATAATTTTGTGTTTTTCAAATATATTTTTTGGTAATGTTTAGATAATATTTAAAAAAATGATACCCTATGATATGATCAAGAGGATGAAAATAGGAATCCATAGGTTAATTGAGATTGGATCTTGAGCAAAATATTGTTATGTACAATAGGAGTGTGATGTGTAATTTAAGCTTATGTTTTTATACATTCTTAGGAAATTGAAAACCTATAGGATGAGACTTAGGAAAAACCTTTACAAGATAAAATGTGTAAATATTTTTGAGTAGGCTTAAAAGGAATGGTTTTAGATACAATTTCTATATTAGAATAAGGAATAAGTTACATAGTATAGGTTAGATTCTGCACTCTAATACGTAACAAAATGCATGTGATAAATATACAAGTAGCTCAAGAAGTGATTTATAAATATTTCCATAAGATATTTATCACCGATGATGGAGTGATCAATGTGTTACGATTAAAAACTCTCATGGAGTGGAGATGTTGAATAGATAAATGATCTTATCACAATGTTTTAGGTTGAGTTCGAATGAAAATTTCTTGAGGGTTAGAAATTCCTTGTATTACTTTTGATGTAACAATCTGAGGTGGATCTTCGAGAGTGTATGTTTATTATCCATTTGGATGATATATTTGTATTTTTTCAGTTCTATATTCTTCAACCAAGTGATGGTAAATGAGTGTTACCTCCTCAAGTAGTATCATTAGTAGATATATTTTTATGTAGCAGCTTCCTTATTGAGAAGTTCCCTTTCTTGAAAATAATGTTTTATTTGTCATGTACTATGATTTATGTATCTTTATGAATATCCTCATTAGGATTGAAATTTATCTTTCACAAATTTTCATATGATTATACTTATTGATCAACATCACTATTATGTTAATCAGAAATAATAGTACCTCGATGCTCCAAATTGACTAGTAATGGTAAATCAAGGATAACCTTGGAAAACTCTTCTATGTTGTGTCCTAAATCTTCTTAAGGAATGGAAATGATAGTTTCTTTCATAATTTGTAAAGGATTATTTTATGTTTGTGTAATAGGAAAATGATGCAATGCTTTCATATCCTCTTTCGAGATTATATTGTCTTCACATCATAAATGTAACTATATTATATATAGTTTTATTATGTTCATTCAATATATATGTATTATCTTTAGGTACTCATATACATTGAGGATATCAAGACAACCGTATAGGAGAGAGTCTTATCTAAGTAAGATTTCTCATATGATATGGAGAAACTAGTGGATCCATTAAAGGAGTGTAGTGGGAGATCTCCGTCTTTATAAATTGATGTGTCAAGGAGGAGATTGAGATTTAATAGTCGAATATTTGTATATTGAAAGAAATAATACACATGGTTTCTTGTTTCTTTATAATATTCTCAATAAAGCATAATATTCATTATCATGATTTCCATTAATTTTGTGATAGTTTCAATAGGTTCTCCATTTTATCCTCTCAAGCCTATGAGGAGGAGGATGAGAAGAAGATGGTAAATTTATTAAGTGTCTTTCCAATGATGTATACAAAATATCATGTAATTTATCTCAATACTTATTAATTAAAGTAAAATGGTTCTCACTTATTCACTATAAGAGGCATCATGGGTGCCTTAGGTTGAGTACTAGCATGATAGAAATTATTTCTTCTATGTAATACCTTGACTTGTCTGGATTGTAAGGTTAATATTTTGTAACACTTATATTAAGTGCTGATTTCTAGAGATGTGATCATCAATACATGTAGGCACTAGATATCATGGAGGATAAATTTATTGCTCCTAAGAAATAACTATAATGCAAAGATCATGAATTGATTCATACATATTATATAATAATATCTCTTTGAGAGTATAGATAAGGCCATAAAACAAAATACATCCAAATCAATCGTTTTTTGAATAATTAAAACAAGGAGTATATTGGGGCTATTAGACATAAAATATTATATACAAATGATGTATATATATAGTTGAGAATATAAAGAGGTTGCATACAATTATGCCACCTTAAATAAGATTGTAAAATGTTTCATTCAAAGAGGGGAGATAGAAATACTATCATGGAACATAAAAAAACATATCAAGACTGATCTTTAAGGAGAAATAAATATTTAATAGCTTTAGATATAGTAGAAAGACCCCAAAGTGGATAAATACTTACTTTTAATGAGAAATTTCTTATCCTACTTTGCACGAGAAAAACAAGGGGAGAACCAAGGGGGAAAAGTATATTATATTTCCTATTATGAAATTTCCTATAGTCATGCATGGATCCAAACACATAAAATATTTGATTAATACAATATGTATACATCCCCATCTTAATTATACTACTGTAGGAGGGGTGGGGGCACTTAATTTTTTTTTAAATGATCTTTGTCTTCATGACTAGACAATTAATCCTTAGGATGAGAGGAATTGTTTATGCTCTACATTTATAATTCTTTCCCAATATCCTTTTTTAATATGATCTTTGTCTTCAAATTTTTCCTTAGGATGAGAGGATTTTTTTATGCTCTACATTTATAATTCTTTCCCAATATCCTTTTTACCCCAATTTCTTTAATAATAGGACAGCAACCTCATCTAATGGGTGTAGGGGTGTCTTCCTCTATTGCATAGTGACAAGGTATAAATCTAAGCATTGGAAAATTATTTCCTTTGGGGAAAAGCATGGATGAGGATTCAAGATGACATCCCTTTGACTTTAGGGTGGTATTTATTCCAAAATCATTTCAAAACATGGATAAATGTAAAAAAACACCAAGTAGGAGCTTCTAAATAACAAATTGGAACACACGAGAAAACAAGGGATACTAACACCAAATTAGAAAGAAAAACCATAATAATTCTATCGAAAGATGAAAAATCCTCAATAAATTCCATAGGGTTAGACATAACAAAGACATGATGCACAAAACATACCTCAAAATCAATCGCTTGAAAATTTTAGCACAACAAACTAACCAAAACATCGAACATGATTTTGATTCCAACAAAGTGATCCTTCAAAATATTTGCTAGAGATAGTGAACTTCAAACATATGGGGAATGGGATATGAGAGTATTCACCCATATTTGAATGCTCCAACATTAAACGTATGCATAGCTCTTTTTGAATTATTCACCATGATTTGAAATGTGATCCGTAAAGGGTCATAATTTAAAGTATATGAAGAGTGATGATATTCACTTTAATGATATCGATTAAGGAGAGCGATTGAACATAGTCATGATTATAAGGATGGGTTTTTCATAGAGTAAACCTTGCTAAATTAAAATTTAGATCATCATTTATAACCAAGACATTTATCCATGTGGGTGATTTCCTTTAGGCTCGGCATTCACAAGGTTCGTCACTTCTAACTTAAAAAGTATATCCATTTTGAGCCTAGAATTTCTAAGAGATAAACTTCCTTTTACACATCCTCGGAAAGTGTAATTACATGATGTTCTCATTTGGGAGGGACTAGAAAAAACATCACACTAAGGAAAACAAATAGTCCAATATCAAGTTACATTTAAACTTGTTTTTGACAACATTGACCACAAACATAGAATCACCCTCAATAATCACCTTCTAGGATCTTCTAAAGTTTAACCTCACTATTTTAGCCTTCCCCAAGTTTAATAATTATAACCTCACTATTTTTTACATGATGAATTTGTCTTGATATTGCAAAAATTAGGTAACCTATGGAATCTCTTAAGATCTCCCCATATCCTACCTTTACTTTCTTCATCAAAGTTAAGTTTGATAACTTCCATGGGAGCCTCAACTTAAGAGGATATTATGTTTGAATTTCTATAATTCTCTTAATTATATTTTCCCATTCAATTAGTGGCCAATTTACTTGGATATTATAATTACAATATTTTTAGGATTTTCTTTATTTTTAGGATTTCATTGGCCCATTGAGAGATGATGATCTCCAATCTGTGAATAAATATTTGCATAATCATCTTTTCATTCTTGTAAATTCTTCAATTTATCTATTTCCACAAATTCCACATCACCAAAGATAATGTGGACTAAAAAAAATCCAAGGATAGTCTTTAAGGGATAGTTCAATTAAGGATTATATAATTTATGGTTTGTAGGAAAACCCATCCCACAAAAAATATCTTACTAATGGAATTCCATATTTCTTGAGAATAAGGGCATTGGAGAAGGATGTGATTTAAAATCTCATCTTGGGACTTAAAAAACATGCATCTTGATTGAACATGCTAACCTCTTTTTATGATATTTTCATAAGTGATAATTTTAATGAGAGTTATTAGTCATGTAAAGGTACCCACCTTTGGGAGATTCCATTTGTCCCATATTATTTTATATGGCCAATTTTATGGGACAATAAACACTTCTTAGAGATAGAAATTTATAACCATATTTAACCTCATACACTCCAAAGGGGATCCATACCATAATAGTGAATCCTCATTAATAGTAAATAGAAGTGATCTATTTTTAAGCATATCCTCTACTCTATAAATTTGGTCCTAAGGTCCATTTAGGACATTTCATTACTTCCTAGACTAATAAAACACCTTCCAGGTTGGGATCCTATATTGAAAAAAATTAGTGAGGAATGGGCCCTAACTATTTTTAGATTAAATTTTTATTTCTTCCAAATCATTTCGTTGATAAGAACCTACAACATGAATTAGAGATATAAACTCTTAGGAAGTTACAAAAAGAGTGTAAAGAGGAACATTAATATTTTGGACCTTTCCATTGATGGTGGCTATCAAACGTTATTCCACCTAGGGGAAGAACAAGTAGGAAATGAGGCATCCTTATTAGGAGCACTAGGGGAGGTAAGGATGTGGCATCATGAACTAGGGGCCTAGTATCACAAATAATATCTATATAAACATAATCGATAGTATTTTATAAAATTTATTTGTAGCATCATTAGAATAATTATGTGGTGCATTTACAATAAAAAACAAGAGTAGAGTGCTCATTTGTAACATGTTTTTTTAATAGCAGAAAGAGATTAATTCAAATCATTTGTGACATTATCATCTACAAGAGAAAGATTAGTATTATAATCATATACATCATTCTTGATTTCTATAGTAAAGGAGAGAATTCACACACTCAATTGTATCATTTTCCATTTTAATAGAAGAAGGAGAAATAGTACATTCAATTATACCATTTCCTATATTAAGAGGAGGAGGAGAGGTGTTAGTTACCTCTAATGGATGATAGAAAATTGTACAAGGTAAGCATAGAAGTTATCATTTGCCTCATATCTATAGTTAAAGGTCATAACATGGGTAGGAGGTGGTAACTAGTGTCACTTGAGATTGCACCCTTTGTTGAGGCCAAGATCAAAACCTCAATGAAGGATCGAATGAACTTTAAAGTGTGGGATAATGCCACCTTTAAGGTCAATCTCTAAAGAAGGTTGTTTCTTTCTATTCTAGTTTATTGCAACAAATCTAACTAATACTAAAAATCCTACCAACTAGCTCTAACCTAATATGTGTACAAGGATCAGGGTTCGGAAAAGGAGAAATGGTGAAATAAAAAAATGAGATGTACCAAACTAAAATAGGTTTCAGTTTTGACTCTAAGAGACACATATGTGACTTAACATGTGAAGTTCCAAAATGCGCACAAAAACTCTAAATAGAATGATCACAATAAGACTAAAATATTGCAAGAGGATTGAGATATTCACATCAAACACATATGCATTCAAAGGAAGGATTAAAAAATTAGATAACTATCAAGAACTTAATCATTCATAATTCCACAAAGCCAGGTGCATGAAACTTTACAAATGCATTATAGAGGTCCATGAGCATAAGCTTAGCACTCAAAAGGGAAGAGATCTAAAACTAGCATAAAGACCATTAATTTATGCCCTTACTATTTTGTATATATATATATATATATATATATATATAATAGAGAAAAAGGATAGGAGATCATAAGACACCCAATAATGAATAAAACCAACCACTTCACCAACCACCAAGGGCTAATAGAATTTTGTAGACTAAGTATGGGTGTCATAGGTTACTCTAATCATACTCTATTAGAATGTCTTGGAATAAGGGCTATGAAGTTCAATATTTAATGTCAATTATTGAGGTGGTTAAACATTCAAATTGATTCGGTGTAACTTTACTTCATTCAATGGATTTTTGATGATCTGTGACCTCGCATTTGTCTTCCATGTTGAAATTTCACCAAAATAGTAGTGTTTTGCGTTGAAAAATTATTTTGATCTACCTTCACCTCTCTAATAACTTGAATTACCAAAATATATGAGAAGAGAAGCAAAAACTATAATATGGGATCAAGTACATGAAGAGTCAAGGGATTGAAATGAAGGGTGTGAATGTTATTATATAGATTTTGAGTGTATAGAATATTTTGACACGTGTGAGTGTAATGTAAATAGAGGGGTGAGATGATAAGGGTCCATAATGCATAGAAAGTGCAAATGGGTAGGTGGAGTGGATAAAATTAAATGTGAGTGGATGAGGATTAGTAAATGAGTGATGAGGTGTCTTTTATCACATTTTTGTAGTATTTTATATTTTATATTTTATATTTTTTTATGGGATTTTTTTTTACTATTATTATTTTATGATGTTTTATCATTTTTATTTTAGGAGACCTTATGCACGGGGTGCATTTTATGGTGTCTACATTTAGATCCCAATTTTTAAAGCATTGACCATTGTTTCATGTTGGCTTGGTTTTCAATCCAAATTATACCTAGACAAAGTTATTCTAAAATTTGACATGATTTTTGTTGTTTGTTTTTTTTTTGAATATGTGGATGATTTATTTAAGGATTGTGTATATCTATGTTTTTTAGGTTTGTAAGTGATCGGGAAGAAGCGGTAGTCATAAACATCTCTTGAAAAGCATTTAATCATGATTAATTGGTTTCTCTTCTTTTTATGTTTTCACGGTTATAGAAATATAAATATACATATATTATTTTTCACTTAGGATTGGGTTTACCTTTACTCAACTATCATGAAATTAATCTATAGTATTAATGTTTTTAGACTTTGTGAAATACAAGTCCATATTGAAATGACGTAGTTTGTGAAATACTTGACAACATTTAATTTAAAAATCGAAAATATTACATAAACAAAGATAGAAATAAGAGCTATTAATGAAAGTGATTACATGAACATAAAATTAATAAATACCTATAATATCAAGAACTAGTTGTCATAATATACATTAATCAAGATGAGGTGTATTTAAATAGTTTGACTAAATTAAAACATTTGTATGAATGTTTCTTCACATTTTCTTCCATGTCATTGACCATTTGTACACATACTTTACTAATTATGGTTGATAAATTTTTATTAACATGTTAATTCTATAAAATTTGATTTTTTTATGAATCTAAGATTACAAAGTAATGTAATAAATGAACTATACTTGAAATGTAAATCTTTGAGTAATTTATTTGATATTTTAAACGAAATGAAATGAAAGGGGATAGTTACTTACCTAAATTGGACTTACCTCGCAGTGATATGGGACTAAACCAAGTCATGAAATGGTGGAGCAAAGTGTCATAACGAAACTCGAAAATTGGAGTGGAGGCGAGATCTAGATAGACTAGGGTTCCAGGGAAGGATGAGGGCATCAGGGCACCCTACTCTAAAATATGGGTGCCCTGGTCTACAAAATATCTCATAATCTACTCCTAGTATGGTGAATAGGTCTTTGCAATACTTCACCTTTTGTCTTGTTAATGTCACACTTGCTTCGTTTATCTCGTCATAAACACGTAATGAATAATCACCTGTAAAACCCCATACAAAGAATCAAACCCTAAAAAATAAAGATTCAAATGAAGGGGTTAGACTTCCTTAGAAACCACATGAAATGTCCCTCTTTCTCAATAATAGCATTGAAGACCTTTGGCCCATTTTGTCTACCCGACGGCCAAAGGGTGTGTGCAAGGGTGACTTAAGTCACAATAAATTTTTATAAGTGCCTAAAAGAAAAATATAAAAAGCACTTATAATTATTTATTTGGCTTAATATATGTATGCACTTATAAAATAAGTTGTAACATCTAGAAAAGTGCAAAAGGGGGTCTTATGTTGTTTGTATCATTCCTAGGAAGTATGGTGACTTACCTAGAGAAATGATAATGGAAAAATAGTAAGTAAAAAGGCCCATTTCTAATTTTTATCCTCCCTATGAGGAAAGTGTGACTTGCCTAGACAAGGGAAGTGGGACTTTTGTTTAGGAATAATCACTAAATGTGATTGGAGGTTTTGGAGGTTCCTTTTTGGGTCATTTCCTTTATAAAGGGGAGAGGTCGACTTTGAAAGGCATCTCATACTTCTTTTATCAAATCTGAATTTTATCTAAGCCTGGTGCTTGTTAAAATATTCAAGAGGACGAAAACCCTCTTTGAAAAAGAGAGGAATTTCCACCCAGGTAATTCCATTGAGCTAGCAAGGATAAATTTTGTATTTCCAGCAGTGTTAGTAATAATTTGGAGCAAGGGTTTTTTCAAATCAAAGTGCAGCAGCTGTAGTATAATTCTCTGAGGTACAATGACCATCTTTTGGCTGGTATAATATACTTTAAGGACATTCCAGGTCAGAATATATTTGCCTAATATTGTACTGAAATTTCTGGGCTTCAAATGAGTAGTATTTTGGAATTTTGGAGTTCTTTCAAAGGCATTTTCAGTCATTTTGATATGCAGATTTCTGGGTTATTTTATAGTTATTATTCACCTTTAAAAATCAGAAATTATGCATATCCTGGCTACTAAAATTACAGAGCTCATTTTATGATAAAAATCAAGTTAGTTAATTACCATTTGTGGAGGGTTTTACTCCAAACCCTAGTCACTGTTTTGGAATATTAATTACATGCAGTCTTGTTTGGATTATAAGTTGGGTTGGGTGAGTTATTTGTCAATAATCAAGTAGCATTTTCAGATTATAATGCAAGGTTACCAGATAAAAATCTGATTTACATGATTTAAGCTTACACTTGACTATGGGGTTTCCCTAGAATCCAATTAATGGTCTAAGTGACCTTATTGGGGACATTACACCACAATGGTGGACTTACAACTAGTCATTGCACTACATCTCATACCCAATGTAGTTTTATGTGCGTGTGTGTGCAATAACATGCCTAGGTTACCCTATCTCCAACGACGAAGAGATAAAGCAGGTAATAACTAGATAAAATGTAGAATGGTGGATGGAATAGAATAGACTCCTCTTCCTATGTAATGTGTGATGCAAAATAGTGCCCAAATGCAGTCCCTTACTCTATGTAGATAGCTAGCCCTTAGTAGAAATAATTTTCCCATAAGATAGTGTGTATGTTGTGTTTATATAGGGATCTCTTGCTCAAATTTCAACACTAATGACCCAACATGTCAACTAGTACCTAGGGAGATGAGAGGGAAAATTGAAAATACCACCTCAAATTTCTAAAACAAAACCAAGTGTGATGGGGACTAGGGCACCTAGAAATTAGGACCAGGGCACCCCAGGCACCTAATCCCTCTCTAGGTACCCTATTCAAAGACTAGTGACAACACTAAGTGAGTACTAATAGATAGGAATCCCGAGTCCCGATCGAACTATGCGAGTGAGTAATAAAAGTGTAAGACAAAAAAACAAAGACAACAATACTAATGACCACCGGACTATAGAATGGGTCATCAATGAATACTTTTCTTACGCAAGATCCATATATAAAACAACATACTTTGCGATATATAATAATAGTAGTAAGTGTGTGATTTTGTGACTACATTTTCCCCCACTTTATGTTGGTGAGTGAAATCTCGGTAACATAAAGTAGTTAGAGATGCATACTTGAGAGAAATATAAAGAATCCCATGTTGTAGAAGAACGCGCAGATGTGGTAGAAGAGCATTCCAAATGAGACCATATAGTGTGATGAACAAGGATCATATCGATGTGTTGATCTATGCATGTAGTGAGGATATAAGACCATGATAAAGTGCACTAAACAAAAGTGATGATTGTAATATTGAATGATTGATGATTTCAAATGTTGTATGATGATGATGTGATGGGGTAGGGAGTGATCAATTCCCAACTTGATTGCATGTGTATGAAAAACCAGAGGATTTGGGCATCCTTCCACTAGAGGAAGAGTGTAGGGAGAAAGGTGTGTTATTCTCCAACCTTTAACTACATCCTCAAAATATCTAGCCACTGCAGATGGACACAGATCAAATTTTTAGTGATTTTGGATCCAAATATTTCAATCAAAACAAGTTGACCCATATAGGAGCAATATAGGAAAGGAAATGACGTCTCATTTCCCCCACTCCAAGGGTGTCACCACAATGTGTGTGTGATGGCTTCCAAGTTAGGTCATCTAGAAGTAAACGTGAAATGTATGATGGCTTCCAAGTTAGTTCATCTGGAAGAAAACGTGAAATGTATGATGGATTCCAAGTTAGGTCATCTGGAAGCAAACGTGAAATATATAATAATTTCCCATGTTAGGTCATCTGGGAAAGTAGTGAATGTAACTCCCAAGTTAGGTCATCTAGGAGGCCAATGTAACTCCCAAGTTAGGTCATCTAGGAGGCCAAAATGTGTTGTATTGTATCGATTAAATGGTATGATTTTGATTGTTAAATATTTGAACGTATTTGATTGGTTGATTGATTGTTTGTTTTGATTGTTTTACTCATAGAGAGATTTTACGCTTATTGCCCCCAGTTAGGTCATTAGGGGAATTGATAGAAAATGATGAAATGTCGCATGGTGTATTAGTAAATGTTCAAAAATGATGAATTAGAAGTGTTGAATGATCATGTAGTGGTGTAAGGGGAATTATAGGATGACCCCAATTGTATGCCCCCCTTTCGGTGAAAGGGGAAGTGATGATGAGAAAAACATTAAGCCAAAAGTAAGCACATAATAGATAGTGTATGATGGATATCACAAAAATATGTGTATATTGAGTGAAAGACAACATCGAGGAGAAATAACATGTGTGTCATGTGTATGATATGATGGTAGGTGGAATTTTAAAGAGAATTTGTAAACAAGATAGAAATCAGAGTAAAAACACTCAAGATATTAGCAAAATCATGTGACATGTATTATTTGTGTAATAAATGTGACATATGACCATAATGGAGTGAATAATGAAAAGTGACTATAAATAGTAAAGTGAAAAAGTGATTAGTCAACTCATTTGTCTTTTGTGAGTGTGAGAGTGAGCTCTGAGTGTGTAAGGATGTTGTAAGTTAGAGCACCACGACCTAGCCATTTCGAGATGGTAGTGACCATCGTGGCATCATGTATGATGACGGAGTTGGTAAGTGTAATTTTTTTTTGAAAAAATGCATGTGTAGTATGTGGTTTTTGGTGATTTTTGTGAAATTATGATTTTTATTTTTTGTGTTTTACCTAGACAATAGTGGTGGAGGCACTAGTGGCCTTTAGGATAAGAGCACCCAGACTTGGGTGCTAGTGTCTTTCTCCTAGGTTCCTCAAATCCTACTTCAGAGAACCCATGTCCGAAAAGTGTGAATCCGAGTTTAGAGTGGTGTAATGTGAAATTAAATGTGTAGTGATGTCATAATTGATCATGTGTGTATTTATATGGTGTTCTAATGTTGTTTTTGGTGTTGTTTTGTGGTGTGCAGAGGGATATCCATTTGAGGGAGTTCATGGTGTCATCACTTGAGTAAATTTCTTGGGTTGGGTTTATCGATGATGATTGGGAGGTTATGGACTGTGTCACCTATGGCACATAGTTAGGATGGGGATGTGCCCCATAATATGCCTATGTTGACAGCGTTTGTGTGAGAGATGGTGTGTGGATACTTGTATGTTTTGGCTACCTACAGTGAGATGATAGTCACACTAGAGGATGTATATCACATACTACGATTACCAATTGTTGGCGAGAGGGTACATGTCATGGCTATGGAGAATATGGAGAGACATATGAGGCCCGTTAGGTGGTATTTTGTGGGGACTTAAGTACCTTCCGAGGCCCATATTAGCTTGGATGTGATCTTGAGGTCAGGGGTTCTATGCTTGTGGAAGTTTATAGTTATGGTTATTGCATCATCAATTATAGTGAGGGAGGTGGTGTGGGCATCTTATATAAGATGCATGATATTTTCCACTGGATAGAGGAGGAGAGTACTAGGTATGCATGGGCACGATGTGTGTTGGCCCACCTAGTATAGATATCTCTATAGATTTACACAAGAGGAGCATGGAGGTGGGATTAGAGATACTACTATGTTATTGCATGTGTGGGCCTACGAGCATATAGCAGTATTGAGGCTAGTTGGTGGTCCACGAGCAGAGTGGGCTAGGCCAGACATATTTACGAGAGATGGGTTGGTGTGTGTGGGTGGAAGATGGATACTGACACCTATAGAGCATTGATAGATCGATGGGGCCTAAGGGTAGTGATATGGAGGCCATACCGAGATTATGGAGGATGGCCAAGGATGTGGTAGAGCTACGATGCATACGGAGGACTATGTGGTTAGAGGATCGGTTTCAAGGTGACCGAGTTATTTCAGGTGGAGTGGGTATCTCACAGTTTGGTATGGCCTAGATGTGCCCCTATATCCATATGTATGGGTTAGAGTTATTATAGCACCAAGAGGGACAAATCTAGACCAGGGCCCACAAGAGAGCAACTAGTACCTCCCGAGCTGAGACGAGGCCGATTGCATGTGATAATAGAGTCGATAGACAGAGATGATGTGGGGTGTATAGAGGCATATCATGCATGGTGGGTGGCACATCGATGGGTGTTTTTTTCCATTGTTTTTGATGCAATGAGATTACCATAGGGAGGAGGAGTGG
This sequence comes from Taxus wallichiana var. yunnanensis, assembly GCA_018340775.1. NCBI lineage: Eukaryota > Viridiplantae > Streptophyta > Pinopsida > Cupressales > Taxaceae > Taxus > Taxus wallichiana. The sequence continues at coordinate 775,763,846 of CM031234.1, read as the reverse complement.
AGGGGAAAGCACATTCCCCCAACAATGTAGTGCGAGGATAATGAGCGTGAGTATCAATATATAGTTATGTTGTATGGTTTTCTACTTGTTTACATGATGATGGTTATGGTTGTCTAATGTGTTTTGCTATTGGTTATAGGTGACACGTATTGGTCCTTGATTGTGGACACATCCATCTACACATTGACGTAGAATGTGCCCACCGACATACTTGCGGGTGGAGGGATGTTAGAGCATGTGGATGACATTGTGGTGAGCATGCCCATTTGTTTGAGCTAGTGGCCATAGCAGTAGCGACATGTATTGTGTTGTTAAGTGAGAGGGATGAGGCATGTGAGGAGACACAATGAGCTAGAGAGAGGCAGTGGGTGGTGGTCCTTTAGCACAATGATGTGTTTGCACAATTTATCATGTTATATAGTCACTTTGTGGAGTAGTCTACAGATATACACTATTACAAAAGTAGTTGGAGAGATATCGAGGTCACGATCAGAGACGTAGAGAGTTAGTGGTGAGGCATCGAGTTCTAGAGCTCTTGCAGTACCAGAGAGTGATAGTGATGATGAGATATGATTTGTATTGTTTATTCATGTAGGGGAGTTTCCCCCTAGTGATGAGATGTTTTGGAACTATGATTTTAGCTAATATATGGATGGATGTATTAGCACACTATGATTGTATTTGGTGTTTATTGATGTAGTGATTATATATGATGATGTTAATGTATTTTGTCATATATGATTCTTTGATGTGTTTAAGTATTGTTCATGTTTGTTAAGTTAACATGTAATGCGTAGTTGTATATGATGATAATGATATATGTATATTATAATAGATGATGTGTGTAATTAGATATGATTGAAAAATTGTGATGAAGAATCAATGATGTAAAAAATTATTATGTATGGAGCATATGTTAGTATGATGAAAGTAGGGGGAGAATATTATCAATGCCCCCCAATATAGATGATGAGGTTCATTTAGTTAAGACCCCTCAGTAGTCAAGAATGAACCACTTAAAACAAGAGTGTGTCATCATCGGAAATGATTCAATAGAGTGCTCTAGATGAATCGATGAAGCATGTGAAGAGAGTTTCTTATTGTAGCATATCCCTCAATAGTCATGTAAGAACCATAAGAACACGAGTGCATCATCGGGGTAAGGTGATATAAATCACCTACCAAAGACCAAGGTGGCGCGAAGTGGTGGAAGCATGTGGAATGAAGGTAGTGTGAGTATATGAACCAAACTAAATGTCATGTGAAGTAGAAGAGGAAGGTGTGAATGTTGAGGGATGTGGAATCTAATGTGAAGAATGATGCATGATGTGGTGGATGAGGATGAGATGGTGCAATGATGGATGGATGCGATGGAGAGTGTGAATGAGTGAGAACTTATGGAAATGGATGAATAATAACCTTAGCACTAGATGGAGGAGAAAACTCAACCAAATTAGTAGTTTTCTGATGGGGAGAGGATATATGGACCGCTCATGTGAGTGAGAGCCAAAGGAGATGATGCCCTTATCCTCTAATTATTGCAATCTATCATGAAGGGAAAAGCAATCATTGTCCCTATGGCCATTGATACAATGATAATTACAATAGGGTCGATCATGTTGACATTGTAGACGATGTTGTGGATGATGTTGATTAGAGGGTAAGTGAATTAAATGATTTTGAGAAAAGTGTGCAACACATCATGTGGTCGAGCATGATGAGAGAAATGCAAAGGCTCATGTAAAATAGGTTTAGAAGATTGAGGTGTAGCCTATCGTGGAGTAGGAGAAGAAGGACGCTTTTGTGATGTAGTAGGTTGAACTTTCTTACTAGGAGGAGATGGAGATCATGTAGGACACTCAACAGATGGAAATGGAGAATAATTAGATGATGTAGCAATAGTAACAATAGGTGGAGGATCTATAACATGTGTGGTAATGAGGTCTTGTTCTAGATCAATGACTCTATAACATAGAAGTGTGAATGATTCACATGTGTCATATTACAACCTTTGCTTTAGTGTGGAATCAAACCATGACAAAGAAGATAAATTACTTCTCTAAATTGATAGGTTGGAAAGACTAATTAGTGCATACAAGCATTGAATCATAAGATGTAATCCATATTGGTTATGTTTTTCCTTGATGTAAAGTAGGTAGATGATCATAGGTAACTCTAGGGCCATTGTTGATGATAAAGTGATGAAGAAAAGCCTCTTCCATCTCATGATAAGTGCTAATAGATCCAAATGGTAGATGAGTATACCATTATAAAGCATCATCGGTAAGACTATGTCTGGAAAGGCCTTAAGAAATAATCAATCATTAGAATATGAATCCATAGCCATGCGGTAATGTTTGAGATGTAAGTAAGGGTTTCCAGTACCATCAAAACATGAAAAGGTAGGCATGATAAAATCCTTAGGAAATGTTGAGTTATGAATCTTCTTAGGAATAAGGTTTTCATGTAATGAATTATTATCAATGGAAGCATAGTAGGCCTTTATTTCTAATGTAAGTGATTGAACCTGAGATTGTAAGTGACCCATAACATGCATGAGAGACAAGATGTCCTGTGAAGGAATAGTAGAGGATGGCAATAATGTGTTAAGTGGTTGTAACTTTCCATTATGAGTAATCATAGGGACATCTAGAGGAGAAAAGGAGATTCATGATGTTAAAGGCACACTAGGTGTAGGTGTCAAAGAAGCTATAGGAGATGAAGGACATGGAACATCCATAGAAGTGGTAGGACTAGCATCGAAAACATCCCTAGGAGATGAATCGACAGATGGAGATGTGATGAGAGGAGGAGATGAACTAATAGATGGAGATGACTCATGCACGGTGTTAGATATAACCTCAGGAGAAAGATGATAATGGAGCAAGAGATTCACACTCAACAATATGTAAAGTAGTAGAATCATGACTATCAATTGTTTCATCAAAATCAGATAGAGACTCATATATGAAAATGTCATTAAGTGTATTATCAATTGGATCATCAACATAGTATGAAGAAGTATGTGAACTAGTATGTGATGGATCATGAGAAGTAGTATCAAAATAGGAGAAGCATGAGATGTCGCCTATAGTAGTGGTCTGACTAGGAGGAGAATCAATATGCACATGTGTACTATCATCAAGACCAAGCATGAAATCAATAAGAGAATCATCTAAATTTATTTAGAAATGTCAAAAGGAGGATCATGGTAACCACATAACATGGTGTACAATGAGTGAATCTCATCACATCAGAAACAAGGCCAATAGAATAATTTTCAAAGCTAGTAGATCAAATGTCATTTGATGGCTAAGATTTTTTGGTTAACCTCATCTGACACAATAAGATTGTTATAGAGAGTCATGAGCTCAACGATAGTAGCCTCATCATAGATTGGATTGACACTAACATGAGGCATGATGAGTCAAGAAGGAGAAGAGTTATCCTTAGCCATTAGGGTTTTAGTGGATCCTAGGGAAAAATGTTCTAATCTATGGGTTCACCAAAATGATTCTATAAAATTTGAATTTTATTATGAATCTAAGAGTACAAAAATGTAATAAATGAAATATATTGAAATGTAAATGTTAAGTAATTTATTTGATATTTTAAATGAAATGAAATGAAAGGGAAAGGTACTTACCTAATTGGACTTACCTCACAGTGATCTGGGACTAATCGAATGATGAAATGGTAGAATAGAGTGTCACAATGAACCTCAAAAAATTGCAGCAGAGGCAAAATCTCGCCGGACTAGGGCGCTGGGGAAGGATTAGGGTATCAAAAATGGGTGCACCTGGTCTAATCTGGAATTACTTAGAATATGATCCTAGTATGGTCACTAGGTCTTCACAATACTTTTCCTTTTGTCACATTAATGTCTCACTTGCTTCATTTATGTCGTTGTAAACCTATAATGAAGAATCACCTACAAACCCCATACAAAGCATCAAACCCTAAAAATGAAATATGTAAATAAAGGGTCATGTTGTCCTTGGTTGCCACAATGGTGGACTTACAACTAAGTGTTGCACTACATCTCATACCCAATGTAGTTCTATATGTTTGTGTGTGTAATAATGTGCCTAGGTTTCCCTAGCGCCAATGACGTGGAGATAGTGGGAAATAGCTAGATAAAATGCAAAATGGTGGATGGAATAAAATAGAATCCCTTCCTATGTAGTGTGTGATGCAGAATAGTGCCCAAATGCAATCCCTTGCTCTATGTAGATAGTTAGCCCTTAGTAGAAATAGTTCTCCCATAAGATAGTGTGTATGTTGTGTTTATATAGGGATCTCTTGCTCAAATTTTGACACTAATGACCCGACATGCCAACTAATACCTAGGGAGATGAGAGGGAAAACCAAAAGACCGACCTTGAATGTCTAAAACAAAACCAAGTGTGACAAAGACCATGGAACCTAGAAGTCATGACCTAGGTGCCCCCGGCGCCTTAATCCTCTCTCTATGTGCCCTAGCCAATGACTAGTGATGAAACTAAGTGAGTACTGATAGATAGGAATCCCTAAATCCTGACCAAAATCTATGTAAGTTAGTGATAAATGTGTAAGATAGATAACAACAAAGACCAATAATACTTGACCACTAGACTATGGAATGGGTCATTAGTGAATACTTTTCTTACACAAGATCCATATATAAAACAACATACTTGGTGGTATAATAATAGTAGTAAGTGTGTGATTTTGTGACTACACATACAATATGAATGCTTCACATCCACAAAATCCCTTGTTACATTACAATAATCATAAAATATAATGCCACACATGTTTAAAATGCAAAATATGGAAATTTCACAACTATAACCATGTTTGATTTATATTTCACATCATAAATCATACTCATTATAGTATATTCCATATAAATAAATTATTAAGTAGAGTTGGATCGATAACTTCCTTATTCATCCAACACATTCATTGTGTATTTTTGGAATGGGTTTCATGATTTTTGTTTTCTTCCACACTTTATGATATGAATCTTTTTCATAGTTAAATGATGATAAGATCTACATATTGCTTAGTTGTTAAAGCCATAAATGTTAATAAGATGTACATGTTGTATGGTTCTTCATGTCATGAATGATGAATATGAAACAAATTTGTTAATATAAATGGTTTGTGCATCAATGAGTATTGTGATGGATGAAGGTTTTTTTTTCTATTTGAACATACCTAATTTGTGAATTTTTATTATGTATTTCCTAATAAATAGAATGATATCACATACTAAGCTACCCTTACATAACCTATACCTTTTTTTGATTGCAATATTATTTGGTTTATAAATATATGTCAGCAGAGCTCCGCTAATCACCACCTAAATGTAAGTTTACTTACGAAGATGTAGTCTAATATGAAGTTGAATTGGATGTTAAACACCTTAATAGGGTAGGAAAAAGGAAGGATCATATTACATTGGATGCTAAATGTCTAGGAAATCCACGAAAATTGAATAATCATATTACAATCAATGCTAACTTACCGAGAAGGCCAAAAATGGAAGAATTATATTTCATTAGATCCTAAATGACTAGGTACGCCAAAAAATAGAAGAATATTATCACATTGGATGTTAAATGGATGGAAAGGCCATAAAAATGGAATAAAAAATAAGAACTCGATAGTTTGAAGATTTATTTAGTAAGAGATCAAGAAAGTACAACCAAATATTTCGAATAGAGGTGCAATATGCCAAAAAAAATCAAGAAATTATTGTTGGAGTGTTTATGCATCACATGTTGCACTAGATTCTAACAATTTAAAAGAGAGACAAATATATCACAACCTTTTTACTCGTTCAAATATCCACTAACCCAGGAGCTTTGTTCCATCCTCTAAAATAGTTGTGTGTTTCCTAAGTAAGGAAAAATGGTTTGTGATAAATATAAATTTTCCATGAATTACACATCGGGAATTTGAGCTCACTATATTAGAAGCAAGTGATGAAGAACCAACTCTTTACACTATTAATAATGATTATTAGACACAATGTGTTTCCATTTTGGTGTCTATACATATGGTGTATGTGAATGATGAAGGAAAAGTAGTGTTGCACCACGCTTTTGAAATTTATATTAAAAATTATTTTATCCAATTAGTCCAAATGAGGTAGAGTAAATGGAACATACCGGTGTTATTAACTGCGGTTATTATGTGGGGAGAATTTTGAATGTTGATTAGTTAGTGAGGGATGGTTATTTTATTACCATTAATACACATTGGATCATGCATATGGAAACTCTTTTAATACATAACACTAGTCCATATGATTTTATCATTCAACTAGGCATGTATGTCCACATTTATTATGAGAACATACCAAGATTTTCCATAGATGAATATGTATGCATTGCATAACCTATCAAAGCTTTGGAATGATTTTCAGATGTTTACAGTGGTGAAACATTCTGTTGGGTGAGGATATTTGAAAGTGAGGAGGATATCATTGGTAGAGGCCACCAAATTCTTGATGTTGTGAATTTGCATCCTTAAAAGTGTTTTATAAAAATTAGGATTTCTTGTTGGCATATAATATCATTGATGATAAATGATATTTTTACTATTATTTTATCAAACATAATTATCATTTGGTTTCTTGTTTTAGGAAATTAGCTTAATAGATTCTAATTCTAAATGCTCTACTTGTTGATTTAGTGGTTGTTGATGTTTTATTCACTTAAAGATCCATATGAAGGTGGTGCCCAATGAAGTAGAAAGGGTAATAAAAAAATTTAAAATATTTATATGAGTAATATTGATAAGCCATCCTTCCAATTGCTCACAACATATGGTGATCATGAAGTTGTGACTTCCATATTAGTGCATCAACAAAGCATGACACGCAGAAATTATTACCTTCATATCTTCTAGTGTCCCGACAACATCGCTACATTATTGAGTCAATATCACAAAAGGTATTTAAGCACCTAAAGTTTTGTAAAATTATCCATATTGAAAAATATATAGAGGTTACTCGTTTAGAAAATAGCTTTGTAGTTACATATAAATTTATTGTTGTCCATGCCTTACCCCTTGGTATTATCAAAAGGGAAAACTTATTAGAGTTTGTTGTATAAGGCTATACAAATTTGAAGGATACTGTAGTATATACATGGACCATATTCCTAATATATCTCAGCTAACATATGGTTTAATTCACAAAACACAAAATCTCACAAAATGTGGAGTATGAACCACATTTGAATATTGATATTTTTATGATTGTATTTAACCTCATGTTCAAGTATATTTTTTTGTGGGATACCCATCTATGGGATAATGCATCAATAAAGGTATGAGTATTATTGTGCCCCATATTAACATGTAAACATCCATTTAAATTTGTTGATAAAAAAATGTCTCTCTAATCTAAATCTTGCATACGACATTCAATTTGTATACTTTTTAGGATGTAAAAGGCTATTACTTATTAGTGTATGGTAGATTTTTTATTGTTTATTGGGTCATGTTAAATGGTTTATATTTTAATACCCTATCTACTTCTATGATTATTTATGATCATGAAGTCTTCTATTATAGAATATGTATATGTATGTATGTATGTATGTCAGTTATTAATAACAGGTCTAGGTAATTGTAGGTATTCTATAGTGTCAAGGACTTCTACAAAACCATTCTGAAAAATATATAACACAATAATGTTTATAAAATAAACTTTTAAAGTAATTAGTATGAAATAACATCTAGATAATTATAATAGAGATTACAACCCGACATCTAGATAATTGTAATAGATATTACAATCCACGATGTCTCAAAGTATTTTCTTTCTTGACAATTTACTTCATTGCAATGTCTTAACATATACAAAATGGCTTATAAAAAAATAAAGAAACTAATATGAAAGAACATACAAACAACTGAAATAGAGATTACAACCCATGACATATCATAATATATTTTCTTTCTTTGACAATGTACTTCATTGATAACACTTAACTTACAAAATTTCTTATAAAGTTCGGTGCTTGTTTCATGCCATATACATAATTGTTGACCCATTTTCAGGAATTTAAATTTAAAGAAGCAACTCATAAAGTTATTGTGTCTATGCTACATTCCACTTATACCATGAATTATTTATTTTCTTGACATGTGCATGTATGATATGTTGTATATGGTTTTACATTGATCATGGGAATTACACACCTTAGATGTAAGAGATATAATTATAGATGAATCAATGCACTCAATTCCTCGCAAATGATTCCATATAAGGTGAAGGATATATAATACCTTGTGTTTGCAAATTTGGTTCTTTGTTTTTAAACCCAATCCTCTCTTCTTAGCCATGTCTTCCACAATCCTTGGTTATTTTATCTTCTCTCTTTGACAACTCTTTGTTATTAACAACCAATTCCTCTACCCTTTTCAAGAACTTGTCTTTATTTTTATTCATTTTCTCCTCCTTTATCTTCATAATCTATTCCTTGTCATGAATTTCCTTAAAAATTATATGTTACCTAAATATGGATACGGTATAATATAAATTATATACTCGAATCACTTGATACACTATAGAAGGTAATAATGTTTTTCATTTTGAAAGGATATCAAGGATTGCAAGAGGAATATATAATCCTATGAATATGATACTTTACTTCCTTTCTATTTGGAAAATTTTAGAGTAGCCACTTGTTTACTAAGATTGAGATGAAATCCCTAAAATAATCTATTCAAATTAATCCTTCATTTACCATCACCGCAAACCCCATGGCTCCAATTTCCCTTCCTTAGTATTAGCCACTTTAAATCCCTAAGCTTCAATTTCCCCTTTTATGACATTAATTTTACAAATCACATTATTTTGTATCTCCCATACACAATTATAACTTTCTTTTGCAACTTTCTCATCCCCTTCCGCATCTACTTCCTCGCCCTCTTCCTTTGGATTTAGGAGAGTTTACTATATGCTTGATTGGTTCATTTTCCTATATATATAATTACTATCAAAGTGGTATTGGGTTAACGGAGACAATATTCCTTAATAGATAACATATTTAATCGAGACTATTTTTTTCCTTGTGACAATTTTTTTGCTTTCCACTATTTTTTCCATCTTATCCACTTTACTAGTGATTTATGGCTATTCGCTACAATGCTTAGCTTTTTAATGTGAAGATGATTCCCTTCAACTTTACATATTTTGCACTATCGTATTTTCCTCTTTTTTTGTGAATGTAAAAAAATGCTTTGAAAAATATCACGTCTTAAAAAAATTAGGGTACATATGTTCATAGGTTTTTTTAGACCTATGTTTCCTTAGATATAGTCATATTTATGGTTTGACATGTCGTTATTATCGATCACTATATATGACAAGGGTTCTTGATCTACATATTTTTACACTTACATTCCACCTCAAGAAATCATGGTTTATATCTACATAGAAATGAGAAAGGTTTGTATCTTCTCCATATTTCATTTACCTACTATTATAACTTGGTTACTAAATCAAGGATCTTTTTCACATGGAGGATTACACACTTTCTTATAATATCTCTTAATGGTGTCTACAACTTAGGAATTTATGTGTGCTTTCATCTCGTATTGTTGTGTAGTTGGATTTGGCTTCTCTTGGAACTAGACATAAGAGTCCCGACATGAATTTATTTAGAGGTTTCTTCCTTCCATGCACGAAATTGTAGCCAAATTTGGGCACCCCTAATGCTTAGTGGACAAGTTGTTTAGATAGGTTTATTTTCATCCCATCAACCTCCATCTTCACCCCCTATAATTTATTTACAAATTGAATAATGTGGCACTTATTCTAGGAAGTCATTATGGTGAAAATTTTGTATGTACCCATATGTTATTATTTATTTTACTTCCTTGGTTCGCTCAATACCCTAGGTATTATGGATCTCTTATTTGAATATAACAGTTAATTCTTTGCCCAGAGGCGTGTCTAATTTATAGGGCTCTTAGATATCCAATATTTTCCTTTATGGGTGCATTAATTTGGTTCCTTTTGTCTTACCATGATAATTTTTCTTCATTATTAATGGGAGATCGACATGATATGTATTAAAATTTACTTGTTAGTGAATGCTTTAAAGTTACATTTGACATGGAAATTATATTATTTAAGAGAAAGGATAAAACCCTAATGCCCAAAGATTAATCCATAATTATTTAATTTATTTAGGATTCATTATTTAATATATAAATTTCTTTATCTGCTACGAATAATGATTCGAGGTCACCCCAAAGAAAAATGAAGGCTTTCGTATTAATCAACCACGTATGTTCTTAGATGTCCAATGTCTATTTGTGGATACCTAACATCTATTTGCATATACCGGGTTTAATCATGGATACCCCCATCTATTTCAACATAAAAGTAGCTAAATTTGGCGAGGACAAAAACCATAACGTTTAATTGTTTATTTTATCTAGGAGACTTATTTTATTTAGAAATGTGTTCACCTACTCCAACTAATAAAATTGATGCCATCCCATGAACAATTGATCATAGATACCCCCACCTATTGTAAAACATGGAAAGTGGCTAACGACGAGGACAAAAACCCCAACCTTTATTTCATTTATTTAGGTTTTGTTATTGAATTTTAAAATTTGATCATCTACATCAACTAATAGATTCAAAGCCACCCCATGAATAATAAAAATGGATAATAACATCAAACCACATATTTCTATGGATACCCTAAGTATATTCATGGATACTTCAAGATTGATCATGGAGACCTCTATTTACTAATACCCTATACACAACAAAAATATTTTCTTGAAAAACTAGTAGAATGTAGCTTTAAGAGGAACAATGTCTATGTTTGTAAATATTTTCTCTATGCTTTGAGATTAATTAGAGAAGCATAGATACCTTAGTTCATAACTACATCCTAGGATTGAAACTTATCGAGTTCCATAAAAACACTAGGTCAATATTTGGTGAATTCAATCCCATAATATTTGGCCAATAATATGTAAGCAAAATGTGATACATTGTTCAAAGTTCTTCCATGCATTTGATAATCAATTCCATAATGGATTGATTAAATGTTTGTATTGTCATCACCCACTCTTAAACCGCGAGCATAATTTTTTTCATTGTTCTAGAGTGGATTTAATGCAAGCAAATATTTTCAAACCATATGTCCAATCTCACTAACATGAAGTGCTAAAATACCAATTGAGAAGTACCTCAAGCTCAAAATGTGTGGTGAGTTGAAGCATGGTTACAATACATGGTCATTTACCACACATTTCCATGGTAGATTTAATTAAAAGTTCTGGATTGTGGTGGATTTGTGATTGTCCCACTCTAAAACCATGTGTTTGATGAGTTTTTATTATTACATAGTAGGTCAATCATCGAGCAAATCCTTCAAACCATGTGTTTGATGGATCACAATCCTTGTTCAATAACCACACATTTCCATGGTAGATTTGATTAGAAATTCTCGCTTGTGGTGGATTTGTGATTGCCCCACTCTGAACCATGCACTTGATGAGTTTGTTATTATTACATGTGGTAGGTCGATCATCAATAAAATCCTTCAAACTATGTGTTTGATGGATCATAATCCTTCAAAATGTACATTCGTTCACCAAATATTTATATAGCAGATTTGATTAAAAGGTTTGGATAGTGATTTCCCCACTGGATCTGTGCACCTGATGAGTTTTGAATTATTATAGAGTAGTCCAATCCAACAACTAAGCCTTCAAACCATTGTAAGCTTAATCTCCCAAAAGACATGGTGAGGTGAAGCATATTCAAATGCACATTCAATTAATGTAGATTTACAAGTTCAAAAATCCCAAATTGCACATTCACTCACAACATATTTCCTCGTCTGTTTATAGGATCTCAAAAAAGTATAGAAAAGTTATAATGAATGGTGAGACAACGTGTCGTAACTTTGGAGAGCTATGTTGGCTTGTCTATTGTCCCCACACCCATCTATTTTCTATACACCATTCATTTATCTAAGAATCAATCCTAATCCTTGGGCTAATGAAGGAAGCTCGTAATTATTATAAGTATAAATTTACATAGTTATCCATAAGATAAAAGTAAGTTGTTCATAATACTACAAGTACACAAATTCTCTTTCACCAAGATTTTCTTAAGCACATCCAAAACATGTATGCATAGAGAGCCAATAATTACATGAACTACTAGTACTAAGCAAAGCTCAATATTCCTTCAACAACAATAATGTCACTACAAACTCTACATACACACTTCAATGATAAGAATCGCATGTTGTAACATGAACTAGTAAAAGCCTTAGTAGGAATATATATTATTGTACATGGAACATTTATATAATATAAATTTGAAATTATACAATTTTGAGAGTCATTTATTCTTATATTTTATTCTAATTCTATGAACCCATTTAGAAATTAGTTAATTATGTGTTGTGTTATTAAAAACTGAAAAATTCAATCAAATATGGTGAATGTAAGTATAATATTAGAACTATGAAACGATTCAAGTGGAAGAATATGAATGAAGAGGACTTAGACTTTATTTTGCTAACTAAATAACAATGTAAATAGTGTTTTACATTTAAAATGCACTGCGATCCATTTATTTTTTATATCAATTCATTTATGTTATGCCATGTTCGTATTATGATGTCAAGTGATCAAGTGGTACTATTTAAAAATAATCATTGTATATTTAAAAACATTTCTTTACTAGTTTGAATATTATAGCATTGTAACACTAATTTTTTTGTTGATATGTAAAACAAGGGGATCTATGGGGTCCATCACCCATGAAGACAAAAAGTTTTTACAATTAAAAAAATTCAAAAATAAGGAATTTCTCAGGACAAAAGCTAAAAGTATGGACACTCTCGTACCATGTTTGTACACTAGCAATTGCACATTAGTTGCAAATTATGTTGGTGAAGGCAAATATTTATTTTGGCATAGCAAAGAAAAGGTTGAGGGTTTTTCACCATGTCTGATAGTGTGAACAATAACTGGTCAATGTATATATCCTCCAAACATATACACGTCATTATAGTCAGAGGCAGCAAGGAGGAAACGGTTCTGAGGTCTGTGTCGCCCGGGCTGCAGTGATAACATACAGAATTGCAGCGAAAAATTGATATTCAAAAGATGCCCACCATTGATTATTCAACAGAGAGACGACATTCAGAAGATGTCCACTACTGATTATTTAACTGAGGACCGAGAAAATTCTATTCTAAAGATGCCCACAATTGATTTTCCTACAGCTAACCAAAATAATTGTATTCAGAACATACCCAGTAGTGATTTTTTTGTAGATAGTTAGGTTAGAGTTTTGTTCGGCCTGCCTACCTGCCTGCCTTCTATATCTATATAGATATAGAAGGCAGGCAGAAGCACACGGACTCACCCTCCACAGAGAGAGGGACAAAAAGAACGCCTTAACTGTGAAATGATTGTATTGTGCATGGATTGAGCGAAGCATTGCGTGTTCAACACAATTCCCGATGGACATGTATTGGACATGTATTTTGAGCTGGAATCAGAGAGAAGTACTTCTGCTTCTTCAATCGACGATGCCCTCCTCATGATTTCAGGTTGGCAATGGAAGCCGCTCAATTTAGGGAAATAAACCTTTTGATCATTTTCGTATAAGAGATAATCAGGCATGCCCAGGCGGCGTTGAGCTTCTACGAGGAAGTTATGTTCAAAACAGATGAGGAAGTCAAGGCTCTCCTGTGTGATATTGAAGCCTTTTAGCATGGGTTGTTGAGTTACTTGTATCTGTGAGGAACTTGATTTCGATCTTGCGACATCTTCAAAGGTGGACTCCTACAGGGAATTATTTATCATATAATTTTTCTAAACAATCATATTTTATCCACATATGGTTCCACCCTACTAGATGCAACGTCACATCGACCTCATTACTTACATTCTAATTACCATTAAAATATCATATATGTTTTTGATATGTAAATGTTGTTGGATATTAATAAGATTACCCAAAACTATACAAACTTTACTTATTTTTCCTCAACTATAGCCTAGTAACATTTCTCCATCTTCTTTAAGATCGCTAATATCTTTCTCCATTTAGTTCAATTCCATCTACAATTATTTCTATTTCTCATATATATCTAGATAATAAAATGTAGAGGCCATGGTTTGCATAAAAGTATAAAAAGACACTAACATTTATTAAGTTAAAAATATAAAATACAAAAATTATTGAAGCTCTCAAGATTTGTGAAAATTTTGAATGTTTTCATTTTTGAATTAATATGAATGCTATAACTAATAGTAATAATGTAATAATTTCATACGTGGCACATTAAAAACCACACAATCCGTTAAGGTTAAATATTTTATCAAGGTCATCCATGTATAATCAAAGGGTTAATCCCGTATAGTTAGCATATCTCTTCATGAAACTACCCTGATTGTTCCTGGGATATCCCATGATTGATCCTAGATAGCCAAAAACTAATCCTCGGATACCCCGTGATTAATTATGGATAGCTAAATATTGATCCTAGATATCGTAAGACTCTGCACAAATCATACGCTTTTATATAACATTCAATTTGTAGATAAAAAAATTCAAGATAATAATTTTTAAATTAATTCCAATGCCATGAAAACATTAAGGGAAAGTATATAATTATAAGAAAACAAAATAAGAGTATTATCATATAAGGCATCATGGTAGATAGCTTCTAACGTTGTTTTAATGTCATGACAATGTTATAACAAAAATAAAACAGAGGATTAAAATTAATAACCTATTAATTTTTATTAAGTTATGCTTACTTATAAAAAGGAAGTGTTTTATAATTAAAAAACAACATTCAACTATATATGTTCGTTGACCTTTCCCTTTCCCTTACCACTGGCACCATCATCGAATTGTTGTTATCGCTATTTTCACTACCACTTTCACCACTTGGAACAATGTGAAGTGGTTTCACACGTTATGGCAAGAGCAAAGGCCATGGTGGTAAAGGAGGATTTGTGTGTGGTACATGTTATACTTGTGGATCACGGATCACTACTAACGTGAATGCCCAAAAACTAGGTTTGCGCATACAAAAAAGGCACACAAGGTTGAGGATTGTTTCAACCTTTGTACCCATATGTGTAAGAACAATAAGGACAAAGGCATGAGGATGATTAAGGTGGAGTACACAAAGCATGAATTATGGGAACCTAAAATATGGAAAATCCAGAGCTTACATTAGAAATAAAATCCCACAAAATCACAACAATAGAAACTAAAATGCAGAATATATTACATCTGAAATTAAAGGTGAAAAAAAAATAACACAACTCAAAGACAATATTTAATGTGGTTCACTCATATTCAAAGCTATGTCCACAAAAATAAATGTGTGTGCTTTTATTCCATCTAGAAAAATACAAGAAGGGATACACCCTACAAAAAATTCATTATAACTTCCTCTTCTCTCTATCATAGTCTCCTCCTCACAATTACAATGAAAATAGGAATACCAATGAGCCACACCTCATAACCCTTTTTAGGGAAACAAAGAAAAAACCACCCTAACCTATACCATTAGATCTGTGACCTAATAATGAATGGCCTAGATTTTACAATAAATAAATACATATAAAATGTGGCTTTCTATTGGTAAACCCCTTTGCAACCCCCTTGCAACCCCTATGATGAGTGTTAACCAATAAGATCAGGCTCCACAACCAACAATCTCCCACTTAGAGACTGATCACAACAACTCCACCGCTATTGCACCCGCTGGATGAGATTCCACTTTGGACTTGGCATGTTTCTCATCTTCAAAATCATCCTTAAAGACCAAATGAAGTTGCACATAGCTTCAATTTCTCCCTTATGACCACCTTGGTCATCATATCTGTAGGATTCTGAGAGGTGTGAATCTTCTCCAGCTTCAATTTCTCTTCCTCCAAAGTTTTCCTGAATGAAATGGTATTGTATTTGTATATGCTTCGTCCTAGAGTGGAATGCAGAGTTCTTCGCTATGTGTATAACACTCTGAATGTCATTATGTAGCTTCCCCAACTCCTGTTTGTGCCCCAACTCATCAAGCAACTCCTATAACCAAATCATCTCCTCTCTAGCCTCTTTAGAACCAACATACTCGGCCTTTTGGTTGATAAATCCACAACCTTTTCTAGTCATGAAATCTATCTCACCATTGACCCATCTACAGTAAAATATAACCTATTGTGCTCCTCCTATTGTCTACATCTCCTCCCATGTCTGAATCTACATAACCATGCAAAGTGGTATCTAATCCACCATAGCACAAAGATAACCCCATGGTCCCTCTCAAATATCAAAGGATCCACTTTACAACATGTGATTGCTCTCTACCTAGATCACTCATAAACTTGCTCACCACTCCCACTATGCATGGGCAATATCTGGCCTAGTGTATACCATGGCATACATCAAACTTCCAACCATTGATGAGTAAAGTACCTTGGACATATGAATGTTTATCGTCTCCTCCACAGTCTTTGGACATTGCTCCTTTGATAATTTGAAGTGGCATGCCAAAAATAGTAGCAGCTACTTAACATCTTGCATACTAAACCTTTCTAAGACCCTTTTAATGTACTCTTCTTGAGATAAATATAACTTCCTCTCCTTCCTATCCTGAGATATCCTCATACCAAGGATTTGTTTGGCTTCCCCCAAATCCTTCATAGAAAAGGAGTCACTTAGCTTCTTTTTGAGTACTTTTATTTCCTGCATGTTTTACCTACAACCAACATGTCATCCACATACAAAACAAAATAATATAACTACCATCCTCAAATTTCTTTATATACACACAATGGTCAAAATGGCATCTAAAGTAACCCTTCTCCATCATGAAGCTATCAAATTTCTTATACCATTGTCGTGGAGCTTGTTTTAGGCCATACAATCTCTTCTTCAGTTTGCACACCATCTCCTCTTTACCTTTGACCTCATAGCCCTCTGGCTATTGCATATATAGATCATCCTCCAAATCACCATGAAGAAATGTAGTCTTTACATCTAGTTGCTCTAAGTGCAAGTCTTTTGCTGCCACTATTCTAAGAATAGTTCTAATAGAAGTCATTTTTACAATTAAAGAAAATATTTCATCAAAATCTATACCTTTCTTCTGTGTAAACCCCTTTGACCACCAATGGTCCTTGTATCTTTTCTTTCCTCCTTCTTCCTCTTTGACTTTATACACCCACTTATTCTGCAATGCTCTTTTTCCTTCAGTAGCTTCACCAAATCCCAAGTCTAGTTCTCCATGAGATACCGATGCTCTCATCCATGGCTTACTCCCATTGCTTCCTAACATCTATCTGCATTGCTTCATCAAATCTCTATGGATCTCCATTTTAGTGAGTAATAAGTAATTAAAAGAGGAGAAAATTTTCAAGTTCCCTTCTTACCCTAGAAGACTTCCTCAATATAGGAGTTTGGGGTTCCTATTGAGTAGGTTCTGAAATGATTCATATGTCACTTTCCCATCTAGAAGATCCTCTAGCACTACATATTATTTCTTGGATTCTTCCCTGTTTTCCTACAACTATTGCTTATACATAAATTTCTCATTAAAGACCACATCCCTATATCGAATGATTTTCTTGTCCTTAATACTCCAACATTTATATCCAAAGTCATCACCACCATAACCAATGAAAGTGCATTTATCTGATTTAGCCTCTAACTTGGTCCTATCATCCTTGTCAATATGGAAAAACACCTCACATCCAAAGACTCTAAGAAATGAATAATCAACCTTCTTACTAAACCAAGCCTCCTCAAGTATGCCTCCATCCAAGGCACTTGAGGATCCTCCTTTATCAAGTACATAGTTGTGCTCACCACTTTATGCCCAAAAAGAAAGATGTAATCCTACATGTAACTTTATGCTCTAGCTCATCCATTATTTTCTATTCATCCTTTCGACACCCCATTCTACTGCAGAGTTCATAGAACCATATTTTTCCTATGGATTCCATTCTTAGAATAATAATCATCAAACTCATTGTTACAATACTCCCCTCCATTATCTGACCTGAGACATTTTACCTTAAGACTTGTTTCATTCTCTACCAAGGCTTTCCATTTAACAAAAGTGTCAAATACATCATATTTATTTCTAATACAATATACCCAAACTTTCCTTGTTGCATCATCAATAAAAGTGACATAATAATTTGAACCCCAAGAGATGATACTTGACCCATCCCCACACATCAAAATGTACCATCTCTAACTTACTCTCTTTCTTTGTAGGTCCAACCTTGAGAAACTTTACCCATTTCTATTTCCCATATATACGTGGTGCTCACGGAATTCAAACTGTTTCTATAAATCTAGGAAAAAATTCTTTATGATCTACATGTCCTTATGGCTCATATGATCAAGCCTATAGTGCCACAATGTTGTATCTACGTCTGAAGCCACAAGATTACAAGCATTAGTGCTACCAGTAGTTAAATACAAGGTTCCAACCTTCTTACCTCTTGCCACCACAAGAGCATCCTTGGTAACCTTCCAAGAGTCCACCTGAATATCACAGTACAACCTTCATTTCCCAACTACCTTATCGATACTAAGTTTCATCTTAATGTAGGAACATGTCTAAATCCTTCAATAGCCATGTGTTCCCATTCTACATCTTAACTTGAACATGCCTTTTCCAACTATGTTGAAAGGCTCATCATCACCAAGATAAACATGCCCAAAATCTCCTTGAACATAATCAAAAAAATAATGCCTATGTGGAGTAGCATGGAAAGAAGCCCCTAAATCTAAAACCCAAGATTCAAAAATATTATCCAAAGAAAGAATCAAATCATCCTAGAAGACATTACCTATTGCCACATTCACCTCCTTGTTTTCTTCTGTTGTTTCTTCTTTTCCCAAAGATCCCAACATTCCTTCTTTGTATGTCCTACCTTCCCACAGTGCCAACATTCCATCTTGCTTTTGGATTTTGACCTTTCCCGATCTTTCAATTTTCCATGGCTCTCTATTCTTTTGTCTCCCTCTAGTTTCCACCATCAAAGCATTCCTAAAATAGAAGATTCCTCAAATATTTTTCTTCTTTCTTTCTTAGAATCATCCCTACAACATCCTCAAACTTTAACTTTGAATTAGCTGAAATGGGTTGTTTACCGTCATTACCAAGTTATTCCAACTCTCGGGTAAGGAGAAAAAATTAATAAATCCTAACTTCTTCATCAAATTCTATTGTAATTAAAGCTAGCCTATTCACAAGTGTATTAAAATCATTTAAATGATCTCTACTGAATTATTCTCAAACATCTTCATATTAAACAAATTTTCATTAAAAATATCTTATTAGAGGCAGAGGATTTTTCATATAACTTCCCTAATGCATCCATGAGTTCTTTTGTAGTCTTATCCTTTGAAACATTAAATAATACCAAAGATTCAAGACATAGTTGGATTGTCCTGAGTGCCTTCTTATCCAGCAACTCCCAATCCACATCCTAAATACTTGAGGGTTTGTTCCCTTTTCCGGTCAGTGGAACATAAAGATCATTCTAATAAAGGTAATCTTCCATCTGCATCTTCCAAAGACTAAAATTATGCCCATTGAATTTTTCAACCTTTGATCTTCCATCATCTTCCATAGCTCCCACTCAAGCTCAAAATTTCCTTGTGGTTCAACCTTTAGCAAACCAACCTTTCTCTGAATACCAATTGTTAAGAAATAAAACCCCAATACATAATCGCAATAGTAGAAACTAAAATGCAGAATATATTACAGATCTGAAATTAAAGGTGCAGAAAATAAAAGAACACAACTCAGAGACAATATTTAACGTGGTTCACCTAGATCCGGCTACATCCACCAAAACAACTAGTCCTTTTATTATGTCCAACAAAATACAAGAAGGGATACACCCTACAACAAATCCACTATAACTTCCTCTTCTCTCTATCACAGTCTCCTCCTCACAATTACAATGAAAATAGGAATACCAATGAGCCACACCTCACAACCCTTTTTAGGGCAACAAATAAAAAACCCACCCTAACTTATATTGTTAGATATGTGACCTAATAATGAATGGCCCAAATTTTACAATGAATAAATACATATAAAATGTGGATTTCAGTAAACCCCCTTATAAACCCCTAAGATATGAGTGTTAACTAATAAGATTATGCTCCACAACCAACAACTTCAACATATGTTAGTCACTACATGCGCAGAAGCAGCGCACATGCACGAGCATATTAAAATAAATTCCCGTATTAGGAAAGAGAAGTTATACATGTTAAGTATCTAGATGTAGCTCATCAAAGGAGGTTTATTAGGAGGCCATGGGGTTATCTTTGAATTACAAGGAAACATCCAATGCTTAAAGGATCGGGCATGCTAGCGGAAATGCACGAAGAGCACTTTGAACTTCCTCAAAAGGATGTAGATGATTTGAAAGAAGTGTGTAGGATGTTGCAACAGGAGAATATCATCCCTTTGCTAGGAGAATGGCTACGCGAGAAGGTACCTCGCATAGGATTTTAGTAAGAGTGCCAGATCCTTCATACAAATTTACCACCACATGACCATGAATATGATAAGGAGATTACACTAGATGCAGTGATAGATGGTTGGTTAGTGAGTAACATTCTTATTGACATAGGTGTAGAGGTCAATGTTCTAACATTGGATGCTTAGAACCAGATGGGAAGGCCACCATTACATCCATCCTCTAATGTGTTGTATATGAAAAATAAAACAAGGGCCATGCCTATTAGGGTGTTAAAGGATGCTTTAATCACTATTCAAGGAGCTAAATTTACAAGTGATTTTGAAGTCTTGGAACTTGTTGAGGAAGATCATTTCCCCAGTGGTGCTTGGACGTTTGTGGTGTTATGCTAATAATGTAGATTTGTACTTCAACAAAAGATATATATAATTTGAGAACAAGGAGGAGTGCATTTCATACCCTTAGATGATGTGAAGGTTGCACCTTACATAGAGCCTATGAATGAGGAGGAACTTAAAAATATATATCACATACAATGCACAATCTATAAAATGTAGAACCATCAAAATAAGGCATCCTTCATTGGGAAGATGTGCGGTCTATCGCTGACATCACCAGGTGTCACTTGTGACAATTGGGCCCATGGTACTTATGAAATGGTAGGTCAAGAGGTTAAAGGGATAGTTACCAGGATGATTAGGCCACACGTGATTAGGTGTTTGGGTAAAAATCAATTACCAAGGTATACTAGAGAAGAGAAACATGATTATTTCTTGTGTGCAATAGAATACCAGTTGTGAAATGAAGGAGATAGATGGAACATCATGGTTTACACATTGTGTGGGACAATAATGCGCTAGTGGGCTATAATCTTTGGGCTAGTGTGAGGTAAGGGTAGCCTTTTTAACAATGTTTACTCAGAGCAATGTTCCCTCTCTTGTACACGATTATGATGGGAAGACTCCTTCTTTGGTGCACATCCATCATTGTGAGAGATAATGGGCACAAGGACAAGAAGTTATACCACCATCCCTTTGGGTACATAAGTTTTAATTTACTTTGTGTGGATGCGTGCGAACTTGGTATCTGCGCATGTTGAGTTAAAGAAAGAAACTGCAAGTTGGCGTGACATGACATAAGGTATTACTCATAATTTTGACTATTTTTCCACTAAACCACCAATACATAAGGCCTTGCAGATCATAAAGTGCATCATGTTGGGAGATAGCACAAAGGCATAAGAGCTTATGGATTCTAGGAAAACTTGAGGCCGATGTGCATGAGGATTTTCTAGAAATGGAAGAAACACTATTAGGGTGTGCATGAAAAGAGAAATAAAAGGGAATATGGTCTACCTCATTGATGATGAGGAAGTTGAAGACCTTGATGTTAAACATACAGAGGGTACGCACAAAGTGATGGATTGTGCAGATGAGAAGGTGTGTGCATACCATGTAACCTTGAAGACTAAAAAGATGAATTTTGGGATTGAGGATGTGCCTAAGGAGGCTATTACTTGAGAATTACTAGGTTGAACTAGAGGTAGCAAAGATCATTGAGTTGTTACGTGACTTCTAGGAATTATTCCCAAGGGGTTATCATGAGTTAAAGGGTGTGCACCCTTCATTGGGAGAAATGAATATTAAGCTGAAAAAGGCGCGTGTAGACACAAAATCATACACTTTAGACATTATTTAGTCTCGGTCTCATACTACTATTCATATGGTTTTTGAGTGAATAAAGTACTAATTAACCCCTATATTTTGGTAATTTTACTTTGTTTTTGTCCTTACTATCGACCTTGACACATACTTCCCCACTCTTTTTTGTCATTTTACATCATTTTAGCCTTGAATGGGGCACCCAAGCTTAAATCCCAGGTTACCCACAGGTGCCTTGGTCCCAGTTGGGGCACCCTGATCCTTTTTACACTTTCTCGCCACTTTTTGTGCACTTTTTAGCCATTTGAGATTTTTATATTTTTAGTGGTCGGCCTTTTCAAGGTTAATTAAGAAATTAGAATAAGATAACCATATAAATATAAATTTATGAGACTATAATGAGGGACCAAGCACTAGGCACTACTATCATCACCTAAGGATGCATCCATCAAAGGCTACATTTGCATCCATCTAACTACATCAAGGCACAAGGTTGGTTCATCTACATCTCACTTTGCATATGAGGGAAGTTTATTCTATTCCATCCGCCATTTTATTACATTTCTACACATAGTTATTGCTCATTACTTTCACAAAGTGTGACTAGCACAAGAGAACCTAGGGCATGATTACACACATAAGCACATAGAACTACATCGGGTCTAAGATGTAGTGCAACACTCAATTAGTAAGTCCACCATTGTGGCGGCTAATGATAGTTTGACCCCTTTATTTACATTTTTCTTTTTAGGGTTTGATGCTTGTTTTGGGGTTTTGTGGGTCTTCCTTCATCATTTATTACTAGTAACATCCAATGTAGTTTGAGACATTAGTGCAACAATTGGAAAAGGCTTCGAGATAATCTAAGCGACTCTACAAGTTTGGTTTTAGACATCTTGTGTAGACATTGGCACCCAAAGGCACCTTGATCCTCTTCCAGGTGCCCCGTCCAACCAAACATCTCAGATCTATCCTTTTCGGGACCTCTACATGTTTTCTCCTACCTCCGAATATTCAATTTATTTTGTGACACACATCCCAATCAACCTTTGGATCAACTAAATTATTTCCTTACTCTTCTTGCACATTAGTGTTTTTATTTTCATTAACTTAGTTGTTTGTCTCACTTTCTATATTTATTTATTGTTTTTATTTACTATTATTTATTGTTGTTCATATTTTAGATTAAATTCCATTATTCCACATTTCGAGTTAATTAGCGTGTGTCTAGTTCGAAGAGGTCATATAGGATGAAGTCGAACACAATGCAAGAAGGTAAAAGAGGATATTAACAATATGTTGAAGTCAAGGATCATAGAACCTATTGAGAAATCTTAGTGGATCATTCCCATGGTGATTAGTATAAAGAAGGATGGCTATATTAGGATTTGTGTTGACTACATGGTACTCAATGCTTTGTGTGTCATAGATCCATTTTCTACACCATTCACTGAGGAGATCTTAGAAGGTGTTGCAGGGTGCAAAATCTATTCATTCATAGATGGATTCTTAGGGTGACATCAAGTACTTATTACATGAAGACTAAGAGAAGACCATCTTCACAACTGAATGAATAATTTTTGCATACATTGTTATGCCCTTTAGGTTTAAGAATGCACCAACAGTGTTCTCGCGCATTATTGTTCAAGCCTTCCAGGATTTCATTCATAAGTTTTTGTAGTTTTATCTGTATGATTGGACCATCTATGGGCTGGTAAAATATCATTGTGACAACCTAAGGCTTATGTTTCAAAGGTATCATTAGTTGAGTATCTTGTTGAACATCTGGAAATGTATATTTTCCACCCCCTTTGGTACATTACTTGGGCACATTATTTGTAAGGATGGATTGTTGGTAGACCTAGCTAAGATTGTAGTGATTTTAGGGCTGGAAGAACCTACCAATCAAATTGAAGTGTGTGGTTTCTTAGGGCACACTAGTTACTATAGAAATTTCATTAAGGGTTATGCAAAAAAAAATTGTGTGCTTGGAAGAGTTGTTGAAGGCTAGAGGAAATTTTTACTAGGGTGATGCATAGCAATATGATTTTGAGACCTTGAAGGAAAGGCTAACTATTATTCATGTCTTGCATTTTACTTCTTGGAACAAGCCTTTTAATATACATGTTGATTCCTCTAGTATGGAAATTGGAGCAATCTTGGCGCAACTAGATGAAGGAAACGTGGATCACCCTAATTATTTTGGAAGTAGGAAGGCGACGTCGGCAGAAGTAGACCTATATAACTATAGAGATAGAATTTTATCTATGATCTACATGCTCCATAAGTTAGGAAAAAACTTATTGGCCATGCCATTTATATTTTACACATATCATATGGCATTGAAGTATGTGGCCAACAAATTGGTCTTGCGAGGGCACATCTGCGAATGGATACTTTTTTAGGAGTTTGATTTTACTTGTCATAGTAAAACTAAACAAGAGTAACTTGGGACCTGACCACTTATCAAGGATCAACTTGGGAGAGGACACATAGATCATTTAGGATGTTATGTCAAATGTATAGTTGTTCAATAAAACTATGCACCAACAGATTTGGAAGACATAGCCATATTTTTGTGCATTAGGTTTAGCACCGAGAAGGGATGAAGACATTAGTAAAGAATCATCTTGTTATCCGTGTATTTCCATATCATCTCATTAGAGGGGACTTGTATAAAATGGGGAGAGATGATGTCTTATGTAGATGTGTTCAAGAGCATGAGCGTGTATTATCATGGAGGAATGCATGGAGGAATAGATGGAGGACAACTTTGTGTAGGAGATTCTAAAATGCGTAATATCTTCTTGGATGGCTTATGGTGGGAGACATTATACAAGGATACTAAGGATTTTTTCAAGGCATGTGATCAATTTCAAATAATTGGAAATCCTATAAATAGAGATGAGATGTTGTTGTGGCCTATAAAGCAAGCATGGAGACTTACGAAAAGTGGGTAATTGATTTTGTAGGACCTATTGCACCACCCGTATGTAGGATAGGTGTGCATTATATCATCACATGGATTGTTTACTTAACAAGGTGGGTTGAGGTTGTGCCTATAAAGGATTACACGGAAACCACAAAAATTAGGTTCCTTTAGGAAAACATTATCAGCATGTATGGATGTCTATTGAGCCTAATAAGTGATAGAGGGAATCATTTCTTGAATGAGACTATTAGAATTTTGTTGGTAGAGTTTATGGTGGCACACCATAAGACTACCCATAATCACCCCTAGGATAATGGCACTACAAAATATTTCAACAACATCTTGGTTCAATGTAGACACAAAATCATGCCCATATTACTATTTTACTAAATCGTCAAGTATGTTGTTACAAGCATGGTGCTTAAGTAAGAAAAGTATTCACTAGTGACATAATCCTTTATCCATCCACTTGTTTTGATTAAAATTTATTGTCTTTCTCTCTCACATCTGTCATTTCTATACCCAACTCTAGTCAGGTCACAATGATCCCTATTTGTATGTGTCATTTATCCTTGACACTAACTCTCGACGCTCCTATCTATTTTGGGTGCTCCTGTCATCTTTATTCTATTTACTTATTTTGACATTTTTATCAGCCTTTCTAGTTTTATTATCCTTATCTATAGCTCATATTAATCCTTTTGGGTCATTAGTGTTGAAATTCAAACAAGAGATCCATATATATACACAAAAAACACTCTAATATTTTGGCTGGAAATTATAAGGGGAAATCTCATCTACATAATATCACTACCATTGCAAGGGACTACATTTTTGGGTTGTATACACTGCATAAGAAAGGGAAGTGCTCAATTCCATCTCACACATTTTCATCTTATCTAGCTACTGATTCTATTATCTTGGTATCATTTGCGAGAGGGCAACCTAAGGACACTATTACACATACAAGCACAAAGAACTACATTGATTCTAGAGTCTGGAATGCATTGCGATGCTTGATCATAATTTCTCTCATTGGGTGACCATCGAGGTCAAGCCAACTTTACATATTTCATTTTTCATTCTTATTTGATGTGTTTGTGAGATTATGCGGTAAAAAGGGTTTGTGTTATAGGTTATAGGTACCCTCGGTGATCAAAGAGAGAATACCAAGCGGCTAAAAAAGTGACACTAAAACCCTAACGACATAGAAGAAAGTAGATTCGAACTTCTATGTAGTCATCGCTCAGCCCAGAATAGCCAGCAGCACTTAGGGTGCCCCTTTCCAACACCGGACGCCATGTCTGCATCATTCTTATAATCTAGATTTTGTAGAAAGTAGTTGCAATATAGTTCCAACCCTATCCAACATTTTACACTACCAAGATCAATTCCAAATTGTGCAGGATTCAGCTAAGTCACTTATCTCTCCTATTTACTTATAGCTTTACATTTCTTGAGTGCTTATAATTTATATATTTACTATATTTTATCATATATGTTACTCTGCAATTAGATTTAATTCAAGTTTTTATTAAAATCATTTGGTGAACCCATTTTTCTTCAAACTTCTTGCCCTAGGATCCCCAAAACCCTCATGGCTAAGAAGAGGTCCTCATCTCCTAAGCACCATATGGTTGATACATGTTTGAACCTTGTTTTTGATGATTTTTTGTGCAATCTAAATTTTGTGACCTCTATCAAACCCTCAATGTGATTCATCCATCCTCCAACAACTTCTTGCTTTCCAAAACACCCTTCCTACTAACTTTCACAACTCTAGCATTTGCATAGTCTCTCCTGACCAAAACTTCACTTCATGTTTTCCTTGTTCTCCCATAGTCACCCATGTTGTTGCACCTTCTTCCACTCCTATTATGTGTAGTCTTGTTTTTCCACTTGAATTCCTAGGCATGTAGGCACTTCATTCAAATAGATCTAAATGCTCACCTGAAGCACATGAAGCTACTAGGTCCCTCTTTTGTACTATCTTTTTCAAGATGTTAGCATGCATGTTCATAACAACCATTATCAAAGCATACATTCTAGTATAAACATCATATCCATGAGCTCAAATGGAAATACAGATAATAAAGAAGCATACTTGATCAAATTATTACTAGAATTAGATTCACCATACAAATACCATGATCAGATACATCAATGACCATAATCCATCCACAATAATCCATTAATAATCAGAAAGATTACATATCATAAGTTGAATACATAATCATAGTAACCAGAGATTTATGCTCACTAGAACATCAAGGCAGCATAAATCTATAATATATATGTTGTGCAAAACTATGTAAATCAACTAATATATATAGGGGTGGGGACTTTCCCTTCACCACCCATGCATCTCAAAATAGATTACATGCTCAAAATAGCCATGCGCTAACAATTGCATGCTTTTACAAAAGTGGCTAACAATAGATTAATCTATAATTAAACTCTATCTTAATCATATTATTAGCACAAACTATGCATGACCTTTGCTCTTCCACTTTATTCCCAAAATAACACTTACTTAGCTGCAAAGTCTTCATACTCTTATCTTTGTGTGATCTGCACTCCATATGTTTTTCCTATTTTTATCTTGTGCCATGAAAAATTGGCTAAGTCCCAAAATTGTCTTCCTTTCTATGTGCGCCCCTCCTCAACTGACACATGTGCGTGCTTCTACGTCCCTCTTGCATGCCTCAACACTCTACATGTTCTTCCAATACTTGGGAAATGTCTCTAGCCCAACATTACCCCACACTAATGCTATTTCTTCCCTTGGAAATAGGGTTTCTTAACTTATCCCTCCAGAGCATCAAAAGAAAAAATAATAAATATGATAGGATGAAAGAATACAAGGAATAGAAGAACAACCAATGTGTCCAGTCAGTTGGTAATAGAAGTTTAGGGTTGTCCTTCTTAATGTCGCTTCTAACTTATTCCATTCACCTATCCCTTTCTTGGATTTATCAAGAACATCACCCAACACTTTCTCCATCTCCTCCAAGGTCATGTTTTCCCCTTTGTGCTTTAGTTCACTTATCACTCCATCCAACCTTGAAATCATGCCTTTTATTAAGTCCATCCTCCTTGCGACTAGCATCCCCAGATCCTTTATTCTTTCTTCATGGGGTCCCTAGTTGCCTTAAGTGCATCGCACTTCTTTCTTCTACTACAACTAACCTTTCCTCTCGGCTCAAGGTCTCATCTTTCTTGGCTACTGAGGACTTCATTCTCCTCCCGCCGTATCCTTGTTTTGAGGTTTTTTTTAGGATCCTCACAGATTTTTAGTGTCCATCCTACTTTCTGTAATTCTTCCTTCAATATCTGGAGTATGGTGTCATACTCTATGATTCGATGCAATCAACTTCTTGGTTCTTTCTTTCCCGCCTCGGTAGTTTCATGTGTCTCTTCCTACATAGTTGACTTCTTCTCAAGAAATAAATGAACACAATTATGTAAAAAGTGTAAGAATGAGGTGTAGGTCTGATTTGTCTTCTCATCAAATTTTGAATGTGCCTCTATAATTTTGCCCCCAATTTTTGTAGCAAAGTCTAGAATTTTTGCTTTTGTTCTTATCCTTTTTACATGCCTCGACGAATTGCTCAATCTGTTCCTTTATATTCTTGTTATCTTTATAAATTTCTTGAGCGCGGATGCCTTGTCCAATTTCCTTTGTGCTAACTCAACCACCATATTTTTCAAGGCATTACTTTCATGTTCATCAATGAATTCATTGGCTTCATGTCCATATGCATTGTTAGGGATCCCTTCTTCATGCTCCTATGCACACATGCTTCCTCCTTCACATTAAACTCTTGCTCATCCATATGTTTTTGTATGATCCAAGATAATTTCTTCCTTGTGTGCATATTTACTGCCTACGGATCCATCAACTCCCATCCATACAACTTCTCAGGCTAGAGCGTGCTCTAAAATTGGGCATGAATAATATTATAAGGATCATTAGCATACCCCAACTCAGGAGTCTTATATATTTCTTCTTCCTTATTTCTTCTAAACTTCCTTCCCTTGGGAATATGCACTTCTACACCCGCGACTAGGCCTTCACCTAAAGTATCCCCATGCTCTCTAGAAGGTTCCCGATACTATTTTATTTCTCCTTATCTCCTATGGGGCATTTTTCTTCAGCACTTTCATCATGCACATCTACATCATCTCAGGTTACTTCCTCTCTAGGCTCTTCCTCTCCTTCCACATCCAAAACTAGTGTGTCCTATACAATGTGTGCATCCTCAACATAAATTTCTTCTTCATTTCCCTCCTTGACACATACTTGTGCCTTCTCTTTATCTTTTGTTGTGGGCTCGATTTCACGGGGGACACTCTTGGTGATCATCGACGAAAAAATCAACATGTGACCTTCTACACATCTAACCTCCCGAGGTCGTGCCGAGAATAGTCGATGTGGAATTTTAAATGGGAGTGAAAGTGATGGTGATGACCAAGCTAATTAGGTAACCTTATGTCTTTGACACGTAATAACAAAATCTACAAATCTAAGGCAAAGAATGCTCTCCTAACCTAAAGGGGTGTAATGGTGAGGTCTGATATGATAGCTACTCAGAGACTCCAATCAATGTCTAGCTCAGCCGAGATTCTATTGGTGGGTTGTGGAATACGTGGAAAGTAGCCTGCAGGTGCCTCGTATGGGTTTCCAGACAAGGTCATGGAAATTGAGACAAGAGATGTAGTGGAGCTGCAGAACTAAGGGTGATTCTCTGGTCTCATCCAGAAATTCTTAGCCTGATCGGCTACTATGTTTAACAATGAAAGTTGTGTGATGATATCAGGTGGAAGCGGTGAGGATATGAATACATGTGTGCGTAGGCTAGTGTTGATATCTAACTGACTAGTAGGTCCGTTGGGTTGTGGGACCTATGGGTCATAACCAAAGACTCGTTGAGGTTGAGGCCCTGGAATGGTCATGCATGCAGTCAAATCCTATTCCCAAGGAGCAGTCAAAAATCATAGGCCTTGTTAGCAGCTATGTTTAAAGTCTCTAACTATCTTATTTTCTCTGTATATGTGGTGGGTGTGTGTAAGATTGTTAAGTGCAGACTTGTGTCAATGTCAGTTACTAACTCGGCTCGTTGGGTTGTGGGACTAGAGGATCACAACCATAGGTATTTTCCTTGTGGACCATTGATGGTCATACAAAGTGAATTTGATTCATTTTCGGTGAATAAACTATCTATCAAATGAAATCTAAACTATATTTTTGGTGTTTTCTCAATATATAAGAACAAAACAATAAACAAGCTAATCTATGGAAATAAATATTTTTATGTTGACCTAACCTTTTAGACAACAATGCATCTAATCTAATCAAAAATTTAAAGAAAACAAATAGCTGGCCGGATGTAGCTAGCTATTTATGCAGATGTGTGAATCTAAATCTAAGATCTACTCTAATTCAAATAAAATCTCTCCAACTCTACCTCAAAAGTGAAGAATGAATCATGACTCTAAAATAGCTATTCACCCACTATTTCCTGGCAATATTTAAGAGAAAACTTCCTACTGACTTGATCTACTTATAACTATCGATTAATTGAAATGAATTATTTCTCTACTCTATTTGATATGTAATTTGACAAAACAAAGCAAACAAATACACAACTCCAACTTGGAAGAGAAAGAGCTTTGGCAAATCCAGAAGTATGAGTATTTGTCCCCTCAGTTCTTTCCTTTCTTTCTCTGAGTGTTCATGTGAGTCCAGGGATGGGAATGCAAAGAACAACAACAAGAGGATGGCGCTTGAGCGATGGCATCTTAGAAGCAATATGGGCATAATGCAGGTAGAAGAAAGATAGCACAAGAGATCTAAACTTGGCTATGTAATTCCTAGCAAGATTATTACAGCACAACAATGTAAGATACACAAAATTCTTAGGCCCTTTGCTTGAATACAAGCATGGAATATATAGGAATGGAGGCTAGAAGGTTACTTCATGCACAAGGAATTGAAGAGGTAGTTCCACTCATTAAATCTATTTAAAATAGAAGGAACTAGGAGAACCAAGCAAAACGAAGCTATTTTTAGCAAATTCGACTCACGGATGCATTCAAAAGATAAACTTAAGTGAATCATCACATGTAATTTCTCACGTGAAGATTCTAGAAAAATCGATCAGGACCGCCGCCTACGCAGGGTGGTGGTTTTGACACTTAAGGCCAAAGCAAGCACATAATGAAGGGGAAAACTAGAAAAATGTAAGGAGAAGCTATGTAAGGCTATCTAGGCCACAAATATATACTGCAAATGGATTTTGGAGCTCGAACACCTTCTCGAAAAGGATTTTGAATCATCACTGGGACCTTTATAACCGTTTTCCCGCCAATGTAGCACATGTAATTTTGGGTGCATACATATTGCTCCCTCGGAGAAGTGTCTTAGCCATGAAGAGGCATAAAACATAGAGTCCGAGTATGGCATTCCCGAAATGGGGAGTTAGAATCTATACCTGACACGCCCGTGTGTCAAAATCTCATCGTCCAAACTCCCGCTACCTGCAAGAGAAAAAAGAAGACTCAAGTGCAGATAGATAAAATATTGAAAAATAAACACTAAATTAAAATGACAAGAGGACTTACCATCTGCAGGGGATATAGAAATATACATGTGCCAACGCTCCAGCCTTGTGAACACATACACTCAAAATGAAGTTATAATAACATATATATATCTATATATCAAACACATTTTCAAATTTATTTGTGCATATTGACTTGGTGATTTTTGAGCTTTGAGCCCACAGTGACCATTTTTTTCATTTTTAAGAATGGTTGAATTAGAATGGATTTGCGTTAGGCTTGCCCCTTTTCTTTTTGAATACTTTTGAGAATAACTCCTAAGAAATTCGTAACTAGAGCGGTCATAAGGGACCTCAAAGGGGTGGATAGGCAGAGTGCCTTTATTGCTTAGTCTCCATTTTGTGAGGCATATGTGATGTTTTGGTATTTCATACTCATTGCGAGCGTTTTGACCATGCCTAGTGCGCAATGGAATTGTACAAAACTACGACACATCATGATATGTACATATATCTCTTTTTGGCTTGGTTATTCCTTTCATAGAGTTGTCTTACATTGATGATTTGATTCACATGTGTACTCTTAGATGTTTAGAATTTCTGATTTTCTATGCTTTTCAGAATGTATGCAATGGATGTGAAATGATAACAGAATGATTTCTTTTTGTATTTTATGATGTTGATATATGATGATGCAAACACAATGTGATCTTAAACTTAGTTTCTTTTGCAATCTTCGGTACTTCATATTTTTCTTGACAAAACGTGATGACATAATGATATGATGAATAGATATGCTTGCCCCACTCCTAACCCCACACAACTAGTAAGATGCGAGGGCTCAACACCGAGAGTTAGAAAGGGCACAAGCCATGAAATTTGTTGAATGGTAATGGTGAGACGAAGACAGAGGTTTGACAGAGCCAAATTGGGATGCTACAACCTTACCCCACTAATGCTACCTCATAGTTTAGAATGTGAATTGCTCTGTAGTTTATCTAGACTTGGATCCATAGATGGCCACTTGGTTGAAAAAATCTGGTTTTAAGGTTTTGAATTCTTCTTGGAATTTTGAACATCTAATTCACTTTGTTTTGACTTAAGATTTCACAGTAATTGATTTAATTGTTTATGACTTTCAGGTTTGTCAAAGAGACCCCCTACACCTTGCCCCATGCTACCAGTAGGAAGCACGGGCTTATCACCATGGAAAAATCATAGGCGAGTAAGGGCATTTCCTTCCTTTCCCAACCCTACGTCACTAGTAAGAGACGTAAGCTCAACACTGAAGGTTGGTAGGGCAAAGAAATGTGTAAAATAAAAAATTTTGTTGATTTGCATTTGACTTACTTATTTGGGAAAAATGTTTAGAATGTTCTTATTTCCAAGGAGATGTATGTGGGATAGATGTGACACCATGAATCTTCTAGAACAAACCATGAACAAAAGACACCTATCCTAAGAAGAGACCAAAAGTAGAACCAAGTATGTAGGCCTTGGTATGGTTACTTTGTCAAAAACTTTGTCTTATCTTGTTGGAACTGATGAAATGATGCGAAATAGTTGATGATACAATGAATATTTGAAGAGACATGATTTGAATGTTTTTCCAATATTTTTAGAAGTTCTTGGGGATTGCTATAAGGATAAGCTCCTTGATCACACCTTTTACAAAATGAATAGACAAATGAAAATGCAATGTAGATGCAATAATGTACATATGAGAATGTTGATGGATCATGCATAGTATCTCTTTAGGTGAAGGGAATTCATGATTCACTAAACTCCTCACCTTCTAGAGTACACAAATGGAATGCGCCATTTTTATAATCTTCCACCACTCGATATGGACCTATCCACCTAGGTCTAAACTTTCTTCCCTCGCCGGTCTTCTTGTCAATTCAGCTATCGAGCCTTAACACCAAATATCCTTCGTAGATCTCACATTCATATACCTTTTTATTGTATTGCCAAGCCATGCGGTCAGTGTATACACTATTTCGTTGCTTAGCATTCAATCTAACTTCATCGAGGCTTTCTAATTGGGAGAGATGAGCTTTTGATAACCCTCTTCTCCTAGGATCCCATGTAACAAAATGCGGAGGCTGGGTAGTTCGACCTCTAGTGGTAGAACTACCTCAACACCAAACACTAAAGAAAAGGGAGTCACTCCCATTGGTGTTCTAACCATGTTTGGTAGGCCCACAAGGCCGGAAAAAGCTTCAGATGCCAATCTCGTTTATTCTCCTTTATAGTTTTTAGAAGAATCGACTTTAAAGTCTTATTGGTAGCCTCGGCTTGTCCATTAGCTTGAGGGTAATAGAGAGAAGTTGTGTGATGACTTATTTTGAACTTTGCACACAAATCACGCACCTCGTCATTTTTGAAAGATGTGTCATTATAAAAATAATGACATGTGGCACCCATACCTACAAATGATCTGGTTCAAGATGAACTTAGCGATTACAGAGCTAGGGACAGTGGTAAGGGGCATGGTCTCTACCCACTTGGTAAAGTACTTTGTGGCTATAATTATGAAATTATGGCCATCTATTGATGAGGGAGAGAATTTCCCTATCAGATCTAGGCCCCACGTGGAGAAGGGCCATGGAGTTACGATCGGTTGTGGAGCTTATGCCAGTATGTGGATTTATGGGAAAACTCTTGACACTTGTGGCATCTGCACACAAACTCTACTCGCATCATGTTCGAGGGTGGGCCAAAAATAGCCCATCCGATGTATCTTTCGGGTAGTAGCGTGGCCACCGAAGTGACCACCACATACCCCACTATGTGACTCATAAAGAATATTTTCAAACTCTTCATAATCAACACATCTCAATAGCATTCCATCAAAGGCTCTGCGATAAAGCACCTATTCCAAGATGATGTACTTGGCGGCAATTATGTGTAACCACCTTCTTTGTTACGACGTTTCCCCTTCTAGGTACATGTGGTCCATGATGAAATTGATGATGTCAGTGTACCAAGGACATACAGAGATAGGGGGCTAGTTTCAATGAAGTATATGCACTCGTCAGAAAGTCCAAATCTACCAAATCACCCCGTCTAATGGATTATCAACCAACCAATCTGTGATGATTTGACCCTTAACTGATTTTTGATTTACAAACGTTAGCTCAAACTCACCCATTAATGTAATGAAATGCCCAACCTTTTTAGACAAGGATCCTTACATGAGGAATGTCCGTAAGTGGTCTGACTTAAGATGACCCTTGTTTCTTGATTAAGCATGTAATGTCTTAAGCACTTGGTTGCGAAAACTATGGCAAGGCATTCCTTTTCTACCTACGTGTAGCATGTCTCATAATTGAGTAACATCTGATTGATAAAATAAACAACCCATTCTTGTTTGTCACCATCCTCTTATGCCAACATACAGCCAGAGAAAAACATATATCCCTTTGCGAATATAAGATCAAAGGGTGATCTGACCTTGGTGGCATTAGTGTGGGAGGGGATAACAAAAATCACTTAACTACCTTGAAGGCCTCATCACATTCCTCTGTCCAATCCAGGCTATAATATTTCTTTAACAAATTTTTGATTGGATGAACGAAAAAGGTCAAGTCAGGGATGAACCTTCAGATTACACCAAGTTTCCCAAGGAAAGATCTAATACCAAACTCGTCCGATGGTGGAATCATTTCTAACACAGCCTGATTTTGGCTAGGTCAACATCAATTCCTCGTGAAGATATAATGTATCCCGGAGATCTTTCCACCTGGTACACCAAATACACATTTCTCTGGATTCAATGTGACTCCATACTTAATCAAGCGAGATAAAATGATACGAAGCACCTTTGGGTGATAGCAATGCTTCCTAGCCTTGGCCAGTAGGTCATCCACGTAGGATTCCACAATCTTATGAATAAGATCATGGAATATGTAGCTTATTACTCGTTGGTATGTAGCACCAGCATTCTTAAGACCAAATGGCATAACGGCATAATAATAAGTTCCCCACATAATTATAAACATATTTTTAGCTTGATCCTCGACAGAGATTTTGATTTGATTGTATCCCGAAAACCCATCCATGAGGGACAACAACTCAAATCCAGCCATTTCATCGATGATAACATCAATGGATGGTAGCGGGAAATCATCCTTGAGACAAGCCTTGTTGATGTCCCGGAAGTCTATGCAAATACGGATCTTTCAGTTTTTTTAGATGGGGACAATGTTAGATACCCATTGTGAATAATCAACTGGCTTGATAAATCCTACTTAGAGAAGCTTTGTTACTTCTTCTTTTACCATAAGGGCTACCTTTGGCTTCATAGGTCTCTATTTTTACTTAATTAGTTTAGCGTCGGCTTAGTAACAAGATTATGAACTGCGATGTGTGGTGTGATTCCTGTCATTTCCTTATAATTAAATGTGAAGGCTTTCCGATGTTCTTGTTATCTCTCAAAAGTGCACCATGTAGAGAGATGGTTACAAGTTTTCTAAGCTTACGAAATGATCTCTCTCTCTTTCGTAGATACAATGGAAACACCTTAGGTCTGTGGGTATACCTATTTCGAGGTGAGTCTCTGGTATCAAGGCCGGTTCCTTATTGGTGTATCCTAAACTACTTTCTGGGAGTTTGAGGGTAAAAGATGACTATAAAAATTATTAAAACTAAGGTGATACACCAAATTTGTATGAGGGCTTTGACTAAGTATATGCACAACTGATCAGTGAAGGATTCTTGATGCACGAACCAATAGTTTTTCTGTAGAATATCTAAGGGAAAAACACTTGATTGTACTGAGGGAGGATCACAACAGTACTAATAAGTTAACATGCACATTAAAAATTAAGCAGAAAGGACTAAAATTTGTAGCAGGGTAAGGTGGTTGATCAGGGAATTTGCATTCACAAGATTAATGTAACATACACAAGACTACAAAATAACTTGGAAAGGTAGAAAATACTTCACACTCAGAGGGAAAAACTGGAAAAATTTGCTTCAGTACTCATATATCCAAAAGTCCTCCAGTCAGAATCTCGTGCTTTGCAAAGGCACACAATATATAGAAAATAAATTTCACCCCTTCCTAAAAATAGCCTAAGGCTTGTACTCGCCCATGCATCCTAATTTTATCCTTTATTTAATAATAAATAAAAGGATAAAATAATACAAACTAGTACAAGAGGCATTAATAGCCTTTGATTACATCTAGTCAACTGAAGTTGACTGTTCTATTTTTAATAAAGTTGGGTGAATAATTTTGCCAAAAATAAAATTGCTTGCTAGGCAAGTCTCTCTTCATGACATGCAACTCTGTCTCTTCTTGTTCTTGTCTTCTTGTGAAGCATGCAACAAAATTAATTCCCTCTGAGTGAACAAAATAATTACAATAATTGCAATATTTTACAAAATAATTCATCCAAACATTAATCTTGATTTGGACCACCTTTATCTCTGATGTTGACACTCATTCTATTTTCTAGTGATCACATGGATAACATTTGCAACTCCACTTCAACTCCTTGGTGTGGGGACCACCTTCATATTACCAGGTTTGGCCACCTTGTGGACTTAGCATATTATTATGTCTAGATGTGCATGGGGGCACTTGGTAAAAAAAGTCACCATGATTTACTCAGCCACATGCTATAGTATATACTTTCTATCCCATAGTTGTCGGCCTTGGCATTATTTGAAGGAAAAAGGTTGGAAATACCTTTTATTTGATCATTTATATAATGATTTGGTCAACTTTTGTTTGTTTTGAATCGACTATAGTTTTGAAAGTCATGGAAATGATTATTTGTTTGGTGACGTGGGCTGGCCCCCTCCCCATGGTGACTCACCCTCCATGCATTTTGTCGGTGGAGATTTAACTCAGGTTGAGTTTGCTTTGATATTGATGATGAAAATCGGGTCGTTGATCTTTGTACCTGTGTTTTTTATGTCGTCGATTTATGACATGCGGTTAGGGTTTCTGTATGCATTGAATGTTGGTTGGTGGGAGGCTAACCATGGTTATTCTTTGATCTCTGAGCATGATCTTTGGCCATTTGATCATTGTACTTAGCAAATTTGAGCCATCGATTCTTCTAGATGTGGTTAGGGTTTATTGATCCTCTTTTCAACTTTGTGGTTAAGTTGATTTGAGCCATTTGCAACCATTACATTTGATCCTTTAGCTCTCGGGAAAAGCCCTA
This sequence comes from Taxus wallichiana var. yunnanensis, assembly GCA_018340775.1. Taxonomy (NCBI): domain Eukaryota; kingdom Viridiplantae; phylum Streptophyta; class Pinopsida; order Cupressales; family Taxaceae; genus Taxus; species Taxus wallichiana. The sequence continues at coordinate 775,725,982 of CM031234.1, read as the reverse complement.
GAAAAATTTTGTGGCCGCCATGGTTGATCACTTCGAGCTCGGCTCTGTTTGTCTTATGGTCTTTGAAATCTCAGTGTGATATCTCACTATCTGTCTTGCATCGATGAGCTCGGCTTTCCTGATGAAAAAGGTTTCCTGCCTTCTACGGGATTCTTTGAGATTTCTTGGTCCCGAGCTTTCAAGGTGAAGCATTGTGGTCATGGCCGCATCTTTCTTATGAACTTGAGCTCAATTTTTTGAGGTTTGTCTAGTTTCTGTATCTTCGTGCATCTTATATATTCAGTCTTTTTCTCTATTAGAACTTTCTGAGTGAATTTGGATGATGCTCGTCATTTTTAGGGTAACCCTCGAGCTCGGTTCCCAACTGTGAATGTGTTTTCTAAGTTTTTGGAACTCAGTGAGGTTTGTGGACACCATTTCTGTCCCTTTTGAGCTCTGTTAATTTGGCTTTATGAAAGAATGGCCACCATGTCGACCTCTACTGAGCTCGGTTCTATGTAACTAGCATCACTATTTGATGAGGATGGTAAGCTTCTTGATTTCCTAAGTTTTCACTTGTTAATTGGTCTTTATCATTTCGACTTCCAAAACTGATACTCATTTTTCTTTGCATTTTTGGGATTTCGTGGTTCCTTTGGGGATTTCAAGTTGAAAACTCATTCTGGGCTCTTTTGCTTGACTCCCGAGTTCAAAACTTCTCATGGGCATATGGATTTCTTGTCTCATCATTCAATTGCTTGAAATTTTTGACTGTTTGATTATAAATGGTGAGTTCTTTATTTGTTACTCTGATTTCTTGATACCCATTAATGGGTTTTGTGATTAAAACCAGAAACTATACTCTTCCCTAATTTCAAATCATTTTGCACTTAGATTCATTCTATTCTTGGTTGATGTCAAAAAATTGGAACAAAACTTGACCGTGAGTTTGAAACCTACATGTTCTTCTATCTCTATTTCTAGGTTGCTCGTGCTTTTGGGTTTTCTTTGAAATTCTGTCCATTATTAGGAATACCACTTTGTTATTGACTGAGAGTTACTTCTTGTAATTGTTGAGTTTTTTTCACTTCAAAGTAGATGGGATTGTATTTTTTTAAAACTCATAAGTCTTCCTTATTCTGTGAAGCAACCTTTTGATCTTCTCTATTTTAGACCTTGATTATGAGAAAACTGGTAGGCTCGGCCTTGTCATTTTGAGCTGTGGTTTTGATTCCTCATGATGTTTACTTGAATCCTTGATACTTATAGCTTTGAAACGTTAAATACAATTCCCATTTTTGTTGGAACATTGTGGTCTGGTATTTGTTGTTACATCTGGCTTGTAAAAGGAAATTACATTTATTTGAATACTCTGGTGACTGTGATGAGCTTCATAATTTTTCCTTGGCCTTTGAAGCTCTAATATTGTCACTGTTATATTTCACATATGTTCTTGTGTCGGCCATAAAGTAGTTTTCTTCTTCTGTAACGCATTTTGAACACTTCCTTTTTGTATTAGTTTCTTTTTCCTTAAGACAAATGTCGTCCCCTTTGCAGTTGTTGAGAATATTGTGGAAATATTAGCTATGCTCTCCATATTTAACCAAAAATCCCTTCTTTATCATTGGTGGGTTTGCAGAATTCTGAGACCTTGATAAACGCTTCCATTGATCTCTGAGTAATAAGTTTTGTAACTCATTCCTGTAGAGTTAGTATTGACTTCAAAATCTGATACTGTGTTTGATGAATTATGAGTTTGTCATTCTCTTGTAAGTTTCTATTGACTATTTGACTGAGTGAAAAATCTCAAATCCATTTGAACACTAGAACCTAGATTCACTATTTATCTTTTTAGAGATCTTCATCCTTTACTCTATTCTGAAGATAGTTATATCTTAAATCTAGGTTATTATCTCTTTCTGAAGCCCTTTACAACTGTAGATTTTACCTGAATCACTTCTCACTTCTAATGTCATCATGAGATAGCTCCTTTGTTTATTTGTAATGGCTTCTGATCATGTCATAGATGAGTACTACTTGCTTGAATGAATATACTTCAATGACATTATAGTATCTTTGTGTTCTCATATTTGCTTTATTTTGAAAACAACTTAAAATAGCTGAAATTTGTAAGATTATCTTGGAATTTCAATTCTCTTCAGTTGTTTGAGTTATAAAGAATTCTTTTCTACATTATATATTGTATTTCCTTTCATTACAACTTTGATATGTATGCTGAAAAATCTGAAATGTTGATTTTATAAGGCGAAGCCCTGCAAAAAATTTCAAAATCTTTTCTTTAATGCATTTTCAGAAATAGTAGTTATATGTTCTAATCCAGAATATAGAAAATAACACTTTTCATGCTGAACTGATATAGCAATTGAGAACTAAAAACATGATAGTTGTTTCTCTTGATCATGTAATGCTTTTCTGCTTTCTGTATCACTTATTTGATTTGCATAGTTCTTTTAAAGCATGTAGTAATTGAAACAACATGATGAAAAGTTGTAAATGTCCATTTTACATGGTGAAGCCCTATCAAAATTTTCCCAGAATCTTCTCTCTCATCTGTTTCAGTTGTAATCCCTTTTACTTTTAGCTTCAGCTTCTTGAAATCTGATTCTCCCTCTTCTTTGCAAACTAAAAATGTACTTCTATCTTCCATTCTCTCTTCTGAGCTCTAACCTCTTCCATTTGCAGAATGTTTGCTGAACTTTGAGTTGCACTCTTCCTTCTTCTTAGCATGTACTTATGACTTATTTATTTCTCTCTTTGGCTACAACCTGTACCTGCACACTTAGGAAAACAATTAGGAAATATTTAGGCTTTTGGGCTCTCTTATGTCCATTTTTTCTTTCTTTTTACTTTCTTCTTTCTGAGTGAAAAAAGCATGCATGCAGTTTGTCCTTCAAGTAGAATACATCTCCTACTTAGGGGAAGATTCATATGCACAAAGTAGGATAGTGTAGGAATATGGATTAACCCTGAGCTCTTTATTGATGATTTCCTTGTTTTTGCTTTTCAGGTACCATGCCTTGAGGATGAAAGGAGTCAGCGAGGAGATACTCAGCACAACTGTAAGAATATGTAAGGAAATGATGGGTTCACTCATACTCCTTTGTTTTCTCTTTCATGCATGTGTATCTTTATTTTTAGTAGTTGTATTTTACTTTTTAGTTACATCCCACGACTTGTGTGGGAAACATTTGACTCTCCTTGTGAATAAAACATTGAATTCTGTAAATGAGTTGTATATCTCTTTCTGCATTTATGCTTTCTGTATGGATTATATAATGAACTAAACAACTCAATAACATAATTGAATGTCTTAATCATGAAGGAAAGAACATTGAATAGAACTTGTAACATTCAGTAATGAACTCGATTTTTATGTGATCTGCACTTATGTTTGTTGTTCTAAAACTTTACACTTCACCTACTCTGCAATTGGATGTCCTCATCAAGACAACATAACTTTCCTTCGAGGCTTGTGTTATTTTGTTGAGGATGGTCATGAAATTACAGACTATGTGATCTATTACATTTTGTAAACATAGTTGCAGATTTCATGTAATTTTTTTAAAATAAATTAGCAATAACGACATAATCTAATGTGATCTCCCCTAGCTTAGGTATACTTCACCAATGTTATCCATCGTAACAAAGTTTTGAGTTACCCATTTTTGCACAAGTGTAAAAATTGTCAACAATTCCTTAAGGTCTTGGGTATGAATTTCTACTTCCTCTGGAGTTAAAAAGGACCCAAGTTTTAAGATTTTTGGTTCCTCCTCCGTTCTGATGTTTATATCAATCATTCCCTCAATTAAGGAGACATCACCCTCCTCAAAATCAGGTGAGGCTGGTGGCAACTCCAAGTCCCCTTCCTCTTCTACCTCATAAATTTCAAGATCTCTTCTCAGAGATGACTCAATCATTGGATTCCCAAAATAAGAGGAGGAATGCGGAATTAAGGAAAAGTCTACCTCTTGACAAGTAAGATGTAATTCAGCCAAAGCATTTAAATAATTTAAGGTTGACTCATCCCCATCGACAGGGTCTGAAGAGTCAAACTGGCCTTCAACTTCCACGTATGTCAATAATTATGCCACTGGCACTTTGCGAATCAAGGATTCAGTGTGGAGTGAAACCATGAAGTTGGTGTCCTCTAAATCATTACTTGGGGTGAAGCGTGAGGTGGAAGTTGCTATAGAGTCTGCCAGAAGGTTATGTTCACATGGAACTAGCCTCAATTGATATGAAATCAAATCCCTTAGTTAGGTCTAACATGGTAGTTTTATAGATTTGTAAGTGTTCAGCCCTAGTCTTGTATACCTCTGGATACACTACGATTTGTGACTAGCCGTGAATCACCTAACACCCTAATATTGAGGATGCCCATTCTCTTGGCTATAATGAGACCAAATAGAAGAGCTTCATACTCATCCCCATTGTTTTTGCATTCAAAACTCAATTTGAAAGCAAAAGGTAAGACCCTTCCTTTAGCCGGGTAAGGATTGCACTTTGCTTGGACACGAAGCAACACTTGGCCCCATCAAAGTGGAGAGTTTAGCAATCACTCGGAAATACAAATTTTGATTCATCCTTTGTAATTTATTCTTTTATTTCGGTTACATCTACCATGCAAACCTCATCTGTTGGAAGGGAACCAGGTCCCAAAGCACGTCCCATACCCATGGAATTAAAGGGAAGAAGGATAGGCAAATCCTTTTCTAATAGTTCAACAATATTTGTTGTAGTTCCTAGCGAAACTATCTCTACAACAATGCTTTCATCCTTGAAGGCTAGAATACCCTCGATCAAACCTGTAACCTCTAATTTCGTCATGGGAACCAGCTTTTCTTCTAGTAACATGCTTACCTGGTTTGTTTAACTGGTTGGTGGGAAGCTCAAATTCAGAGTGGACCCCTAGCCTTTTCTTCAAGTTGGCCAGGTGTATGTTAAAGAGCTTTGGATTGCCCTAAGTGTCAAAGAATTTCCCTAAATGTAGGAATCTGACTTCTTGGAACAGGGTGGATGGGATTTCTTTCATGTGGTGTATCTAAGGGTGACCAAGAATCATATTATAGTTGGTTTCTGATCTATAATATAAAACTTAGTAAGCATTTTCTTGGGTCCAAGAGTGACCAATAATACTATGGTCCGATCGAGGTCACCTTGAGACTATCATAGCCTCT